>OW387027.1:37683727-38300727 GCA_936439885.1 Nowickia ferox
GTACTGTTGAAGTGCTTAAGAACTAATATTCCAGGAATTATTTCGATTATTTCTTGTGTATTTAATGTTTGCATTTTGCAATTAGCTTCTTCAAAGTTCAGTATATTATTTAAACAATTATCATTAATTTTTATAAGATTTCTTTTTAGATTATCCTTAATATAGGTACTATAAATATTGTTTTCCAAATCTATGAGAACATCAGAATGGTTGAGCTTTATGGATTTATTATTTTTGTCAGGAATGGGTACGAATGTCACCATGGATAGTGAATCTTGGGAATATTGTGGTATAGAGAGAATTATTATAATGTTACCTTCGTGAAGTGCTATGGCTACTTTAATGTTGGTGTAACTGTCAAAGTCTGTGATTAGTTCAAGTTCGGTTTGGGTTAGAATGTCCGTGGTGATGATTCCCAGTTTGCCGGAGAAAATAATCTGTCCGATGTCGTCTATATGATGCCGTAAGAGTGAGATGTCGTTGTTAATCTGGTATATGTGTTCTATAAATGTTATCTCGTCTTCTATGGTTGAAATTTTATTTCCTATACTATTCTTGAATTTAGTTAAGTAATGCCCGATAGTGTTTTGCTGATAGTTTATATGATCAGTTATGTTCTGAATTTGGGAGTTCATGACATTGTTTATATAAGTTAGTTTGTTCATTTTGTTTGTTAAATTTTCATCGCTTGTATGTAGCAACTCAAGAGCTTTACTTATTTGTTCTTCATCGTCGCTGTCCATTGTACCTGCAATTGTTTTAAGGCCTTTACCTATAATGTTTAAGAGAGCCCGTTTCTTTCGGAAATGAGGGTTAAGATTTTCTATTTTTGCCCTTAGTATTTATTAATTTTTTTGATTCGCTACTGGATGTGTTTACGATGTCGATGTTAGTTTTGATTATTTCCATAGTTCGTTCGTATTCTGTGGTGTTTATTATGTGCAGTACCTTTATATAGCGTTCTATAACTTTGGTTTCCCCTGTTTTTATTGGTATGTATCCGTTACTGTTCGATAGGTCCTGTACGTCGATAGTTTGAGCCATGAATGTTGGAACAATTGTTACCATTATTACGATCCATTTAATCATCTAAAACAAATGTATATATTTATTTAGTTTTTACCCGGATTTTTGGATTATTTTTATCTTGGTATTTCTTTTGCGGTCTTATGTGTGTTTTGTAATATTTATGCCCTGTCTTTGTGTTCTCTATATGATCCTCGTCAATTTTCCTGGATTCTATCTTTCTATACTTCCTATGATTTTTGCCCCCTAGAATTTCTTTTATGTAGTTAGTACCTTCATCTATCTCCATATCAGTCCTATTTTTGTTAAGCTTGTTTATATAACTCTGTTTTTTCTTTAATATTAAATCATGTATCTCCTCATATTTTCCTTCATTTACTTTGCCGTTGACGAAATCTATTGGTTTAATATGTGTAGTACTATGAATAGTGTTGTTGTAAAATCCTATGATACGAGATATTTTCTCCTCTGTCGTTTCGTTTTTCGACTGTTCGTCGTGACGTAGTAGTCTTAAGTGTTCATTTAGTGTATTATGGAGTCGTTCGATGTCCGCATTTGATGTATGATTACTACTTGAAGTGTAATGTATATTAATCTTCTCTTTCTTTAAATATTCCTGCATCGGAATGGCTTTAAATCCTAACTCATTGTCAACAACGATTCTTTCTATTTTCCCAAATGTGCTAGTATATTGAATCAATTTAGTTTTAAAATCCACCCACGATCTTCCATTAATTTTGTATGCTATTGCATGCTTTGTAAACTTGTCGATCATGGTTAGATATAACTGTTTCTCCAATGTATAGAATACGTCTAAGTGTAATATTTCTCTGGGTCTTGTGGGTGTTTCCGTTAGTTTGTAAGGTAGTCTAGGTGGTCTTCTGTCGTATTTTTCTAGAGTACATACTTCACAGTTGTTAACAAATTGGGTTATTCTTATTTTAAGTTTGGGATTATACATTTTTGTTTTTAGTTCTTCAAACACTGATTGAATACCTCTGTGGTTTTTGCTTAGATGTTCTTTTTCAATTATTTTTGTAAGTTCAAGTTCATCTTCTATGTCGTCTAGTTTTTTAAAACACCTAACTAATTTGAATCCGTTATTACTTGAGAAGAATTCTTTATAGGTATCCCTGAAAGTAAAGGGTGTTTTTTATTGAGGTATAGAACTTTAAGTTGGCATCACTTTTTTAACTGGCGGCCATTTTGTCAGCTGTCAAGTGATTAATATTTAGTTTGGTTTGCCATTTCATCATGAACAGGTTGACAAAAGAACAACGCTTGCAAATCGTGCAAATTTATTTCGAAAATAATGGTTCAGTTCGCGAAGTTTACCGCAAGCTCCGTCCATTTTATGGTCGACAGAGCAATTAATTCGGTTAACCATGGATCGTTGTCGCACTACGTTTACTCTATGTGATAATACGCATCCGCTGAAGTCGCTCGTCTACGCCAACAAACCAGAAACGTTAGGGGACTTGGAAGCCAACATTCGTGGCGTTATTGCCAACATACGGCCCCATATGCTCGAAAAAGTGGTTGAAAATTGGACCTGTAGAATTGGCTTTATTCGAGCCAGCCGCGGCGGTCACATGCCCGAAATCATATTTAAACGTTAATGGCATAAAATTATCCTTCCAATAAAGCCAAATTGATGGACATTAAAACGATTTTCTTGTGTTTTATTTCAATTCGAAGTTCTATACCTCTAAAAAAAACACCCTTTATTATAAAATTCGTTTTCTATTAAGACGGCATTTACTTGAGTTGGGTGACAGTGGTTTTTTAAGATCATAATCGCGTATTCTTTATCTAATCCTTTAATTGCTATTGTTTTCCTAATGTTTCTAAAAATCGTTTCAGTTTTTATCCGCGCTGATCCGGAAGGGATTTTTTTTATGATGACTTGGTTTTTAAACAGATTTATAGGCGAAGTACTTTCTGTTAAATTTGGTTGGGTGACTTCCAGTGAGTTAATATTGGCAGATTCTTTTTCAATTCTGGATAATGCGTCCGCATTGCTGTTCTTCGTTCCCTTTTTGTATTTAATCTCGTAGTCAAATTCTGACAGTTTTAACCTCCATCTGACTAATTTCGAGTTTGGTTCCTTAATTGAGAAGAGCCAGGTTAATGGTTTATGGTCAGTTTCTATGATGAATTTGCGCCCAAAAATGTATGGTCTAAAATATTTGGTGGCCCATATAATAGCCAAAAGCTCCTTTTCAATTGTACTATAATTGCATTCGTGTTCGTTGAGTGTACGACTCGCAAAACAGATTGGGTGGTTATCTTGGGACAAAACAGCGCCTAAGGCGAAATTGCTTGCATCTGTAGTGACTGTGAACGTTTTTGAGAAATCGGGGTACGCAAGAATAGGTTCATTTATTAAAAGAGTTTTAAGGGTGTTAAAGCTTTCTTGATATTCGGGGTCGGACATTTTTATTTTAGCATCTTTCTTCAGATATTTAGTCATTGGTTTTGCAATCATAGAATAGTCTTTTATGAATTTCCTATAGTATCCAGTTAAACCTAGGAATTGTTTTATCTGCTTTGGTGTCTTGGGGATGGGGAAATTCTTTACACATTCTGTTTTCTTTGAGTTTGGTTTTATTCCGTTTTGAGTTACAATATGCCCTAAAAATTCAGTTTCTCTCTTGAGAAATTCGGACTTGTCTAATTGTACTTTTAAATTAGCTTCTTTTAGTTTGTTAAAAATTAGGTTAATTGAATGTTCTTGCAGTGACGTAGAGAAAATGATGATGTCGTCTAAATAGACTAGACATATCTTGTTTATGTAATCGCTTAAGACTGTGTTCATTAGTCTTTGAAATGTCGCTGGGGCTGTCTTCAACCCAAACGGCATTCTTAGAAACTCATAGTGACCATTCTCTACACTGAAAGCGGTTTTATGAATATCCTCTTCCGCGATCTCTATTTGATGAAATCCCTTGGCTAAATCAAGGGTAGTGAAGTACTGGCATCTTCCCAGTTTGTCCAATATATCATCAATGTTTGGTATGGGGTACTTGTCATCTACCGTTACTTCATTTAATTTACGGTAGTCGATGACAAGTCTCCACTTGGTTTTGTTGCTAGCATCGGCCTTCTTAGGCACGATCCATATGGGTGCAGAGTAAGGTGAACTACTGTGTCTAATTATTTTATCTGCAAGAATTTGTTGGATTTGTTTCTTTACCTCATCCTTATGAATATAAGGATAGCGGTAAGATTTCGTGAATATCGGAATATTATTGACAGTGCGTATATTGTGTTTTATGGCAGAAGTGAAAGTCAGTTTTGTATTTTCCTGATAGAAAATATCTGAGTAGTTTTTTACCAATCTTAGAAGTCCACTTTTTTCCTCGTCATTGAGATGTTCTATTCGGACTTGATCTTTCAATGGTTTGAATTCTTTATTTTCGATTATGCTGAAATTTTCGTGATCTACCTTCTGCGTAGTCAAACGATTAGTTTCAGATAATAAATTTATCTCTACTTCTCCATTTTCCACATTCAAAATGCCTTCCCTCAAAATATTTCCGCTGTTTTCTTCCTTATAATATATTAAATCGGAGTTGTCTGGTGCTATTATCCTTTTTTCATTTTCGAAGTGCATTGGTAGTTTCCTGCTATCAATGGTTATTTCTTTTTTTTATAGTCGATACAGGCATTTAGGGGTCTCAATATGTCGTTACCTATTAGACCATCGTAAAAATTATGAAATTTTATTATATAAAATTCCAGTGTTCTATTTGTTCTAATGTCGCTAAATTCTTCAAAAATAGGTACTATGGCTTTTTCATTAACGTAAATTTGATGTTGAAGAGTTTTAATTAAAAGTGGGTTTGTTGAATGAATTCTTTTTGGGTCACATATCCCCGGATTTAAAATTGAGTTTGTTGCGCCTGTGTCTATTATGAGTTTTATAAAACCTATCTTTGTTTTTATTTTTATAAATGGTAATTTATTTTTGAGGTTGATTCCTGAAAATTTTCAGCTACTTCTACTTTTCCTATGTCCATTGGTTCAGGTTGGTTTCTAAAATTTGGTCTATGAAATGGAGGAATTTGAGGATTGGGGTTTTGTGGGTTTGCTTGCTGATATGAGCGGGGTTGTTGGAATGGTTGTTGGTGGTCTCTTCCGTTATTCTGGAACATTGGTTGGAAGTTCCTTCTGTGGTTTTGGAATGGTTGTTGGAAGCCTCTTTCGTTATTTTGGAACATTGGTTGGGGATTCCTTCTGTAGTTTTGAGATTGTTGTTGGGGGTTCCTGTACTGTATGCTATTCCTATTTCGACTACTATCCTTTCTATTGTATTGTGTGTTACTTCCATATTGATTGCTATTCCCATTATTCGAATGGGTTTTAAATTCTGGGCCGTTTCTATTATTGTTCCCAGTATATGCGTATCCGGCTTGGAACAGTATGTCCATAGCATGTTCCAAGTCTTCTGGGTTCCTACAGAATAGGATGGATTTCATTGGTTCAGGGATCTTGTTTTTAAAGATGTTGAGGGCAGTGCGTTTGTTGTTTATCGCACTCTGTCTAGTTGCTTCGGTTTCTCCTAAAATAACTACTAATTTATTATTTAGTCTGTGTAACCTGTCTTTCGTGTCGTTGTAGAAATCTAAGGTGTTTGTTCTAAAGGTCACGCTTCGTAATTCGTCAAAGAGTTCTTCGCAGGAACGTCTATCTCCAAAATTATTCTGTAGTATGGTTTTAATCTCTGTCCATGAGGTCGCGTGGCAGTTTATTTCTATTGCCTGTCTTGCCTTTCCTTTAAGTTTTGATTTTATTACGTCTGAAAAAAGTAGTTGGGATAGTTCGTCATACGTTTGTAGGTGTGGATGTATTCGGTCAATAAGTGTGGTGAACGTCTGTAGGTCTCTTGAGTCGCCACAGAATTCAGGTAAGTTGTTTAGGTATTTCAAAGGGTCTATAGCTAATCTGTTCAATGGGTTTTCAACCATGTGTGTGAAGATAAATTTAAATTTAACTAGCAGAGACAAAAACCCAAAAAGTTTACAGAGCCCATTTTGCAGTTAACAGCGTACTGTTAAGCACTTAACAGTCCTAGTAAAATAAAGGAACATTATTTCGGTTGCGAAATCCAGGAACGGGGGCTGATACTATGCCCAACAATTAATGGAAAATATGGTCCGAGAGCTGAATAATGAAATTATACCAATTGGATATACAAAAGATATATCAATAATACAGAAACTTAATTTTAAAAAAGGGCCATATTTGAAAGGAAAAGTG
This sequence comes from Nowickia ferox, assembly GCA_936439885.1. NCBI lineage: Eukaryota > Metazoa > Arthropoda > Insecta > Diptera > Tachinidae > Nowickia > Nowickia ferox. Next base: position 37,690,016 of record OW387027.1, read on the forward strand.
AACATTGTGGGAAATAGGAGATGGGTACATATATCCCACTATATAGAAATGGTGCTCCTGATGGCTCGTTAAAGAGCAAATTAAGTGGCATATCTGAAAACATTTTGGGACTTTAGAAAAATCAATTAAAAAAAAAAAAGTCATATTTCTGGAGAAGATTAGTGGTCATTGTGGAAAATAGGAGATGGGTACATATATCCCACTATATACAAATGGTGCTCCTAATGGCTCGTTAAAGAGCAAATTAGGTGGCATATCTGAAATCATTTTGGGACTTTAGAAAAATCAATTTAAAAAAAAGGCATATTTCTGGAGAAGATTAGTGGTCATTGTGGGAAATAGGAGATGGGTACATATATCCCACTATATACAAATGGTGCTCCTGATGGCTCGTTAAAGAGCAAATTAGGTGGCATATCTGAAATCATTTTGTGACTTTAGAAAAATCAATTTAAAAAAAAAGTCATTTCTGGAGAAGATTAGTGGTCATTGTGGGAAATAGGAGATGGGTACATATATCCCACTATATAGAAATGGTGCTCCTGAAGGCTCGTTAAAGAGCAAATTAAGTGGCATATCTGAAATCATTTTGGGACTTTAGAAAAATCAATTAAAAAAAAAAGTAATATTTCTGGAGAAGATTAGTGGTCATTGTGGGAAATAGGAGATGGGTACATATATCCCACTATATACAAATGGTGCTCCTGATGGCTCGTTAAAGAGCAAATTAAGTGGCATATCTGAAATCATTTTGGGACTTTAGAAAAATCAATTTAAAAAAAAAGTCATATTTCTGGAGAAGATTACTGGTCATTGTGGGAAATAGGAGATGGGTACATATATCCCACTATATATAAATGGTGCTCCTGATGGCTCGTTAAAGAGCAAATTAGGTGGCATATCTGAAATCATTTTGTGACTTTAGAAAAATCAATTTAAAAAAAAAGTCATATTTCTGGAGAAGATTAGTGGTCATTGTGGGAAATAGGAGATGGGTACATATATCCCACTATATAGAAATGGTGCTCCTGATGGCTCCTTAAAGAGCAAATTAAGTGGCATATCTGAAATCATTTTGGGACTTTAAAAAAATCAATTTTAAAAAAAGTCATATTTCTGGAGAAGATTAGTGGTCATTGTGGGAAATAGGAGATGGGTACATATATCCCACTATATAGAAATGGTGCTCCTGATGGCTCGTTAAAGAGCAAATTAGGTGGCATATCTGAAATCATTTTGGGACTTTAGAAAAATCAATTTAAAAAAAAGGCATATTTCTGGAGAAGATTAGTGGTCATTGTGGGAAATGATTTCAGATATGCCACCTAATTTGCTCTTTAACGAGCCATCAGGAGCACCATTTCTATATAGTGGGATATATGTACCCATCTCCTATTTCCCACAATGACCACTAATCTTCTCCAGAAATATGACTTTTTTTTTTAAATTGATTTTTCTAAAGTCCCAAAATGATTTCAGATATGCCACTTAATTTGCTCTTTAAGGAGCCATCAGGAGCACCATTTCTATATAGTGGGATATATGTACCCATCAATGACCACTAATCTTCTCCAGAAATATGACTTTTTTTTAAAATGGAATTTTCTAAAGTCCCAAAATGATTTCAGATATGCCACTTAATTTGCTCTTTAACGAGCCAGCAGGAGCACCATTTCTATATAGTGGGATATATGTACCCATCTCCTATTTCCCACAATGACCACTAATCTTCTCCAGAAATATGACTTTTCTTTAAAATGGAATTTTCTAAAGTCCCAAAATGATTTCAGATATGCCACTTAATTTGCTCTTTAAGGAGCCATCAGGAGCACCATTTGTATATAGTGGGATATATGTACCCATCTCCTATTTCCCACAATGACCACTAATCTTCTCCAGAAATATGACTTTTTTTTTAAATTAATTTTTCTAAAGTCACAAAATGATTTCAGATATGCCACCTAATTTGCTCTTTAACGAGCCATCAGGAGCACCATTTCTATATAGTGGGATATATGTACCCATCTCCTATTTCCCACAATGTTCACTTTTCCTTTCAAATATGGCCCTTTTTTAAAATTTAGTTTCTGTATTATTGATATATCTTTTGTATATCCAATTGGTATAATTTCATTATTCAGCTCTCGGACCATATTTTCCATTAATTGTTGGGCATAGTATCAGCCCCCGTTCCTGGATTTCGCAACCGAAATAATGTTCCTTTATTTTACTAGGACTTTTAAGTGCTTAACAGTACGCTGTTAACTGCAAAATGGGCTCTGTAAACTTTTTGGGTTTTTGTCTCTGCTAGTTAAATTTAAATTTATCTTCACACACATTTTTCAACCTGTACTGCCATTTTTTTTTTTGTTTTAATAGATTTGGGAAAGGAAGAAAGAAATTCTCTCTTATACACGAATGCGTTTTTTTCTTTTATTTTTCTGTTTTAAATAATTTTTCTTTGCTTTGCTTTTTATCAAGGTTATTTTATGTAGCAATTCCTGTAACTTTTTAATTTCTTGTTCTCTAGACGTATACAGTAATTTTCTTTCAATTTCTGTCTCTATGCTTATCTTTTCAGTTACAAACATGTAATAATATTAATAAATTAAATTAAATTCTTACTTTGTGATACTGTTGTTTGCTGGTGTTGAAGATTATATTGTTGCCGTTGTCCGATGGATCGTTGTTGGATGTTGAAGATTCTCTTTATGTTGCTATGGGTCTTCCTTCTGGTGAATTTGCTGTTGTTGTCCGATGGATTTGATTGAAGATTTTCTTTATGTTGTTATTGGTCTTCCTTCTGGTGAATTTTCTGTGTCCAATGAATTTGATTGAAGATTTTCTTTATGTTTCTCTCCTCAGGATTTAGTTACTTTAACAGCTTTTTATTATTTCTGATTTGATTTTTATTGGAGTTCAAAAAAAAAATTTTTTTATTTTTTTTTTTAAAAACACGTACACAGTTTTAAATGTCTTCGATTTTTCAAAAAAATTTTTTTTTCAGTTCTTATAGGTAGATATATCTTTGTATCTGCCCTTTTTGTGACTTATGAGAATATATTCTTTATTTATTTTCACTAACTTGGGTTTATAAGGATATATCTTTATATCCTGGCTTTTGTGTGAATATATCTTTATATTCCTTTTCTACTTCTGTGTTTTTAGTGTTGATAAGGATAAATCTTTTTATCCTTTTTTCACTTTTTTTTTCGTTGTGTTTTTTTCTTTAAGGATATATTTATCCTTTTTCCCGTCACTTGATATTGATATATCAGATATCCACTTTTTACTTTATTAAAAAAAACTTCACTAGGATACCCGGGAATCCTACCGACTGCGCCACTTTTAACTCTGATGCGAAGAGCAACGAAAAAAAAAAACAACTGGGTTGAAGTTCAGTACACAAAAAGCATTGTCTCTTTATTTTCTACTTTCTTAAATACTATTATTTTGTTTATTGCTGCATTTTTGTTATTGGAAATGCAGCTATAAACATAAAAATTAATTGATTAAAATAAACATAATAATTCTTAAGAAATTTGTTTGGTGCATTTTGGCAATTGTTGCATTTTTGTTAGTGGAAATGCACCTGAACAAATTGTAACGATTCTTTGGAAAAAAAATACAATTAATAAAGTTATAAATAAATTATTGCTGCATTTTTGTTATTGGAAATGCAGCTATACAAATTAATTGGTTAAAAATAATAATTCTTAAGAAATTTGTTTGGTGCATTTTGTCAATTGTTGCATTTTGGTTAGCGGAAATGAACCTGAACAAATTGTAACAATTCTTTGGAAAAATACAAAATATATATATTAAAATTAAATTTCTTTGCAGCGAATAAAGTATTAAAAATAATTATTAAAATTCTTAAGAAGTTAAAACAACATATGTGTATGTGTATGATCAAAAATAATGTTAAGGGAATAGTGGGAGACACTATAACAATTTACCTCACCCATATGTGAAGATGATCAATCGTGTTAATTGGCTGAGATTCAAAAAATATCTTAGTAGTCATTGCACGGAAAACATATTGCTAAGAACATCCGATGATATTGATTCTAACATTGCGAATCTTAACGAAAATATAAAGCAGGCTGCTGAACATGCTTCTACCTCCCACTCGCAGATAGGGTTTAATGTAACTTATTCTACGGATATTGAACGTCTCGTACGTGAAAAAAGAAGAGCTAGACGGGAATGGCAAAAACTCAGATTTAAAGACTCCAAGAGTTGCTTGCATATGAAAAAACTGCATCTCATAAAAATTATCTGGAAAACCTCGATGTCACACCAGCATCTAATTACTTTTTGTGGCGCGCTGCGAAAAAGCTTAAAACACCCGTTGAATTTAAACCACCTCTGCGCACTTCTACCGGAGGTTGGGAAAGAAGTGATACTGAAAAAGGTAACTTGTTTGCAAAGCATTTAAAATCCGTATTTACCCCAAACAGATGTACTGCTGCTGTTGATTTACCGAGTGTAGTTGCTCTACTCCCTCGACCCTTAAAGTTTAAGATGCGTGACGTACAGAAACTAATTACTGAACTCAACCCGAAGAAGGCTCCAGGTATTGATGGAATTAGTAACTAGATGCTGATGAATTTGTCACGTATTGCAATTAGAATCCTTCTATTTATTTTTAATGCCATATTAAGACTAGAGTATTATCCACACCTCTGGAAGCTTGCCAAGGTCAAAATGATTCCAAAGCCGGGCAAAGACTTCACTAAGGCTGAATCGTACAGGCCAATAAGTCTACTATCAACAATGTCTAAACTTTTCGAAAAACTACTCATGATAAAATTGTCCCCAATTCTAATTGGTAGAGGGTGCATACCAGTGAGCTGCAATTTTCATGGTTTTTGGTGATTTACTCATACAATAAGATTTTTACTCACATTTAATCACGTACAAAACATTCAACGTACAATAAAATCAGCATCGTTCTAATATCTGTTCATTGGAATGATTGTGAGTGGAGGGATCGAACATGTTTTACTCAATTCATTCACATACATTAAATGTTTTATTCAGTTTTAATCATGCAACAAAACTCAATGTTGAATATAATCAGCATCATAGAAACGAACGCATTGTTGGAATAATTGTGAGTCGAGTGATCGAACTTGTTTTATTCAAACTTCTATGTGAACAATCGCTGACGTTGAATAAAATCAAAGTAGTCAAGTTCGTTCAAGTTATTTTAAAACACACACACATACATGTCAAACAGGGGTGGAAAATTGGAGGTTTCTTTTTGTTCCAATTATAAAAAAGGTGAAACATTTCGTCGGCTTGTTTCTGGTTTGCGGCACAGTATATTGAAAATACATTATGTCTGCAGCAAACCAGAAACAAGCCGACGATTTGTTTAACTACGAGTTTGAAAATTAACATAATAAGTTTGAAAGCCTCAAACAAAAATCTTTATTCGATTGTGCATTAAGAGTCTTACTATAAACATACGAAGTTTGTTAGCTAAATTCAAAAATGTTTTGGTTGGGAACGAAATGCATATAGACAATCGCTTAACCATAAAAACAAGCAAATTTTCAAATTAAATAAATAAAGACTTTATGTCAAATAAATATACTTCGGTATTTCATTTAACTACGAGTATTAATAACAAAATCTTCAAAAGAACTTACATAAGGGGAACTCGTTTAACCTGTTTTATATCTCTTAAAGTTTAACCTTCTTATTTACAAAATATGTTTGATGCTTATTAAGAGCTTTGAAAATGTGCCCCATTTTCATCGATATATTTTGAACCGCTTTACCACTCGAAAATCCGATTATACATATTTATTTTTCATCTCAATACCTTGCATTGGAATACCAAGAACGACCCAATCGGACATTTCTAGCTCGAGATATGCTTGGTCAAGTGAAAAAAGGTCGAAAAAATGAAGAAATTACAATATCTCAAAAACTGTTCCATAAAAATAATTTATCCTTGATTTTCGAATTCAGCGGAAGAAAATACATAAGGAAAATCACCTCTCATCAAATGTACATGAAAAAAATTAATTTTGTAAACTAGTGTAATTTAAGTTTATTAAAAAAATTAAACTGAATCTCAGAAATTTATATAAAATTTTTGTCTCTAATATTTTTCAAAAAGTTCGTAGCGACTAGCTCTATTACACAGTTTCTTTACTTTTACCATCCCTAATATGAAACTCCTAAATTAAGTACACATACCCATACATACTTAAACATTGATTTGTTGGCTCTTTATAAATACAACATTCATACACAATGATTATTTTCATTTTCAATTTTACTCTGCATCAACTACTTGATGCTGATTAGAATGAACATTTTTTCCTTTCGCATTATGTTCTTGTTCAAAACACTCATTGTCGAGCCAAAAAACCAATCATTCGAACTGATTGGTTTGATGCTACGCATGATTATAAATCATATCCAACAACATTCCACTCACTTGAGCGATTAAAACTTAGCAACGAATATGTGTGTTTTGAACAAGTTTGATTTTTTCAACAAAAATACATGTTTTTAGGATATTGATTACGTATGATTATTTTTCCGATCACTCGTTGCAGTTCCCTGGTGCATACCAGACCATCAGTTTGGTTTTAGGAGTCAGCATAGCACCATTGAACAAACGCATAGATTGGTTCAATTTATAAGAAGAACATTTGAAGAAAAGAAATATTGTTCTGCCCTCTTCATTCATGTTTCTCAGTCATTTGCTAAAGTATGGCATGAAGGCCTTATTTTAAAATTTAAATCATATCTACCAATAAATTTTCTGAAGCTATTGGAAAGTTATATTACTACCCGGAAGTTCACGGTTGTTGAAGGAGACTTCATGAGTGTGCCCGAATCTATATCATCCGGTGTGCCACAGGGGAGCATATTGGGGCCAGTTTTGTATTTGATTTATACTTGTGATATGCTTTTGAGCAGCAATATCCATACATCTACATTTGCCGATGATACAGCCTGCCTTAGTATGCACGAAACCCCTCACGAGGCTTCCCGATATCTACAAGAACATATTACACAGCTGGAACTATGGTTAAACTTATGGAGAATTAAAGTTAACGAACAAAAGTGTGTTCAGCTAACATTTACCCTGCAAAGAGATACTTGTTCTCCAATTCGAATCAACAATCAAGTTGTTCTTCAACATTCACACGGAAACACCATATTGACTCAAGGCTAACACAAATGAAACTTAAATTAACTCAGATACATTGGTTGATTGGTAGAAATTCAACACTCAGTCTAGATTGTAAACTTTTAATATACAAGTCGCTTTTGAAACCCATATGGTGCTACGGAATACAGCAATGGGGCACTGCTTCAACTTCCAATATGGAGAGAATCCAACGAAGGCAAAACAAGATTTTAAGACTAATAACATCGGCTCCATGGTACATCAAAAATTCAAATTTACATCGTGATTTAAATATGCCACTAGTGACTGAAAAATTAAAAAATACGCAGGTAAATACTTAACAAAACTCGAATCTCATCCTAATCCACTTGCTCGTAACAACTTGAATTTTACTGGACACATCCGCTTAAAAGAGAGGGACACTATGGCTCTAATACTCAACACTCCAGATGAAACAGCTTGAAAATATTTTTGTGCTTAATACGATATTTATGTATTTTTGATTACTATCACTAAGTTTATGCCTGACACTGGTTGGGCCTAATTATTATATCTAGATTTAAGATTTGAATACTTATTGTTAGTTCATTTTTTGAAGATACAATAAATAAATATACGCATAAAAAAAAACTCGAATATATATTTGTACTAAGCTTTCGCAACGGAGAGTGCGAGAAATAACAAGAAATTCGACAGAACTGGGAATTGATTTTGCCACTTGTGAGCTGCATAAGTTCAGTGATTGCAAACACATTTAACCAATTTGATGGAACTATTTTAATTTTTGACAAAGTATAAAGATATTGATTTGAACCGTACATACTGTTGCACCATCTGTTCCAATGGCAGTTAAGTTATGAAAACTTATGCATTAAACACATAGACCACAGCAGGCTACATGGCTACACGACTGCAAGTGCCGCTGGCAACAAATGTTGCCTGGTAGCCAGCTACGAAATTATTTTGAAAACAGCAGCGGCACCGTAAGAAGCTGATTTTTCGCTAACTTGCGATTTTTCAAAAGCTTTGGCGATTTCTAATCAATTTTAGGGCTGTTAGTAAGTTTTTGCGAATTTCCGCCGTTTTCGCGATTTTCATATAATATTTTGCATTCCTTATAATTTTGGCGAGTTTTGATCAATAGTATGGCTTGTTTAAAACTTTTCAACATCTCGCGATTGTTTGCAAAATTCGCGATAAAAGCGACTTTTTGCATGTTCTTAGCTTCTTACAAGTTTTGCCGATTTTTAAACAATATTAAACTATGTTATCACTTTTTGCAAAATAAGCGTAATAGGTTTAGAAACTCATACACAACCCAGCAAATAATTTTTATTCGATATGAATCTATTTTATTTTTCTACACCTTTATACAATTAGAAATCCATTGGATAACAATAAAAGTATAAACCTACTGCGCTTATTTTGCTTTTGTAATTTTCAAAAATATTATTATTTGTGAATTCTCAAATAGTTTTTGGAAGTTTGTGCATAAGATATGAGGTTCAAAATGTGTGGTTGAAGTCTACTGACGATTTGTTAAAGCAACAATGAAGTGCATATAGACGACGCTTAACCACCAGCAAATAAATTTCACTTACATATAATTATGACAATATGTCGAATAATAAATTTCTTGAATTAAAATAATCTGTAAAATTAGAAGAAAACCCATAAAACGTAAATATTGTATTAAGATAAAATATAAAAAAATTTTGTCCCCAAATGAGAGAAGAAATCCCCATTTTGGGGACAAATCCCCTAATCTGGCTGCACTGGCCTGTACAGAAACATATTTGTGCAGAAGTAATATGTGGTAGACTTGAAATCAAATATATTTCGTGTAACTGCAGCGTAAATTAATTTTAGCAAAAAAAAGAATAATCAAAAATTGTTGGTGAGTTTGAACCGATGTTCATTATAGCCGAACTGTGTGTGTCCTAACATTTTTTACAACATTTAATTTTATTTTCCATATAGAAACTCATTTAAAGTAAATTCAGCATAAAAAGTCAAACTAAAAAAAAAATAAAAAAATCGGCGGCTAATTTTAATCGTCTGACTTTAATCGGCGGCTAATTTTAAGCCGATCTTTAGCCGAGAAGTTAACGGCGGCGGCTGCCAAAAATCATCGGCACGGCACAGGTCTCTGACTGACTGATACATACATCATTAACGACGCAATGCGTGGTGGTTGCTTGCTGGTGTACATTTGTTTTACGTTTGAATTAACATGTATGTATGTATGCAAAGCATATTTATATGAAGTATATGCAGACGCTTTTAATTGTTTTGGTTGTTTACGTTTAATCACGCTTGTATTTACTATTGTTCTAGTTAGTTCTTTGCATCGACCCTGTAGGAATATTTTCCGTAACACTTGCGTTAACCTTGTTGGAATAGTTTTTTGCTTAACACTTCTGCCCACTCAAGCCTATTCGTCCCGAATAGGCACATCACTTCTTTTTCTATAGTTTGCCAGCCGTTATAGGTGTAAAAACCTCATTTTGGGCTTTGGGTGTGTTGTACTTTTGTATCCTACAGACGACATCGTTCAATTTTTTAATCACTTTGTACGGTACATCCCAGTGGGTCTGCAGTTTGGGAGACAGTCCTTTCTTCCGTTGTGGGTTATATAGTAGAACCAGTTAACCTTCATTGAATCCCTCGGTATTTGCAGCCTTCATCTTGTCGCTAACCAATTTTATTCGACTGCCCACAAATTCATGTAGTTCGTTAAGTTTTTCTCTCTCTGGGGAAGAGTTTGCACCATCTTCGCAAGTGGGTGTTGGCTTAATGCTGAATTCCAGATCTCCAGGCAATTTGAGTTCCGTTCCGAATATAATCTTTGCAGGCGTTTTCGATGTCGAATCATGTACAGCTGACCTGTATGCGAGTAAAAACCCTGGGATGTGCTCTTCCCAATCCTGATGCGCGTCACACTTTCTTGAGATATTCTTCAAGGGTACGATTAAATTTTTCTACCATACCATCTGACTGTGGGTGAAGCTGACTCAAATTTTCTGCCTTGATCGGAATGCAGTTCTATTGGAACACCATAGCGACAACTGCGTATGTATTTACGTCAACAACAACAATACGATTTTTTACGTCAACAAGCAATTCATAATGCTCAAGAAAATCAAAGTCTATTATTGCTTGAGAAACATCTGCACTTCCACACAAAATTTCGTCTTAGTCCAAGATTTAAGCTGAGAATTTTTTCACCGTAAGTTTTTATGATAGTGTTATTAGCAGCTTGAAGCTCCAAAGATTCAGGGTTATGGCGTTTGTGTTGATGTGTAGCGGGAAAAACAGACACATCAGCGCCAGTGTCAATCAAAAATTTATTATTTGAAATATTGTCTCTCAAAAACAGGCGACTTATCTGTAAATCTCCAGATGCAGGAGTTTTTAGTTTTCCGATTGATCTGAGCATGGTGGACGACATTTGGTGGCTCTCGTGCCAAAGTTAAAATGATACCAGCATACATTTTTTGATACATCTAGCGCTTTACTGTTGCTCCTACGTCTATTACGACTACGGCTTCTACCACGGAATTGATCGGATATAACTATAGCATCAATCTTTTGCAAAAACTCATCTACTTGACTTTCTAAACGTTCAATACAAGATTTCTCTGTGGAGTTACTAATTGAGGAAATGGATGAGTAATATAATTGTTCATTGATTTTATCAGCCATGACTGCAAGTTTATCTAAACTATCAGAGCTTATAGATAAGACAGCTTTTAAATATTGTAACTACACGTTTCCGCTGGTTGCCGGGATTGCTTCAGAGGAGTCCAGGGAACGTGTTTAGTTGCATAAAAAATTTAATATATTCTCTCTTATTTTCTGAATTAAAATTATTTATTAATTAGTTTGCTCATCTACAATGGTTCTTCGAACGGTTGACCTGCAGGTCGCCTGCACGCCAACTCTCGCTTAGCTTGTGATGTTCGCTCTTTTATACCTGTTTTCAGGCACACAGTTGGTACACACACACACAGCCACTCATTATGGGCACACATGTGTTTCGTCGTCGATAAGCGTTGTATTTAAATAGTACGAACAGCTGATCATATATAGTTTCTCACCACCAGATGTCGTCATGGGGTCGGCCATCCGTCAATTTTTGATTCTTACAGACAGTTAAATACAAGCGATAATTCATATAAACACTATTCTTAAGATTAATAAAAATAAACAATGAAGTATATAAATGAATTTAATATAATAAGTATAGTAAATAAACTATAATTATATGAAAACAACAGAAAAGGAAAATAATATTATTCTTATAAGAAAAGGAAATTCATGTATGTAGCTTAAAACGAGAGTAGCGACTTTAAGCGTTACAATATGCGCTCATAAGTAGCCGGCGTATTGCAGAGCCCAAACGGCATCACTTTGAACTGCCATAAACCATCACTCGCACTAAAGACAGTTTTATCCTTATCTTTCTCTGCAATTTCTACCTGCCAATATCCACTTTGTAGGTATAATGTGGAGAACCATTTTGTACCAGCTAGGGTGTCCAACGTATCGTCAATTATTGGTAGCAGGTAGCTGTATTTTTTAGTGACATCGTTCATCTTCCTGTAGTCCACGCAGAATATCGTGCTGCCATATTTCTTTTCGACTAGGACCACAGGCGAGCTACAGAGCTACTCCGCTCTTCTCCATTTCATTGACGAGCTCTTCCACCTCATTTCTCTCTGCCAGCGGTACGCTTCGAGATACCTGTTTGATTGGCTTGGCATCGCCTGTGTCAACTTCATGTTTAACTATGTCCTTCCTTGGCTTTGACCTGGCCAGGCGAAAACACATTCATGTTTCCTAAGCAGCTGCTTGGCCTTATTTCTATCGGGAGAAGCTAATTCTGCTACCCATTTCTTCACATGCACCTCAAACATTTCATGGTTCTTGACTGACATTTTGGCAGCATTCGACTTTTTCTGCAAATTTATTACTGCTTCTGCTGAAACGCATCGGCAAAATTTCGGAATTCTCAATGATGACTTTTTTTGGCCGGATAAGTTTAGCACTATCACAGGGACTATACCTCCATCGATGATTTTATCAAGAGCCTTTGCTGTTATAACGTCCTTCCTTATATCTGATGTTTCTACTATCCACAAACGGTTGTCCTCACAATCTCCCTCCATACGAGTCCATATCAACGTTTCAGCCTGTGGTGATAACTTTTGCTGTCCAACTTTTGCTGTATCTGGTTGTCATACCCAACATCAAGGGCTATTTCCTCATTACGCCAAGTCATTACTTGTTGCCCCATTTTTAGGCTAATGCTATGACTTATCATGAAATCTGCACCAATGATAACTTCGTCCACAATATCGTCAACAATAAACACATGTTTTACGCTGATGATGGCAATAGTCACCTTCGCTTTTATTTTACCATAGACATGGCAGGCTCCCCAGTAGCTGTGCATAGTCTTATGTTATTCTGCGGTTCGCACTTTCCTTGCACTATATCAGGCCTGATGATAGACTGTGATGCTCCAGTGTCTATGGTAAAAATTTGTTTCCGCCCGTTGATATATCCGCACGCCGTAAGATTGCTGTTTCTCTGCTGTATCACTGATATGGAGATTGTGGGGCCCTCGCTTGTGGGAGCTAGCTCTTGCCCCTTAGTGATAGGTTAGCTTAGGTTAGCAGGCTACTGGCAAGGAAGAGTTGAAAAATTAAGAGTCCAGCTCACTTGGCTCCATTACAATGATCCCTTTGTGCTACCTATAAGTGGAAAAGGATATAGAAAGAAAGAGAGAGAGGAAGGAGGGCGAGAAGGTGGGTCACAATTTGGCTAAGGGGGGAGTTAGCGGCTGTACCAGCCACTGTTCCTAATATAAAGGCTCAAGTTTTTGAGCTCAATTTCCGATAACTCGGATAAGCTGCCGAAGGATACTCTGCCAAAGAGATGCAGCCGGATACTCTCCAGAGCGGGACAATGACACATGAGTTGCAGGACATTTTCCTCCTCTTCCTCGTCATTGCAACTGTAGCAGTAGTCATTATATGGGAGACCAGTACGTTTAGCATGGGTTCCGAAGGCACAGTGACCGGTCAACGTGGCCACGAGGTTTTTCAAGTGCTTCCTATTGAAGTTCATGATGCTTTTCGTTCTATAGGAGTTTAGGCAAGGTCAGAGGGTTCTCGCTATTGCACAGGTAGGCTCATTGCACCATCTGTCTCTACCTGTCTGGGGCTATTGGAAGAAAGGTAATATCGAAACGTCTCCAGCAGGATGAGAGTGGGAGACTACAGAGATTGTCAATATCAACCTATGTAAGTAGCGTTCCCCTCTTTGCCAGCTCATCCGCAACTATGTTTCCTGAAATAGTCCCGTGTCCACGAATCCAGTTTAGTAGAATATTTGAGTGCTGCGCAAGTCCATCGAGGGCTTTGCGACATTCTTGGATGAGAAAAGATGTGGTGTACACACCTATGAGAGACCTAATAGCATTTTTGCTGTCAGTTATGATATGGATATCTCTATTCGAGATCCGATAGATTCTTAACCAGTGAATCGCTCTTTTAATGACAGATAATTTTGCCTGTAATATACTACATTCGTCTGGGAATCTGAAGGACATTTCAATTCCATATTCCGGAATATCAACGCCCCCACCAACCCTCCCCCTTTTTTGAACCGTTTGTGCATTCCTGTACGGCTCCGTTCAGTGGGGAAAACCCTTTGTAAATGAAATTTGAAAATTCCTATTGAAGTAGGGGTTCGGAATGCAGTAGTCGACAAGATCCGGAATGTTATCCACTATATCTAAAATGCTTGCATGACCCAAAAGTCAGTAATTCCATGCGCCTAATGCGTTTAGTCTGATGGCGGTACGTAGAGCCAGCTTTCTAGCCGCTAAGTCCACTGGAAGCTAACCCAACATAGCGAAGAGCACTTTTATTGGCGTTGATCTTAGAGCACCTGTCATCATGAGTGCCATTTTGCGGAGTGTTCCTTCTGTACGGGACTGATTAATCGCTAAGTCGAGTGCTTTCCACCAGACTGAAATTCCATAAAAAAAGAGTATGTTTTATAAACATCTCTAGTATCCAACCGACTCCCTTGGGACTTATTCTCCAGGTAGGTCCGATTGCGTTTCTACAGACGTAGCTTTCGCTACTCTTACCCGAAGATTTCGCCTCCAGGAGAGCTTCCTATCGAGAGCAACACCCAGATATTTGACATTATCGGACAGGGTTAGGGTAATGCCATTTAGCTTTGGGTGGTTTAAGTGGGGAACCTTGTATCCCCTAGAAAAGAGTACCAGTTTAGTTTTGGTCGAGTTGACACTAAGTCCGCTCCGTGAACACCAGGCAATAACCTCATTTAGTGCTGTTTCTAGTCTCTGTGATATAGTATCCAGATGGAATCCAGATATTGCAATCTATACATCATCTGCGTATGCAACTGGTTTAATTTCGTGGAATTCAATTTTTTGAGCAGATTATTGACCGTCACATTCCACAACAGGGGTGACAGCACATCACTCTGAGGTGTGCCTCTGTGGGCCTGCCTGGTGATGGTGGCTGTTTCTATGGTGGAAGTGATGATTCTGGGAAGTAGCAAATTTTCAATGAGCCGATAAATCTCTCGATCAACCATCACTTCTCTGAGAGAGAGAATGATTGACGTCGTATCGATGTTATTAAAGGTACCTTCAATGTCCATGAAGGCCACCATGGTATAATTTTAATGCTCGAGTGACTTCTCTATGCATCCTACAAGCGAAAGTAAGGCGGTCTCAACCGATTTGCCTTTGGTATATGCATGTTGAGAGGCCGAGAGTTGAGAGCTATCAATGACTGTTCTAATATGAACATCCATTATTCTTTCATACCCTTTGGGTATGAAAATCACATTATATTTAGTCCATGCAATTGGAATATATGACCATATAATGCAGGCTTTATATATTACAAGTAACCATGGTATTATTAGATCTGCGTTATGTTGCAGATCCGCAGGAATGATACCATCCGGACCTGGAGATTTAAATGGATGGAAGCTATTGTTCACATCAGTGAACAAAATGTACAAATACCCAACCCTGGTGACATCAACAATACATCAACAGTACAAAAAAAAACACCAATATCGTTTTTTATTATAAGGGTCGATCGAGAGTAACAGTCAAAATTATTATTATTCGTCTACAAGTGGTGATTTAATTGTGATCAGCGAAATTAGATTATACGTTTACATTCAACACAAATATAACAACCCAACAACAAACACATATATATTGAAGTTCAAAATAATTACAAATAAATACATAATTATATACACACATATACAAACACATATATATTGAAATGTATGTACATAAAATGAAATAAATCTATATAATACGTTTTATAACGTTTTAGAAAATTTCGGGATCTTTTTATAATTATTTATGTACACATATATATAACCCGTAAGAACATGGTCCTATCGAACCGTTAAAAAAAATAAAATTGAATAAGTGAAGAAAAAATTACAGTCCACTAAATTAAAACTTACCCGCCCAAATTAAAAAATATCGGAAAAGTAAACAATTAATTGTGTAGAAAACAATAATAAATTAAAACAAACATAAGTGAACTGAAAACCAATAAACAGTAAAAAATACAAATTTATGTAAATATTTGTTAAATAAAATTTTAAGTTAAATTTAAAGTTAAATTTTAAGAGTTCTCGTTGTACCTTCATAGTGAACAGACGTAATAGCGGAATTTTTCTTACTTACATACTAAACAAAAAAAAATCATACAAAAAAATATTCGTAGTACATATTAACTTTGATAAATAAGCTTTTGTTTTGCTTTGCTAATATTTTTACATATAGAAATAACAAAAACAAAAAAAAAACCGTAAACAAAAAAACACAGACAAAGTACCCTTGAGGAATACTCTTTATGAGTACCTCAAATACAAATAATTGCGAAGTGAGTTATAACGGCAGAAATGCCTATTTTACTGTGAGTTCTGATGCTCTCAATGATAACAATAAAAATAACAAATCTGATGATAGACTTACTGTGAGTTCTGAAGCTCTTAATAAAAACAATAAAAATAAAAAATCTGATGATAGACTTTCTCTAACGGCAAAGCCGCATTTTCGTCAGCGATCAACTTCGCTTTGTCCAATGCCATCTAGTGATTCGTTAACATTACCGTTGCCCAGTACCTCTACATTTAACTCAGCAATTTCATCCGCTTCGGGCTCGTGGTCATCACTTAACCCGGTTTTCACTATAGGTAAGAGTAGCCAAAAACCCAAGGTCCAAGTCGGAATGGACAGATATATAACTGTGGTAAAGCGCGGGCGAAGCCCAAAATCTTCTAAAATTTCATCTGCTCCAAAGATCTCTAGGGATAACAGCGCATCATCTACTAATCGCCAAAACCGTTTTAAAATATTGCAAGACGACAACGACAAACCCGCTGAATCTGCGAACAAAGCCTCCAAGCCGCCACCAATCTATTTAAGAGAAAAAAACTCAAACGCTCTTATTAAAAAATTAATTTCGGTAATTGGGGAGAATAAATTTCACATTGTTCCAATAAAACGTGGTAGCATTGATGAAACGAAAATTCAAATTTATGAAGAAAAAGATTTTCGCACAATTGTTTCGGAACTTGAAAAAAGTAAAACAAATTTCTACACATACCAGCTCAAGAGTGCTAAAGGTCTGCAGATCGTATTGAAGGGCATAGATTCCTATGTCGCTCCCGAAGAAATAAAAGATGCACTCGTCCTCCAGGGATTTAAGGTAAAAAATGTATCGAATATAATAAATAGGGAAAAGATCCCCCAACCTCTATTTCGCGTTGAACTGGAGCCAAATGATATAAAATTGAGAAAAAATGAGACGCACCCAATTTATAATCTAAAATTTCTTTTATACCGAAAAATAACAATTGAAGAACCACATAAGCGTTCTGGACCCGTACAGTGCCATAATTGTCAAGAATATGGCCATACTAAAACTTACTGCAATTTACCTACTGTTTGTGTTGTGTGCGGCGAATTACACGGCACTGCTAGTTGCAATAAGCCAAAAAATCAAAGTGATAAAAAATGCAGCAATTGTGGAGGTAATCACACAGCTAACTACAGAGGTTGTCCTGTGTACTCTTTCGTCAAACAGACTATGGGGCAAAAACCTAAATTAGCTCCAGCCCAATTAGCAAACGCTTTATCCGCCACTATTGAGCAAGTGAGCCAACCAGTTACTTCCCGTGTATCGTATGCCGATGCTGCTAAGACAAATTTTATTCCTACTCAAAATGTTTCACCACCAAATAATTCAACAAATACAAACTCAAGCTTTAATTTCAATCGCCTTGAAGCTACTATTGATAATCTGGTGCAAACTATAAATAATTTTACAACAAATATGACTAGCATGATGCAAGAAATGCTGCGAATGCAGAATACACTGCTTCAAGCATTAGTTAAAAAACCATGAACACGTTAAAAATATGTTTCTGGAACGCAAACGGCATTCGCCAACATAAAAATGAACTTGAGCACTTCCTCACGGAAAAAAATATTGATATAATGTTGGTCTCAGAGACTCATTTGACTTCGAGAAGTATTTTTAAAATTTCAGGCTACACCTTATATGATTCAAAGGACCCAAGAGGAAGAGCATGCGGTGGATCAGCAATTCTAATAAGGTCAAGACTCAAGCATTATATTATTGACAACATTTCTGAAGAACATCTACAAGCAACTAATATTTGTATTGAAAATTTTTGCACTAATTTTGTAATATCATCAATTTACTCCCCTCCCAGATTCGCAATTACTGAAGATCAATACAAGGATTTCTTCAAATCTCTTGGCCCTTGTTTCGTAGCAGCTGGGGACTATAATGCCAAACATACGTTCTGGGGTTCGCGTCTTATCACACCCAGAGGTCGAGCGTTGTTCAACACAATTTCAAAAATGGGCTTGGACGTCATTTCGAGTGGGGAGCCCACTTACTGGCCTACTGACATACAAAAAATTCCGGATGTTATAGATTTTGGCGTCATGAAAAATATTTCTAGGGATTTAATTCAAGTTGAAGCTTCTCTAGATCTCTCTTCCGACCACTCTCCCACGATCGTTTCAATTTGTAGCCCATTAGGAAGTGACTTACCTCATCCTTATGTGAAGATGATAAATCGTGTTAATTGGCTGGGATTCAAAAAATATCTTAGTACTCATTGCACAGAAAATATTACGCTAAGAACACCCGATGATATTGAATCTAATATTACCAACCTTAATGAAAATATTAAACAGGCTGCTGAACATGCCACTACCTCCCATCCGCAGACTGGGTTTAATAGAATTTATTCTACTGATATTGAACGTCTCGTGTGTGAAAAAAGAAGAGCTAGAAGGGAATGGCAACAGCACAGATCACCTCAACATAAAACTAGGTTTAAAGAGTGCACTAAACGACTCCAAGAGTTGCTTGCATTTGAAAAAACTGCATCTCTTAAAAATTATCTGGAAGGTCTTGATGTCACACCAGCATCTAATTACTCTTTGTGGCGCGCTGCTAGAAAGCTTAAAACACCCGTCGAGTTTAAACCACCTCTGCGCACATCTACCGGAGATTGGGCAAGAAGCGACTGTGAAAAAGGTAAATTATTTGCTGAGCATTTAAAATCCGTATTTACCCCAAACTCATGTACTGGTGCTGTTGATTTGCCGAGTGTAGTTGCGCTACCCCCTCGACCCATAAAATTTAAGACGCGTGATGTACAAAAACTAATTGCTGAACTCAACCCGAAAAAAGCTCCGGGTATTGATGAAATTAGTAACCAGATGCTGATGAAGTTGCCTCGTATTGCAATTAGAATCCTGTTATTCATTTTTAATGCCATTTTACGTCTGGAATATTATCCAAACAGCTGGAAGCTTGCCAAGGTTAAAATGATTCCAAAGCCGGGCAAAGATCTTACCAAGGCCGAGTCATATAGGCCAATAAGTTTACTGTCAACAATCTCAAAGCTCTTTGAAAAGTTACTCATGATAAAATTGTCCCCAATTCTAACTGATAATGAGTGCATACCGGACCATCAATTTGGTTTTAGAAGTCAGCATAGCACCATTGAACAAACTCATAGATTGGTTCAATTTATACGAAAAACTTTTGAAGAAAAAAAGTATTGCTCTGCGCTGTTTATTGACGTTTCTCAGGCATTTGATAAAGTGTGGCATGAAGGCCTAATTTTAAAATTAAAGACTTACTTACCGATAAACATTCTAAATCTTTTGGAAAGTTACATTATTGCAAGGAAATTCACTGTTGTAGAAGGAGACTTTATGAGTATGCCTGAAACAATCTCATCCGGTGTGCCACAGGGGAGTATACTGGGGCCAGTTTTGTATTTGATTTATACTTGTGATATGCCTTTGAGCAGTAATATTCACACATCTACATTTGCCGATGATACAGCCTGCCTTAGTATGCACGAAAACCCTCACGAGGCTTCCCGATATCTTCAGCAACATATTACCCAGCTAGAACTATGGTTAAACAGGTGGAGAATAAAGGTAAACGAACAGAAGTGTGCTCAGGTAACATTTACCCTACGAAAAGAAACTTGTTCCCCCATTACAATCAATAATCAAATTGTTCCTCAAAATTTACAAGTGAAATACCTTGGTATACACCTTGATCGAAGGCTTACATGGAAACACCACATTGACTCTAAGCTAACGCAAATGAAACTTAAACTAACTCAGATACATTGGCTGATTGGTAGAAATTCAACCCTCAGTCTAGATTGTAAACTTTTGATATACAAGTCGCTTTTAAAACCTATATGGTGCTACGGAATTCAGCTATGGGGTACTGCTTCAGCTTCAAATATAGAAAAAATTCAACGAAGGCAAAACAAAATTTTACGGATAATAACATCGGCTCCATGGTACATAAGAAATTCAAATTTACATCGTGATTTGAATATGCCACAAGTAACTGAAGAAATTGCTAAATACGCAGGCAAATATCTTACAAAACTCGAGTCTCATCCTAATCCGCTTGCTCGTAATATTTTGAATTTTACTGGTCACATCCGCTTAAAAAAGAGGGACACAAGGGCTCTAATACTCAACACTCCAGAAGAAACTGCTTGAAAATACTTTTGTTTTTGCTTATCACTACTTATGTATTATTAATAACTATCACTAAGTTTATGTCCGACACTGGTCGGGCCTAATTACTTATATTTAGATTTAAGATTTGAATAATTATTGTTAGTTCATATTTGAAGATACAATAAATAAATATATGTACTAAAAAAAAAAAAAAAAAAAAAAATAAAATTTATTAAACAAAAATTGCAAAAATTAAAACATTACAAAAGCTAAATTTCACACCAGTGACAACTTACCAAACAATAAAACAAAAATTTAAATTTATTTACATACGTAAAAGCAATAAGCTCAACACAATTCAAAATTAATTGTTACACATAAAGTTACATAAGATACATACATACATACATATGTACAAACCTACACAGTTTAAATAACTTATGCACATATACATACATATATACATAAATCCATAAGCAATAAAACAAAATATTAAAACCATTTACATAAGTTCATACAGTATATAATTAAAGTTCAATAAACTTTAATATATACATATTTAACATAAAAACACATTACGTACTCGTATATACATATACATAACTACTGTACAATTACAACAACAACAATACCAATCAACTTAACACACAGCATAGCGGGAAGAAGACACAAAAGGAAAAATAAAAGCACGAGATTTTTTTAAACTCTTGTGAAGGTTTGTACCCTATACCCAGCAAACCAGGTAAGTCTGTAATGTTACAACTTACTTATTTAAAAGCAATAAAGTAAAATTATTTTGCAACACACCCACCCAACCCACTAAGAGTAAAAAAAAAAATTTTTTTTATTGCTTTTGAAGACCAAATACTGCCTACCACGTTGTGTAGCGTTATATATTTACTAGTTAAACACCCAGTGGGAAAATTTGTCGGCTGATAAACTTTTTATTTTCTATATTAAAGTGTAAAATCTTTAAGTTTTATTAACCCTTTTACTACCCATTATTAACCCCTGTTAAAAACAACACTTTTTAAACTCGTTTAAACCTCTTTTAACCCTTTTCAACCCAAATTTAAATAAATAAAAACCCAATTATGTCTACTCTAAAGTCTTTGGCCAATGCTTTGGAAAATTATATTGAAGATTTGAAGTCTTTTGAAGAGGATTATAATGAAGCACAGGAGTATTCCCAATCTTTACCCGCCCTAAACTTCAAAAAAGGGAATTAGAAAATTTATTGTCAGATATTGACAAAAAATTTAAACAGATTAGGGAATCTCCTGATGCAGCTGACAAAAAACAATCTGGTATTACAGATCTAGCCCAAATAACCCGAAATATTAGAGCTGCTAAGAAAGGTTATAGAAGCTCAATGATAGAAATTGAGGAGTCCATTGAGAGAATTACCAAGGAAAATGAAACCCGTCGTACTTCACCCGATACTCCCGTTACGCAACCCAAGGACGCAATATCCTTTAATGTACCCCCTTGCGACATGCCAATATTTGGTGGTGATTTCAAAAATTGGGCCTCTTTCAGAGATCTGTTTAAAGCCATGTACGGCAATAATACCCGTTTGAGTGGAGTAGAGAAATTATTCCATTTAAAACAAAAAACTAGCGGTGAAGCCAAAGAAATAGTACACAACGCACCCTTAACTAATGATGGATTTCTTATTGCATGAAATCAATTAGTTTCTCAATATGAGAACAAAAGAATGCAAATAAATGCACAATTAAAAACCCTTTTCAATTTACCCTCAGTAAACAACATGTGTAGTGTTTCAATAAGAAAATTACAGAGAAAGATTAATTGTTGTATATCAAATTTGAGTGCGTTAGATTTAGACACGGATCATTGGGATCCTATTTTTGTATATTTGTGCTCAACGAAGTTACCCAGAGAAGTCCGAATAGAGTTTGAAAAAACACTTTCAGACTGTGCAGAAATGCCAACGTGGACTGATCTGGATTTGTTTTTAACAAACACCTACAAAGAACTCACATCAGTCAATGATGTTCTAGATC
Source organism: Nowickia ferox (assembly GCA_936439885.1). Lineage (NCBI taxonomy): Eukaryota > Metazoa > Arthropoda > Insecta > Diptera > Tachinidae > Nowickia > Nowickia ferox. The sequence continues at coordinate 37,712,331 of OW387027.1, forward strand.
AGAGTACTTTCCACAACACCAACACAAAATCCAAGCATTTCCAAGAAAATAAGAATCTCTACGATAGAAGAGCAAAACCATTTTATAATGTAACCCATTCGAACAAAGACACCCACCCAAAACCCAAATCTCAAAATGAACATAAATTCTCAAAACCAACCCTCACTCAAACCCAAGGTCGCACTAATGTGCAAAATAACCCAAATCCACACAATAAACCCGATGGATCAATTTGCAAACTATGCAAAAATAATCATACCCTCAGAGAATGTTCAGAATTTACGTCTATGGGCGTAAACGAGAGAATAGATTTTGTCAAAAAGAATGGAATTTGTTACAATTGTTTGGCTATCGCACATATTATCAAAGATTGTCGTAGCACATTCACTTGCAGATATTGCGGTGGAAGACATAATACCCTACTACACAAACCCAATTCAAACCCAAACACACTAGTTGATGATAATCAACCGTCAACATCACGAAATGCAGCACAATCTTTCATAACACACACCCAATCAAACAAAGCCATATTAGATGATAGAGCTAAATTATTAGGAACAGCAATTCTGAATGTTGAAGTTCATGGAGAATAATTTCCAGCTAGGGCACTCATTGATCCAGCTTCAGATTTCTCTTTTATTTCCGATAAACTTAGACGCAAATTGCAATTACCCATTACCCCAATTGTTGCTGAAATCTCTGGAATTAATGAAGTTGTGTCAGCGCGATCAAACAAACTATGTGATGTTTTGTTAAGGTCAAATACCCAAAGCAATTTCAAATTGAATACTCAAGCTATTGTTGTTAAAACACTCACGAAAAATCTACCCACCCAAAACTTAAACCCAGTACCCATGCAAGACTTGAAAAATATTCAATTAGCTGACCCACAGTTTTCGAAAGTAGGCCAATAGATTTTCTAATTGGCAGTGATTTTTACCCCCAAATTTTGAAATCTGGTGTTAAGAAAGATTTCCTTAACACATTAGTAGCTCAGGAAACTGAATTCGGGTGGATTTTGACCGGACCCATGCAAAACTCACATAGAACCCAACCCATAGTTTCATACTTCAGTTCTGTCGCGCTTGAGAAAGTTTTAACTAAATTCTGGGAAATTGAAGAAATACCAAACAAACTCAATAATTCTGAAGAAGATATATCTTGCGAGGAGAATTATGTCACAACTACTCGTAAGTTACCCTGTGACCGTTATCAAGTTGATCTTCAATTTCGCTACCCTCCAATTGAATTAGGAAATTCACGCCATATAGCAATGGCTCAATTTTTAAGAAATGAGAAGAATTTAATGAAGAAACCCGAGCTTAAGAATGAATATGATAACGTGCTGCAAGAATATATAGACTTAGGTCATATGAAACCCATTAAATATAACCCGAAGACATCTTCAAATACACAATATTATTTACCCCATCATGCTGTTATTAAACTATATCGTGTTACGACAAAAGTTAGAGTTGTCTTTAATGCTTCTAGCAAAACATCTAACAGTAACAGCTTAAATGACGCTTTACACACTGGTCCTACCCTACAACAAGATTTAGTTGTACTTATCTTGAAATGGCGCTTTTATAAGATTGTTTTTAATGCCGACATTACAAAAATGTACAGGCAAATTATGTTAAACCCTACCCACACACCCTTAAAGCGTATACTCTTTCGTAAAAGCGTTAATGAACCCATTCAAGATTTTGAACTGCTAACAGTGACATTTGGAGTTAACTGCGCTCCATATTTGGCTATTAGAACCCTACACGAATTAGCTAAAGACATTCAAAATACCCACCCAATTGCTTCAAAAATTTTGAAGAATAATATCTATGTAGACGATGTTTTGGCTGGTGGTCATACTGTTGAAGAAGCTAAAAGCGCTCAAACCCAATTGATCACAGCTCTTGACTCTGCTGGATTTCCTCTGAGAAAATGGACTTCTAACACTAAGGAATTGCTAAACAATGTACCCGAAGAACACTTACTTGATGTCGATTTACTCACCCTACCCAATTCAAACAACGCCAAGACATTAGGCATAAGATGGAATGCGAAGGAAGACTCATTTTTCTTTAGTGTTCCATTAATTGAAAGGAAATCAGCATACACCAAGCGAACAGTTTTATCAGACATAGCTCGTCTGTTTGACCCAGCTGGTTGGTTAGCGCCAATTGTTATTTCTGCAAAGATTATGCAGCAAATATGGCAAGACAGTACAGCTTGGGACGAATGTCTTACCCCACTCACCGTAATTAAATGGCACAAGTTTTTACAGTTCTATGACAATATTGAACAATTTCGTATTCCTAGATGGATTAAATTTTCACCTTCGGCGAAAATTGAGTTTCATGGCTTTTCAGATGCTTCTAAAAAGGCCTATTCAGCAGTTTTATATGCTCGAGTTACACCCGTAGACGGACCTTGCACCGTAACCCTACTTCTCGCTAAAATGAGAGTTGCACCCATCAAAGTAATCTCGTTACCAAAACTAGAACTTTGTGGTGCGGTGTTGTTGGCTAATATTACCCATAATTTAATAACCCAACTGAATTTACCACAGCATCAAACATATTTTTGGACAGACTCATCCATAGTTTTAGCTTGGCTCAGCAAACCACCCAACTCATGGAATACTTTTGTAGCCAACAGAGTTTCTACAATTTTGGAAACCGTAGGCGTGGACAACTGGAATCATGTTGCTTCGCACGTAAACCCTGCTGATGTTATTAGCCGAGGATGTAATGCTGCAGAATTGAAAGAAGACAGGCTGTGGTGGAACGGACCACTATGGCTGAACGAAACTCCGTCAAAATGGCCAAAAACATATAAACCCTTTGAAACTCAATCTGAAGCTAAAATTACTCAATCGTTTTCTACTACAGTTAATATCAACCCACCCTCAGAAAATTACACTAACCCAGACATATTGTTAAGATTTTCGAAATTGTCAAAAGCTCTTAGGGTAATATCATATGTCTATCGATTCTGTGATCACATATCAAGTACCCGAACCAAAACAGCTCCAAGTGATAGAATGATTCCTAATCAAAACAACACTCAATCCACTGAAGAACGAATTGAAAATTTATTAACTCACCAAAGCATTGAACTTGATGCAAGTGAAATAAAATCAACCCATGATAGACTCATTATTCTATGTCAGACAAAGTATTTTGAAGAAGAATATAATTGTCTAAAAAGAAAACACCCAATTCCGAAAAAGAGCAATTTACTCACCCTAACTCCATTTTTGGATTCTGCCAATATTATGCGTGCAAACGGTCGACTGGCCAACTCCAATAGTTTGTCGTATTCAGAGAGACATCCAATTCTATTACCTTATGCTAAACCAACTGATGCTAAGGATAATAAGGTCAGGCTATTGGATTCCGAAACTTCAAAATCTCATTAGTTCAACAATACACAAATGCGTACCATGCACAAGATATAAGAATCGGCAAACCACCCAATTCATGGCAGCCTTGCCACCAGAACGCACCCAAATAACCCGACCCTTTTATAACGTTGGAGTTGACTTTGCCGGACCATTTGGTATTAAAGTTTATAACGGCAGAAATTACAGAATAACTAAAGGCTATGTATGCGTTTTTGTTTGTTTTGCAACAAAAGCTATACATTTAGAACCCACATCTGACCTGTCAACCCAAGCCTTTATGGCAGCATTCGCTCGATTTTTCTCGAGGCGGGGATGCCCTGTCGCCATTTACTCTGACAATGGGACTAATTTTGTTGGAGCAAAACAACTATTGAAGAAAGAACGACAGGAATTTCTAAAACAATTGAAAGGATCTGTAGTATCTGCTAATAGTTTGCAAAACGTGATGTGGCACTTCCTACCCCCAGGAGCACCACACATGGGTGGCTTATGGGAAGCGGGCGTAAAGAGCTTCAAGTCACATTTGAAGAAATTGAATGCATTGAAATATACGTTCGAAGAACTAACTACCCTTCTTGCTAGAATTGAAGGATGCCTCAACTCAAGACCTTTAAGTCCGTCAAGCGAAAACCCTCAAGATCTCACTCCTTTAACTCCAGGTCACTTTTTAATAGGTTATCCAATACTCACCCCAGCAGAACCCGACTGTAGTAACGATAATATTACCCTAGCTAATAGATGGCAACCTGGTTCTGATGGACGAAATCGTGTTGTTAATTTACGTACTTCTACAGGAATGCTAAAACGACCAATAACAAAAGTTGTAGTCCTACCCACTTATTATTATAATCTAATTAACCCACTTATATACTTACACTTAAATTTATATAACTAACCCTAACACTCAGAATTAAATCACTTATACTCACACAAATTTATTACACAACGGTATGATCACTGTTTTCATAATCGATACAATTTGAATTTTTGACATTATTTACTCAACCCTACTCTAAATAATTCTACAGTGATCTATCCTTTGTGCTTTGAACTTACTCTCACTCTTTGTTATCATATTTTTTCATATAGATCATGGCACCCAGTAATCATCGCATGGAACGTCAACGTAAAAACGACCGTAAAAATGTTGCAAAAAATTCCAAACGGTCTGAATACAAACGTTATTTTGGTTGCGGCATTTGTCAGGCTGACCATCGTTTAATAAGCTGTAAAAAGTTCAACAAACTGAACTTATCAGAAAAATATAAAATTGCGGTGAAGTTACACTATTGCGTCAATTGCTTGGCACGAAACCATTTGATTGACAAATGTACTAGCAAAATACGTTGCCAAAAATGTAGTGGTAAGCATCATTCGATTCTGCACGGCCCTGAACGTATGTTGAAAGATCTGCAACATGACGATCGACCTACCTCAGCTACATCAGTTTTAAAACCACCTACTCCAGCACCACGGCGATCGCTGATGTCTACGTCTACAACCACATCCGTGGGCTTGCCAACGTCGTTGCAGAGTGTGATTGTGCCAACTGCGCAAATCTATGCCATAACTAATAAGGGACGTGTATCTCTCCGAGCAATATTAAACCCCAGTTTGATATGCTCCCGTATTGCTAATACTTTCTTTGAAAAACAAAATCTTAACATGTTCCAAGTGGATGGCAAAAGATACACGAAAGTGATCCTTACCCCAAATATGTCTTCTCCAACCAGATATGAGATCTATTTGTTGGTATGTCACGACTTACCGAGAAAACCCTATTCTACAGCCATCAAGGAAACCATTAAAGAAAAACTTGAGAATACAACATTAGCAGATCCCTCTTTTTATAGCGACAGGCCAGTAGAAGTGGAGCTGGGCGGCGATCTTTACAGCAAGATCTTGAAGTCGAACCTAATTCGCGTAGATGGCGGATCCTTACTAGCCCAAGACTCATCTTTGGGCTGGCTCATTATGGGCTCTTATTGCGGCTAACCATTTACACACAAAAAAAACCCCTAAGTATTTTTACTTATTCATTTACCCATATCCTTACCCTTTTGTAAGTTTGAATCTTTACTAAAGTCCCTCCTTTTCTTTCAGGCTTCGATGCGGGGAGCATGTTCACGTCAGTGAACAAAATGTACAAATACCCAACCCTGGTGACATCAACAATAACCCCAAAAAACTGCAACCAACTTCAACGCTGGTGAAAAATAAATTGTTGTACAAAAAAAAAAACACCAATATCGTTTTTTATTATAAGGGTCGATCGAGAGTAACAGTCAAAATTATTATTATTCGTCTACAAGTGGTGATTTAATTGTGATCAGCGAAATTAGATTATACGTTTACATTCAACACAAATATAACAACCCAACAACAAATACATATATATTGAAGTTCACAATAATTACAAATAAATACATAATTATATACACACATATACAAACACATATATATTGAAATGTATGTACATAAAATGAAATAAATCTATATAATACGTTTTATAACGCTTTAGAAAATTTCGGGATCTTTTTATAATTATTTATGTACACATATATATAACCCGTAAGAACACTATTGAGGGCCCATTTCACTTTCTCCACAGTAATATATACACTTCCCATGTCTCTGAGCATGGGAGGTGTAACGAGGCGTAGTAGTCTTCTATAACCACTAAATAACCATTCAGGTTCTCAGCACTGCTACCATCCACCTTAACCTTACAAGTGGTTTAGTTTTGGTTCACGGGCTCCATGCATAGAGAAAACAGCATCATAAAGAGAGAATTCTAAGCCTGACTCATGACAGCCTATAGGAGTATCATGTGACCCTCTTAGATTTATTTGGAGTAACTGCCCAGCACTATCTCCTTCAAAGTTATAAGGTTGATCGTCTAGATAGCATATTCCCATCATGATGACATACTTGGGTCGAATGGTACTTATGATCGGGAGTCTACATAAGTGGTTATCCCATGGTTCTCCCAACCTTGGCGCCTCTTTCTTAGGGTACGTCATTGTAGGTGAGATACCAGCGGTGCATTTTCGCCAGTACGCAGCCTGGTCATGACAACGATCTTGCAAGTCTCAACAATGAAATCCCGCAGGTCCCGAAACATGACAGTCCCGAAACATGACAGTGACACAAATTACCACTTATGCAGTGTATCAGGAGGGTCACTGATGGTGTTCCTCCCCTATCCGCCGCCTGGGGACGCGCCCGACAGGAGACTACTACTCCTACAGCATAGCTAGGTGATAAACTAGCGCTGTTGTTCGGGCACCTTAGTGCTAGCTAGGTTTAGTTTAACGGAGACTCCTGCGATGTTTGTTGTTTTACCCGTTTGCTATTTCTTGGCGGCGAAACGAATTTAGATCTTTTCTATGGTGACCTGCAGTTTCACTGGAAATGTCGAACTTTACCACAGTTAAAGCATTTGAACTTTGGTTTAGGTTAAGTCTCTGCTAGTGCTTGTATTACTGCGTCCTTCATCTGGCTAAAGAGGCTGTACTCCTTCTCAGTAACGACTTCTACATTCCGCACTTTATACACCTGTGGCTTAGAAATCACCCTAGCAGTTTCCTATCTTAGCGCAAAAGGTACAGTTTCTGCAATTGTAGGCTTTTGCGTAGCACACTCTGCAAGTTTTACGTACGGATCACGGATGCTGTTAACAAACGCCTCTATTTTAAAGTGATCCAGAATTTGTGATTTTCGCCTGGATATATAAGCTGCACTAATCGCTCGATTTCCATGCCAAAATCTTGTAAGGACTCATTGGACTTCTGTGTTCTACCTCTCAATTCCATGACGTATATTTCACGCTTGTATTCACCACCGTACTTACTTTTTAATGCCGCCAAGATGTCCTTATAGTTGCTCCTGCAGCTCACTGGTACATTTTCTAGCACTTTTGATGCGGCGCCTTTTAAAGCCAAAATCAACTCTATGGCCTTCTCTTCACCATGCTATCCATTTTTGTTGGTAACTGTTTCAAACAGAAACTTGAAGATGTTCAATGGTGCATTCCATCAAAGCAGGACGTCTTTATTCGGCTAGAAATCTCTGGAACAACTCGCACTGGACCGTCTTGGCATTGAAGATTGACAATTTTTGCTTCTAATTCATGTAGTTTCTCGTCAACGCCACAAACATCTAGGCTGTGAACTTAATTTTCTAGCTTTGATATTTTCTCATCAAATTTGCTGACTTGTAGTTCAATGCCACTTATTCTCTTAGTTATGGCCTCAGAAAACTCCAACAGCTTCTCGTTCGTGGCCCTAGATGTTTCTCGTATTTCGGTCCTGACTTCGTTGTTTCCTCTAGATGTAACAATTGTCAATTTATTTGGATTTGTGTGTTACGGGTTTGTTCATTATAAACGTCAAGATAGGCGATCAAAAAATTGTAATCGTGTACAAAAAAGTGCACCAAAATAAGTAAAATACTGACAATACATGCATTTTTAATACATGCATTTTGCATATTTTCACAAAAATCAGACATTTTGTTATTCAAATAATAACAGAAAAACTAGTTTTTTACAACAAAATAATAAAAAATATAAATATAATTTTTTATTCAGTTGCCAGTTGTGTTTTTTTTTATCACAAGGATATGGTTTCCCGGTTTTCAAATTGAATATATAATTTTCTACGAAAAAGGATAAACAAGTGTAATACACGTTTTTTGCTTCTAATATGTTCCCACTGGAGACTCCATCTGTGTGGTCTCGGGAATCATCGAGTTTCCCTGATCCTGTGGTATTATTTGTTGTAATGTTATTATTGTTGTTTCTAGTATTATATATTTATATTCTTTCCTTAAACATACTATCTCACAAAAACCTAAATTACCTCCAGCTCAATCAGCAAACGCTTACTCCGCCACTTTCCCTCAAATGAGAGAAACCAATTACTTCGCGTGTATCGTACGCCGATATTGTTAAGACAAACTCTATTCCCACGCAGAAAGTGTCCCCACCAAGTAATTCAACAAATACTAACAGAAGCTTTAATTTAATTCGCCTTAAAGCCACTATTGATAATCTGCTGCAAACTATAAACAACTTTACAACAAATATGACTAGCATGATGTAAGAAATGCTGCGAATGCAGAATACACTGCTTCAAGAATTAGTGTTACCATATATTACAGCCTGTTTGTAGAACACGACTCGTCGATAATAAGCGCTAACATGTTAGCATTATTTTTTTTGGGATTTTAGAATAGGAGTGTTGACGATTTTCATTAAAAAACTTAACAAATGTCAGTTTATTTGGGTTTGTACAACACGATTTGACTCACTATCAGTGTTGCCAGTGAAATTTCGAGAAAGATACATTTTAGTTTCCAAAAAGATACATTTGTTCCCAAAAAGATACATTTTGTAAAAAATGAGAAAGTCCATTTTTAACGTTTAACATTTATTAACATAACATTTTTATTTCATATTAATGAATATTTAAAGAAAATGATATCATTCATATAAATTCATTTTTATGTTTATTTAAGTCATAAATATTAGGCATGTAATGTTATCAAAACAAATTGATTTTTGTAAAAATTAATATATGAGTTAAGGCGCTTATACTAAGGCGATCATATCAAAGAGTTCATATAAATTTCCTGAAAATAAAAAAGATGTTCATATATCAAAAAAAAAGATGTTCATATTTTCTGTACATTTTGTGTACAGATTCAAAAGATACGAAAAATGTCGGGATTACACATGGTACTTGAAGTCATCAAAAGATACGAAAAATTTATGTTTCGTATCCTAATGGCATCACTGCTCACTATAGACGTCAAGGTGGGCGAGTAAAAAATTCTAGTCGTGTTAACAAAAACATTGGGCCAAAATAAACAAAATACTAAAAAAGTGTAAATTATTGATAAAAATATCATAAAAAAATGAAATTTTTAATAAGAAAAAAGTAAGTAAAATCTCTAAAGGTGACTTGATGGAGAGTGTTCTTAGCTATGTTTGAAGCAAATCGGTCCAGACGTTTAGAAGATATCACATCTTTTCAAGATATATCGGGGGTTTTTAAAATTTTAAATTTTTGTTATTTATTAGAGCAAACATAGCATAATATATTATATCATAAAATAATAATAATTAACAATAATACTAATAATAACAATTACAATGATAACAATAATAACAAATCTGTTTCCTTTCATTAAACGCGTGTTTCTTTGTTTATATGTATGCATGTATGTACAATGCTAAACAAAAGAACACAAATAAATTTTCGCAATTTATGAGAAGATTTTAGTTATTACCGGTTTATTAAAGCACATAAAACTTTGCCATTCGTAAAGACTTCCGACACATGTTTGAGTTCCTTGACAAATTCGTAGGTATGTAATTTGGCGCAGATCTATCTGAGTAAAACAGCACTTAAAGGCATTGTATCTGTAAAAAAAGTAAGGGATATTTATTTTTGATGCAGACTTGCAATGTTTGTTGCAGCAACTTTTTATTATTGAGTGCAAAAAAACTAGAGGAATACAAAATATACTCACCCACATATTCAAGGATTGCTGCAACAAAAATTTCAAGCCTGGACCGGAACTTATTATGAAAACTACATCATACCTCCACTGCGACGTTTCCTGCGCACAGGAGTATGAACTTGAGTAGCTTGCCATCCATTTGTATCCATAAAAGTTTGTTCCAAAACGCTGTTATCATTTGTATCGATTACGATTCAAATTGGGAGAACGCGTGGCAGGATCACATTGTACATACATATGTATGTATGTAGTACATAAATAATTACATACATATGTATATTTATGTATGTGCATCAATTATTAAAATAAATTGCACAACTTTAATTTACATTTTTTAAAACAAAATAATGAAATTTTTACACAAAATTTGCTTACTTTTTTTATGTAGGTATGTATGTACATGTCAGTTGTGTTTTATTTATGCACAAGAATAGGGTTGTCGTTTTTTTAAGCTGAAAAATTAATTTCATATGAAAAAATATAAGCAACAATTACTTTTTAACATGTTGGCAACACGACAAAATCGAGTCGCTTTATACAAACGCTCTTCATTAGTATTCCTCCATCAATTGGCTCGCCGTGAGTCGGCTTTGTCGAGTTCTACAAACAGTCTGTTATATCTACTGGCTGTTCCTCATCTGTAGTCTATCTTTTTCATTTAATTCAGTTTCTAAGAGCTTGCTTATTTCTGTATTCTATATCTGTTGTTATTTTTCTGTTCTGTTCTATTTCTACTTTCAAATCTTCTACTGTGTCTTGTTGAATGTCTTGTTTTGCTTCTTACTACCCGTCTTGTTTTCCCATATCGTTTGTTTTTTCTACATACTTTCATGTCATCTTTCCTGGATGTGGCAGGTCTCTCTGGAAACTTACCACCGTTCAGACACCTAAATAATTAAGCTATACACTGTTTTACCAAATTGTTGTGGTAAACTTTCTATGAATTTATAATTTTTAGCTTAATGCTTACAGTTGTTGGGACTTGTGACATTTCGTAAGAGCCTAACTAAATGGGAGAGAATTTGTTCTTTCGGGCTTCGTTTTTCAGCCAAACTGAAACATTTCTTGGAGTATGCTTTGGCTTGATCTTGATTTTGTTTAACTAATTGAAAGCTTCGTTGTATTTCGTATTTTAGGATTTTACTGAAATTATCTGCATTATATACGGGTGACGAATTTTCTTTCAGATTAACAGGTACTTCAAACTCAAATCCGTATAGGACTATTAAGTGTTTATTTGGTGGACATATGCCTCGTATTATTGTGCACATGCATAGCATGATGTAGTCACTCATCCCAATTAGTGCCATCCATCTTAACGAAACTTCTCAAATACTCTGCCAACGGTCTATGAGTTCTTTCCAACGATCCATTGGATTGGGGGTGATAGGTGGTGGTGTGAATATTTTTTGTCCCTAACATCTTACAAACCTCTCTAAATAGTTTCGAAGTAAAATTTGTGCCATTATCAGTCACTAAAATCTTGGGGATGAAAAAAACGGGAAACTTCCAATACGTGTTTGTCAGAATATTTACAACTAACTTTGGTGTTATTTGTTCATTAATAATTATCATATGTAATTTGGCTTACAAAGCGATACGAACCTTACATTGATCAAATCATATATAGGGAAATTATTTCCTTGGTGTCCTCCCAAAGGCGTATCGTGGAATGTCCTTATTACCCTTTTAATATCTTCCTTTTTAGTCAAATACTCTGAGTCTTAGGCGGCATAATCTGCTTTCTTGATTTTTTAAATTAGCAATGCCTTTCAAAGGCTTGTGGTCTGTGCAGACCGTAAAATGTCGTCCTAGCAAAGAAGGTCTAAACATCTTTGATGCCCATACGATGGCGAGTAGTTCCTTCCTTATTGTAAAGTATCGGTTTTCTGTGTCGCTAAGCACTCTGCTCGCGAAGTAGATACTTAAATCACTACCCGGCTCTCCTTGAGAAAGAATAGCTCCTAGGGCTTCATTACTGGAATCAGTGGTCAGAATAAAGGGTTTTGTGAAATCAGGGTTTGACGTCCTTCCTTAATAATTTGTTAAGTGGTAGTGCTATGTCCAAGGAGTGTGGTATAAACTTCCTATAATAGTTAATAAGTCCCAGAAATTCTTTGATATTTGTGGGCGGCGGTATATCCTTAACAGCTCTTGTCTTACTGGGATCCGGTAATACTCCCTTTTCTGAACATTGGTGGCCCAGATAAAGCACCTCCCTTTGGAGGAAATGAAATTTTTCAGCATGTAACTTGAGATTATACCTTCTTAATACTTCCAGAACCCGCTTTAATCATAACAGGTGGTCCGCTAGATTTCTTCCATAAATTACTATATCGTCCAAATATACAAAACAGTGGATTCCCTGTAGACCGGTTAATATCTATGTAATTCATAATTGTTTGGAAAGTGGCTGGAGCTCCTGTTAAGCCAAAAGGCTTACAATTGAACTTGAAATTATCCAAATTTGTGCTGAAAGCCGTTTTCTGACTGTCACTTCGGTCCATTAAAACTTGATGGTACCAACTTGCTAGATCAAGAGTAGAAAAATATCTGCCATATCCCAGTTGGTCCAGAATCTCATCAATCCGTGGTATGGGGAAAACTTGTTTTATTGTGGCATCATTCAATTTCCTGAAATCGACCACTAAACGCCATTTTTTCTTTCCATCCTTTCCCGCCTTTTTGGGTACTAGAAGGATTGGGGAACTCCAAGGGGAATTACTGGGAATGATGATTCCATCTTTGATCAACTGGCCTACTTGTCTGTTAATCTCATTTCGATGGACCTCAGGTAACCTATATTGTTTAGTATTTATTGGTATTTATTGGATCAGTTGGTATTTCGTGTTTAAGTATACTGGTGTACGTTAGACTGCCTCCGGGTAGTTGAAACACATCGTCGTACGATTTAAAAATATTTTCAATGGAAACCCGTTCTTCTGGGTTCAAATCTCGGCTCAACGGTACTATTACCATAGGTAATTTACTTCCCACGATTTTGTCTGTGGCTCCTATTGCATTTACAACTGATGTAGCTTCTAGCCTGTAGTTTCTCGGGTTCTCATAATCCAAACCTATTTTTTCATTGATATTTATTGCAGAATCATTGGTGTTTAAAACACACACAACATGCAAAACTTCTAAAAAAAAATAAAAATAAAATTTACTGCCTGACAGCGCCCCTTGATAGATAAATTTTCGGCTATATACACCTGGAGGTTTTTTCCGTCTGTAGTAAAGAAAGCTATTTCTTGCTTATTATCAAAAAATTTAATATTTTTGTTTATTGTATCAGTAACAGTTCTGTTCCACAATACGTCTCTACCGAGTGATCCATCTATCTATAAGCTATCGTGTGTCCATGACTTTTCGGCATTCTGACCCATTAGTTTGGGCTGGGAAGTTAGTTCTTAGATGTTCCGTTTCATTACAATTATAGCATTTCCGTGGCTCGTTTCTCATACGCCCATGACGTATTTGATCCATGTTGGCATTTATGGGCCTTTGGGTCGTAGACTGATGGTCATTATCATTTCTTCTAAAGTAGTTACCGTCAGATGTTTGCCAGTTTGTGTTTTGGTTGCGTGCTTCGTTGCCTGAATATCTTTGCTGTAGTTTTCTGCAGAGCTGATTTTCTGCGTGTCCGGACGTTCTGCATATCCTACAGAATAATGCTCTTAATCGTTTTCTGCATTCCACTTTCTTATGTGCCTTATTGTTGCAGTAATCACACTTGTCGGTTCTAGTCTCTCGGTTTGATTTACATGCTAGACCAATGTCATGTCCATATTCTCCGCAGCTTATGGAATATGGTGTGTTAAGCCTTTGCTCACAATTTGCTTTCTTGTAGACTTGTTGCTTACAGAAACTGCATTGAGTCGTCAGGGTAATAGTGTTTATTGTAATTTGGTTTTCTTCAAAAAGTTGTTCCGCTTCCTCTACTATTTGAGTTAGTTTCTGTAAACCCTCGCATTCTTGGCAAATAAACCTAGTTCTTAATGCCTGGTCCTAAAGACCTTTTATAAAGCTTCCTATTGCTATTCTTTTGAAGTCTTCCAGTCTCATTTTCCTACAACCTCCTTCGCTCCATTCGTTTGTTACTATGCTCCCTGCTTCCTTTAGTTAAGCCTCAAGTCGACTACCAAATCTGCTCGCTGACTCGTTAATGCCTTGCTTGCACAAAACTATTAGCTCCCTTTTTAAATATACTTTTTTAAATATAATTTTTTAATTGCATCACACGCACGCTATTTGGGTGTAAGCTTGTCCCATTAGCCGTAGTTTGAGGCACTCAACGACATTTGATATTACATCTCTGTTGTTTTCGGTGACCAGCTCACGCTCCGCTAGCTTGCACCTTAGACAAATTCTACTTCAATCGGACTTTGCTCTAGTTGTAGTTTCTCAAATTCCTTCTCGTACAATGCTAGATCCTCCAATTTCCCCTTTATAGTTTCTGTTGTGTACGCTCTATTTCCTGTTTTTTTCGAGTTTAGGAGTAAATACTTTAATAATTAATTAAACTACAGACGTCAAATTATATGAACGTTATCACAGACCACCGGTAATTTTTACTAGTTATATTAAATTTATAAATTTTTTGCAAAGCAATTGAAAAATTTATTTAATATATATCTGATATATATTTCTAGCATATCAAGATCTAGAAAAAGTTGTAAAACTGTTTACTTTAATAACACCACACAAATTTTTTAAGAAACATATAGAGAGAGATCCCACGAAATTAAAAAATTTAAACTGCTTCACGGTAAAAAATACCGGTTGTCTGTAGTTAAGGGTTAAAATCTTTTTGCTTCGTCTTCCTCGTTCAAATGGTTTTCAGGCTCTGCTCTATTTGTATGCTCTATTATTATTGACAGGACTTCCTTAGTAGACGTTGGTACGTTCGTGAATGTGGCTTGTCCTATTGACTTCTTTGAGAGGGCTGGTGAGCTTAGTCTATGCACAATGTTTAGTTATTTCTTTGCGTTTGATAAAGCTATAGAAAGCGTCTGTATTGTTCCGTCTTTCTCACTAAGTACCTTTTTTAGTTTTGATTTTTTTTTAATTTCTTTCTCACTTAGTCCCTTCTGCCGTAACTGCAACCATAGTTCCTCATTTTCTTTTACCTGACTTTCTAGTAATTCACTTGTAAAATGTATTTGAGAACGTAGTTTTTTGTTATACCCTTGTAAGCCTGACTTAGTTTCTTCCAGATCTTTTATTATATTAACTAACTTTTCTGATTCGTTGTTATTTAATTGGCTAACTACATCCAGGACATACTGTACTTCTTCTAGCTTAGTTAGTTTGTTAAATCTTATTGTCTCTTGGTGTCCTCGTATAAATTCCAGGTTTGGATTTATTTTTCTTAGTTCTGACCACGCATGTACTTGCAAACTGTCTCCGTTGTAGTTATAATCCTTCACTTTGTCTACTAGTTCGTCTGTCAGTTTTTGTGTTTTGTCCATTTAATAATTATTTACCATTTTTCAGTTTCTTCTCTGTCGTAAAGCCTCTGAGCTGCTGCTTTAGACCTTTAGAATCTTTGTATCGGCTTTCCGTGGTTTTTTAAAGTTTTATTTGCAACTTTTGCGAATTTGAAACTTTTTTGGTAAAGGTTAAAGCTCCTGTTTTATTTGGCAGGATCGCCATGTAAAGGTTGAACTAGCATGTAAAGGTTAGTCATAGCGTATTGTAGTGTTGTGGTGGATTTGCACTATAGTCCATTGTTTTTTATACAGCTGTCAGGGATACCAGCTCAATTAGTAGGCGCTCAAAAGAGGTGCCAAAAGATTAAAGAATTTAATTAAAAAACAAGGAAAGTTATTGCCGGTTTGCGTTTAGAAATTAAAGTCTGATTTATTGAATATTTTACTCTACTTATATATTATTTTACATTTTATTATGTTTGTGTTTCTTTATATTTTTACTTTTGCTGAACATCTATAACAACAAAATTTTGTAATGAAAATAAAAGTGTGTCATTTAAATTTTATAAAGTAAGCGTTCTGTTAATTATTACAATGAATTGTGTTGTAATATAATTATATTATAATACAGTGTATTACAGTAAGTGAGGCACACTACACAAGCCTGGGACTCAGTGGCTAAACCTAATTTAAGTACGCTGAATCCAATGGTGCTAACCAGTTTTTAGGTTAACTCTTGTTTAAGAAATAATTAAGATTGAAAACTTGGTAAAAAGCACCTAAAATCAAAATTTTTCCTAGTTTTCTACTATTTATTAATCATTAGGTCGATATATGTATATATCGCCTGAAAAGACATGTACTGATGAACTTGCGTCCTGAAAAAACTTTTTGGAAAAAAATTAAAAGTTTTTTCGAATTTTTGCGTAAATTTTTTGGGTCTATTTTTTTTTTTTGGGCAATTTTTTTTTTGTTTAGGCAATTTTTTAATTTTTTGTTTTGCAAATTTTTTTTTAAAAACTTCTTTAGGACACATGTTCATCCATAATATGTTCTTTTAATTTATATAAAAATGAATGAATAGTATGGAACTGTGTAAAATTGCAATTTTTAAGTGCTTTTAACCAAGTTTTCAATCTTAATTATTTTTCAAACAAGAGCTAACCTAAAAAATGGTAAGCACCATTCAGCGTGCTCAAATTAAGTTTACCCACCAGGTCCCCCGCTTGTCATATTTTTGAACTAGCTAGAACTAGTGTTATTTTTACTTATTCGATGTACCGTTGGTGAGTCGTGTAAGTACTGCAAAGATTTCTAAAATTACATCTAATTGATAAGTAAGTACTCGTATATTATCGCAAAGAGCTCCAGCATAATAACAAACAATTTTTTTATTTGTGGAAAACAGGTCAAGAGGTCCGTAACATTTCTCGTGAAATCGTAAAATTGCACAAAGTTCAACATTTACAAGTCTTGTAAGCTTACATGTAGCATTCTACTGGTAACAAACCTATGCATGTACTTGTGGGACGGCTGCGGCCCGTCGGCTAGTGGGATGGTTCTTCAGATAGTCTCGTAATAATTGTTTGTTGCACAGATTTTTATTTTGTTTGTACGTGCTGACAATAAAAAAGGGGTCTTCTCAAAAACAAACCGAACAAGAGGGAGAAGCGGTTAAATATCAAGGACGTTGACTGCTCAGGTATGTGCTGCTGATGGTAGACATACTTCCCCTCCCAACTATGATCATATAAAAAAAGCCGTATCTTTTGAATATGATCCCACTAAATCTACCTTACCCTAGCTTTTGCCCAGAAATCAAAACAAAATTTACAAATCCATATTCATTTTATTATGACAAAAATTCAAAAAAAGAAAATATTATAACCGATAGTCTAAAATATTTTCAACCAGCTGAAGGCTTGAAATATTCTTAGTCGTCGTGGCATAATCTTAAATGTATATTTTGAGGTATTCAGATTTTATTAAAAATTACTTAGGGCAACAAAAAAAATCTAATTACATTTGGCTTTAAAAGTGAAAATTCCAAAACGTGTGCGTGAAAGAAAAAATTAATGTACACCATACTGGTCAAGGACATGCATCCCGTTCGGATATCAAGGACAAAGTGATGTATACACACAGAAACAAATTGACTTAATGATCAATTACGCAAAGGCCTATTCAATTAGCGTTCAAAAGACCAAATTTGCAAATTAAAAAATTTTTCATTAATGGTTACAATGTGATAAATTTATCGTCTAAAGAACAAATGAAAAATCTTGAAATTTTACCGTTGGCCACATGAGTGAACTTTAACTTATAGTTAATTGGCCTCACAAAAATTTTAGTTAAATTTAATGCTTGTCAACTGGGTTCTGTGCATACATAGAAAAATCAATAGAAATAGAGTTATTATTGGGATATTTTTAGACTTATTAGATAAAAAAAGTTTTAGTGTATTTCATTTTATTTATTTTTTAATGACTTCGTAAACTACCCTCTTATATCACCATTCGGGCAACATACATACGATCAGCGATCGAAGTGGAATCATAACTTAAATTGCAAACAAACAAATTATACAAAGTTTTTTAAAATGACTTACTATCATCAGGATCCCACGATGAAAGATCTTTCATGATGAAATTTGTGATGACGATGCTCAAATTATGGTGGTTGTGTTTGCGAAGCTGAAGCTGGTTTCAAAGTCTGTTTGGTTTTGATAAGTGTTACCTATGTAATCTTTTCAATAAAAAAAAATTTTGATCATCTACGGTTTTATGTGTTGCATGACCCCTTTTTGGCTTGGTTTTGCTATCCACACCATTTAGGCCACATTTATTTCTCCCAACCCGCACACACTTTAGATTACAAACTGTATTTTTTTTCTGTAGTACCAAAACTATAACAAAATACAACTTCTTATGAAAATTTTTAGTTTAATTTTAAAACATCATTAATTTTAGGCAAACATTATTTAAACTTTTCCTTCGAATTCGGCAAATTCTAGTAAACTTTCTTTGAAACGAAACTGTGATTCAGAAGAAAACTGTGATATTAGGTAGGTTAGACTTTAAGTAATTTTAGGCCGGCATTCGTATAATTTAATTTTAGGCAAAATTTGAATACTGTCTGTGATTAAATTAGTATTTTGTTTTTGACAAAAAAAATTTTTTTAAGTCAATTTTACTTTTATTGTTTTAGGTGCCATTTCTTGACGGCTTGGTACCGCAAATCAGCAAATTTTCATACAAGTTGAATATCCCAAGCATTTTGTACGTATTTTTTCATGTATTTTATGCCTGCACAAATACTTTTGTCCAATGACATTTTAATATTTTTGTTATTATTGCTGCTATGTTTATTATAAATCACTTTTCTATATTTTGTATAAACATAGTTATTAAATATTGGCATAATTTATAAATAGTTTTGTCCTTATCTGTATGTCAAAAGACAGGGCTGGAAAATAATACTTACCGTCAGTGTTGTCACACTAAAAACGCTCTTTCAAAGAAAACAGTCTAGCTGCAAGTGCCTCTACATACATCAATGTAACAACTTCTGAAACTAATTTTCAGAATTTGTTACAGGGCATAGAACTACATCGCAGAAATCCCAATAAATATTTTTTTAACAAAACAAAACAAAAAGTTTAATTTTTTTGTTGTGTATAAAATTAAACTGGTTACAAAGTTGAAAACGGGTATTACTAAGGAACGGTGAGAGAAAGTGCAAAAACTATTGTTTCTTAGTTATTTAGAACTAATTGACTTTTCAACCTATATCATTCATTAGTTTTTTTTAATTTTTATAAAAATTTTAAAAGTTATAAAGCTTTATTTACAAAATTTATGAAAAAATTACTAAAAATTGTAATGAAGTCTACCTAAAAAATCAAATTTATTCCAAAAACTACAAGGTTTTGCACACAAAAATAAAGCTTGGATATTTTTCTATGAAATTGTTTCTTCAAAAGTGAAGTAAATCGTGGTTAAAGTTATAAAGAAAATACAAAAAACGGCAGGCAAACATGATTTTTGGCAAAAATTCGACTTGTGCGAACTCTAAACCTCTTCCTAAAAATCTGAAAAAAAATCTCAAAAATACTTGACCCTATAAGCATTCAAATTATGCTGGAGCCCCAAAAATTTTTTTTGTACAAGTATAATTACGAGTATTTTCTTAGGTATTTTTCAAAAATAGGTGTAGCTGCTTACAACATATAAATAGTTTTCCGAGAAGACAGAGGTCTTACACAAAGAATGCTATAAAATTCGCATTTATTAATGTTTTCGGCTGAAAACTCTCTCTTAAGCCTGATACTCTGTTCAACATTTCACGTGAAATGCTGTCAAAATACATATAAAAAAAAATTGGCACGAATTGTTCATGGAAAAATGTTGCAGAAATAGTACTCTGTTTATCTTGGGAAAAACGTATGAAATTTAAAGATAGGTGGCACTCATTTCGTGTGGAATTTAGAACAAACGCATGGGGCGTTTTTAAAAACATAAGAAATCGTAGCATAGTTTCAGGGCTAGTTAATATTATTTACATGTCAAATTTTTCGTATGAAATAATCAATGTTGCTCAACATTTTTCAAAAATTTCAACAGAGTACTATGCTTTAAGCATTAAATTTGTGAAAAATGTTGAGCAACATTGATTATTTCATACGAAAAATTTCACATGTAAACAAAACTAACTAGCCCTGAAACTATGCTACAATTTTTTATGTTTTTAAAAACGCCCCATGTGTTTGTTGTAAATTCCACACGAAATAAGTGCCACCTATCTTATTTCGCATGAAAACTTAAAATGTTGAAGATACATTTCATACGTTTTTCTCAAGATAAACAGAGTACTATATCTGCAACATTTTTTCATGAACAATTCATGCCAATTTTTTTATATACATATGACAGCATTTCACGTGAAATCTTGAACAGAGTACCAGGCTTTAGATGGAAAATGATGCAACAAATAACACAAAAAGTAAAAAATAGAACTTTCTTTTGAGTTCCCGACAATTCCCAAAAACTTTTCCTAAAATCACAAAAATGGGATTTTTTGAATATTTCTGCTGGAAATATCTAAAAACATATCATATCTTAAGGTGGTATGAAAAATTTTTCGGTTCAAGCCTTGGAATTTGAGAAAAAAATGCCTTACCTTCGATATTTATAACAAAAATAGGTCTATTTCGAAACGGTCTGGCAACTTTAATAACGAAAATTTTTAACAAAAAATTTCTGTGTAATGTTTCTTCTAGTATTACCTTTTGAATCAATAATAATATGATTGATATTATTGCAATATTTTTTAATAATAGCGAAATAGTTAACCCACTTTTTTCAGCAAAAAACGGCAAAAAATCGAAATTGCGTATAACTTTTGACTTAATTGTGCATGTTAAAATTATTTTAACCCAGTAGCAGAACAGTGGACCAAGGTTGGTAAAAATACCAAAATTTAAGTATTTTTCTCGAATATTTAGTAAACTGTAAGTGAAATTGCACATTGGATAGATAAATCCACTTTCAAAAAATCTTTTTTATCAGATCAAAAACATCAGCTTGGCATCGGATTGAATTTTTCATTAACCCGAGGTTGTTCACTTTAGCCTTTGTGGCTCCGCCCTTTTAGAGATATATAGTCCAAAGTCTAGACTTAAGCTCTGTGATAAATTTCATAACAATCGTTTATAAATTGCAAAATTATTTCAATTTTTTTTCAAAATCCCCCAATGTGTGACGTTTTTACTTTTCTTTTGCGTTCAATATTCGCACAGATCTAAAGCCTACAGTACACGGCATGTAAAAAGCCACATGCGTATATGGCGATGACGTCACGAGAATTTTCAGCATGTTGGTTGTATTTTTTAAAGTCACTAGTAGTGGCTACATGCCGTAAAATTTTGACAGCATTTTTGTTCCAAAATACAAATCTGGCACATGAAGCCGAATTGAACACATTTTCTGAGGCAGCAAATCTGTAAGCATGTGAATATCTACATTTACATATGTTACTAGTACGCATGTGGTTTTTTACATGCCGTGTACTATAGGCTTAACAATCAAACATAACATGTTGCAGCACGTGAAGGAATTAGGTGCCAAATTATACAGTGCATTTCTGTCAATATTAAATAAGTTGGTTAATAATTTTGTAATTTAAAGTATTTTTGGTAGGTTAAAGGTATGTATTTACGAAAAAAAATATTTATCTAGTTTAATAAAAATATATTGTAGAAGTTAACACATGCGATAGTATATTTGAAGTTTCGTGGAGTGCCACTTTTGAGATCCGATCGGATTCGTTCTACTTCTTTTTGTGTGCATAATTTTGGGTTATTATGGCTGTGAAATATCAAAAATGGTCTGCGCGTTCTTGTCCGTTTATTGGTTATTGCATTTTTTTAGGTACAATTAATGTGTTCAAGCGCACCCTTTTTTTAATTACGCACAATGAAATTGTCCCTGCTAATTAATTTTCAGGTGTGGAGGCCCACGTATTTAATAAAATAATAGATGAAACATAATATGAGGAAGAGTGCGGAGAAATAAAAAAATCATAAGCAAATTAGTAGAGAGTATTTTTTAGCATTGTGGTTTAGTTTTCGCAAACAACAATGAAATAACGTAACTGCCACATACAGGGTGTTTTTAATTTTAATGTCCATCAATTTATCTTTATTGGAAGGATAATTTTATGCCATTAACGTGTAAATATGATTTCGGGCATGTGGCCGCCGCGGCTGGCTCGAATAAAGCCAATTCTACAGGTCCAATTTTCAACCACTTTTTCGAGCATATGGGGCCGTATGTTGGCAATAACGCCACGAATGTTGGCTTCCAAGTCCCCTAACGTTTCTGGTTTGTTGGCGTAGACGAGCGACTTCACATATCCCCAAAGAAAATAATCCAATGGTGTCAAATCACACGATCTTGGTGGCCAATTGACAGGTCCATTCCGCGAAATTATGCGCTCATCGAATGTTTCCTTCAATAAATCGATTGTGACGTGCGCTGTGTGGCATGTAGCGCCGTCTTGTTGGAACCACAACTCATCCACATTCATGCCATCCAATTCGGGAACAAAATAGTCGGTTATTGCTATGCACGGTGGCGAATCGATTCATTCGGGTCCTCTTCAACACTTTGCTCTACAGCGCCAATTGTTTCTTCGGTGCGCACTGTTCGACGTCTCTGCGGATGCGTATTATCACATAGAGTAAACGTAGTGCGAAAACGATCCATGGTTAACCGAATTACTTGCTCTGATGGACGATTATGTCGACCATAAAATGGACGGAGCTTGCGGTAAACTTCGCGAACTGAACCATTATTTTCGAAATAAATTTGCACGATTTGCAAGCGTTGTTCTTTTGTCAACCTGTTCATGATGAAATGGCAAACCAAACTAAATATTAATCACTTGACAGCTGACAAAATGGCCGCCAGTTAAAAAAGTGATGCCAACTTAAAGTTCTATACCTCAATAAAAAACACCCAATACAAATGGGGATTTGATGGCAGTAGTGGACATTCAACTTACCGCAAAAGCTTTTTTGACCCTGAATTGAACTTTGGCATAACAAGTGAAAATGGGAACCGTTATGCGGTGTTGTAGATCAATTAAATTAATTTACGAAAAGAAATTTCTGAATTGGTTAGTGCTGATAATTAGATAAAGTGAAAAACCAAATATTTGAAATAATACAACACAGTTTAAGACTTTCCAAATTCATCACCAATTTTACATGACAATGATCGATGGCAAAGTTTTCAGTGCGATTGCAAAATCATCGTCATAAACTTGTGGCGTTTGTGGAGCCACACCAAAAAATTGAATGACTGGAATGCCATTCAAAATTTACCACCCAATACAAATATGTATGAGTATGGCTTGTCAACACTACACGCTTGGATAGGTGTTTTGAGTGCATTTTACATATTGGACACTGTATGCCAATTAAAAAGTGGCAAATTTGTAGCACAAATGTATAAATCTGTAGTACAGTAGACTGAATTAGATATTCAAGAAAAGTTATGAACGGAAATGAGTTAATTAGTTGATGTTCCTAACCCTAGGTCGGGAAATACTAATAACGGAAATACTACTAGAAGATTTTTTCAACAACCAAAATTGGCTTCCCTTTTAAGTGGAGTCAGTGAAGAAATAATCAAGAGATTCAGTATTATATCACGAACTATGGCTTGCGGGTATAAAGTTAATACACATGCTTCCAAAATATTTTGCTGGCGAACAGCGGAAATCACGTAAATGGTTACATATTCGTAATTTTCATGATGTATTTTCTTGATCTTGAGTCAATTTAATTGGGACTCGGTCTAGTATTGTAGTAAACGGCACTGAACATGTTCGATGTAGTTTTATCCAATACCTATCAAATAGTGTGAATATAACGTTAACTGTTTCCTCCAATGTGACTCTGGAACCAGTCCCGTAATTATACTTAGATATTAACCTAAGCTTAACTGGTATTTATACTTTTGAGATATGAGCAGTGTTGTCAGATATGGCCATATCTCGCCAAACGTGGCGACAAAAATTTGTTTTTCGCGATAAAATTTGTTGAAATTCAAGAAGTTTAAAAACAAAATTATGGACCACAAAATCTCATTTGGTGGAGAAAACGACCTTTTATAAATTGGAACCAACATTTTTATAATGAAAAGCCTGCACGAGTTCTCGCTCAAAGATAGAGATGTGCACGTGAGCGGTTTTTGACTTACGACACGCACGCTCACGCAGAAAAATATTTTACTCACGCACTTTCACGCACGAATGATTTTGAAAATTTTCACGATCACGCACGCTCACGTATAAAATATTTTTAATCACGCACGAGCGCTGTACAACTAATCACAATCACGCACGCTTACGAAAAATATATAATTAATTTTTTATGTTTGTTGGTTGAAAAATAGATTCTTACACATACATATGTACATACATACGTATGTATGTATGCATTATGTTTGCAGGCTCAATCTACCTATACCCTGTCGGAGAATGTGTGGTTGACTACAAAAATAGTTAACTTATAGTTAACTCTTAGACTGACTAAAAGCTAACTGCAATGTCATCTAGACCAAATCCAAAACTAATTCTTAAGTTGAGTACGTAATCGAATTCGGTGAGGGCCAACAAATTTATTCTCAGCTACTTTGAAACTTATTTCAGTTTTATATTAACATTTTGCTGTTATTATTTTAGATGGTACCTGTTCGAACCATAGAAAAAATTTTTAAATTTACTAACTGAATTTACTGATTTAAAAAACCAACTTTAAGTTAGTTGAAGGGTAATGCAGAGTGAGGCAATTGACTACCGCCTAGGGCATCGCAATGTTAAAATAGTCAGTTGATTACATTAAAAAGTCATCCAAGTGTAAGTCAGTACCAGTTGCAAAATAGTTAGTTAACTGAATTTCCAACAGGGTATGTATGTACATATATACATACATGTGTACGAGTATGTACATAGATCAGAGCTGGCCACCGAAAGAAACACGAGAGTAATGTATTCGCATATGTGTATTCATTTGTATAAGAAGCCTATTGATGTTCGGCATTCTGGTGCTACTTTGGGCAGCTCAGACATAGATTGCAGTATTTATTAAAAGAAAATTTAAAATTTTCAATGCAGCTATATACCCACGCTGGAGTGTTATCTCGTGAGAGCGTGAGAATTCGTGCGTGATTCTAAAAAAAACTCACGCACGAGTAATTTTTTTAAGTCACGGTCACGCACTCACGCGTGGTTAATTATAAATTCGATCGCGATCACGCGTGACACGATAAAATTACGACATTTGCACATCTCTACTTAAAGTGTATGATTACAACGATGCTGCTGGTACTTAACAATTCAAGAATATGATATTTGTACTTAAACACACATTTAAGTTAACGTTAATTCACTTTTATCATAAGATTTAAATAATAGTTCTGATCTTGGTCTTCAGGTTAAATTTATCCTTTCTAGTTCAGTGACAAGTCACGAGGTGCATACAAAGTATCAATTAACTCCAGCCTAGGCTATCCCTGTGTAAAAGTGACTAGGAAGTGTTAGAACTCGAACTGGTCCCTATCACTTCAGGACCGGTGACGTGACTAGTCTTGTGTCAGTTCCATTTCCTGTAGGGAAATTACAGCTTGCTAAACAGCTTTATATTTTTTTATTTTATGCGGTTTTGACTTGTTTATATAAACTTTAAACTGATTTTTCTCAAAACCACTTTTTTAAATTCACCTGCGATAGAACGAAAACGAGTGGACAAAATTTTTGATCGGTTAATTTTATTTTGTAATAGATTAAAAATCTACTAGAGACTTTTATAAGCAGAGCACTACAAGCCAAAAAACCAGATCGAAAATCGGTCCACCCGTTTTCGCTGTTTCGTGGTAGCCGATTTTATCTTAAAAAACACCTTGTACTAAGATGGTAACGTAACCATGGCAACCCTGGTAGAGCAAATATAATTTTTTTAAATAGTATAATGGTCTTTAGATCTAGCACAAAAAACTAATTAAAAACAAACGCTTATACTTGTCTTTTTATAGCTGTTTCTAAAATTGCTATTTCTACAGTGTTCTAAAGAATTAATACTTAAAGCACTGAAATAAATAATTTTTTTTTTTAATTTAATTGTTTACGCATTTCACAGTCGATAATAATTATTAGGCTTTTTTATACATTTGCGAATTTAATGGCGCTAAATTAGGTATTTCGGCAACTGTGGAATTGTCATATAAAATAGGCCAATAATTGGTGCATTGCGGTAGTCGTGTGGTCCTACCTTAAGACGCCAATGTTTGCGTGTTTGACGATAAAAAATATAAAATATTTTACTGGAAATTCATGCGTACATATCCCTGCAGTCGGCGTAGCTAGCGAATGTCTAGATATTTCGTTAACTACCAATCGTTACCACTAACTACCAGCTTAACTACTAGCAATGCACACGACTAACGATTCTAACATGGGGATGACATTGACGGTAGTCAATTGCCACTATCTGCATAACCTTTCGTCAGTGATTTCGCTAGTTAATACAATTAATTTTTCTTTTGATAAAACAATTAATTAGTAATAAAATTTTCAATTAATTGTTCCTTTTTTATGTGACGTTTTAATTTACTTCAGCTGCTCATTTTACCTTTCTAAAAAACGCAATTTTTTCACTTAAAATTATACATTCACTGACCACGAACTTCAAGTTGTAACTGACGCCAACACAAAATCAAAATAACTGTAGTATACTTAAAATAATTTTTTTCTTGTTGATTTTCTTTGGAATAACAGCCCGTGATGCCAACACTTGAATCATCAAAAGCACTGTGAGCATATAAGAATAGTGTAAAAACGGGTAAAAATTAAAAAAAATTCGGGTAAAAAAGCACTAAGCTAAATATTCTCTGTTATTTATGTTTTTATAACAAATGGCTCGATTATGGATGACAACCAAACTTTAGTTGCGTTGCTAGTTGCCGAAATGATAATGCAGGTGACAACTAACAGCTGGTAATTTCAGTTTGGCAACAAAACTTTTTAAGTAGCTGCATAGTTTTTAAAGCAAAAAAGTGGAAAAATTAAGTGTCAGTGTAATATTATTTTGATTTTCTTCTTTGCACATTTAAAGAAAATATGCTTAAAAGCTGAAAAAGAGGATTTTAAAGCTTATTTTGGCCAATAACATTTACTCATTGTAGAAGCGATAATTCTAAAGAGCCGTCTAATACATTCAAAATTTTTTACATCCTTCTCTTCATCAAAAATTGATTCTACTTAACTACTAACTTGTTCTTTTGCTATCTTAAAGAAAGCCATAATAAATTAATAAGATTTAACAAAAAATTAATGCCAAATTTACTTTAAAAAAATGTTTAATTTCATAGGAACTAAAACACTTTTCGTTATTTCCTCAATTTGCACAAATCCATGTTGTTTAATTGTATTCACGCAAGCGAATTGAAATAGTAAAATCTTTGCTTAACAAATGAATAAAAAAAATTTCTTATAAGGAATTAAAAAATTTATTGAGAAAAGTCGAAGCGATTGCTTCTTTGCTTTGGTTAAGTTTAAAAATTTTTGATTATAGAAATAGCACTGCGAGAAATTGTAAAAAACACTATAAATACCCGTTTTTCTGAAACTGGTATTTAAAAAAGTTTCGGGTACTTAGTAGGTAGTCGATTTTTCATTAGGGAAATACCTAACGATTTTCAGTCAATTTCTACTTTTAAAACTGCAGGGATTTTACAAATAAATAAATTTAGTGTTAGTTTTGCTCAACATAACTCGTCTCGGAACACGCACGAAATCTGATTTTCTATCACGAACACTTATGTTGTGTCGTTCGTGTTCATGTCACAAAAAACACGACACGCTCCCATTTCTACTATTTAAATATGATCTACTGCATACAAATGTACATATGTATGTACATAAATACATATGTATGTACATTCATACATATGGATTTATTCCCTACGCTTATAACGGATGAATGATCTTAAGCTTTTGAATTTGAAACACAGAGTTAAATAAGTAAATAAATAAAATAAAGTTGGAGAGCTTATGATTATAATATTTTTAAACAATGTCCACCAGTTTTGTATTGTTTTAGTTTGTGGAAAGTTGTCGTAGCATCAACATCAAATAGTTGAAATATAAAATCAACTAAGCTTATTTAACTGAAGTGAACAAGTCTGATTTAATCAAACCGTAACGAACATTCCAAAATAAAACAATATGAACTTCATTTGAAACAAATGATGGCAAACCAAATTACAATGGATAAAATAACTTGCACTAAAATATTTTTAAATAAAATAATAATTTTTGGATTAATATGTAGCGCAACTGCTCAACAGACACACGTTTATTTAAAAGAAGGAACATTGGCAGGGGTAAATAATTTACAATTAATATCTTTGGTTCTTATACATATAAAGCTAGCATATGTACAAACATTAATACATACATACTAAGGTATTCAAATTGGCTTTTTCCGATTAAAGGTTAAACCGGATAATTTCAGTCGATTAACCGATTAACCGAAATAACAAATTTTTAAATATTTTGCAGTATTATAGCGTATTTTTGTGTGTTTAAGTATTTGTTTCGTCTCAAATACAAATTTTTCATACAAACAAAGTAGTATGTTCAGTGATTCTAACTTAAGTAAAAAAACTTCAAAATCTTTGGCTATAGAGTTTAGTAAATACTGCTAATCTAGTTGAACTAGCGGGAATTATTAAGTTTTAAAGATTAGATTTAATGAAAGACGAATTCAATTATTTTATACTTATACTCTGAAATATTTTCTTCCAGCAACAGTATTTTAAAACTAACTAAAAGACATTTCATTCATTTCATTATTAAAAAAAAAACAAAATTGATATTCGTACTCAAAATTTAAGATATTATATTAAAAACTAATGCAACTATAAAAGAAAAAAATAATCCGTTTTTGTACTAACACTAGTTTTCAATATTATTTTTTGTAGTAATATCAACTTAATTTCCTCAGAATATCTAGAGAACTAAGTTATTTTCTATAAAATTAATGGTATGCAAAGTTTATATGCGTAGAGCCTCAACGTTTAAAAAATAATAACTCTTCCATATATGGTTCGCGTCCAAAAAATGAGAGATATGGACGTATATGATAATATAAATATATTCATACATTTTCATACATGTATGTGTAAATATTGCCTATACAGTATGCAAAGTTCATATTCATACTCCCTTGATTCAAAAAAGCGCACTTCTGTGCAATAAATTAAATTATTAATATTGCTTTTTTTAAGATCTTGAACAGGGAGCTTGTATTTCATGAAACATTTCTTTGGTCAAATAATTAAAAACGAACCAAGAGACAATTTATTCAGCATTTTAAGAGAAAATGTGAATCGATTATTAAGAAAACACAAAACTCATATTCGTGCATAAATTTTAATTTAAGAAACCGGGGTCGAACCGTCACATCCTTGAACGTAACACTCGTCACGTAAAATACCATTTTTGGATTATGACATACGTGAACTTATTGAAATCTTAAGGCTCAGTTAGCCGACTGTAATGTAATGTAACTGCAACTGTAGGAA
Organism: Nowickia ferox; assembly: GCA_936439885.1. Taxonomy (NCBI): domain Eukaryota; kingdom Metazoa; phylum Arthropoda; class Insecta; order Diptera; family Tachinidae; genus Nowickia; species Nowickia ferox. Next base: position 37,741,853 of record OW387027.1, read on the forward strand.
ACAGCTGATCGATATTGTTATGTCAAGAGTAATGTAGCGTAACCTACTTTTCATATAAAAATATCGATCAGCTGTTTCCTACATTACAGTTACATTGCATTACAGTCGGCTAACTGAGCCTTTATTCAGCTTATACGATTGACGCACCACTTAATTTGTTTTCGTACGATTATCGATACGATCACGGATGTAACGATTTGAGCCCAAATTAAAAACTGATGCAATTAATTATAAAAGAAAAAAAATCCGTTTTTATAATAACACTACTTTTCAATATAATTTTTTACAGTAATATGAACTATGTTTCTTAACAATGTCTAGAGTATTCCATAATTTTCTATAAAATTAATGACTGCCTTATCCTTTTGATCATTTGATTTATCTAATAGGGTCATTGTTGAAAGAGGTAATTGCCTCGCTAATGGCTTTCACTTGGATTTTGAATAAAGAAAACACTAGCGCTGAATTCACTTCAAGTTTATTAGCTAATGCTTTTTATATTAAAATTCCTATAAATTTATAATTAATCCCAGCTAAAAAAAATTTGTATGGATCATATATGATATCCCATATATGGTTCGGATCCGAAAAATGTGGGTATATGGACATATGTATGTGATAATATACATGAATGTGTGTATATTTCCTATACAGTATGCAAAGTTCATGTTCATACTCCCTTGATTCAATAAGGCGCACTATTGTACAATAATTTAAATTATTAAAATAAATTTTTTTAAGATTTTGAATAGGGAAGTTGTATTTAATGAAACATTTTTTGGACAGATAATTAAAAACGATCTTAACGACATTTTATTCGTCATTTTAAGAGAAAAGCTGAATCCATTATTTAAAAAACACAAAACTCATATTAGTACATAAAATTTAATTTAAGAAGTCAAATTAAAAACTAGTTCATTTACTTATACAAGAAAAAATAGTCTGTTTTCATACTCACACTAGTTTTCAATATAATTTTTTGCAGTAATATGAACTTTGTTTCTTAAAAATATCTAGAGTATTTCCTTATTTTCTATCAAATTAATGACTGAATTATCCTTATTTGATTTATTAAATAGGGCCACAATGTATAAAATCGTACAAGAATGGTTTTTTGGTTACAAGGATTTTTAATTTTTAAACGTTGAGACTCTACGCATATAAACTTTGCATACTGTATGTATTTTCTAATAGATTTCCGATTCACCATATAAGGTTTTTTATGGCTCCATTATATTAGATCTTATTTTTATATATGGATTCATATATGAAGAGGTTCATAATTAAATTTCCATACATCAGCTCATAAATATGAAATATATGAAATGTATCATAATATATGTATTATGATACATTTCATATATTAGTCCATATATTAATTCATATATAATAGTTTTGCCATGTATAATCTCATACATTTCCATACATGAATTCATACATATTCATATATATTTATATACATATATAAGATATTTCATTTGACATTTTAAGAGAAAAGGTCGATTATTTAAAAAACGCAACTCATATTCGTACACAAAATTTAATCAGATTAAAACTTACGGCTCTATGCTCTTTGCAGGAGTAAAAGGAATAAATATATATAAAACTAATGCAATTAATTATAAAATAAAAACTAATCCGTTTTTATACTAACACTAGTTTTCAGTATAACTTTTTGGCAGTAATATGAACTTTGTTTCTTAAAAATATCTAGAGAATTCCGTTATTTTCTATGAAATTAATGACAGAATTATTCTCTTGATTATTTGATCTATTAAATAGGACCACAATATAAAAAACAATAAGAATATTTTTTGATAGAATAAGAAGTGTTTTTGAAACGTTGAAATTATACGTATATAAACTTTGCAAAGTGTATGTATTATGCATAACACATTTCCAATTCACTAGTGATCAAAAAAAAAGAGTTAATAGTATGCAAGCTTTTTTATTGCAAAAACGATTTTATGTGAGATATCATGTTTGCATACATTTTTATATGGTGCTATATACTACATCTTATTTCTATATATGATCCCACATATGAAGAGATTCATAATAATATTTCCATATATCAGCTCATATATTATAATACATTTTATATATTATTCAATATATCAATTCATATATGTATAATACTTTTGCCATGTACAATCCCAACATTTCCATACATGAATTCATACATATTCATAAATATTTATATACATTCATGTATTAAATGTTATAATAATTTATTCGATATTTTTTATTAATTATATACATATAAATTTTATTTAGCTTTAGGCTTCCTGGCGAAGCTACACAAAGTTGAAGCGAAATATCGATAAAAATAAATAAAATTGTAAATTGATTACAAAAGACCTAAAGCTAAATAAAATTTATATATAAATAAAATATTAAAAATATATGGACCATACATATTTTTTTAGCTGGGTATAAAGGAAATACCACGCTAGATAACCTAAGAAATTTTCCTTGTGAAATATAAAATGGAGTTATTGTACATATATACTTATGTAGAATGCAGTAAAATTAACTTCGTATATATAATAATTTGACATCAAATGTAATAGATTATAATAAATTTAAGAAATTGAAAATGTAGGAGATTATTAAAAGACAATGTTGTTCTTTAGCTGTTTTTGTCAGTGGCGACAACAGTCATAATGTATAAAATCCTACAAGAATGGTTTTTTTAACGTTGAGGTTCTAGACATATACATAACTTTGAATACCATATGTATTTTCTAATAGATTTCCAATTCACCACTGATAAAAAAGAGAGAGAGCTGGGTTCTAACAAAAAAAACCATTCTTGTACGATTTTATACAGTTTTAATCAAAAGGATAATTCAGTCATTAATTTGATAGAAAATAACGGAATTCTTTAGATATTTTTAAGAAACAAAGTTCATATTACTGCAAAATATTACGAGGGCGGATCAATAAGTCCGTGACTTTTCAAATTTCCCTCGTAGTTATATGAAATTCAACACTGTTCCCATCAAGTACCACCTGTCAAATTTTGAGCAAGTGTCGTGTAACAGATGTCCAAAAAAGATTATTGACCAAACAAATGCCTATTTTAAGGACCTCGAAAAATTCTATTTTTTGGAAGGGTTACAAGAACTAGAGAAACTTTGGACTAAGTGTATTGAGTGAAAAGGAGATTATGTTCAAAAATAAATTTTTGTTTTGCAAAAAAAACTGATTCATTCAAAAACTAGAGTTAGTGTAAAAACGGATTATTTTTTCTTTTATAACTAATTGCATTAGTTTATAATCTGGTTTTCTAAATTTAATTTTATAGACGAGCATGAGTTTTGTGCTTTTTAAATAATCCATTTACCTTTTCTCTTGAAATGATGAATATAAGTACCCACCCAGCTAAAAAAATGTGTCTCGTCCATATATTCTTACTGCCTTATTCATAAAAAATATTTCAGGTTTATTAAACGCTTATTTGACATATATCTATGGGAAAAATGTTGTCAAATAAACCTTTAATAAACCTGTAATATTTTTTATGAATTAGACCATTAATATATAAATATATATAAACATACATGAATATGTATGAATTCATGTATGGAATTGTATGGGATTATACATAGCAAAGCTATTATATATATATGAATTATTATATATGGACTAATATATGAAATTGATTATAATATATATAAAGTTCTTCATATATGAATCCATATATAAAAATAAGATCTAATATATGGAGCCATATAAAAATGTATGCATGCAGATATCTCACATACGATCGTATTTGCAATAAAAAAAATCCCATTTCCTGGAAAATACATACGGTATGCCAAAGATTATATGCGTAGAGCCTCAAAATCCTTATAAGAAAAAACCATCTTGTAGGATTTTATACATGTGACCCTATTAAATATATCAAATAATCAAAAGGATAAATCAGTCATTAATTTGATAGAAAAAGTTCATATTACTGGTAAAACTTATTTTGAAACGGGTGTTAAAAACGGATAATTTTTTTTATAATTAATTTTTAAATAATCGATTCACCTTTTCTCTTAAATTAAGAATAAAATGTCAAAAAAACAAAAATGTCAAAAACAAATGAATAACATTTTTCAAAGTTCAACATTTTTAAACGCACTGATGAGTTCCAAAAGCGGGAACGAAATTCATATAGACAATTGCTTACTTCTTAGGTAAAATATTTTTTTATTTTTATTAGATATACATTGAAATAGATTATTGAGGGGTTTAGCTGGATCCTATGCGCATTTCACTGTTGCTAAAGGGCCACTCAGACTATTATACTTTGTATTTATACATGTCACAAATTCAAATGATACGTGCAAGTGCAATATTGTGAATGCAAAATGTCATAACGAATGGTAAACAATACGATAAAAATCTGACTGACATCCCTTAATACTTAACCATTTTTTGAAAATTTTCTAAACGATAATACTTTTCATCTGATCAGAGTTGTATTATTACAAAATCCAAACTAACAAGTCGACTGTTTCGACGCCGATGCCGTGCCGTCGTTTATGCTATATATCTTTGTCTTAAACCCGATATAAATATTGAATATGCTTATCTTATTGAATAATTTTTCGTGTAAGGCATGCCTGAAAGTAAACAAAACTGTCGTATTTTCATTTTCTTTATCTTATTTATATCAAGTACTTTAACCGCCGGCACGACCACAGCTTGCTTTAAACTGCTCTGCCGCCGAAAGTAAACAATTAATGTAGGCATGTTAATTCTACACAGCTGTTTGCTTTCTACTTGTGTTTTTAATGTAATATGAGGTGTGATGGTGTGAAAACAAAATGTAACTTTACGTTAGATTTTTTGACAGTCGAAACAAATGTGTTTAGGTTTTTTTTGTCGTAAAGTGTGATGAAAGTCTTTATACATGTATAATAGTCTGAGTAGCCCTTAATGCAGATCATTAGGGAACCTTTATCCAAAAATTTCTTAGAACAACTAGAGTTATTATGCTAAACTTTCATTTAAACAAATGAGAAGATCAACAACAAATAACAAAGTTGAAACAAGAACTCAATAATCAACATGTTTCTTATTTTCTTACTTTACAATTGTTACATTGGCTGAATTTTTTCAGCTTCAAATTGTAGTTGCAAGAGTATGTAAAAACAAAATAAATGTAAATAACAAAAACAGCTATTCAAGAATAGAGTGTTGCCACACAAGTGTTATGTTTCATTAAATACAACCTCCCTGTACAAAATCTTCCAAAAATTTAATTTTAGCAATTAAATTTATTTCACATCAGTGCGCCTTTTTGAATCAAGGGAGTATAAATATAATCGTGCATACTGTATAGGGAATATTCACGCACACGTGTATAAAAATGTATGAATATATATTATCATATATGTTCATATACACTCATTTTTCGGATCCGAACCATATATGGGATATCATATATGCTCCATACATATTTTTTTAGCTGCGCAGCTAAAAATAAAATATGGAGCATATATGAATGATATACCATATATGGTTCGGATCCAAAAAATTAAGGTATATGGAAATATATGATAATATATAAACATACATGTACAATGTACATGTATATTCAATATGGCTCAATATATTACATCTTATGTCTATATGTGGACCCAAATATGAAGACCCAGCTAAAAAAAATATGTATGATCCATATATTTTTAATATATGAATGTATATAAATGTATATGAATATGTATGAATTCATGTATGGGATTATACATGGAAAAACTATTATATATTAATTGATATATGGAAGAATATATAAAATGTATTATAATATATGAGCTCATATATTTAAATATAATTATGAAGTTCCCCAGGTAAAAAATATGTATGGAGCATATATGATATCCCATATATGGTTCGGATCCTAAAAAGGTATATGGACATATATTATAATGAGGGTATAAGGACATATATTATAATATATATTCATACATTTTCATAAATGTATGTGTATATATTTCCTATATACAGTATGCAAAATTCATATTCATACTCGCTTGATTCAAAAAACGCACTAATGTGCAATAATTAAAAACTACCTAAAGACATTTTATTATTATTATTATTATTATTATTATTTTATTTTATTTTATTTTATTAATCATTTTAAGAGAAAAGCTAAATCGATTATTTAAAAAACACAAAACTCATATTTGTACATAAAATTCAATTTAAGAAACCAGATTAAAAACTAGTGCATTTACTTATAAAAGAGAAAATATTTTATTTTCATACTCACACTAGTTTTCAATATAATTTTTTGCAGTAATATGAACTTTGTTTCTTAAAAATATCTAGAGTATTTCCTTATTTTCTATCAAATTAATGACTGAATTATCCTTTTGATTATTTGATTTATTAAATAGGGTCACAATGTATAAAATCGTACAAGAATGGTTTTTTTGGTTACAAGGATTTTTAATTTTTAAACGTTGAGACTCTACGCATATAAACTTTGCATACTGTATGTATTTTCTAATAGATTTCCGATTCACCATATAAATTTTTTTATGGCTCCATTATATTAAATCTTATTTCTATATATGTATTCATATATGAAGAGGTTCATAATTAAATTTCCATATATGAGATCATATATTATAATACATTTCATATATTAGTCCATATATTAATTCATATATAATAGTTTTGCCATGTATAATCTCATACATTTCCATACATGAATTCATACATATTCATATACATATATTTATATACATTCATATATCAAAAATATATGGACCATACATATTTTTTTAGCTGGGTCTTCATATTTGGATCCACATATAAAAATAAGATGTAATATATTGAGCCATATAAACATGTATGCACACATGATATCTCAAATAAAATCGTATTTATAATCAAAAAAAAGCTTGCATTTTGTTTACCTGATCTTTTCCTTTTTTTTATCACTGTTCAATTGAAAATCTATTAGAAAATACATATGGTATACACAGTTTATGTGCCTAGAGCCTCAAAGTTTAAAAAATAAAAACTCTTGTAGCAAAAAAAAACATTCTTGTACGATTTTATACATTGTGGCCTTATTTAATAAATCAAATAATCAAAAGGATATAAGTCAGTCATTAATTTGATAGGAAATTAGGGAAAATTCTAGATATTTTTAAGAATCAAAGTTTATGTTACTGCAAAAAATTATATTGAAAACTAGTATTAGTACAAAAATTAATTATTTTTTTTTTATAATTGCACTAGTTTTTAATCTGGTTTCTTAAATTAAATTTTATGTACGAATATGAGTTGCGTTTTCTAAATAATCGATACACCTTTTCGCTTGATTCGTTTTTAATTATTTGTCAAAATAAATGTTTCATTAAATACAACCTCCCTGTACAAAATCTTACAAAAATGTAATTTTAGTAATTTAATTTATTTCACATCGCAAAAACGCAATTTGTTGAATCAAGGGAGTATGAATATGATCTTTGCATACATGTATGCAAATGTATGAATATATATTATCATATATGTCCATATACCCTCATTTTTCGGATCCGAACCATATATGGGATATCATATATGCTCCATACATATTTTTTTAGCTGGGTGTGTAGTTAAATCTCCATATATGAGCTCATATATTATAATACATTTTATATATTAGTCCATATATCAATTCATATATAATACTTTTGCCATGTATAATCCCATACATTTCCATACATGAATGCAGACATATATATATATTATTAAATATATTAAATATATTAAAAATATATGGACCATACATATTCTTTTTAACAGCCCAGCTAAAAAAATATGCATATTTTTTTAGCTGGGTATTAATTTTTATTAATTATTTCATGTGACGTTTCTTTGGAAAATCCCAACCTTTTCAGGGATGTTTTTATTTATTAATCTGGTAACGTTATTGTAATAGAAAAGATATAAAAACAATTTTAGAAACTTATTACTACAAAATTGTGTTTATGATACGTACAACAGATGTACATATGTATGTATATTGTAATCATAATTTTGATTAACAATTATCCTTACTTATATATAATATTATTTTGAAAATTATAATTGTTTTTCATAATTTGTATTTTACATTCATACATACATACATGTGAGCGTCAAAAGAAAGTAAAGGCTCAGTTAGCCGATTGTAATGGAATGTAACTGCAGCAGTAGGAAACAGCTGATCGATATTGTTATGTGAAAAGCAATGGAAATGGTTACAGAGATGTAATGTAACGTAACCTACCAACACTGTATCATCTTTTTGTCACTTGCATCTTAGTTCTGAAAAACAACGATTAGTAATTCACAAAGTACTCGTATCTGTATTTGTTTTTTTTTTGTCTATTTTCGAAAAAATTTGGTTTATAAAATAAAAAATGTATTCTAACTCGTATTGAATAAAAAGATAAAAAGACTTCACAGCGAATCGTTGTTAAAAGTGCTTTTTATATGATTTTTTATTGCAGATTGCCCTTTCACACGCAAGATCAATTGTGCTGGCATAACATGCCAGTATGTGCGAGAGGGATGCATAGAGAGTGGTTTTGAGGTTGACATAATTTTTCAACCAGGTACAACCCCGAATCAGCAGAACAAAAGCAATACACACACAACTTAACAAAATAGCAGATCCCTGCAGAAAATGCGAATAGTGAAAATGTAGTGATTTACTAGTGACATTGTCAGTAGCACTACTGACGAGGTGTACCCTAGCCAATGTAATCGCCTATTGACATTTAGCATTGGCTTGTCATTGAAAATCCCTCACTAGACTGTAGCACTACTTACTATGTAGGTGTTTTGCGACCACATGGAGACATTGGCACCAAAGATTCAGTAGTACATTTTAGTGACCCTAATCTACAATTTCATAATGTTAGGGCAACAAACTTAAACACATACATACATATGTATTTTAACAGTATTTCACAACATAATAAAAAAGGAAACCAAACTATTGACGCGTTCATTGACAATGTCTCTACCGTATCTCTACTCGCGCATAAAAGGAAAGTTATCGACATTTCAACTAGTGCAATTGCCGCTATAGAAAAGAGTGTTGACATAGAGACATATGGTTCTAGGCTGACTAGAGGGATGTTAAATGAATACAAAAACACTAAACACACAAAGCTATGTGCACGTATGTTTACATTTTTATACCTGATACCCAGCGGTAAAACTCAGAAGACCTTCGTACTTCAGGCCTTATTAAAGGCCTGCTCAGGAATTTTTTCGATTTAATTACTATTCTTATCAAACTGCCAAAGAAGGCCTTATAGAAGGTTTCGGCTTTTCCGCTTAAAAGATAAGGTACACATTCCACATTTCCTTCTATGAGAAAGGAGAACAGAAGGAGTAAAGTATTTTGTTTTGTTATTTTACCAAAACAAAAGCAAACGAATTCATGTTTTTTACTCAGTTACCATTCTTATGTAACTTCTGAAGAAGGCCTAATAGAAGACTTCGCCTCTTTAGTAAAAAAAGATGCGATACCCATTCCACATTCACTTCTATAAGAAGGCAGAACAGAAGGAGTAAAGTATTTTGTTTTGCTTTTTTTTTGGCACAGCAAAAGTAAAAGAATTCAGATGCCGTTATAAAAAACAAAATTCCATATAAAAATACCAAATACAGAACGATCAAAGAAAAGAAAATGTAAATCATTTCAGTTGAGTTTTGTACGTTTAAAAAGACAGTTGTGTTGTTCGATCATTAGTATGTATATAAATACTATGTGGGTTCTTGTTATTTCAGAAGTTTCCTTTCAATATGTTCGACACCTCGGGCCTGTTTCTCAAAACTTACAACTGCTATAATACAAGTAAAAAGTTGGAAAAATATTTTATATTCATATAAAAAATATATTTTCACAGCTATTGTACTTGTATTTCAATACTTATAAGCTTTGAGCTACAGGCCCAGCAGTTGAAAACCTTTATTAAACCCCTTTCAATATGACCTTTATTTGAAGGCCTTTTAACGGCCATTCTCTAGAAGGCCTTTTAACAGCCATTCTCTGGAAGGCCTTTAAGAGCCATTAATTTGAAGGCCTTTTAGAATATCTGCAAAAGAAGCGAGAACGGGAGGCCTACCTCGCAATGACAACGTGTGTAAAAAAGATATGAAGATGGGATGCAGCGAGCAGGCCTTGTACATCCATAAGAAGGAGTACAGAGGCCTTTTAGAAGGCATCTTTACTCCTTCTTTTCCCCGCTGGGTAGTCTCGTGTTCAAAAAGAACAAAAATTGTGCGGCATAAAAATTAGCCTCGTGTGTGAAAGGTTATTAAGAAGCACTAGAATAACGAGTTTTATTTTATTTTTTTTTTGAGTGTATACATCACTAGTTAATTTTCTACAATTATATATTATTATTTTTGTTAACATATATGTAAAGTGAAAAAACTATGACTGGGAATGGAAAGTGGATCGCTCCTTTTCTTTTAAATATTCTTTTGGAGTCCATTTGATATTTCGGTAATAGTTTCTATAAAAATTTAATTAAATTTCTTCCATTATTTTATTTAGCAATTGAGTACGAATATGAATTCATAAAAAATAATCGAAAAAATTATATCAGTAAGTAAAAACTGACCGATTATTTGAAGTACTTCAAAAAATGTAGAGCCATTAATATTCGGTTTTTTGATGAGTAATGAAAAAATCAAGGGATTATGAACTGTTTTGATTATAGTTAGACCTTTTAAGGATATTTATCTCATCAGAGGACTTCACTTAAACAATTTGACATATTTTGCAGTAAAAATATATACGATCTTTTTTCCAAATATCAATTGTTTTCCTCCTAGTTTGAATTTAAGACGAGAATGTGTCACAGACTTTACGGGATGAATTCGGAAATTTTTGAAGCAGTGCTTAGACTTCGGTTGGAGCACTGTATAATAAATTATTATTTCTATTAGTTCAGGAGTTGCAATTCTCATAACAGCCTGTGTAATTGTTTCTATTTGCCATCTTTTTTTAAAACACAATAGCAAAAAACATTAAAAATTTTCCGATCATAGAACCAATAAAGATAAACTACTAAATCCGCGAGACTAGGTATATTTAGTTTAGTAACCTTATTATGTTGCAATAAGCGAGCCACGAGCCACTAAGTATTGCTGACTAGGTATCTTTAGTTTAGTAACCTTATTTTATTTACTGTCTGTATTGTTTGTATGTCGCAATAAGCGAATAATAAAAGTTAAGCAAAATATTCTTTTAGTAATAATTCAAGAGATTTATTATTCGACATATTGTCATAATTATATTATAAGTGAAATTTATTTGCTGGTGGTTAAGCGATGTCTATATGCATTTCATTGTTGCTTTAACAAATCGTCAGTAGACTTCAACCACACATTTTGAACAGTCACAAACCTCTTATCTTATGCACAGACTTTCATAAACTATTTGAGAATTCACAAATATTAATATTTTTGAAAATCACAAAAGAAAAATAAGCATAGTAGGCTTAGTAACTTATACAAAACCCAGCAAATAATTTTTATTCGATATGAATCTATTTTATTTTTCTACACCTTTATACAATTAGAAATCCATTGGATAACAATAAAAGTATTTATAGGCAAAATGAAAAATAATATTTTAATGAAACATTCAAGAGATTTATTATTCGACATATTGTCATAATTATATTATAAGTGAAATTTATTTGCTGGTGGTTAAGCGATGTCTATATGCATTTCATTGTTGCTTTAACAAATCGTCAGTAGACTTCAACCACACATTTTGAACAGTCACAAACCTCTTATCTTATGCACAGACTTTCATAAACTATTTGAGAATTCACAAATATTAATATTTTTGAAAATCACAAAAGAAAAATAAGCATAGTAGGCTTAGTAACTTATACAAAACCCAGCAAATAATTTTTATTCGATATGAATCTATTTTATTTTTCTACACCTTTATACAATTAGAAATCCATTGGATAACAATAAAAGTATTTATAGGCAAAATGAAAAATAATATTTTAATGAAACATTCAAGAGATTTATTATTCGACATATTGTCATAATTATATTATAAGTGAAATTTATTTGCTGGTGGTTAAGCGATGTCTATATGCATTTCATTGTTGCTTTAACAAATCGTCAGTAGACTTCAACCACACATTTTGAACAGTCACAAACCTCTTATCTTATGCACAGACTTTCATAAACTATTTGAGAATTCACAAATATTAATATTTTTGAAAATCACAAAAGAAAAATAAGCATAGTAGGCTTAGTAACTTATACAAAACCCAGCAAATAATTTTTATTCGATATGAATCTATTTTATTTTTCTACACCTTTATACAATTAGAAATCCATTGGATAACAATAAAAGTATTTATAGGCAAAATGAAAAATAATATTTTAATGAAACATTCAAGAGATTTATTATTCGACATATTGTCATAATTATATTATAAGTGAAATTTATTTGCTGGTGGTTAAGCGATGTCTATATGCATTTCATTGTTGCTTTAACAAATCGTCAGTAGACTTCAACCACACATTTTGAACAGTCACAAACCTCTTATCTTATGCACAGACTTTCATAGACTATTTGAGAATTCACAAATATTAATATTTTTGAAAATCACAAAAGAAAAATAAGCATAGTAGGCTTAGTAACTTATACAAAACCCAGCAAATAATTTTTATTCGATATGAATCTATTTTATTTTTCTACACCTTTATACAATTAGAAATCCATTGGATAACAATAAAAGTATTCATAGGCAAAATGAAAAATAATATTTTAATGAAACATTCAAGAGATTTATTATTCGACATATTGTCATAATTATATTATAAGTGAAATTTATTTGCTGGTGGTTAAGCGATGTCTATATGCATTTCATTGTTGCTTTAACAAATCGTCAGTAGACTTCAACCACACATTTTGAACAGTCACAAACCTCTTATCTTATGCACAGACTTTCATAAACTATTTGAGAATTCACAAATATTAATATTTTTGAAAATCACAAAAGAAAAATAAGCATAGTAGGCTTAGTAACTTATACAAAACCCAGCAAATAATTTTTATTCGATATGAATCTATTTTATTTTTCTACACCTTTATACAATTAGAAATCCATTGGATAACAATAAAAGTATTTATAGGCAAAATGAAAAATAATATTTTAATGAAACATTCAAGAGATTTATTATTCGACATATTGTCATAATTATATTATAAGTGAAATTTATTTGCTGGTGGTTAAGCGATGTCTATATGCATTTCATTGTTGCTTTAACAAATCGTCAGTAGACTTCAACCACACATTTTGAACAGTCACAAACCTCTTATCTTATGCACAGACTTTCATAAACTATTTGAGAATTCACAAATATTAATATTTTTGAAAATCACAAAAGAAAAATAAGCATAGTAGGCTTAGTAACTTATACAAAACCCAGCAAATAATTTTTATTCGATATGAATCTATTTTATTTTTCTACACCTTTATACAATTAGAAATCCATTGGATAACAATAAAAGTATTTATAGGCAAAATGAAAAATAATATTTTAATGAAACATTCAAGAGATTTATTATTCGACATATTGTCATAATTATATTATAAGTGAAATTTATTTGCTGGTGGTTAAGCGATGTCTATATGCATTTCATTGTTGCTTTAACAAATCGTCAGTAGACTTCAACCACACATTTTGAACAGTCACAAACCTCTTATCTTATGCACAGACTTTCATAAACTATTTGAGAATTCACAAATATTAATATTTTTGAAAATCACAAAAGAAAAATAAGCATAGTAGGCTTAGTAACTTATACAAAACCCAGCAAATAATTTTTATTCGATATGAATCTATTTTATTTTTCTGTGACTGTTCAAAATGTGTGGTTGAAGTCTACTGACGATTTGTTAAAGCAACAATGAAATGCATATAGACATCGCTTAACCACCAGCAAATAAATTTCACTTATAATATAATTATGACAATATGTCGAATAATAAATCTCTTGAATGTTTCATTAAAATATTATTTTTCATTTTGCCTATAAATACTTTTATTGTTATCCAATGGATTTCTAATTGTATAAAGGTGTAGAAAAATAAAATAGATTCATATCGAATAAAAATTATTTGCTGGGGTTTGTATAAGTTACTAAGCCTACTATGCTTATTTTTCTTTTGTGATTTTCAAAAATATTAATATTTGTGAATTCTCAAATAGTTTATGAAAGTCTGTGCATAAGATAAGAGGTTTGTGACTGTTCAAAATGTGTGGTTGGAGTACTGACGATTTGTTAAAGCAACAATGAAATGCATATAGACATCGCTTAACCACCAGCAAATAAATTTCACTTATAATATAATTATGACAATATGTCGAATAATAATCTTGAATGTTTCATTAAAATATTATTTTTCATTTTGCCTATAAATACTTTTATTGTTATCCAATGGATTTCTAATTGTATAAAGGTGTAGAAAAATAAAATAGATTCATATCGAATAAAAATTATTTGCTGGGTTTTGTATAAGTTACTAAGCCTACTATGCTTATTTTTCTTTTGTGATTTTCAAAAATATTAATATTTGTGAATTCTCAAATAGTTTATGAAAGTCTGTGCATAAGATAAGAGGTTTGTGACTGTTCAAAATGTGTGGTTGAAGTCTACTGACGATTTGTTAAAGCAACAATGAAATGCATATAGACATCGCTTAACCACCAGCAAATAAATTTCACTTTTAGTAATAATTTAATAAAATAAAGCCACGATTCAAAATATTGTTTAGCAATACAAGTAAGCTAAGTAATAATATTGTAAAATATAAAATATTATCAATAAAATTATTTGGGCAATTGATGTTGTGACAAAGAACGTGTTGTGTCTTTCATTCCGTTTGTTTAATTATATTTTTTTGGGTCTCTGGTGCAAGAGGACCATAACTTACATACATATGTATGTATGTATCTTAAGGAATGGTTTCATTACACACAATGTGCGCGTATTTTACAACAACAAACAAAGAAGGATAATTTGAATTCTAGTTTGTAAATTTTTTATTTGATTTTTGGGTTTTAACTATTTTTACTGAAATCAAGTCATTTGGAATTTTTCGTGAATGCGTTATGTTAATTGTTGATTTCATATTTAGGAATACATATATGTATGTATGCACATACATAATTTTTTTGTTTGATTTTTGGTTTTAACTCTTGTTTGAATCAAGTCCTTTGGAATTTTTGTTGATGAATGAAAAAGTTCAAAACATACATAACTAGTTTGTTGTTGTTTTTCGTATTTATGTACATATGTACATACATATGTATGCATGATTTTAATATTATTGTTCCTGAGATTTCCATTTGTTGCAAGTTTTGTTAAAAAATAAATTGTGGTTTTATAATTTTAAATTGTGAATAATTAACAAAGAAAATTTAGAATGCCCTAGATGAAAAACAAAAAAAAAACAAAAATTATATGAAATAAATAATTATGTATTGACATTTTATTCATAAACTTTTTATGTTATGTACCTACCTTTATAAAAATTATGACTAAATCCAAATAAATTAAACCATTTCATACATTTAATTAATTATTTTGAACGTATTTGTTCAATTTATTATTCGATATACATATGTGCATATGTATTTATGTGTATTAGGGTAAAGCCTGCAGTATACAGCATGTAAAAATCCACATGCACATGTGGCTCTGACATAATTTTAACATCACCATGACTTCATTGGCTACATGTCGTGTACTAGTATCACATGTAAATGAAGAAATTCACATCATTACACATGTGCTGCCTCTGGAAATGTGTCCGACTTGCGTAAATTTGCTATGTTTAGATTTTAGAACAAAAATATTATCAATAATTTACGACATGTAGCACCTACTACTAATTTAAAAAAAATGCAACCAACATCCTGAGAATTCTTGTGACGTCATAGCCATATGCGCATGTGGCTTTTTACATGCCGTGTACTATAGGCTTAATAGTTGTAATATTTCTAGTTCTGACTTTACAAATTTGGTAATTATTTATTATGATGATTAATGAATATTTACGCTTACATATATGCATACATACTTATGTACATATTTACTGCCTTATTCATAAAAAATAATTCAGGTTTATTAAGCGCTTATTTGACATATTTCTATGGAAAATTTGTCAAATAAACCTGTAATAAACCTAAAATATTTTTTATGAATTAGACCGTTAGTATGTAGATATCACAAAAAAAATTTTTTTTTCTAAATAAGTCATAATGCGTCTCTACATACATATGTATATATGTATGTACGTATGTATATACATTCGCATTTACGTTGATGTCTACATATATACATACATACATACCTACTATCTACATTAATTAATTTCTACAATAACAAAATACAAAACAAAAACATATGTATAACTTTTTAATCAAAAATACATCCATTTCTACTCTACATCCGTTTCTACATCAGTGAACCGCACGCCATACCAAAATCAGGGTGACCGATGACATTTTTCAAAAAGTGGCACAAAAAGGGGATGTAAAAAAAAGTAGCACCAAATAGGGGATTTAAAAAAAGAGTCAACATTAAAAAAAGGAGATAACTACACTATTAGAAATCAAACCACTATGTTTCCAGGAAATATAAACGCACAGTTTCTTATGTAAAAGTAATTCAGCATTTCTTTATTATAATTTAAAGTGTGCGCACTGCGACCTGCCACTAACAACGATTAACAAGAAGTAAGTAAAAAAAAGAATATAAGAATGAGAAACAGTAGCGAACCCACACATACATATCAACATATAACTGTCAGTTTTCATAGTCATGATTTAGACTCGGCAGTTTTTCTTGAAGCAAATCTGAGTTTATGGGAGAGAGGGGAAAGAAGAGGGGTACTGACTTGCTTGTACCGAAAAGATACTTCAATTCTCTTTTGTTATTTCATTCGCTGCATTAAAATAATAGGAAAATTTAACAAGAAACCGTCTGTGTGTAAACAATCGAGCAGTTTTAAAAGAGAATTGAAGAGAACTGCTTCAAGAAAAACTGCTGAGTCTAAAACAAGACATAGTGATGATCTAGGTGTGTGTTGCAAGCAGCGTTATCGTTGTAATATTTCAAAAAGTGGCACAAAAAGTGGATTTTTAAAAAAAGGTAGCAACCTTAAAAACAAAAAAAATTAAAACAAATCTGCTTATTTTTAAAAACATCAGAAATAAAAATCAGGTTCTGCGTATATAAAGACTAACATATTTTTATGATAAAATAAAGCCACAAAATATAAAAATAATTCATGTAATCTGTGCTTATAATAAAAAATTACTTGAAGTTTCTGAAGATAAAGATATATTTTTAATGCTTTTGTGGCATTGGCACTTATTTACAAAAAAAACCTAACTCAGCTTATTTACTTTAGAGTAAATTTATTTAATTTTCATAAATATCTGAATATTGAATTCTCAAGAGACAAGGACAAGGCCATTCTGTAAATTTTTTGTACATTACATTTTTTAAATAACGGAAAAGGATCGTTTTTATAAATTTTTAATAGTTATTATTAAATGCTTATTTCTTGAAACTGTAAATGGGCATTTCCTGAGAAAAGTATATTTTTTATAACGTAACGCCGGGTAATATTTTGTTTATATCTTAAAATCCTTAGGTTTAATTGTTAGTATTTTTTCACTGAATATAGAGATATTTAATCACTTCTCAAATGTAAGAAAAAAAATTTTTCAAACATGATTTTCAAATTGTTTTCAACATTTTGTCGTACAAATGTCACGTAACGGCAGAAAAGAGTCTACCATATCTGTGCTTTTGAATAGGTTCATCATTTGGAATCCAGTATTTTCCTTTGCTACAAACTTAAAGTAGATAACATGGAATGACAAGTTTAAACTTTCAGTCTATTAGATAATTTATTTTCTAATGATGCCAATTTAGAAGAAAAAAAAAACGCTCAGCGGGAGCACTAGGATGCAGCAAGCTAAACACATACATATGTATATATGAAGCAAATGTATACAATTTTGATTATAAATTTTCATCCAAGCAATTTGGGAAATTGCTTTTTTCGTACCAACATTTCAGATTAAGATATTTTGAAAATACGCATAACGTTAACTTTTTAACAAAAACATCAAGTTCACTTATTATATAACTAAAAACGGAAACAATTACAAAGTAGTTAGTGTCCTCAATTCATTTAATAAATACCGGATCTAAATAAATACTGTAACACAATAAGTGTTTTATCGCTTCTATTAATTCTTGGCAAAATTTCACTACATAATTTTGACTAAAACAATTTTTTGACGTATATAAATTTTTTTTAAATATATGTATGTATGTACATACCCTGTCGGAGAATGTGTGGTTGACTCAGTGTTGCCAGAAGAAGGGGAAAATCCTTATACATGTAGGTATATTTGATACTAAAATAGAACCGTAGGGAAAATCGGACTGATTTTTTATTTTCTCCAAATTGTAGGGATTTTTTCCTCATGTGGCATTATTTATGAAATAAATGCAAACATAACGTTTTTTTTAGTACAATTTTCTTTTTCAAAAGGGTTCAAAAAGTTTATTTTCGTTAAAATCGCTTAGAAATATTTTTCCAGAGCTGTTTGTGGTTTAAAAAGTTGGCGCCACTAATATGTTTCTATGTATATGCCGTAATGACACCATCATAAGACGATGACAAACTTAACAATAAGTGGTACACTTTGTCCATTTCTTCGATTTTTGCTCCTGCAGCCAGTAGTTCAGTTACTAAGTCGTCAAAAATTTTGAAATGACACAAAAGTGAATATTCCGCCTTCAATTTCAAACACAATAACTGTTTCCGAATTGACAACTTCGATGCCAAACTCTTTTTTTCATAGATTGCATCCAAGTTATCAAATATTTGTGTTGCACTGCTCTCACTATTTGCAAGCACGATGAACGAGTCACTTATTCGTAGTTTACACTATGCAAGTCTTATTGCTAAGCTAATTAGTTTGTTGGAGAGAGAGACGAGGGGAACATAAACGTTTCTTTTCCCCTCGTCTGATTAAAATTCAGTATAGTTCAACTAAACATTTAAAATTGTTTCACTTAAATCATCATGGGCACGTGACAAAAATATATGTTCACTTGGCAATCACAGTTTCATATACTGGAAAGTAAAATCAACTGTAGAAAGCAAAAACAACGTAAACATAATATCCACTACAATAATACTTACAGGTATGTACCGACGGTACATCGAATAAGTAAAAATAATTAAAGTGATGATCGTAAAAGATAAGCAAGAATAATTAAACATACTTAGGTAGAGTGACATGACTTCGTGCTAACCTGAATATAAAAATTAAAAAACGGATAAACAGAAAATGAATAGTGATACTTACAAATGTGTTTGCCAAAGGTAAATCAGTAATTGTATACACAATATTTCTTATACTTCATTTCATTGAAAATTTGATGTTAATAACAATCTCTACCCCAGTAGATAGACTTGGGTGCTGATGAAGTGCGTTGCTGCACAGAAAAATATCGGTATTTCCCCCAGCTTATAGTCTAATTTAATTTTTCTTCTCTTCTTTAGAAACTCACATTAATTAATAAAAAATATTTCATTCAATAAGAATTGAAATTACTGAACTTAAGCCCGACTAAGAAATTATTTCTGATTAATTTTTTATACAAACACAAACTTGGAATTCTGCCGATGATAGAAAATAATTGGTATTAGACAATTGAGCGTAGCTTCTCTCCTTTTAATTAGAGAAAATGTGAAAGTATTCATGACTATTTATGTTAATAATGAGAAAAATATTTTTTTATAAAATAGTGAAGATTTGAATCGCAAGCATGGCACTTATGTATAATATAAAACATTTTCTTTTAATCTCAAAAGGTATATGGGGTGTAGCAAAGCACACAAGGTTTTGGTTAGAAATGTCATACTTTGTTTTCAATATAAAGGGTGTTTTTTATTGAGGTATAGAACTTTAAGTTGGCATCACTTTTTTAACTGGCGGCCATTTTGTCAGCTGTCAAGTAATTAATATTTAGTTTGGTTTGTCATTTCATCATGAACAGGTTGACAAAAGAACAACGCTTGCAAATCGTGCAAATTTATTTCGAAAATAATGGTTCAGTTCGCGAAGTTTACCGCAAGCTCCGTCCATTTTATGGTCGACAGAGCAATTAATTC
Organism: Nowickia ferox; assembly: GCA_936439885.1. Classification (NCBI taxonomy): domain Eukaryota; kingdom Metazoa; phylum Arthropoda; class Insecta; order Diptera; family Tachinidae; genus Nowickia; species Nowickia ferox. The sequence goes on from OW387027.1 coordinate 37,762,102, forward strand.
GGTTAACCATGGATCGTTTTCGCACTACGTTTACTCTATGTGATAATACGCATCCGCTGAAGTCGCTCGTCTACGCCAACAAACCAGAAACGTTAGGGGACTTAGAAGCCAACATTCGTGGCATTATTGCCAACATACGGCCCCATATGCTCGAAAAAGTGGTTGAAAATTGGACCTGTAGAATTGGCTTTATTCGAGCCAGCCGCGGCGGCCACATGCCCGAAATCATATTTAAACGTTAATGGCATAAAATTATCCTTCCAATAAAGCCAAATTGATGGACATTAAAACGATTTTCTTGTGCTTTATTTCAATTCGAAGTTCTATACCTCTAAAAAAAACACATTTTAGATGTCGCATTCTTGAAAATATTTTATATAAATAGGACAACACTTGAAAAGCGATATGACAATTCTTTAAATTTATTTAAAAAAAATTTCAATAACTGAATTCAGAATTTTTGCAAAATTAAAAAATAAATAATATGGACATAAAAAATAGTGATGCTCTAAAAATAAAACCAAAACAGATCAAATTTTAAGTCCAACGAAATAGACTTTCTTTCCAATTAATTCTAAAATCATCATACACAGACACTTTGTTAAACGAAATCTTTGCAAGAATTCCAATTCATTATACATATAAAAATGATTTGAACGTGTTGTTATCTCTTTTATTTTTCAAGTTATTCTGGTTTCATAATCACTAAAATCTTAGTCGTCATAAGAAACATCCATTTTATTTATATATGAATGTATTTATTTATTAAACTTTTCAGTAAAACTGTTTTTTTTTTCAATTGCTAAATATTTTTATATTTATCATTTGACAGTTCTAACTTGAGTTTAACTGAGCAATGTTGCTCGGTTAAACCTAGATTATTAACTAGATAACCTTTATCTGAAAAACAATATTTTAAGTTTATACTACAGTTAACTGACAAGTAGAGTTTATCTTTATGTTAAAAACTAGCCCTTAGAAAAGTATTTGGAATGAATTTTTATCAGTTACATTTTAATAAAAATCTAATAAGATATGGAAAACTTTAAAACTATAAAAAGACGGGATATAAATTGAAGGCGGGATCGACCTATGAAAAGCGGGGTAATCCCGCCTAAAGCGGGATGTCTGGTCAGGTTATGTATACATAACTTTTCGTTTATTGCGATCGCTTTGACTGCGACTGTTTGCATTTTCAGAAGCAGATTCAAAATCACTTACACAAATCAGAAGTTTTTAAATAAACGGGTAGTCAGAAATGTATTATAAATTTTTCATTGATATAAAGCGAAACTAATCTTAAAAAATGTTAAATTTCAAATTATTCTAACATTTTACGGTTCCTAACTTTAAGGGTTATGTAAATTTTGCCGCCCCTAAAATCATGCCGCGCTGGGCCCGGGCCTCACGGGCCTATACGTAAATCCAGCACTGATACGAAGTCATACATACATAAAAATTAAAGAAAAAGATCGAGTTAATAAAATATAAGCTTTTTTGGTTGCAAATAAATAAAGATAAAGAGTCAGAACATTTAGAATTTCATGCATGGAATATTTTATGTTGTAGAAAAAATTCTTTACAAAAAAATTTCATATTTTTAACATTATTCTATTTTATTGAAATCATAAAATATCGCCAAGGAGTTCAAATATCGCCAAGTAAATCGCCATTTGAAAATTTTCATCGCAAAAAATAAATTTTCGTCGCCACTGTTGGCGAGATATCGCCGTATCTGACAACACTGAATACAGTAGTGAGACAAACAGAAAACTTTTCGAACATGTCGAAAGCTGAAGTTCTTCGTTTTGTATAGCTATTCGTTTATTGTGTTAACTCCTACAACGACACTTGAATTTTCAGATGCAGGAGTATGAGCAACAGGTTGTTATTTCGACTGCAGTTTTTGAAACACTGGTTTTACATTAATAATTTGTCAACAATATTTTTTAAAATTTGAATTTTTGACAAAATATGACACAAAATCATACATGTATACCAAAATATGAGACAAAAATATGCATTTATGACCAATTTATGCAAAAATATGAATTTTCAGCAAAATATGCAAAAATATTCACTAACAAATCTACATACATATGCCATTTTTATGCAAATTGATTGTTTCGTAAAGATGTTTCGTTCTTCCATTATCAGTTATGGGAAAAAACATGCATTTGCATGAAACCCCTGTCCCTGGTCATTATTGTTGAAAACATCCGCTACTTCTGTCGCACAAACACAATCATACAAACATGTGTATTTGGTACAGTACAATCGGATAATCTTGTTTACGTTTTTATGTCAAAGTAATTTTGTTATTTTTTTTCTTGTGGCTGCTACGAAATTGCTTTTTATTTATTTTTTAACTTTTTACACAAATTATAGTTAATTTCCTTTTATAATTTATGTTATATATACATACATACCTATTATGCTTCATAATTTTGTTTATGAAGCATAATAGGTATGAGAGTTTATGCTTTAGTTCTAAAAATTTAAATCAAACACGAATTATATTATAAGTGTATAAAGTAAATGAAAGGAATGAATGGAAGCCGAGTACACATCTGGCACACATGTGCCCAAAAAACGTAACCACTAATTATAAATAAAAAACTATTTGATTCAGACACATATTTATTATGTTAAACAGTTTCATACATAATTAATATACCTAAAATTTTATAGAATCCAACATGATTGGAAACTGTTGTAATGTTCATACGAAATGATATTGGTACCGTTCAAAACGATTGTGTCTCCATAACAGGACTCAATTTAATTAATGGACAGAACGGAGATACACAGCTATTACGAAAACAAGATGGAAAAAAATAGCATTGGATATTATATTGACGATTGTTGCTCTATTCAGAAAACTCTAGACTCCCTGAACTTATAATACAAGATGGATCAGAAGTTGATCTGTTTTAATGTTATAAGATATTAGTAATACCCCTGTTTAGATCAACTAAACTTAAATTTAAGAAAATCAACCATTTAAAGCAGTGTTACCCTATCCAGGATGGAAGTGGATGGACACGCGCCTCTGTACCCTCCCTACCTACCATTGACTTAAGTGGGGCAAAGTTTACCCTAAAGTCACACAAGCGATCTACTCTTCTGTGATCACATCACACAGTAAGAAAAGTTAAAAATATTTAGCTTTCAATTATAAGCACCATTTTCTTTTATTCAAGAAAATTTAAGGTAATTCATGTCGTTTAACAAATAACCGAACACAGTTTAATAAGATTAATTACATAACTATTACTGGTTTCCTTTTTAATTGAAGGTAAACATCTAAAGAATAATTTTTCTTTTTTAATATTTAAAAAAGGACTTAGATTATGTTTTATGATAAATTATATTACCAAAATATCGAAAATAAAACTAAAATAAAAATAAAGATTAATATACCAACGCAATTAGTATGTATAGTTCAATCGTACTTAGTATAAATGCATGAAAATATGACTTAACTAGGAAACAGTGTAACAAAAAAAAACATTGAAAGAATCAATACCAATATGTAGAGAGATTCACAATTATGTATATTGGTAACTCTCTCGGCAACATGTTGAGGTATATGGAGATGTTAAGCATAGTACTCTGTTCGAAGCTGCGAAAAAATTTCAGCAACATTAATTATTTCGCGTGAAAAATTTGACATGTACTAAATGTAGCCCATCTCGCAGTTTTTTTTATATATTTCTCGCTTTTATTACTTGAAAGTATGCAACATTGTTAAAATTCCGTGCCAAAAAAGTACTGCTCATGTTGTTTCGTAGCTGAAAAAAACTGATGCCAGAGGCATATTGCATGGAAAAACATGCTGCCAGATACATTTTACGTGTTTTTCGCAATAAGAACAGAGTACTACTTTTGCAATTTTATTTCGCAAATATTTCATACCAAATACTTTTATATGTAGTTTGACAGCATTTCGCACGAATTTGTGGACAGAGTACCAGGCTATACGCATTAAAAAAAAATATTTACAACGTTATCAAAAGAACCAATAAAGACTTGTAATAATTATTACTTATTGATTTACAAATTTTGTTATAAACGTTTTACTTTTCACTCACCGCTCTTTAACAGATGGTTTTCAGCAGCTTTTTGATGAGGCCTCTTCTATCGCTGTTTTATTTCGTTAACGTTGTTGTTGTTGCTAGATATAATTTAATATTTGGAATAAATGTACACAGGTTTCCATGCACTTATTGCTATTTGCTAAATAACGGAGTACAAACAACATTATAAATAATAGAATCTTAAGAGTTTCCAAGTAAATTCCATAATGCCGGTGAACAAAAATGTTGGAAATATTAACAGGTAATATGCGTAAATTTCCAGGTCGATATTAATAAAAAAAAATTTTAATTCTTTGAAATGCAATCAATCACTACAGATGAATTTTTTTTTTTATTTTTTTGGTTTTTGCTTTTTTTACAAGTTAGCACCACAAATATTACACACTGTAAACATAAAATTTTTCCCACAAAAGCAAAAGTATCCACTAATCACTTTTGCTTTACCTAAATAATTTCAACAACTTGTCAACATATTGCAACACAAAACTGCCGGCACACGCCAGCACATGCAGTCAAATTTCCAGATAAATATTATTAACTTTTCTTTTCACACCTGCAGCGACAACCAAAATTCTGAAGAATTTGATCTGCAGTAATAATCAATTACCGAAGAAGCGGATTACGAAACTAACAAAGCTTTATTAAACTTTCGGCACATGCACCCAAAATTCTGAAGACTTGGATCACGCCACTATTAGCAAATTAAAATAATAATTAGTATTTAAGTCAGTATTGAACTTGTAATTATTCAGTTTTAAATTTATTGTTAAACTCACAAGTTGCGATTATGTCGCAACTAAAAAGAAATAAATAAATAAAAATAAAAAAAGGAAATAGTAAATAAATCCTTTTTTTAAGAGGTTTCAATTTAGTATCCTCTAACTTACATACCTATGATTTTTTTTGTTAAATTGCTTCACTTTTTCTTGTGAGTGCAACAAGTTGCTGTTTTTGTTTTTTTTTCTCTCACTAACAATGACAGGCATTATAAAACTTAACTTTAGATTTTTTAGTGTTTTTCTTTTTTTAATCCTATAGTTACTGTGATAGCAAAATTTATTTTTAAACAATTGATGTAGCCAAATTGATGATGGTTGCATAATTATAGTGGTTTCCCATTGTAGAGATTATCTGGGATCTGCACTTCAAGTTGTAGAAATTAGGCTTTTGATGTTTTCCTTTTCTTTCAGGTACAAATTAATTATTTTTCGTATTTTACTATATTTTACATAAAAATTGCAAATGCAGTGGCTGATGTTGGTCTCACATTGATACATATTTTCTGCTTAATTTTTCTCTTTCTTCTATTCTTTTTCGTCTGCTTTGTTGCCAATTGATTTATCATTGAAGTATGTTTTAAGCATATAGGTATGTAGAAGTGCAAAACAAATTACAATAAAACGTTTGATATGTCCAGACAGGAATAAACTTTTTAATTAAATAAAAACTTTTCTTAGATTAATCTGAAGGACACATGAGGTTTTTTAAATTGCCAGTTTTGCTTCAAGCCAGTGCGGTTTTAAGGAATACAACTGGGGACAAATTTTGAAGTAATTTTCTACTACCTGTGACTTCGGCAGAGATGCTTCACGTAAAAATAATACCAAACTTCTTAAAATACTACTCTATCGTATTTTTGCAAATATCATATATTTTAATTAAAATTTATATGTTTCTCAAATAGCCGGCGAATATTTCAATTAGGTTTAAATAAATTGTGTGGTAAAAGAATACTTGTACAATATTGTAATACTTTTGTGGCGTACAATTTGTGTTGAACTAGAAGGCAATTTTCCGCCGAATGATAAGGCGTGTTACTGGATCCGCAGCTCGAACAAAAAGAATTATGGCAGCGCAAAATGGCTGTAACAGACCCGCGTGTTCTTAAAAGTATGATTCTTATTTATTTACAATCACAAGCTTGCATTATACATATTCAAATAAATTTGCTTGTAAAAACCGCTTGCCATTTGTTTACATCATTGGTCTTAAATGGACACGCGAACATAAACCAAACAAACACATAATAAAACAATCATATAAAATAGCGACTTATGATTAAATAAATATGTATGATAGATAAGAAGGAAGCTCTTCCTCTGGGTTTTTGTAATCCTACATAAGGAATACCATTAAAATTTAATTATACCAGTTTGTACTTTTCCGAGACAAAAACCATATACCATTATTGCCATCATCAATTAGTATAAATATTTGCCACTGTTAAGTATGCATAACATTGCATGTAAACTTGAAAAGTGGTTTAACATTGCATGTAAACTTGAAAAGTGGTTTAACAGTGACGAATGCAGTAAATTGATGTTATCGATGTAAAAACTACATACTTTTTAAATGTTAGCAAAAGTGATATTAGGTTGATTAGGCATTATTAACTTTAAAAGTAGTTATGATGCTTCTCTAATAAACGAAAACTATTAATAATATAAGAAATTGTAAAAAGGATAAAAATACGTATAAAAAAATCGTTGTGAGAAAAAGATATTCCTGTAGTATATATCTAGAGAAAAAGTAACATTCCAATTAGGTGGAAATCTATCATTACTGTTTAAATCAATAAATGCATTTCTAAATCAAACAGTTTTTTTCTAAAATTTCATTTGCACCAAAGATATTTAGGGATAACAGAGCATCCTTTCGTCAAAATCGTTTTTCATTATTGCAAGACAATAACGACAAGCCCGCTGCATAATCGAAAATGTCTTTTAAACCACCACCTATCTATCTGAGAGAAAAAAATTCTAAGAAAAGTTAAAATATATGAAGAAAAAGATTTCCGAAAAATTGTTACAGAATTTGAAAAAAATAAATCAAGTTTTTATACATACCAACTTAAGAGTGCTAAAGGCCTACAGGTAGTATATTGAATATTTTCTATCAATTGTACGATTTTTTCTTATTTATAAACAAAAAAAATTACAATACAAATAGAATTCTCACAATAGTTTTATTAATAATAACAATTGATTCCGTTCATTTCTAATAAACATTTTAAAATATTGGTAGGTACAACTGAATTAAATATAATTTAGAAAGTGACGTGACTGAATATCGGTTTTTGAAATTAAAGAAACTATTCTTGTAAACAATATATAATTTGCAAAAAAAATAGAAAATAATTAGTTATTGTAACTAAAACTAAAAAGAAAAGAAAATGAAATGAAATATTTTTTTGATGTTCCTAACCGAATTTTTTATTGTGAATACAAAAGGAAAAACATATTTTGTTGTCGTAATTACATTATTCCTTATTTGTGGAAAAATTTGAATGTTATAAACAAAAAATGAAAATTAGATATTTTTTATATGACATAAAAAATATCTTTTGCAGAAAATTACATAAAATCTTGATTTAACAAAAAAGGTAAAGATATTATTATATTCAAAGTGTTATTACTATTATTCTCAAGTGAAATTATTTGTGCAAATAATTTGTGGTTTCTTGATAGGAAAATGTCTCTGTGTAATAAAGCGTGTACGGCAACGAATCTTACAATGCACCACGCGGATCAAAAACTTGCACATTTCACTTCAGAATATAAGTAAAAAATTAAGAATAATTTGCGATAAATATAATAATGTACTTACCTTTTTTATTCTGCACAAATTGTTTTTATGTACACCCAGAAAAAAGGAAAGAAAATGGTTAGGCCAATTAAATATCATTTGCATAAACTATATTTCGGTTCACGTTATCAATTTTATATTAATCCGTAAAACAATGTTCATTGACATAAGGGCATAATTCTAATAAAGATATGATTCTGACCATTCTTAAATTGATTGGATCAACAGAGCGTATGGTTTTGTCATGGCTAAGTAACTAATATAATTAGCACAACCGAATAAATTATTATGAATTGGATTTTAGTACCAATTTTTGATATTGGCCACTAAAAAATTGTTGTTCTATATTAACGTTAAAATAAACACTTTCTATCAGTTTCTACAACTAACTAGAGGTTTATTTTACTATCATAGTTTATAGCAGCGAATTAAAAATTAACTTTTGTGACTTTCAAAAATATTATTATTTGTGAATTCTCAAATGGTTTTTGAAAGTCTTTGCATAAGATAAGAGGTTTATGGCTGTTCAAAATGTATGGTTGGAGAAATGCATATAGATATGCTTAACCACCAGGAAATAAATTTCAATTAAAATAAACTTATGACAATGTGTCGAATAATAAATTCCTTAAATTGTGTATTATTTGCGTTTATTATTTATTTTTATTTCAGCAAGGAAGGCCAATTTTTCTTTTACAGGTACCAATTATGATCTTGTTTTAGTTATATTAACCATATATTCGGTAGCAAGAATAACTTTTATTTCAAATTCCATACTGTAACCAATTTTATCTGCTGTTTCAACTATTGATTATAATTAAAAATATAGTGGTACCACAAGAAAATTGCAGTAATACCAGAATTCTATGATAGTTGGTGCAACTGCCAAAATTCGATTGGCAACAAATTCGGTTGTCTCAACGAATCTGTTTTCTCTGTGTATATACATATATAGTATGTACATGAGCCATGTCTACCAATGAATCCTTTAGAAATACCAATTATATTGGTTGTATCAATTAATTATTTCTATAGTCACTAAAATTCAAGTATCGTATGAAAAATTGGTGCTTACAAAATATTCCTTCATTACAACAGAATTGCGTATCAAGCATAGTACTCTGTTCAAATTTGTGAAAAATGTTGAGCAACATTGATTATTTAATACGAAAAATTTGACATGCAAACAATGTTAACTTGCCCTGAAACTATGCTACAATTTCTTATGTTCTTAAAAACGCCCCATGTGTTTGTTGTAAATTCCATGCGAAATAAGTGCCACCTATCTTATTTCGCATGAAAACTTAAAATGTTGAAGATACATTTCATACGTTTTTCTCAAGATAAACAGAGCAACATTTTTTCATGAACAATTCGTGCCAATTTTTTTATATGTATGTTAACAATATTTCACGTGAAATGTTGATCAGAGTACAAGGCTTTAGTTGTTGGAACCGACAAAATTTGATTGGCTACAAATTCGGTTATCACAAGAAATCTGTTTTCTCTGTGAACAGCTTGTGTTATGCGTTGAGTCGCACGGTACTGCTAGCTGTACTAAGCCAAAAGATCAAGCAGAAAAAAAAATTTTGTAATTGTGGAGGTAATCACACCGCTAACTACAGGTGTCCTGTATATTCTTTCGTTAAACAGGCTATGGGACAAAAACCTAAAGTACCTTCAGCTCAATCAGCAAACGCTTACTCCGCCACATTTCCTCAAATGAGCCAACTAATTACTTCACGTGTATCGTATGCCGATGGTTTTAAGACAAATTCTATTCCCACACAAAAAGCTTCACCGCCAAATAATTCAACAAATACAAACTCAAGCCTTAATTTTAATCGCCTTGAAGCTACTATTGATAATCCGGTGCAAACTATAAACAACTTTACAATAAACATGACTAGCTTGATACAAGAAATGCTGCGAATGCAAAATACACTTATTCAAGCAATTATAAATAACCCATGAACAGTTTAAAAATATGTTTCTGGAACGCAAATGGCATTCGAAAACACAAAACAAGCTCGAGCACTTCTTTATAAAAAAAGTACAGTAGAATCCCGATAACTCGCAATCCCGATAACTCGTAAATCTCACTAACTCGTAATAATTGTTCGGTCCCTTGAAAAAATCGCGGTAACTCGTATAAAATGCATGCATTTCGGTCCCCTCAATAAGTCTTAATTTTTTTGCAAAGTCAATTTGGCAAAACGTCTTATAAGTCGTAATTTCTCACTAAAACTTCTTCTAACTCGTAATTGTAAAAAAAAACAAAAAAATTATGTATGATCATATTATTTACCGTTATGTATTTTGTGTTTACCATAGTGTTTTGCTCTATTCAACTTGAATTTGTAGCGCATTTTCAGTTCATTAAGTAAAAATGTCAAAGAGGAGTTGCAACACATTGTGCGTAAAAACAAAACAAGAAATTATTAATGCAGTATCGAGTGGAGAAAAAAAGTTGAAGTTGCAGCTAGATATAAAATAGCTCCATCAACTTTAACATCAATTTTAAAAAAACGCGAGTTTTATTTAAACCTTTCGTCAAACAATAAATTAAAAAGACAAAAAAAATCTGAGCATCCAAATTTAGAAAAAGCACTGTTAAAATGGTTTGAGCAGTGTCGTCATTCTAACATACCAGTCGGCGGAGCACTTATGAGGGAAAAGGCTAAAGCATTTGCTGTAAAATTAGGTTTTCCAGAATTTAAAGCGAGTGATGGCTGGTTTGATCGGTTCAAAAAGCGACATAACATAAGTTTTCGGAAAATTTGCGGGGAAAGTGCCTCTGTGGATGATGATGTGTGTTCAGAATGGCGTGCTAAGCTAAGTCAACTCACAGAGGGCTTTGACCCAAAAAATATCTTCAATGCGGACGAAACGGGCTTGTTTTTCAAGTGTCTTCCTGATCGCACTATGAGCTTAAAGGGTGAAAAGTGCCATGGTGGTAAAAGCAGTAAGGACCGCATTACAATAATGCTTGCTGCCAATATGGATGGCACAGAGAAACTAAAGCCACTAATAATTGGTAAATCAGTAAAACCTAGATGTTTTAAAAATGTGAAAACATTACCCGTCACTTACCGTGCTAACAAGAAAGCATGGATGACTGCAATCTTATTCAATGAATGGCTTAAAATGTTGAACAGTCAAATGGAAAAACAACATCGTAAAATTTTATTGTTTGTTGATAATTGTCCTGCACACAAAATTGATGAAGATTTAAGTCATGTTCATGTTGAATTTTTGCCGGCAAATACCACTTCCAAACTACAACCACTGGATAAAGGCATTATCCAAAACTTTAAAACATTATACCGAAAAGAAATAGTTTCACAAATGATACAAAATATACAAGAAGAAAAAAATCATAACATCAATTTATATTCTGCCATAAATTATGCTTTTAAAGCTTGGCAGAATGTTTCAAAACCCACTATAAAAAACTGTTTTAGAGCTTGCGGTTTTATCGATTCAAACGAAATGGTAGTCAGCAGTGAGATAGTTCACGTACCGCAATGGGATGAAATTCCACAAAATGAAGAATCCACCATAACGTTCTATGAGTACGTTCATTTTGACGATGGCTTGGCTACAGAAGGAATTTTGACGGATGATGATATTTTGGGCTTAGAAGTTGATGAACAGGACGACAACGATGAAAACGATGTCGAAATTCCACGTGTTTCTGTTAAATGTGCCAAATCTAGCGTTCAAAAAATTCGTGATTTTCTTATGCAAACAGAAACTGATGATGCATCCTTTGAAGTTATTTTTAAACTGGACAATATAATTGATCGTTTAAGTGTACAAAAATCACATCAAACACAAATTACAGATTTTTTACATTAATACATATGTATTGACATTGTAACTCTTTTCATTTATTTATTTTCTTATAAATTCTCATAAAACGTCAATAAAAAAAAAAAAAAAAAATCCCTCTAAGACGTATTTTTTAAATTTTACTCCCGATAAGTCGAAATCTCACTAACTCGAAAATCTCAATAAGTCGTAATAAACGGTCGGTCCCTTGCGACTACGAGTTATCGGGATTCTACTGTATTGATATAATGTTGATCTCTCAGACTTATTTGACCTCAAGAAGCTTATTTAAGATAAATGGTTACACTCTATATGATTCAAAGGACCCGAGAGGGAGAGCATGCTCTGGATCAGCAATTCTAATTAAGTCAAGACTCAAGCACTATATCCTTGACAATGCTTCTGAAGAATATATGCAAGCAACGAATATTTTCGTAGAAAGTTTTTGTGCGAATTTCGTGATATCATCAATTTACTCATTTCCCAAATTTTCAGTTAACGAAGATCAGTATGATAATCTCTACACATCGCTTGGATCTTGTGTCGTGGCAGCTGGCGACTACAATGCTAAACATACGTATTGGGGCTCACGTCTTGTTACACCTAGAGGTCGACCGTTGTTTAATATAATTTCAAAAATGGGTTTGAATGTCATTTCGAGTGGGGAGTCCACTTACTTGGCGTACCGACGTACAAGAAATTCCAGATGTTATAGAGACCTAATTCACGTGGAGGCTTCCCAAGATCTTTCCTACGATCACTCTCCCACAATTGTAAAAATTTTTAACCCACTAATGAGTGATTAACCTATCTCATATGTGAAGATGATCAATCGTGTTAATTGGCTGGGGTTAAAAAAATATCTCAGTAGTCATTGTACGGAAAACATTAAGCTAAGAACTTCCGATGATATTGAATTTAAAGTTGACAATCTTAACGAAAATATTAAACGGGTTGCTGAACATGCCACTACCTCAAAGAGTTGCTTGCAATTACTCTTTGTGGCAAGCTGCTAAAAAGCTTAAAACACCCGTTGAGTTTTGTTGAAATAATAATACAACTCTAACAATCCAAATGTATAGAACTTTGTATCTATTCCAATTTTGTAAACTGTCAATTCTCTGACTTATCCGCTATTTTCCTTTCTTTTTGAATTACTCCACCATACTAAGAGCATGCGTTTTACCTTATAATAAAATTTATTGAATTGAATTAAAACAAAAGATGTTTTAATTTACATTGTGACATTGGCAACAGATTCCACTGATTTGTTAAAAATCTGCAACAAGTTTAAACCACCTCTGCGTACTTCTACCGGAGGTTGGGCAAGAAGTGATAGTGAGAAAAGTTACTTTTTTGCATAACATTTAAAATCTATATTCACTCCCAATTCATGTACGGGTGTTTTTAATTTGCCGAGCGTAGTTCCCTTAAGGGGACGAGGGGATAGAGGAAGTACAAAAAATAATTGCTGAACTCAACCTTGCCAAGATCAAAATGATTCCAAAACCGGGCAAAGATCTTACCAAGGCTGAGTCATATAGGCCTATAAGCTTACTAACAACAATCTCAAAGCTGTTCGAAAATCTGCTCATGACTAAATTGTGAAAAATCTTAGCTGATAATGGATGTATCCGTAACCATCAATTTGGTTTTAGAAGTCAGCATAACACAATTGAGCAAACGCACAGATTGGGGCAAGTTATTACGAAGACATCTGAAGAAAAGAAGTATTGTTCTGCCCTCTTTATTGATGAAAAAGGCGAAGTATGACGGATTCAATGTGCCCCGGCCTTTATTGTTTAATAATGCGTATGTTATTGTGTTTAGATCGATTGATGAAAGCACACGTGCCAGAGTGAGCGAAAAACTGTCTGTAAGTCAACCACATCAATATTAAGGTATTTGTCTGAGAGACAATCACAGCAGTATTTTTGTTATATTTTCATAGTGTATCCCGAAGCGCATGTCAGTAAAATTATTATATTTTCTTAGTGTCCACAAAACAACACGTCAGCAAAATTTTTATTTTTTAGTTTTGTTATTATGGAATATTCAAATACATCGCAAGTTTCACACTGTTCTACTAGAAAATCGTCTGGAACTTTTCAGAACCGCGATGAGCTAATACGATAGTGGTTGGAGGAAGAATGATGTTCACCAGGATTCTCTTCGAAGATCTTCCCCCTCCGCTACCAACTGTTCAATCTACTCCACCAAGTGGAAGAAAATTGTGTACAGTTTGTCCTCCAAAGATAGAAAGGGTAACAAAGTATTGTTGTTGTGACTGCCTCTTTGCGAAACCTGTCAAGAAAAGTCGTAGTTTTTATATACTTATTTATGATCTCAAGTCTTAAGACTGATTCATTTAAGTGCAAATTAGCTAAATCTAAAATTTTTGCTACATAAATTATCGGCCCTGTTCTGTAAACCGAATCGATTCGAAATCGCACGATTTTAGAAAACTAACTCCGATAATAGAAATATTTTTTCAGACTTTTTTTAATTTTTCTATTATATCGATTTTCAAATATCATATCTGAAAGAAAATTATTGTGTATCATTGATTTTAAACGAGAAATATACTCTGATTCGGTTTACAGAAATATTTTTTGTTTGTTATGTTAATTTATTTTTTTGTTAGCAACTGCTAAATCTACCTATAAGTCTAAATGATAAAGAAAATTAAAATTTTTTTTGATGTTCCAGAGAAAGTTTTCGCTTGAAATGTGTGAAATGAAACCAAAATGTAATAAATTGAAACAAACAGCTGCTTTTCTCACTAAACGCCAAAACCAAAATTTTTTCTTGACATAGATTCGTAAAATGTTTACGCCATCCGAAAGAAAACATATCAAAACTAAGGTAGCCAAAAAATTTGGTCAAAACATTCTCATTAGTGGGCGTGGCATGCTGCTAAAAACAACAAATTTATGTTAATTTAAAAAAAAAATTACTCATATTTTATCTGAAATAAATTACGATTGCTCGAAAACTATTATCGAAAAAGGGCTGCGGTCTTTTTTGTTATGTTGGGTAAGCTGTTCTTTTTAAGAAATGATATGTGCACACCCTGTATAACTTGTAGTTAGAGTGCGATGTAAGAAATTTTATTCCCCATATTTACGTAAAACTTGAAGTTTAGTAGTGTATAACTTTTGAAGATCAAAAGGGATCAAAAAACCGTAACCCTCCAGAGAAAGACGGAAGTGTCTTCTTTAAGCGTATATATACTTTTGTACCCGCCACGACCCGCCTGTGGAACACGAGCGGAGAAGTTAATTTTATTCGAAAATTTAGAATTTAAGTAGGTAACCTAGATAAGCTTTAAAAATTTTATATTGAATATTGTATATAAGGACAATAATTTGGAAATAAAATTTAGTTTCATACAAATATTTGATTCTAAAAGATTGATAAATTTTTTGCCAGTTTTACTTTATAGCGTTTTAGCAAATACATTACTTTCGGCTATAAGGAATTGACTGAAGAATATTATAAAAACAAAACTGAGGAATATGTTCTGAGCTACATTCATAGAAAATTAAACTTAAATTCTTATAGCAGTGAAACAGAATTGGAGTTACAAAAAAAGTGTCTGCTTTTGTTAAAAACTTGGAAAAACGCTACAAGGAAGCTGATTGGAGTAAAAGTAAATTCAATATGTGCTTTGCAAAATGGTTACAAGGTAAACTTACTATCCAGATAACTTCTGAAACTACAGGTAAAAACAGTGGAGGAAGACCACAAAAATCGCTAGATAAGTGTAGCGATAGATATAAGAGGCGAAAACTGAAAAATATCAATGAAGAAATCGGATGTGAAAACATTAAAGATAGTTTACTTTGCCAATTGCGATCACACAAACAACTAACGAAAGTGGAAGCCGAAGCTAAGGGACTGCTACACGAGAGAAGTAATACAGAACTGAATAATAAATATTTGCAAGCAACATTCCAGGCAAATGAATAATAATTATAATTTGCATTTACTAGTTTTTGAGTGAAACAGAGTATAAAAATATTAATATTTAATGAATGATATTAAAATAACGTGTTTCTAATGTGTTTTGTGCATTGTATAAAATGAGGTTACAATATAAAGATCTATGATATATTCATATATTAACATTTCTTCAGGTACTAATATTTAGTTTTGAATTATGGTTAAAGTTTCTCATAAGTCCATCATAAAAAAAAATCTAATAGCCAGATTTTGGGAAAGATCCCTCATTATATAATACCTAATTATATTTTAAATATTAACAGGTAATTTGTGCTACAAGTGATACTTAATTATTTTAAATTAGTTTTATGATTCTTAAAAGTAGTGTTTAAGTAATATTTTTTAATTCAGTGTCTTGCAGATATTCATCTACTAGAAAAGGTTCAGATATTTATGTCTGCACATGTCTTACATACTTATGTATATATATTCAAATAACCAAGGGTCTATCAACTATTTATGACTGAAAAAACCATGCATATGTATTTAATTTTCAAAAACTTACTTTGTTGTTTTTATAAAAATTATTTTAGTTTCATTATAAGGCCTTTTTTCAACAAAAATAAAAAATAAAAAGCGCGTATTTCTAGCAAATTTAAAAAAAATTTTGAAAGTTCAACTTTAACCTTGAATTTCTTTACAAGCACTATACTGATTTTAATGAAGCTAAAACTGGATAAAAGCTTAAGATGTTATCTATCAACGAAAAAAAAATTAAAAGAAAAATTTTCATTAGTTCAAAAGTTACAGAGTTTTGGCCGATGAAAAACGATTCTGAACCACTGTGTGTCGGCTTTGACTATTATATTTTGACATTTCTAACGTAATCACTTTTGATAGTTTTTGACATGACTTATAGGCACGCTTTTTTCTCACTTTTCGAGAAACGATGGAATATTTTGATTCACATCTTTTTGACGCGAGAAGTTCTCACCAAAGTTAAAAAACATGTGCACAGGTCTAAGTTTTTTACAGAATATTCATGCCATGCCGATTAATAACATACATATATCACGAATAACTTACACTAATACACAATAAACAAAAATGTTTTTAATGGAACTTGGAAAATATAAGCCATGGAAATGGTGTCTGGTAGTCTACCACGTCATAAGAATTGTGAGAACTATATCAAGTTAGTCGCAGAGGGTTAATTTAACTTTTAAAACCCTCAAATTTTCTTATTTTAAATAGCACGCAACACAAAAAACTTTTTCATAACGCAATATTTTTGACTACCCTGCAGAAAATGCGAATAGTGAAAATGTAGTGATTTACTAGTGACATTGTCAGTAGCACTACTGACCAGGTGTACCCCAGCCAATGTAATCGCCTATTGACATTTAACATTAGCTTGTCATTGAAAATCCACCAATAGACTGTAGAACTACTGACTAAGTAGTTTTTTTGGTATCACATGGAGACATTGGCACCAAAGATTCACTAGTAAATTTTAGGGGCTCTAGTCTACAATATCGATATTTCCTCGCTCGATGGCCGTAGTAAAACTGTACTGATTTACTATAGACACTGTCACCACCTGCAAGAAATTGTTTGTCATTTCTATTAAATACATATGTATATTAAAATTAAAAATTTTATGTTTCGCTGAATTAGTAAAGTCAAACACTTACGTATGGATCTTAAAATGTGACAAATCTTTACCTGATGGCACAAAATCTTCCACAGGGTCAAAATTTCAATAATTGGCACCTTTCACTTAAAACTCTTCAATTTTCACATTTTATATTTTTATACAATATTGATTGTTATTTTATTGGTTTTTTTATTTTTTTTTTGTGCATTATATTTTTGATAATTGTTAAATACATTTATATATGTTAACCTTGTAATTCTATTTCTTAAGATAATTTTTATAAACACTTAAATTTTGCTTGATGTCACGTTTATTTTCAACAAACCAATAAAACATTAAGAAGAAGCATAGTTGTGTGTATCTGAAAGAATGTTTTCTATGCATTAAAGCCATTATTAATATACGCTCTGTTGACAATGTCACCAAAATAGTAGAGTGGTGACTTGGGGTCACTTAACCCCATGTTTTCTGCAGGGTATAGTGACGTCAGCAATACCAGCTGTTCTTTGTTTCATGAATACAAATTTTGGGCTATTGCGAAAACTGAGTTTGTTGCCAAAACGGAGTAAAATTTTTTTTTTTACTGTTTTCTACTAAAAAGCTTATTTTAAACACAATAAAAGGTTTATTAAAGAATCAAAGGTTAATTTAAAAAAAATTAATTATTTAATTAAAATAAAGAAGAAAAACAAATACATATACACATATGCACATATCGCTCATTTATTACAATAGTGTGACAACTCAAAAAACCCAGTTTTGCAGAAAAGGCGTTTTAAGTTTTTAATTTACATACAACTCATTGAAGACATGAAAAATATTCTTCTCTCAGAAAACGATGGTACAAGCTATTTATGTGAAATTTTTACACAAGATAAAATGCGAAATGCTGCATTATTAACTCAAAACCCCCATTTTTTGAGTTATGACACTATTGAAGTAAATGAGCGTATGTATTTAAAATAAATAAAAATTACACATTCTGATGTAAGTATTTTTGTAAATTTGTACTCATGGTTATTATCACAAAGTAGATCAGAGGTGTCACGAGCACAAAGTAAGACGGAAGATAATTGTGATTTTGTGGTGTTTTTAGAGGTCTCACTCACACAGTCATCAAATCCTCTTTACTTTTTCTTTCGCGTGGTATTATTTTAAAGTAATTACGTTTTATTGCTTGTGGTCTCATTGGCAGACTAGTTTTTGTAAATAATTGGTAAAAATTAATATTTGCGAACGAAAATGCTTAAAACAAAGTCTCTAATCATTTGAAAACAAATTTTAGTCACTTTATTAATACTTATAATCCTTTTCGCATTGTGTTATTTAATTCAATACCACAAATTCCTCCATTTAATTTTGTGCAAATGTTCATGTGCTCAAGTGTATTTTCAATTTATGCTTTGTGGTCTTGTTCGTTGTTTGCTTTTTGCAAGTTGAAGTTCAAAATTAATATTTTTGAGGAAAATGTTTAAAATTGAGTTTGTAAGCATTTGGAAACTAATTTTAATCACTTTAATAATACTAGTAATATTTTACACATTGTTTTATTTAGTTCAACACTGCAAAATCTTTCATTTAATTTTGTAAAAATGTTCAATTGTTCATTTCGCTAAGTATATATTTTCTGCTGTTTGTTATGATTATTGTACTAAAAATATTCAATACCAAACACACTATATTTGTCCCTTTTTAACAGTGATCAAATCAGATGATTTGAGGTTTTTTCTTAAGTCACTTTCTACATTTCTGGTCTACTTTGTGGTTATTATCAATTTTAATTTCGTTGTTTTGCTTTACTGTTACCTTAAAAATTTTTGTCACTACAGGAATTTTGTTTATCTTACTATATCAACCACCCATATACCTCATTTATACGCAAATCTTATTTGCAAGTAAAACTACATGAAACAAAGAATACAAGATACGCATTGCGCAGGTCCGTTAACTTTTTACACAAACCAGCTGGTATTGCTGACGTCAGTGTAGTCAGAAATATTGCATTGTGAAAAAGTTATTTGTGGTGTGTGCTATTTTAAATAAAAAATTTAGTGTTTAAAAGTTAAATTAATTAGAAAATATGTATAAGGTTATTAAAAATCAAGCGCGCTGTTGTATATTGATATAAAATCAACGAATTTCTTTCCCTTCTGCTGCTTACTGGTTTTTTAATCTTTGCACTAGACTGCTAAAGAAATGGATTAACTTCTGCCACAAATTGAAAGACACAGTGGCGAGGAGCACTGAGCTCCTTCATGTACATAGCACATGGGTGGACCATCTTATGGAAGCAGATTATCTAAGCCAGTGCAGACAACAATAACGTATTTTTGTATATAGCATACGAAAGCTTTAGAAGTAGTTCTCGCAACAATTAATGAAGAAAATTTACTTATAGCAACAAATTTCTTAATAATTCATCTCCACCAATCAGAAAAAAACTATAAACTTGTCCTTTTTCAACAGAATGTACTTCAAAGTGAGAAGTGTAAATGGAGAAATATTTGAACCGAAAAATAATAAAAACTGAATTAAAATCTATGTACAATAACACAAGTGTGTTCCATTTTTTTATTTCATTTACTATATTCACTTATAATCAAATTCGTGTTTGATTTAAATTTTTAGAACTAAAACACACTCTTTGATACATATAACACAAAATTATGAAGTATCATACATATAACTTAAATTATAATATAAAATTAACTATAATTTGTGTAAAAGGTTGGCAAATAAATAAAAAAAGAACAATTTCGTAGCAGCCATAAGAAAACAAATAACAAAATTACATTGAAATAAAAATGTAAACTAGATTGTCCTATACCAAATACACATGTTTGTGTGATGGTCTTATGCTAATCGACTACTGTGACGTATATGCGCAGAAGGGAAAAATTTTTATAACTTGAATGCGTTATCTTGTATTCTTTTTTTCATGATAAAACTATTTTTAAATAGTGAACTCACCGTTTACACGTAGATAGCATACACAACTATCTGTGTATGCTATCTACGTGTATGTATGTTATATTTTTTTGCTTATGAAATTGTGGTACGATTGCGCCAATTCTGTCATTTTCCAAGAATTTTTAAACTGCATCCTTGTTATTTTCCTAAAACAAATGTTTTTTTTGGAAAAATTTACTTATTTTACGTCTATTCACGTATATTTTCGTAACAATATTTATATATGTATATACTAGGGATGCAACCGATACCGATACCGATATATCGGCGATACTGCTGGTTTTCCGATATATCGATATCGGCGATATTTTACTGTCGATACTCCGATACTTCTTATATTTTTCTTTAGAGTTTTTTGAACAACTGAAACTGAAATGTATTGACAATTTTGATGATTTTAGAAAATAAACAGTATGACATTCAGTTTGAATTGACTCATTGACTCATTCAGTTTGAATTGACTCATTCAATCTTACACTGTAATTTTGTGAAAAACAATAATTAATTTTTTGTTAACATGAATTGAAATTCAATTCTTTTTTTTTAAGTCTTATTAATATCAATTTTAAATCTTGAGCCAATCTAAACTGAATGCCAACGTTTATTTTGTAAAATCATAAATATTGCAGACGTTTTGTAGTTTGAAAATTTGAATTTTAGAAACTGAAATGTACTGAAAATTTTGATGATTTGAATGGCTCATTAATAAACACTGTTATTTTGTCTAATAGAAGAATTATTTTACTTGAGTTTTGTTAAATTTTACTTGATCTCAATTTAAATATGTGTATCGGTATCGGAATCGGTATCGGCGATATTTATTTTTGAGTATCGGTATCGGATCGGCGAAATGGCGTATCGTTACATCCCTAGTATATACATTTGAGAAATAACACTTTTTCCAAAGTCTAAATTTTTTAAAAGATATTAATTTAATTCTTTCGTTTCAGCTTAAAGTATTTCCAGACTCAGCTCGTTCTGCTGTTTATGCTTTTCTTGGTGTGCCGTACGCTGAACCTCCAATAGAAGAACTCCGATTTGCCGTAAGACGATTATTTTTAGTTTCGTTTAATTTTTTTTAAGAATTTTGAATAGAAGTAAAATACCGATATTTTATTTTGCAAGACAAATTCAGGACTTCCGTCTTTTTCGACTAGCGTATATCTTTCACCAACCTATCAGAATTATAACATATTCCCTAACAAGTTTCAACATCTTTGGAAAAATGTTTATTCTAGTTATTTTCATTATTATTATTCGAACTTCAATTGTTTTTATATTTATGATTTGATTACGGTAAAGTTCGTATCGCTCTGTAAGCCAAATTACATCGCACCCAGCTTAAAAAAATATGTATGGTTCGGATCCGAAAAATTAGGGTATATGGACATAATTGATAATATATATTCATACATTTTCATACATGAATGTGTAAATATTCCCTTTACATAAGGTGACCAGAAGAAAGAAAAAGATGACATCAACAAAAATATAAAAAAATTTCTACATTTTCTACATACCTTATAAAAAATTACATTCAATAATTAAAATGTAAAAGCCCCCGAAGCAGTTGACGCTGTAGCAAAACATAAAAACAGATAAAAATCTCAACAATATCACAGCCCTGCACGCATTAGGCCATCCATATATTACGTAACGCTGTTTTCCCTGATTTTGGACCTCCCACCCAATAACAGATCGTAGCAAAACAAAACCATGGTGTGGGGGGGCGCCACACCGGAATAACTTAATAATTAGTTAAAAATCAAATTAAATAGTTTAAACCTTTTGTATTTAAATTTTTTTTATTTAATTCATTGCATGCTATTCATTTGTTAGACTAGCACAGTGCGGAGACAAAAATCGAAACAAAACAATTTTTCGTAATTTCTTCCCAAGTGTCTCAAACTCCAAAAATTATGGTTTTTATGGAGAGCTTATTCCTAAACTGTATGTATGTATTAGTGACGCGTATTCGAATTCCTAAACATTCGCCCATTTTTAGATATTCGTATTCGTTAAAAAAATATATATAAAGACATTCATTCAAATATTAGTTTGTAATAATTAAAAAAAAATTTTTTTTTTTGCTATCTGTTTTTCCGCCAAATATTCTGCTACAGTTTTCCGTATTGATGACTGAGCAGTATTTGAAACACCAAGATAAGAATTGGTATTAGCCTCACAGTCGCTTTCACAAGTGTCTATAAGTGAAGTCGTCGTGGGCATCTTGAAATAAATCTAAAATGTGCATGAAACTAAAAAAAATATATTAAAGGTTGCCGTTGTGAAAAATATTTCATTTTCTAGAAGAGAAAATTTTTTAACCAGTGCACTTAGCGAGAAAGCTTTAAACATACACATTGTTGGGGTGTTTTGGGAGATCAAATGACTCAAATGATGTCAGAAATTGGCATACATAATAGGTGTGTTCCACAAGATTTCGTACAAGTTCGGACTAATAAGAGTAAAAAGAAAATTACTCTCTAAATGTGCAAAAGTTATCCAAATTTGCTGGAACGCAAAAAACCATAAGTGCCCATCTTGAAATACTAGTGCTGCTTACTTTTTAAATAAAATTTTGTTTTAGTGATTTTAGTCTCTTAAATGCACAACATTATTAAAAAAATTTGCATCATTGGCAACACCTGTAAAAAGTAAAAAATATCCAAAAAAGTTAAAGCTACATACATGAATTATTTAAAAAATCACAAAAACCATTTTTTTATATTAAAGAAATGGAGAAATATGCACAAATGTACTTACAACTTAAACTTTGTTCAAAAAACCACACATTTTGCTTTTAAATAAATTTGTATGTAAAAACTTTTTTCCTATATTTGCAAATTAATTTTTCAGTTTCATATGTAAACAAAAAACAGTTCGTACTAGTTTCTACAGAAAATTAAATAAAATTACTCTCTCATTCGCTCTCCAAATTGCTATCTGGAACGGATAACTTTGTACATGTTCGGACTGTTTTGTTATGAATTTGGAACAGACCTAATATATGTATGTAGGTAACACGTATGATTAATTAAATAAATATGTAAATGAGAAAAACATACGTATTTTTGTACGAAATTAGTATTTTTTCTGTTACGTAACATTTTTAAAGACTCCTTCCCCCACCATAACAAAGCGTAACAAAACTCGAACCCCCCTCCCCCTCTAGAGCGTTACGTAATATATGGACGGCCCCTAAGCCCATAAGGCAGGTGTTTAATTTCAACTGCCAACCTCCTTATAAAACCAAAATAAACAAAAAAATTTATATATGAAGTTTAGTTGATAGTTAGAGAATGCAAATTAAAGTGAGGATACATTGTTTCATCGATAAAAATCATATATAAATCATTGTTTTAATATAAAAATTGGCAAAAATGACTGATAATAAAAAAGATGACAAAAAAAGAACACAAATATCATAGATGACAGCGAGTTAAAATAGATGATGAATTGTATCCAAATTTCATATTAATACACAATTGATTCAAAGCGCAGTGATGTGCAATAAATTAAATTACTAAAATTAAATTTTTTTAGATTTTTATAGGGAGGTTGTATTTAATGAAACATTTCTTCAAACAAAATAATAAAAACACATTTCATTGATTTTAATAGAATATGTCGATTATTTAAAAACACAATATATATTCTTATATTTTTTTTCTTTATTTTTTATTTTTTGCTTTGCATGGCTTTTATTTATCACACTTTACAGCCAAAAAATACCAAGAACGCCACATTCCTAGATAAGTTAATTGGGACCTCCTGAACAGGAAAAACGCTGTAGTTTTTTTCTAAGTACCGTTTTTTAGATAACGGTACTTTTGTGTTTTTTGGCGTATGGTCCCACTCACACTCTTGTGGAGCCCAACCGAAAAGTCCGATCGAGATAAATTGCATATCGTTGGAAAGGTAATTGAATGCCTTCTATCTTTTTCTATCTGACAAGAAATGGCTGAGTTATGGCACCTCAAAGTTCAAAATTCGTCTATTTTTTACGTTTGTTTCAAAATTTTTCATTTTTACTTTGTTTTTTTTACGTTATAGTAAAGATCTGGAATGTTTTATTTTTTTACCAAATAGTTTAATTACGAACATTTTAAACGTGATTTGAAAAAAAAACGGCCGAAAAATAAACTTTCTATTAAGGATTTTGTGGAACGACAATATTTTCATTTTCATTGCTCACACACTATATTCGGGGTCCAACAGTTTTAAAGTATTTCAAAAAAACGGAATTTGAATCTCTGTATAAGTTGGTAGCCCTGATTGACGAAATATGACATTTTGCTCTCTCTCTGTCACAGTAAACACATGTCAGTTTGGCTTTGTACGTGCAAAAAATAAAATGTGTTCAATCGATCCCAACGAATTTTGTTATGTTTGTGGTGTTCTTGTGAAAAATAAATCACAACATTTGATGCGAAAAATGAATACGAAAAATTTATCTGAAGCGTATGAGAAGTATTTCGGCTTCCGACCTGCGTCTCTCGAAAAACCGTGGACACCGAATAATGCATGTAACAACTGCCGAACAAAATTAAATAAAATTGGTAAGGGTCAAGAGTGTTTCTTCATATTTGGAAAGCCAATGCAATGGAGAAACCAGATCAACCATACAACACATTGTTATTTCTGCTTAACGGAAAAGGCTATCGGACGTACATATCTTTGTTCATTATGCCTTCAATAAAAACAATGCTGCCAACTCCAGAGGCAGCCATACAAGCCCAAACCATCACACTGCCACCACCGTGCTTGGCAGTTGGTTTTAAGTGTTTATTTTGGAGCTCTGTATTGGCTTTACGCCACACGTAATTTATACCATCTGAGCCAAAAATATTAAATTTTGACTCATCGGCAAAAATAACGTCTTCCCAGAATGTAATTGGCTTTGTCACGTGGTCCTGAGCGAATTTAAGTCGGCATTGAATATTTTTCTTTGAAATAAAGGGCTTCTTGCGAGCTACCCGGCCATGAAAGTCCTGTTCCCGCAGCACACGGCGTACTGTTTCGGCACTACATTTTTTACCCATTTCAGTTTCAATTTCCACCGCCAATTTGGGTGCCGATATTTTTGGATTTTCCTTAACTTTGCGAACTATGAGTCTTTTGTCAGCGTCAGTAAAAATTTTATTAGGTGCATCTCTACCCTTATCTGCTACTCGATTCTCGCGTACGTATCGTTGTATAATATATTGCACTGTACTGGCACTTAAATCCATCATCTCTGCTATTTTACGTTGACTTATTCCTTTTTTAAAATGCGCTAAAACTAATTCTCGCTTTTCCAAACTTGTCCGTGGACCCATCTTTCAAAAAACACGTGGTACTCTTTCTTGATACGTCTTAAATTAAATTATTCGTTTATTAATAGGAAAAGTAAGAACAAAACAAATATAAAAAGTAACGGTACTGCATGGCGAAGGTATGTATTTGCACAGAATCAGAGCTGACAGACACTACACGAAATAAGCTGTGACCTTTTTTCACCGTCAGAAATGTTTTTTTTTCATATTTATGAAAATGAGATAAGCTTTTCAGACGTTTTTTATTACTGATTTTATTATAAGAATATATCGCTAAAATTAAATAAGAAATTTTTTAATATCATCGTTAGTTTTAATTCTATAAAGATAAAGCGGTTTGTTTTCCATCTGCACGAAATAAGCTGTGAGCCACTGTATAATTAATTGAACCAGTTTATCCAGTTGTTAGCTCGGTGACGCTGCCAGTGCGGTACTCAGTATCGTGCCCCAAACCGCAGCTGATTGTAGCGGGGCCCACAGAAATACGAAAAAGAACAATAAAAAATGATTCATCAGATGAGTGCAGTGAATCAGAAATGCAATCAAATAAGAAACCCCATTTACTTACTCAGGCCGAGCTTAATGATTTGTACCGAGATTTCTGAATTACTTGCATCACGATTGCAACAGAGGGATATTGTGCTCCTGAGACAAGTGTTACATATTACCGTGATCGCAGCAAACAACTTGCACTTTTGTTCGCAAAAACGGCAAACTTTTGTTTTTGTGCCAACATATGTGGTCTTTTCTATGCTCTCCAACAAAATTATGCCCCAGAGGAATGGCGTCTTTTTCTGGATGGAGGCAAGGATAGTTTCAAGGCAAGACTGCCTCATAAAGGGAATACGAAAACATCAATTCCAATCGGATATGGAAAATACATAAAGGAAACATATGAAGCAATGAAAGAACTTCTCGATCTCATACATTATGACCAACATCAATGTAAAGTTTGCTTTGATTTTAAATTAGTTGCCATACTATCTGGATTGCAAGGGGGCAATACGAAGTTTCCCTGTTTTCTATGTCTATGGGACAGCCGTGACCGTCAGAATCACTACACCCGAAAAGTTTGGCCCGAGCGAAGTGGACGTACGCACGGAGAGTACAATATCAAAAATTATCCACTCATTCATCAGGAGAAGATAATACTTCCTCCATTACATATTAAGCTTGGGTTATTTACAAATATTGTGAAAAAGTTTCCAAAAGACAGTCTTGCCATGAATTACCTTAAACAAAAATTTCCGAGTGCCACAGAGAGCAAAATTGAAGCTGGTATATTTGATGGACCTCAAATTCGTGAAAGTGAAAGCATGTATATCAAAAAGGCCGTTATCATTTGAAAATTTATTCTTTTTAACCTTTAGGTTCAAATATGACACCTAAATTACACTTCTTATTCAGTCATTTGGATATTTTCCCAACGAACTTGGGCTCCGAAAGTTATGAACAAGGTGAAAGATTTCACCAGGAAATGGAAGAAATCGAGAGACGTTACAAAGGCTGGTGGGATGAACAAATGATGGCGGACTATTGTTGGTTCCTCATTCGCGAAGATCCGTCCGAAAAAAAAACGCAACAGTTCAAGTCGCTCGTCATTTTAATTTAATTTTTTTGAATTTACGCCGAATATAGTGTGTGAGCAATGAAAATGAAAATATTGTCGTTCCACAAAATCCTTAATAAAAACTTTATTTTTCATCCGTTGTTTTTCAAATTACGCTTAAAATGTTGGTAATTAAATAAACTATTTGGTAAAAAAATAAAACATTCCAGATCTTTACTATAACGTAGAAAAAAAAAACGAAATAAAAATGAAAAATGTTGAAACAAACGTAAAAAATAGACGAATTTTGAACTTTGAGGTGCCATAACTCAGCCATTTCTTGTCAGATAGAAATTTGCATATCGACGGAAAAGGCATTCAATTACCTTTGAAACGATATGCAATTTATCTTGATCGCACTTTTCGGTTGGGTTCCACAAGGGTTTGAGTGGCACCATACACCGAAAAACACAAAAGTACAGTTATCTAAAAAACGGTACTTAGAACAAAAATTACAGCGTTTGTCCTGTTCAGGAGGTCTCAATTAACTTATCTAGGCATGTGGTATTTTTCTAAATTAAAAATTTGTAAAGCTGTGTTATTAACTATGTACTATCACTAGTTTATGTCCGACACTGATCGGGCCTAATAATTATATTTATATTTAAGATTTGAATACTTATTGTTCGTTACTTTTTGAATAAATAAATATACGTATTAAAAAAAATATTCGCACACAAAATTAAATTTAAGAAATCAAATTAAAAACTAATGCAACTCATTAAGAAATATCAGTTTTTATACTAACACTAGTTTCCAATATAATTTTTTGCCGTAATATGAACTTTGTTTCTTAAAACTATCTGGAGAATTCCGTTATTTTCTATAAAATGACTGAATTATACTTTTGGATATTTGATATATTAAATAGGGACACAATGTATAAAATCGTACAAGAATGTTTTTTATTTGTTACAACCCAGCTAAAAAAATATGTGTGGTTCATATATTTTTAATATATGAATGTATATAAACTTATATGAATATGTATGAATTCATGTATGGAAATGTATGGGATTATATATACATGGCAAAAGTGTTATATATGAATTGATATATGGACTAATATATAAAATGTATTATAATATATCGTCGCTGATTTAACTAACTGACCTAACTAACATTTTAACAATAGCGCCAAAATATATAAAATCGTACAATAATAGTTTTTTTAGTTTCAAGAGTTTTTATTTTTTAAACGTTGAGGCTCTACGCATATAAACTTTGTATACCGTATGCATTTTCTAATAGATATTCAATTCACCACTGATAAAAAAGAGAAAAAGATCGAGAAAATAAAATCCAAGGTTTTTTTTTGATTGCAAATACGATCTTATGTCAGATATCATGTATCAATACATTTTTATATGGCTACCCAGCTAAAAAAATATGTATGGTCCATATATTTTAAATATATGGATGTAAATAAATATATATGAATATGTATGAAGTAATATATGTAATAAGATATGAAATGTATTATAATATATGGGCTCATATATGGAAATTTAATTATGAAGCTCTTCATATGTGAATCCATATATAGAAATAAGATGTAATATATGGCTTTATATAAAGATGTGTGCATACATGATATCTCACATATCTTTTTCTCTCTCTTCTTATTACTGGTGAATTGGAAGTCTATTAGAAAAAACATGCGGTATACAAAGTTTATATGCGTAGAGTCAGCGATGCCAACTATTTATAACCCAAACGCGCTGTTCCCCCTTCGCAAAACGCACTAGAACGCGCTAAGTTACAGCATTGTCAACTATTTATAGCCAAAAGCGCTATTTTCCTACGCGCTAAATTAAATTTTAATAAAAGCGGTTGGTTCAAAACTTATCGAGAATTTTGAATTTTCGCGTATATTCGAATTTTGATTTTTTTGTGGCGTTATGTTGGCACTCATGTCTCTCACTTATGCCGACAATTTCGGCCATTTTGAATGTTCAGTTAATATTTTTTGCTTTCCTTGCACGTGTCTTGGCTCGTTTTCGATTTTTACCTATAAAAAAAATGGAACAAAGAACCTGTATCAAATTTTGTGTGAAAAACGAAATTAAGTGTGCGGATGCATTTCGAATGTTGACTGTAGCATACGGAGAAGCTAGCTTGGACTGAAGCAACGTTTATCGCTGATACAAAATGTTCTCAGAAGGCCGAGAAGATGTGAACGAGGAAGAGCGTGCCGGACGCCCGAGCACTTCAACAACAGACGAAAAAATTGATGAAGTGAGGAAAATGGTATTTCGATTTCAATTTCGACCAAAAAGCATCGCATGATCATTGCTAATGAGCTGTTGGACTCTGTCCACGACGATCCAGATTTGCTCCAGAGGGTCACAACTGGTGACGAATCGTGGGCTTATGGTTATGACGTGGAAACCAAAGCTCAATCATCTCAATGGAAGCTGCCGCACGAACAAAGGTAAAAATCGAAGATGAGCCAAAACACGTGCAAGCACAGCAGCTGTCAACAATTAACTGAACATTCAAAATGGCCGAAATTATCGGCATAAGTCAGAGACATGAGTACAAACATGATTCCAAAAAAAACAAAATTCGAATATACATAACCCGCGAATATTCAAAATTCGCGATACGTTTTCAAAAACCTCGTATGTACATGTGTATTAGTAAATACAATTAATTTTTTTTAGTAACTCTTTTCAGACTTTATAATATTGTTTCTTCGAAATTATATCGTAAATAACTAAAATCACTTAATACAGAATCAGAAATCCTTAATTTTTTTTTATTTTATTTTTCAAACTTTGTAACAATTTATATAAACTGTCAAATAGTTTTGCGATTCAAATGCTTTTTGTACTTCAGCTAGAATAGATGCTGAATAAGTTAAATAATTTTTTTTTGGTCACGAGTACGAGTAGATATTTTTAGTTGTGAAATTTATAACTTATCACGATCACGCACGTTTTCGAAAAAGTATATAGTTAAATTTGTCAGCCAAGCCCTCGATATTGAACGTTGTCGTTCGCAATTTTTTTTAACGACAAACAGCTGATTTGGGACCCATTTTCGTACAAATTTGAAACCCACTATGAAAAGTCAAGCGACAACAAATGTCAAAATCAGTCACTTGTGTTGTTCTTGTCGACAACATCTTCATAAACACCATATTTTGATACATAAATTTACATATACGAAAATCTAAAATAAAATTGCTAGAAATATTTTGTTTTTATTTTATTTATTTTGCTCTGAAAACGTATTTGTCATAAAATTCTAGATTTATATGAATAATTCAAACCATTACATACATACATACCCAGCAAAAAAGTTTGCCTACTAGAATGCAAAAAAGTGTATGTACTCTCCAGTCGTAAGTACTTACAATTTGACTGAATAACCCATTATTTTTGTTTGAAAAGTTCAGAAAGTATGCGGTACTTTATACTTTTTGCCTACAAATATCAAAATTTTAATAGATTACTGATTGCCTACAAGTTAATTTTTGCTTACAAATATGCAAAAAATTTTAGATTACTTTTTGTCTAAAATTATTCAACAATTTTGTAACAAAACTACAAAACTTTTACCTTTTTTTTGGGATTGTTAAAAATTATAATTATACAAAGAAAATATGTGAATATGTATATTGAAGAATATGCGAAACTAATTAAATCTTGTAATAAAAATTATAGTAAACCAAAGCTATATTATTGTTTTCGAAGCTAAATTTCACGATCAATAAATTTTTCTATAGATATGTTTCATTATTAACTGGAAAGTACTACAACATGTAATATCACATAATGATGTAAATAAGTTGTTATTTTATTCATTACAGGACAGTCATTATTATACGCATAAAATAATTAGATGAATAAGTACCACTTATTACTTTGCAAGCCATTAAAACGGTACTACCCATTAAAAAATCTTGAAAAAAATTTGCTTCGTATGTATATGTACATATTTACATAAATTTTGAATAAAATATTGTGACGCAAAAATATTCCAACAAAGTTAACGCAAGTGGTACGGAAAATATTCCTACAGGGTCGATGCAATGAACTAACTAGAACAGTGATGTCAAAAATAAAATTATAGTTGTATATGTGAGAAATGTTGTCTCATTCGTCTTCGAAGTACATAGAAAAAAATCAATATTTGGAACAAATGCCGTTTAGTAAAGCAGCTAAAAATAAATAAAAAGGAGCCTATTTGATAGAAAATTAAAAAATAAGAAGAAAAAATTAAATAAATCCGAGTTATGGGGCTCTGAACTTTTCATAGGAAACTGTGAAAAATATTAAAAAAGAAGTTTTATCTGATAGTAATGTGAAAAATAAGAAAAAAACTTAATCAAATAAATTGGCTGAGGCCCATATTTCCCGAGTTATTACTCTCTAAAGATTAAATAGGAAGATCATTTTAGTGAAAATGCTCCAAAAAAAGTAAAAGTGTCTTTTAAATACATATTCATTCCTTTCCTTAAACGTTTTGTAACATAAAACACATTTAATATCGTGAAAAGCATTGGTGACCATAGAATATATTTCGTATATCACCTCTTTTCTTTCACTGTACCTATGAAGAATTTAACACACTAGCTAAGCGTGTGCTATCGTCGCTGTCTCGTTGACGAGTAAATGAAAGAGAATAAAGGCTCAGTTAGCCGACTGTGATGCAATGTAATGTAATGTAGGAAACAGCTGATCGATATTTTTATATGAAAATTAAGTTACGTTACATTACCATTTAACCATAACCATTACTTTTCACATAACAATATCGATCAGATGTTTCCTACTGTTGCATTTACATTACAGTCGGCTAACTGAGCCTTAAGAATGTGTGTGATTTTAGGTAGCACAATTGTGGTATGAAACTGACATCAATGAACTAGAACAATAGCACATACATACAAGCGTGATTAAACGTAAACACCAAAAAAAAAACTAAAAGCGTCTGCTTATTAAGAAGATTCACATATGTACATAAATACATACATGTTAATTCAAACGAAAAAATCAAAAATAATGTAACCAACCACCATGTATTGTTAGTTAATGCATATACACATGTACATATGTACATAGTTACTACACGAATTAATTGTGCGCTTAGTAATCTAGACTTTAGATGATGATGATGTCTAGAGTCTAGAAGATTTGTTATGAGGATTTTGGTTTTAAATAAAAAAAAACACTTTTTGTTTTTCTTTATTTGATCCTCTTTATTTGATTCAAAGTATGTGAATGAATCTTTCTTAAAAAATACTTAGTATTAAATATTCAATTTTACAAAAGAAATGCTTACTTCTAAAATATTATTGGTTCTTAATAATTATTGTTCTACATTTAATATTTCCCAATACCTTAAATAAACAAAAATGCTTACTTTTAAATATTATTGATTCTTAATAATTGTTCTACATTTCAAGTGCATACATACTTGTATGTATGTTTGGGTCATTAAACGATTTGGGTGTTCGTTGCGACATTTATTCAAAAGAAAAAGAAATCGTTTAACTTCAAGTGCATACGTATGTTTGTATGTATGTTCACATGTTTATTTTATTTTAATTTATTCTTTCTCTTCCTTATAAAAAAATGTTGCAGCGCTTATTTATATCAAATTACAAAGGCGTTAAAATATCTAGGGAAATATGTACTTAAAGAATATTTAAATTATTATTTTATGAGGGGTTGTTATCGTAACTCCCCCATCGTTAGAGTGAGGCTCCGACGAACTAATGATGTAGGTTTTTCTATTTAGTTTTAGATAAATTATAATTATAATAAAGATTAAAATTACAGAAACGCTTATATGACTACTTGTGAGAACTAAAGTGTTTTTCAATAATTTATGGTTTACAATTTTTAGTGTTTCGTTAAAATGTATTTCTTTCATTTTTAAATCGGGAAGTGTCATGTTATTTTCGTTAATTTTCAACATAAAATTTTCTAAAATGAACATTTCATTTATATTTATTTTATAGTTTTCATAAGTTCTTAATTTGGTTTTTATTACACAATTTTCAAATTTTATTAAGTAGGTTTTTAATTTTTAGAATTTGTATGAGTTTTTGCAATTAGAAACAATTTTATCTTTATAATTTTTAAAAATAAGTAGGCCTGCGTAAATTTCTTTTTCTTCTGCATTTATAGACATATTCATTGTGCATTTAGGTTCCAAATGTTTCACAATGTTTGTTAAACAGTTGTCATTTAGTCTTTCAAGATTTTTGTACTCTAAAGAATTTGACTTGTATGTTTCATTTTTGTAAATAAGTACTGTATTTTCATTGAGTGTTAAAGTTTTATTTTGGTAATTAGGAAGTGGTTCAAATATAATTTTTGTAAAAGTTTGATTTAGGAATTTTGTAACATTCAAAGTTAGCATTATTAGTTCTTCTTTATATGACAATGAAACTGTAGTATGGATGTAGGATTCTATATTGCCTATAATGTTAAATTCTTTTATTGTTAGCATATCTGATGGAATTATTCCCAGTTTTGTATTAAAAACAACATGTCCAATTTCATTAACGTGATCTATTAGTAAGTTTAAATCATTATTTATTTGGAAAATATTTTCTAAAAATGTGGTTTCGTCTTCTAGTCTCAAAATCTTATTTTCTATTTTCGTTTTAAATTCGTTTACGTACCTTTGAACGATTCTTTGTTGGCTATTTATATGATTTGTAATGTTCGTTATTATCTGTGAAAAATTAGTGTTTAAGTAAGTTTGTTCGTCTAATGCATGCATAGTCTCTTCGTTGTTCTTTTCTAAGGTCTGAATCTTTTGAAGTATTTTTGATTCGTCATCGCTGTCCATTGTTCCAGCAACGTATTTCAGTCCTTTTCCTAATGCGTTTATCAATCCTCGTTTCTGTCTGAATGCAGGTATTAGATTTCGAATTTTTGTTTTACATAAGTCCATGCTTTTACGAATACTGCCTAATAGTGGTTTGACGTTCGTATAAGTTGTTGTTAGTTTGTGTATGTTGTCTTCTAATATGTTTGTTGTTTCTACGTATTTGGTTGTATTAATGATATGAATTATTTTTATGTAATTGTCGATCATCTGTACGTCTTTGAGTTTAATTGGCACATACCCATGGTTATCTGACAAGTCTTGTACTTCCAATATTTGCATATATATGACATCTAACGTCGTTATCAATAACAATATAATAGGAATCATCTGTAAATAAGAACGAAATCATATTGTTTCTGGGGTATTTTCATTTTGAAATTTTTTCTTTCTTTTGATATGTGATTTATAATATTTGTGACCTTTATCAGTTACTACATGATCTTCATCTACTTGTGATACTATTACTTTCCGAAACCTTGAATGATTCTTTCCGCCTCTTTCATCCTTTAGATAAATTGGTCCTGTTTGGATGTCTACATTTTCTCGCTCTGCGTTCAGTTTTCTTATTGTTCTCTCTTTTGTTTTGACTATTTTTTCCTTAATATCTGGGTATTCTTCACATTTTATTACACCATTTTTAAAGTCTATGGGTCTTTTTTTCGTGGTGGAATGGATTGTATTGTTGTAATATTTGACGCATCTATATATTTTTTCCTCTACCGTTTCTACATCTCTTTGAGAGTCATGTTTAAGAATCCTAATATGCTCATTCAAAGTATTGTGAAATCT
Source organism: Nowickia ferox (assembly GCA_936439885.1). Lineage (NCBI taxonomy): Eukaryota > Metazoa > Arthropoda > Insecta > Diptera > Tachinidae > Nowickia > Nowickia ferox. The sequence continues at coordinate 37,796,764 of OW387027.1, forward strand.
CTCTATGTCTGCATTGGATGTATGATTATTATTCGACGTGTAATGGATTTCGATTTCTTGTTCCCGTAAACATTCTAGGAGTGGCAAAGCTTTAAACCCAAGTTCATTATCGACTATAAGCTTTTTAATGTTTCCAACGGATGATAGGTATTGAGCTAATGCAATTTTAAATTCTATCCAAGACCGATTTTGTATTCTAATTGCCTGTGCATACTTTGAAAATTTATCGATAAACGTCATAAATAACTTTTTCTCTAAGCTATAATATATGTCTGCATGTATTACTTCACCTGGTTTTTCTGGAGTTTCTGTTAATTTAAATTCTTGTTTTATCGGTCGTCGTTCATATTTCTCTTTATTACAAATATCACAATTATTGATAAATTGTGTGATGCGTAATTTTAGTTTTGGATGGTATATTTCGGATTTGAGTCCTGCAAAATTCTCGTTAATACCTCTATGATTGTTTTTCTTATGCTCTCTTTCTATTCTTTCGGTCAATTCAACCTCGTTGCAAATATCCTGTAAAATAGTTTTGATTCTATAAATTTTAAATTTCCTATTATCACCAAAGTATTTGTTTACAACTTCCTTGAACTTTTCATATATCATTTCTTGGTCTATTACCACTGCATTAATTTTTTCTGGGTCAAAATGATTCTTTATTAGTGTTATTAATGTTTGCTCGTCCAAACTTTTTGCAGAAATGGTTTTTCTTTTATTTTTGAATATTTTGTCAGTTTTTATTTTTAGTGAACCCGATGTTGTTTGTTTAATAATGAATTGTCGTTTGAAGAAATTTAGTGGGGTGGATGTTTCCGTTATAACGTTATTTTCTTCTATTAAATTTATTTCATGTGCATTGGTTTCTATTCGAGACAATGCATCTGCGTTACCGTTCAAAACACCTTTCTTGTATTTTATTTCGTAATCGTATTCCTGCAACTTCAATCTCCATCTGACCAACTTTGAACTTGGTTCCTTTATAGAAAAGAGCCAAACAAGTGGTCTATGATCAGATTCGATCAAGAATCGCCTACCGAATAAATATGGTCTTAGTTGTTGTGTGGCCCACACTATTGCTAACAACTCTTTCTCTATGGTGCTATAATTTTGCTCGTGTCCATTTAGTGTTCGGCTAATATAGCAGATAGGGTGTCCATCCTGAGAGAGTACAGCTCCCAGTGCGAAATTACTCGCATCGGTTTGCAAAATAAATTTTTTATTGAAATCTGGGTATGCTAGGACTGGAGAGTTTGTTAATAATTTCTTTAAATTTTCGAAACTTTCTCTATATTCAGAATTCTTTACATCTACTTGTGCATCCTTCCTGAGGTATCTTGTCATAGGCCTAGAGATTTTGGCATAATCTCTGATAAATTTTCGGTAATAACCTGATAATCCCAAAAATTGTTTAATCTGTTTCTGTGTAGTTGGTATAGGAAAATTCTGTACACACTTTATTTTATCTGGGTTTGGTTTTATACCAGATTCGGTCACTATATGTCCTAAAAAATTTGTCTCTCGCTTCATGAATTCGCTTTTGTCCAACTGGATTTTTAGATTTACTTCTTTTAAACGTTTGAATATTTTCGTAATAGATTCCAAGTGTTCTTGGAGTGATGTAGAAAATATAATTATATCATCGAGATATACCAAGCAGATTTTATTAATATAGTCCCCTAAGACGTTGTTCATCAGCCTTTGGAACGTGGCTGGTGCTGTTTTGAGGCCAAACGGCATACGAAGGAATTCGTAATGTCCGCCTTCGACACTAAATGCTGTTTTTGGTATGTCCTTCTCATATATTTCTATCTGATGAAATCCTTTGGCCAAATCCAAAGTTGTAAAATATTGGCACCTTCCGAGTTTTTCCAATATCTCCTCTATATTTGGAATTGGATATTTATCGTCCATCGTAATTTCATTTAATTTACGATAATCGACTACCAATCTCCATTTTCTCTCACCACTGGCGTCCATTTTCTTTGGCACTATCCATACTGGAGCAGAGTAGGGTGAATGGCTTGGTCGAATTATGTTATTATCTAACATTTGTTTGATTTGTTTTTGGACTTCACTTTTATGAATATAAGGATAACGGTAAGTCTTAGCCGTGATTGGGACGTTGTTAGTTGTTCTAATTTCATGTTTAATTGCGTTTGTAAAAGTTAAGTCTGTATTCTCAATGTAAAATACTTTTTGGAATCTTTTAATTATTTCTAAAAGTTTAGTTTTTTCTTCATCATTCAAATGATCAGTTCTAATTTGATTCAAGAGAGGAACCGTGTTTTCCTTTTCTATGTCTTGGATATGAAAGTTTTCGGTAGTTACTTTTTCTGTTTTCTGAGTTTTAAATATAACCCTTTTTTTATTATTTCTTTTCACATTAATGAATGCTGCAATCTTAAAATTTTCTGCGTTGTATACGCCTTCCATAATTTCAATGTTTTTATCGTTTGATACTGTTTTATCTTTAAATACTAATCCTTCTTTGCAGTCAACAGGTATTTCGACTTTATATGATCCTTCTTTTTCAAAATAATATTACGCTTCGTTATGTTTATATATTAATGGTATTTCTTTTTCTCCAACAACCAAAGTATCATTCTTTAAATTGATTATTGCTCCTAATTGTTTTAGTATATTATTTCCAATTAACCCGTCATAATAGGTGTGGAATTTACAGACAAAAAATTCAATTCGACAATTGCTATCGCCGAGTTCTTCAAAAAGGGGTATGCGGACTTTTTCATTAATTTTAATTAAGTGTTGTAGTGTTTTCATTGTTACTTCTTCGGAGGGTACATTCCATTGTGGGTGGCATATGCCGGGATTAACAATAGAATGAGTTGCTCCTGTATCTATAATAAATTTTAAATAACCTAATTTAGTTCTTAAAACTATATATGGTAAGTTCCCTTCGAGGCTGAAGACTGAAAATTTTCCAAAGGTGTATTTTCTTGAAGATTTTGGACTATATTCACGTCCATTGGCTCTGGAGCTACTTGTTCATTTCTTTGGTAATTGTGGTTGAAGTTTGATCGGTGTTGTGGATTTTGATATTGATTCTGATTGGTATAAAAATTAGGTCTATGTTGTGAATTTTGGTATTGATTCTGATTGGTATAAAAATTAGGTCTATGTTGTGGACTTGTAAATGGTCTTTGTTGATTATGTCTGTGTTGGTTTTGGTTAGGGTTAAAATTCGGTCTGTATTGTGATTTGGCAAATGGTTCTTGTCGGTTGTCCTGATTATTATTTTGGTTAAAGTTTCTGGTTTTAGTGTTTTTATTATATAGTCCTTTGTCATTTTTATTATGTACGTAAGCCTGTGATTTTTCAGGTTTACCACCGTAGTAGCCGTAGCCTGATTGAATTAATATTTCCATAGCACTTTCGAGAGTTTGTGGATTCCTACAAGCCAATATTGTTTTCATAGGCTCTGGTATTTTTTCTTTAAAAATATTCAAAGCCGACCTCATATTATTATTAACTATTGTTTCTGAGCCTGCATTTGTGCCCATTATAAGACTAGCTTTGTTGTTAAGTCTTCTTAACCTGTCTTTTATTTCGGTGTAAAAGTCCAGTGTGTTAGTTCTAAATCCTACTGATCTCATTTTGTCGTATAATTCTTCTATGCTTAATTTCTCGCCGAAATTATTCACCAAAACATCTTTTATACCTGTCCACGATTGGACGTGAAAATTTATTTCAATAACTTCTCTTGCTTTACCTTGAAGTCTACTTTTAATAATGTCTGAGAAAACTAACTGTGACATTTCATCGTATTTCACATTTTCATATTTTCATCGTAGTGTAATGAAATTGTATAGATCCCTTCTATCTCCATTGAATTCTGGGAGGGTTTTCAAGTATTTTATGGGGTCTAGACTTATAGAGTGTACTACTGGTTGGGCCATGATAAAAAAATTAATTAACGTAAAATTGTCTCTATAGAAAAAATTCTCGTATTTGAATAAATTTTTAATTTTAAGCAAAATAAATCTTATTATTAATTTAACAAAAATGTATTTTACTTCTTTTGTACAAAGGAAACTGTTACAAGGTCTGAATTTAATTAAATACTTATTGCTATTACATTAATTTACTCACATTAATAATTTAGTAATAATCGTTCCCGAAATATTTGTAGATTTCCTTAGTAGTCTTCTTTTTTAGTTGTATTAGTAGTAACCGTTCCAGGTAGATTTTGTTGATTTTTGCTGTAGATTTTCTTAGTAGTCTTCTTTTTAGTTGTATTAGTAGTAACCGTTCCAGGTAGATTTTGTTGATTTTTGCTGTAGATTTTCTTAGTAGTCTTCTTTTTAACTGTATTTTTGTTGTGGAGGATATATTTTTTTGCAAAAGTTCAAAAATGGTCTTTTCTTTAGGTGTTGTACACTTTTTACATTAGTAAAAAACAAGTTTCACTTTTGAGTCTGTAGAATTATTTCTCAGATTTTTTTTTCAAAAATAAAATTCACCCTTGGGTTTTGAGTCCATAGAATAGTTTGGTTCACTTTTGAAGAATTATTCCTTCAATATTAAAACACTTTAGGAGAATTATTCCTCCAATCCCATCCTCGTCGCCAGATTTGTTATGAGGATTTTGGTTTTAAATAAAAAAAAAACACTTTTTGTTTTTCTTTATTTGATCCTCTTTATTTGATTCAAAGTATGTGAATGAATCTTTCTTAAAAAATACTTAGTATTAAATATTCAATTTTACAAAAGAAATGCTTACTTCTAAAATATTATTGGTTCTTAATAATTATTGTTCTACATTTAATATTTCCCAATACCTTAAATAAACAAAAATGCTTACTTTTAAATATTATTGATTCTTAATAATTGTTCTACATTTCAAGTGCATACATACTTGTATGTATGTTTGGGTCATTAAACGATTTGGGTGTTCGTTGCGACATTTATTCAAAAGAAAAAGAAATCGTTTAACTTCAAGTGCATACGTATGTTTGTATGTATGTTCACATGTTTATTTTATTTTAATTTATTCTTTCTCTTCCTTATAAAAAAATGTTGCAGCGCTTATTTATATCAAATTACAAAGGCGTTAAAATATCTAGGGAAATATGTACTTAAAGAATATTTAAATTATTATTTTATGAGGGGTTGTTATCGTAACTTCTAGACTCTAGAGTCTAGACTTTGCTTTAGACTTTAGTGACTATGCGAACTATATAAAGGGTTAACGCATACAATGGCGAGTCAGTGGATAATTAAAGCGTCTATTGTGAAGAGATCTTTAAAAGAGTTGTCTACTAAAGAGTTCAGTTCATTGTTGTAAAGAAAGAGTAAAAAGGCGGAGTTGAAAGGCGTACATAAGTGTGTTTTAATAAATGATGAAACAGAATAAACTCTGCAACTTCAGGAAAATCGCTCCCAAAATAATAAAGCCCATAATAACATCGCCGCACAGTGGACCATTTCGCGAGATGGCGGTCAAAAATATATAACTTGACTGGATTGGAATTTGGTATTGCGGTTTTATTTGTTCACTAGGTGAGACCATAGGCTTTAAATTTAAGATATAAAACTTTAAAATTGACCGGTTAAAGAAGTAGTTATGATAGATTTAAAATGCATTTTAAGTTTTAACTGATTTCTGGTACAAAAGCGAGGTATTAAAACTTGTTTAAAAGATTTGTTTTGCACAAAGTCTTGTATTTTGTGTCACATTTACACTTATACTTATTAAAAACTTAAATTCTTTCAGAAAGCGCCAAACTTTGGCCCCCGTGAAATTTTTAGAACGAAGGGCCGGCCCAAGGTTGGTTTTTGAAGAAGTTTGAGTTAAAAATTAGCTTATCAAGAAGCAAACATCCAAAATGCAAACATTGTTTTAAATTTTCCTTAGATAAAGACGTTTTAATGAAGAAGACGTAGGTTTCTATTTAAATAAAAAAAAAAAACATTATAAATATTGTACGCAAAATTTTAATAAATTTGTAAACTTAAAAATTAAAATTACTCTTATTTAAAAAATTTTAGTAAATATTTCTTCTAAATAGCTTTGAATTTCATCTTCTAGAAGTAGTTTAGCTTCTAGGTCTAATTCAATAGAGCTAGTTTTCCATTTTTGTCGAATATTGGACATATGTATATGGATCTGATGTGCATAATAAAATAGTAATCAAGTCTTCATTAGTACAGCATCTGGAAATGTTTCGCGTGTTGTGCTCGCGAAAGAATCTGTAGTCTTTGTTTCTTTTTTCTTGCGCTTCTTCAGACAGATCTCCTATTGGTAGCATATTGTGTTGAATGAATTATTTGTTCCCAATGGTACAAAATTTTGTGAAGTGTAGGTGGCATATATTCGAAGGGTTAGAAAGCCACAGCACAAACAATAGACGTGCACCCATGATACAATAATACAGGTAGCCGCGAATCTACAAAAAATGTACAACAATAAAACAACACTGAGCCTGTGGCAAAAAAACTAAATAAAAATATACTTATAGTATCAAACCAAAAAAGTTTGTCTTCAGTAGAACAAAAATAAGCAAATTAACTAACATGTGCATAATTAGTAAAGAACAAACGACAATGGCAAGACTGTTGTAAATTTAAAGATGGTAAAAATGAGCTTTCATTACAAAAAAAGCTTTCAGCAAATTGTAATTCGATGAATCAAAACAATTCACATATTCCATTTGCAATAATGGCTGAGTATATAAGGCAGAAATTTACATCAACTGACACCACACGCAGTGGACCAAACACAAAAGAACGCTGATGATGAAAGTTTAGTGGCCTTCTAAAACAGCTAGTTGTTCCGTTCAACTATGTGTTTTTCAGAATATTTACAACTAACTTTGGTGTTATTTGTTCATTAATAATTATCACATGTAATTTGGCTTACAAAGCGATACGAACTTTAGCCTGATCAAATCATAAATATATAAATAAATGAAGTGCGGACAACAATAATTAAAATGAACTAAAACAACACTGATTTTTATTGCTGTTTTGTGATGACAACTCTCAAAAAACAAAGGCTTTGCAAAGCTTGTTGGTATTAGTACAGCTTTAATAGGAACTGTGCGCGTGTGTTGGTAAAACATAAACAACATTTGGCAGATCGCAACACGAAACAAATAAAAAAGCTGGCGCTTCGCGGTTACCTGTATTATTGTATCATGCGTGCACCCATGAAGCTAGTCACAAAAATATTTTGCATAAATGTTTTCCGGAATTTCCATTTTAATTTTAATTTAATAATCATAAAAACACAAACAAAAAATTTCCCTAATTGCGGTATTCTTTTTAATTTTGTAGTTTTACCTGACGAGTGCTTGTTACATGCCTTTATAAACATGATAAATCAATTAAAAAAGCAAAGTATATTTGTCACTTTAATTATATAAATTTACTTTATTTTAAGTAGGTAAGATATTTTTGTGACCAGCTGTACATGATTTAGAAATACGCATATCCATCTAAAAACCGTCTTTCATAATAGCGGTTTGATAAAAAAAAAAACTAAAATACTTCAAAAAATAGCATTACAAAAAAAATATTTCTATAAGTATTTTACTAAAATTTTGCAAAAAATTTTGACCTTGTGTCAGAAAAATTGTTCTGGTGGTCACGGTCGGATCATCCCGGTTGTACAATGGGGTATAGGCATTCAGATAAGAGTCTCGGCTACAAAAAAGTACTAAGCTTTTTTAAGTGGAAGAGTTTAGGAATATTTGGACCTTTTTAAAAGAACAAAAAAAATTTATTTCTAAAAATTATAAACACTTTATTTTTCTCTTACTGAAAGCTAACAAATAAGATAATTATACAAAATTTATTTTGATTGAATATTTTATAAAACCAAAAAGTTATAGATGTTTGAAAATCAAAAGCTTACTAAGAAATTTCTCATTTTAGCAAAATACTGAAAATGTCCGTTTTGAGTCACCCTGTTCACTGTGATATAGTTGAAATGAAGTTTTAAGATTTTCGCTCCCGAGGTTTACTAGTATCTACTTTCGAATGAACTTTAACATTTTTCAATCAGTGACCATAAAAAATGACTTTTGGCCGCCATCTCGTAAAATGGTACACAGTGCGCCGGCAGTAACTTCAAATGCTCTCAAATTTTTTTTTATTTCCTTTGTGCTTGCCTTCGACTGCCGATCATCTCTAAATGAGATGGCAGAGCAGTTTGACATTAGGATCATCCTGATACCGGTGCTGATGAGCTTGCTAGAATTGGGAGTTCCACCAGATTTGGAATATGTGGGTTTACCCCTACTCTCTTGCAAACTCAGGCTCAGGATAGAGGATGAAACAAATAGAAGGTGGGTCACAATAAATGATTGCGTGATCACAAGGCACTTATGGACTCATCTAAATAGGAAAAATACGGCTTCTTTAATTTTGAAGAATAGGAAACAGATCTCGATTCTAGTGTCCGTGCTAACCGGACACTGTCTCATAGGTAGGCATGCACAAAGGTTAAAGGTTGAACACAATGATTTTTGCCGTAGCTGCCAGGATATCAATGAAGAGGAAAGTGTAGAACATTTTCTTTGTCACTGTCCTAGACTTGCAAGAAAGAGAATGTCCACAATGGGCGCTCTTGAGTTCAGGGAACTTTCTGACGTTGTTAGTGGTGAATTGCAACGTATTAGTAGCTTTATATTTAGCTCTGGTTGGTTTGACGGTGGGGACTCCGCATAAGCAGAGTCTCCGTGGTATCACAATGGACCAAAACGGTCTAAGTGAGTCCGAGCTTCTGACTGCCACCCCTACCTCCCTAACCTTCCTTTGTGCTTATTTTTCTTTGTAGTTTTGTTTACAAAATATATGAAATTTGCTGAAAGTATGGTAACATTTTTGAGAGAATGAGTACTTATATGTGAGAGTATAAAAAAAAACGCTCCCAAAATAAAATAGATTCTATCTCACGACTGCTTTCTGTGGCTGTTTTTTGTGTCAATTTGTATGAAAATGTGTTTATGCCGGTATTCTGTTTATTCATTAAAGCAGTGAGACATTTTGGTTGTACAAACAAAGAGCGTAAACAGAGTGAGTCTCGTGTGTGACGAGCAGCAGATTTGCGTCAATACTAGGGGTGCCAGTTAAGAGATGTGCGTATACAACAACGAGGAAGGCGTAGTGGTAATCAGTTGTGAATATTTAACTAATTTAAGCTATATTAGTATATTTAAGCTCTTAATTAATTTAGTTTAAGTGTATTTGTATATAAAACTTGTATCATTCTTAACCCTAATTACCACAATGGGGTCTTTTTTTTGCAAATGAATTCAAATCTTCGAGTCCACGGAAAAGTGGTTTTAAAGAATAAAAACGTAGCAATATTTTCCCTGATTTATTACACTGAATTTATTCTGCCAAATTTCATTTACAACCCAGAAACCTTAATTGTGTCCATGTATTCACAAAACTTCACTGTTTTTGTAAAAACATTACTGCGCCAATGGGAATTATTGCCAGAATTTATAAAGCGGTAAGAATCAGCAAATGATATTTTGAAGGGCTTGTAAGCTTTTTCCAAATCGACTTTCTTTTCATACGCTTATTTTGAATGCTTAAACTCATGTTTATAAGTAGCATCAGTAGCATTATTTTATTTTTATTTAGAATTTTTGCATTCTTCCTGTCCACAAAATCGTTTTTAATTTTTTCTTTATTTATTTGTATACACTTTAAGTAGCATAGAGTTGCATTTTTTTATGGAACACTTTTCACATTTCAGCGCTTTTTATTTGAAAGTAGTGTGGCAATATGTTAATTTGACAATAAGAAAATGCATTACGTTAACAATTTAAAGCCTGACGACCGACAAGTCGATAGTTACTGGGTCTCTCAAACGATCTATAATGAGTGACTTACTTGTCTATGTATGTTATTTGGGTTGAAAAATAGGTTCTTACACATACAGTGCATCATGGGTTCATTTAAAAAAAATTTAATTTTGTCTTTCGAAGGTTTTTGTCTCGTAATAATAAAATAAACAATTATTGTTAACTATAAAAACTATATGAACTGAAACGGATTTTTAAAACAAAAAACTGCACTACTGGTCAATAATTCAAAAAGCAGAAAAAACAGATAATCTGCACATTTGGCAATTATATTTACGATGTAGGAGGTTGGGGTTAGGTGTCTCCAAGTCCCACTTTTGTCGACTATTTTGTTGACTTTTTTGCAACATTGTCAACGGAGCGTCTATATATATATATATATATATATATATTTATCCCTACTTACTGGTAACGCTGAAGAAATTAATGAATTAATCCATTTTTTAACCAAGTTCCAAAAACGAGGATGTTATCCATTCGCCTGTATTTAGTAATTTTTTGACTGATTTGAGAAATTATTTTCTTTTGTCTGGAAGTAAGCGTCCAATTTAGTCCCATTTCAAAAAAGGGGATAACACTTATCTACTTTTACTAATGGGATTGCTACGATACTTATAATACACCTTGCACGCTCATAATGACACAATATAGATGGGCCCATTTAAAGTTATATTTCACGTGCTTCTACTTGACCGATTTTTACGAAACTTGACACACACCCTGGATTGTAAAATAAGTTCTGGCATTTAAAAAGTGGGCGGGGACATCCGTAATTATTATTTCATGTCCTTCTACTTGAGTGATACATATTATGTACCTACATATATATCAATTAGGTCTTTTCTTTTAATAAAACACCAAATGTCTAAATATGGTCCAAAATAACTACCTAGTCAATACTACCAATGGCAGTAGTTGATTATCAATAACATGCACATGTTAAATGTCTATAGCAAAAACATTTTATGCGGTATAATTCGTCAGTAGTACTGGTGACAAAGGTACTGATGAATCAGTACTGTTTCTCAATTGATATTTCCTACATACTCGTAGTATCTAAAAAACATACATAGGTACAGTTACATATGTACTTAAGGAGGAATATTATATCGTGAGAGCGTGAGAATTCGTGCGTGGTTCTCAAAACAAGCTCACGCACGAGTAATTTTTTTAAAGTCACTTTCACGCACTTGTGCGTTATTAATAATAAATTTGATCACGATCACGCATAATCGTCTCTATTATATACTCACGCAGGAGTGTTATCCCGTGAGAGCATGAGAATTCGTGTGTGATCCTTAAAAATTCACGCACTCACGCGTGATTAATTATAAATTTGATTACGCGTGACACGATAACATCACGACATTTGCACATCTCTAGCCACAATATATAAAATCATACAAAAAGAATAGAAATATTTTAATTACAAGGGTTTCTCTTGACACTGACGTATAAGTATATAAACTTTGCATACTGTATGTATTTTCTCTATCAGCCCACTCATAAATAAAAATTCCGCACGAGTTTTCTCACTTTTCCCTTTTCTCCTATCATGAATTTGTTTTTTCCCTTTTTTTTACCAAATGCGGAGAAAAAAACTCCCTGGGAAAGAAGTAAGTATTATGAACGAGTTGAACTTGCTTTTTTCACTAAAAATTTTTCTCTTGCAAAACACAAGGGACTTTATATAAAAACATGGTTAATAATCCATTAAAACAAAATTTATATATCCATCTAAAAAATATGTATGGAACATATATGATGACCCATATATGGCTCTGATCCGAAAAATGAGAGTATATGGACATATTTGATAATATATACATTTTCATACATGAAAGTGTAAAAATTCCCTATACAGTATGCAAAGATCATATTCATACTCCCTTGATTCAAAAAAGCGCACTGATGTGAAATAAACTAAATTACTAAAATTACATTTTATTAAGATTTTGCACAAGGAGGTTATATTTAATGAAACATTTGCTTTGACAAATAATTTAAATCCAACTAAAAGACCTTTTTTTTATTCAGTAATTAAAGAGAAAAGGTGAATGGATTATTTAAAAAACGCAAAACTCATATTTATATTTACATAAAATTTAAGAAACCAGATTAACAACTAGTGCAATTATAAAAGAAAAATAATCCGTTTTTATGCTAACACTAGTTTTCAAAATAATTTTTTGCAGTAATATGAACTTTGTTTCTTAATTTTCTATCAAGTTAATGACTGACTTATCCTTTTGATTATTTAATTTATTTAATAGGGTCACAATGTATAAAATCGTACTAGAATGGGTTTTCTTTTTAAACGTTGAGGTTCTACGCATATAAACTTTGCATACTGTACGTATTTTTTAATAGATTTCCAATTCACCAGTAATGCAAAAAGAGAAAAAGATCGAGTAAATAAAATTTAAGTTTTTTTTATTGCAAATACGATCTCATGTGACATATACATACATCTACATACACATTTTTATATGGCTCCATATATTACATCTTATTTCTATATATGGATTCATGTATGAAGAGCTTCATAATTAAATTTCCATATATGAGCACATATATTATAATACATATTATATATTAGTCCATATATCAATTCATATACGCGTATAATACTTTTGCCATGTATAATCAGTTCTCGCTGAACCTTCATAGTGAACAGACGTCTTAGCGGAGTTTTTTTTCATATACATATTAAACAAACAAAAAATCATACAAAAAATATTCGTAATACATAATAACAGTAGTACATATTATCTTTGATAAATAAGCAAAGCAAATATTGCTGATATTTTTTTTACATAGCAAGAAACAAAAAACCGCAAACAAAGTGCCCTTGAGGAATACTCTACATGAGTACCTCAAAAACAAAAAATTGTGAAGTGAGTTCAAAAGGCAGAAATGCATATTTTACTGTGAGTTCTGAAGTTCTTAATGTTAACAATAAAAATAAAAAATCTGATGATAGTCTTTTTCTAACGGCAAAACCACTTTTTCGTCAGCGATCAACTTCGCTTTGTCCAATGCCAACTAGTGATTCGTTAACATTACAATTGACTAGTACTTCTTCATATAAGTCAGCGATATCATCCCCTTCGGGCTCGTATACATCACTTAACAAAGTTATCACTACAGATAACAGTAGCACTAAGCCCAATGTCTTAGTCGGAATGGACAGGTATATGACTGTGGTAAAGCGTGGACGAAGCCCAAATTCTTCAAAATTTCATCTGCTCCAAACATGTCTAGGGATAACAGCGCATCATCTACTAATCGTCAAAATCGGTTTTCACTATTGCAAGACAATAACGACAAGCCCTCTGCATTATCGCTAAAGTCTTTTAAGCCACCACCTATCTATCTGAGAGAAAAAAACTCTAACGCGCTTTTAAAAAAACTATTGTCGGCCATTGGTGAAAATACTTTTCACATCATTCCAATTAAACGAGGTAATATTGATGAAACTAAGATCCAAATATATCATGAAAAAAATTTCCGGAAAATTATTAGTGAATTTGAAAAAAACAAAACAAATTTTTACACCTATCCACTTAAAAGTGCTAAAGGCCTACAAGTAGTATTAAAGGGCATAGATTCATATGTTGACCCCGAAGAAGTAAAATGTGCACTTGTCGACCAAGGATTTAAGGTTAAAAATGTTACTAATATAATTAAAAGAGAAAAGGTCCCCCAACCCCTATTTCGGGTCGAACTGGAGCCGAATGACATACAATTGAAAAAAATGAAACCCATCCAATTTATAGCGTAAAGTTTCTCTTGCACCGAAAAATCACAGTAGAAGAGCCACGTAAGCGTTCAGGTCCCGTACAGCGCCACAATTACCAAGAATATGGCCATACAAAAACTTACTGCAAATTAAGGAAGAGCATGCGGTGGATCAGCAATTTTAATAAAGTCAAGACTCAAGCACTATATTCTTGATAACATCTGTGCAGAACATTTACAAGCAACTAATATTTGTGTTGAAATTTTTTTTTACAAATTTCGTTATATCATCAATTTACTCCCCTCCAAGATTCTCAATCACTGAGGATGAATACGAGGATTTCTACAAATCTCTTGGGCCTTGTTTCGTAGCAGCTGGAGACTACAATGCAAAACATACGTTCTGGGGTTCACGCCTTATTACACCTAGAGGAAGAGCGTTGTTCAATACAATTTCAAAAATGGGCTTGGACGTAATTTCAAGGAGAGAGCCCACTTACTGACCTACAGACATACAAAAAAATCCGGATGTTATAGATTTTGGAGTCATGAAAAATATTTCTAGAGATTTAGTTCATGTCGAAGCTTCCTTAGATCTCTCCTCCGATCACTCACCCCCTATCGTTTCAATTGTGTTAATTGGCTGGGATTCAAAAAATATCTTAGTAGTCATTGCTCAGAAAATATTACGCTAAGAACACCCGATGATATTGAATCTAACATTACCAACCTTAATGAAAATATTAAACAGGCTGCTGAACATGCCACTACCTTCCATCCGCAGACTGGGTTTAATAGAATTTATTCTACTGATATTGAACATCTCGTGTGTGAAAAAAGAAGAGCTAGACGGGAATGGCAACAGCGCAGATCGCCCCAGCATAAAATCAGATTTAAAGAGTGCACTAAACGACTCCAAGAGTTGCTTGCATATGAAAAAACTGCATCTCTTAAAAATTATCTGGAAAACCTCGATGTCACACCAGCATCTAATTATTCTTTGTGGCGCGCTGCGAAAAAGCTTAAAACACTCGTTGAGTTTAAACCACCACTGCGCACTTCTACCGGAGGTTGGGCAAGAAGTAATACGGAAAAAGGTAACTTGTTTGCAAAGCATTTAAAATCCGTATTTACCCCAAACAGATGTACTGCTGCTGTTGATTTACCGAGTGTAGTTGCTCTACTCCCTCGACCCTTAAAGTTTAAGATGCGTGACGTACAGAAACTAATTGCTGAACTCAACCCGAAGAAAGCTCGAGGTATTGATGGAATTAGTAACAAGATGCTGATGAATTTGCCACGTATTGCAATTAGAATCTTTCTATTTATTTTTAATGCCATATTAAGACTAGAGTATTATCCACACCTATGGAAGCTTGCCCAAGTCAAAATGATTCCAAAGCCGGGCTGAATCGTACAGGCCAATAAGTCTACTATCAACAATGTCTAAACTTTTCGAAAAACTGCTCATGATAAAATTGTCCCCAATTCTAATTGGTAGTGGGTGCATACCAGACCATCAGTTTGGTTTTAGGAGTCAGCATAGCACCATTGAACAAACGCATAGATTGGTTCAATTTATAAGAAGAACATTTGAAGAAAAGAAATATTGTTTTGCCCTCTTCATTGATGTTTCTCAGGCATTCGATAAAGTATGGCATGAAGGCGTTATTTTAAAATTGAAATCATATCTACCAATAAAATTTCTGAAGCTATTGGAAAGTTATATTACTACCCGGAAGTTCACGGTTGTTGAAGGAGACTTCATGAGTGTGCCCGAATCTATATCTTCTGGTATGCCACAGGGGGGCATATTGGGGCCAGTTTTGTATTTGATTTACACTTGTGATATGCCTTTGAGCAGCAATATCCATACATCTACATTTGCCGATGATACAGCCTTCCTTAGTATGCACGAAAACCCTCACGAGGCTTCCCGATATCTACAAGAACATATTACACAGCTGGAACTATGGTTAAACTTATGGAGAATTAAAGTTAACGAACAAAAGTGTGTTCAGCTAACATTTACCCTGCGAAGAGATACTTGTTCCCCAATTCGAATCAACAATCAAGTTGTTCCTCAACATTCACATGTAAAATACCTTGGTATACACCTTGATCGACGGCTTACATGGAAACACCATATTGACTCAAAGCTAACACAAATGAAACTTAAATTAACTCAGATACATTGTCTGATTGGTAGAAATTCAACACTGAGTAGGGCTGTGTCGTTCATGAACGAACGAGTAAAATTGAACGAATCACTCAAATGAACGAAGTGAGCCGGTCATTTTACTGAGCTGTTTTGGTTCAGTAGTACTGACACATAAAAATAAATTGAACGAAATGAACGACCGATGACCGAGCGCACTTGGCTCTTTTTTTTTTGTTTTGTTTTGCTTTTTCATCGTTCATGTGGGATTTTTTTCTAATTTTCTCGTTTTCATTTGCCTTTTTATCTACATTTAGTAACAATGTTACCATTATGAATTTTTTAAACTGCTTTAACTTCTCACATACGTAATTAAGTTATTTTCGCTCCCGCTTTTTGTCTTTTATTCATTGGCCATAGATTTATTTACCAGCAGAGACTTAATTGTGGCAAAATAAAAACACATCTTGAACACTTCTTAATGCTATTAATATTTTCCAAATTCCTTATTTTATGTCACACAAAAAAATACTTTAATATTGCAAAAAAAAATTTACTGGCTGATTTTTCCTTTGTGTTATTTTGTTTGTTTTGATCATTTTGCCAAAAAATAACAAAAACATTGCATTTGTCTCTTTTTATTGACCGAATCAACTGTTTGTTTTTTCATTTCGTTCTTTTTCTTGAAAAGAGCGGATGAACGAAATGAACGAACTCGTTCTTTTTTACAAAATGAACGAAAATGAGCGGTCACTTAAATGAACGATTTGGCACAGCTCTAACACTGAGTCTAGATTGTAAACTTTTAATATACAAGTCGCTTTTGAAACCCATATGGTGCTACGGAATACAGCTATGGGGTACTGCTTCAGCTTCCAATATGGAGAGAATCCAACGAAGGCAAAACAAGATTTTAAGACTAATAACATCGGCTCCATGGTACATCAAAAATTCAAATTTACATCGTGATTTAAATATGCCACTAGTGACTGAAGAAATTAAAAAATACGCAGGCAAATAATTAACAAAACTCGAGTCTCATCCTAATCCACTTGCTCGTAACATCTTGAATTTTACTGGACACATCCGCTTAAAAAAGAGGGACACTACATATGAAACAGCTTGAAAATATTTTTGTGCTTAATACGATATTTATGTATTATTGATTACTATCACTAATTTTATGTCTGACACTGGTTGGGCCTAATTATTATATCTAGATTTAAGATTTGAAAACTTATTGTTAGTTCATTTTTTGAAGATACAATAAATAAATATACGCATGAAAAAAAAAATTAAAATGTATAATCCCATACATATTTTTTAGCTGCCCAGCTAAAAAGAATATGTATGGTCCATATATTTGTAATATATGAATGTATATAATAGTGTTGTTAATTATTTGTGTTTTATATTTGTTCGAATGAAAGTTCATGATTTTTTTCTTATTCGAACGGACGAATAATTTTGAACTTTTGTTCGAATATTCGAACGCACAAAGAATAAAAAAATTTATTCGAATAATTTTAAAAAAGTTTAATAAGTTTTAATATGAGTTTAATTTTTTTATTAACAAACAAAAAATAATTCATTATACAAGAAAAACAAATAGTTTTAAAACCAAACTCAGAAATATTATCAAAAACCGAAAGGGAATTAGTTAAAAAACTTACGTTTTTGTACACATCTACAAAAATTTTTAATATGTCATTGATTTCTTCTAAAATAGTAATTTAAAAACAGCAGATAATTCCACTTTTTAGATTTTAGACGATTCTTTTTTTACTTTTGATAAAAGAAAATGTAGAAAAATATCTTTCGCAAATTGTTGAGGTTAGTGATGCCGTTAAAAAAAGGATTAAAAAGCATATCCAGTTTGTGTGTTCTTTTCTTTGATATTCAAATAATTTAAATCAACTTTAAAATTCTTGACGATTTTTATATTAGTTCAATTTCTTACTTTATTGATAAAATTTTTTAGATCAGCTAATAAAACATTGTCAGTTACTTCAGAAATTTCATCTAATGCTTAATTGTACATGAGATTATTTGCGAAATTTTTATGACATTATTATTGGAAAGCTTAGCAATAATATTATTTATTTATTTATAACAATAACCAACCGAGCCCTACGGGCTTTTCATTAGATCTGTAGAAAAGCAGTTATTTTTTAAACTCTTAACCAGGAATTGTAAGACACCTTCTGATTCAATTACAGACCAACCTAAATTACGACGCAAAGCGCAACGTAATTTAGCACTTAGCTTTTACGCTGGAATGAGTAACCTAAATTAAAGCGTTAACGTTGCGCCAGAATCAGTAATGTTCACTCACTTTGATTAATTAAAAACTCTAAATAGAAATAAGATATAAAAATTAAAACAATAAATTGACGTGAAAGTAGCTAAAGTTACATTACTTAACAAAAACAACAGTACTTTTGCAGCAGTACTTCACTTCTTTATGCGCTGTCAAAATTGGATTTTCCAGTCGCAAAGCGTTGACGCCACGTTATTTCGGTTGGTCTCATAGACAACGCTTGGCGTCGTAATTTAGCTTGGTCTGTTAAGGAGGAATTATCTTATCAAAGCAGGAAAACAAAAGATGCGTTAGCGAACATATACAAACATGCTTACACGAGTATTTATAATTTGGAGTAATTTGATTACTTAACATCATATTAGTAGTAGGGAAATAGCGGTTCGGCCCCAATTAAAATTGTTAAATTGTGGCTGAAATTGTTAAATTGTGGGCTGAAATTGTTAAATTGTGGCTGAAATTGTTAAATTTTGGCTGAAATTTTAAAATTCTTGGAAATTTGTGAAATTTGATACCTACGTGTGTGTGTCCGTCCGTCCGTCTGTGTTTTTTGTTTACATTAGGAGTGTTTTGTTTATATTAACTTTTTTTATTTATATTAAGTATATGTATGTATGTATGTATGACCGTGGGAACTTGTGCGTGGAATATTTTGTGGAATACATTAAGGGAGTTTATAGCTTTAAGATTTTTATATTTGTATGATTTTTTCTAATGCCGACGGGAAAACATCTTTATTTTTTCTAATGCCGACGGGAAAGTTATGATTGTTGTTGTTAGACGGTGGAAATTTGTTGATGTCCGTGATTTGGGCAGGTGAGGTTTTTGTAACATGTAACCGTGGGAATTTGCGGGTGTATCTTTAAGGCAGCCTGTGTTTGGTGGGGGCGGGTGTTGTTGTAATA
Source organism: Nowickia ferox (assembly GCA_936439885.1). Lineage (NCBI taxonomy): Eukaryota > Metazoa > Arthropoda > Insecta > Diptera > Tachinidae > Nowickia > Nowickia ferox. The sequence goes on from OW387027.1 coordinate 37,815,733, forward strand.
TGTATCCGTGGGAATTTGTGTGCGGAATATTTTGTAGGAATACATTAAGGGGTTTATAGGTTTGAGGCTTTTATATGTGTATGATTTCCTGATGCCAACGGGAAAACATGTTTATTTTTTTCAAATGCCGACGGGAAAACATGTTTATTTTTTCGAATGCCGACGGGAAAACATGTTTATTTTTTTCAAATGCCGACGGGAAAATCATGGAAATGATTTTTCCTAATGCCGACGGAAAATTTGTGGGTGTGTCTAGCTGTAGGATTTGAAGTCTGGCTATGATTCTTGGAGGACGAGGTGTGTCTAGCTGTAGGAATTGAAGTATGGCTGTGCTTGGTGGAGGGCGGGGTGTGTCTAGATTGTGAGACCTTAAAGCTGACCGTGATTTGGGTAGGTGAGGGTGTTTTGTAATATGTAACCGTGGGAATTCGGTGACGTATATGCTTGTTGGAATTTAAGCTAAGCTGTGCTTGGTGGGGGGCGGGATGTATTTGAGGTAGATCGACTGGTGGAGGGCGGGGAGTTGTTGTAATATGTATCCGTGGGAATCTGTGTACATGTATGTATGTATGTCTGTAAGAGTTTAAGGCTGTCTGTGATTTATCAAAGGTGAGGTGAGAGTGTTCATGTAATACGTATCCGTGGGAATCTGTGTATATGTATGTTCGTAGGAGTTTAAGACTGATTGTGATTTGAGGTGGGGGAGGGTCTTGTTGTGATAGATAGATAGAATGTGCCTATGTGTGTATGTGTATGTATGTATTTATATATAGCAGTTTAAGTCTGTCCTTGATTTGAGGTAGGCGGGGGGTGTTATTGTAATATGTATCTATAGGAATTTGGGAGTTTATATGTTTGTAGAAATTTTTGTGTATGTATGTCTGTAGAAGTTTAAGGCTGATCGTGATTTGGATTGTTCAGATTAACGATTGTATGTGACCTTGAGAACTTGTGTATGTATATCTGTAGGAAATTTAAGGCTTATCGTGATTTATGAGGGGCGAAGTGTTCATGAAATATATAACAGCACAATTTGTGTGTATATCTGTAGGAGTTTAAGGCTGATCATGATTAATGAGAGGTGAGGTGAAGGTGTTCATGTATATGTATACGTATCTGTGTGTATGTATGTCTATATGAGTTTAAGGCTGATCGTGATCTAGGTTGTGAGATTGATAGATTGTATGTTACCTTGAGATTTTGTGTATATATATCTGTAAGAACTTTAGGCTGACTGTGATTTGTGAGGGGAGGGGCGTTGTTGAAATAGGTTTAATTTTTCGTAGATGAATTTTAGTATGTGTGTGTGTATGTGATTTTCTCACCATAGTATTTATATGTACGTAGAAATAAATTCTTTCTCATATGAACATTTTTTGCTAGAAAATATTATCATATATCTGAACTTCCCTAATCCTAGTATGTTTTTCATATTGGAGGATGAGATTGCTTTATATTTTATCAAGCTTAAATTTGTCCAGTGTTAAAGTCTGTCGGTCAGAAATTTGTTTATATTTGTATAAATATTAATTTCAGATTTTGCAAAATTCTTGCGTACGATCGTGATGATTTTGTGTGTGTGTGTATGTGTGTATGCGCGATAGAGTTTGACTGGTCTGTGATAAGTTTGTTTATTTAAGTACATTTGTCTTCTTCGACTTTCGTCTTCAAACGTCAATAGCTTGGAGAACGGTTTGTATGTTTTCATGATGTAGATATGTAAGTGTGATTGTTAAAATCCAATAAATACTTGAGCATGGGTAAGAAATTTGATAATATGTGTACATATGTACATATGGATCTACAAATTGATTTTATGTATGTATGTATGTACATACAAATAAGTCTGGGGCTCCCTGTTTAAATACATTTTTTTTGTCATGTGCTGTTGTTGCTGTTGTAAATATTCGCCTGGTCTTTTGTGTATAGATGTGAAATATCTCAATAGTTTTTTTATTTGAAATTAAAAAAACGTTCTTTTAATTTTTAGATGTATTTACTTAAAAGTTTGTGAGGAGTTTCTGTTTTAAGTAAAATTTAATTCCTAATATATTAATATATTTTATTTCCATTTGTTTAAAGTTGATGGAGCCTATATAGTCAACGTTAGAAATTTTTCGGTGTAAAATTTTTTCCAACTATCATCTTTTTTCTTCACCTTTTTCATATATTTTAGAACATCTTGCATTGGCTTTAAAAAATGATAAACGCTTTGAAATGAAACTGATCCAGCAGTCCAGCTTTTTTTAACCACTTTGCTTCTCTTTCCTTTTTTATTGATAAACATTTAAAATCAAATGGTGGTTTTATAATGAAATTGTTATACTCATTATTGTTAAAAACATCCGCTACTTCTTTTTGTAATGAAAATCGTTCGAAACCTTACTCGTCTATTAAAACCATTTTTTTTTCATTCATATTACTTAATTTATAAGACTTTCAGGACTTTCTATTATTCGATCATTAATAAAAATGCAGTAGCTGAGGTCCTTGCTTACTGTTTCATATTAAATTTCTATATCAAGTGGGCCCCTATTGAATAAAAGGAACTTTTATCTTAAACTTTAGTGCATTTGGAAGTGCTTGAGATTCTTTCATATAATAGCTTTGTTGGAATCTTAGATACGAGTACATATAATATAGAATTGCATAACGTTTATTTTTAATTTTTATGTTAAGATCATCATCATTTGGATATGAGACTGAATTTAAATGTACTTTTAAATTAGTTAAATCATAATGAGGAAACTTGTTTTCTTCTTGAATAGCGATCAACAGAAAACGAAATCGTTTTCTTACAATTTAGGTCTGGCCTCTCAACGGTTCCTCTAGTATACAAGATGACTTTCTATGTCAACATATCTGTCTACTCTTTGTCAGCGTTAAGGGACAATTAAATGTTAAAATTTTAATTCCTCAAATTGTGTTACTTCATACTGATAATATGTTTTCATTAATAAGGTATATGTTTATCTTATGAAGGTTACTCGCCTATGGCTTTTATTTGATGTTCTAGATGATTTTTTCTTTCTCATTTTATTAAATTTCAGCGTATTGTGTATATATTTCTGATATTTTTAAGTGCGCTTTATTTACCTGTCAGACAAAGTGTACGTATCAGTTGATCACTCAGTCTCTCTTTTTAATATTTTTTTTTTCTTTAATGTATCACTACTATTTTTTCAGATTTTACTACTTGAAAAAGAGAATATTTGTATAATTTTTAAATGTATTCATATATACATATAGGTAAATATATGTATGTATGTATAGAGAAATTACTTTATCTACAAAGAAATACATGTTTAATAATCAACTATTCTAGAAAATCTATCTCAAATAATTCAGTTACCTCCACCATCAATTCACCGTCTGTGTTTTCATAGTATCAGAATCATTAGAATATCTATGTTTGAGAGAATTTTTACATCGAGTTTTTTCTACATGAGGTTTGCTGGTTGAACCCCTTGAAGTTATTGTTGACGTAGGCTGGGTTTTATCACATTCAGATGTAATCATTTCTTACTTAAAAAAGGTCCTCATCACCATCAACTATATCTGTATACATTTCATTCATGAGTTGGTTTGATCCAGATACAATTGCTGTCTACAGATTAATAATTAGAAACAAGTTTCTCATCACCTTCTAACAGATTTATATATTTTGCTAGCATGCATACCTTAGCATGCTTCTATCGATAGTGAAGTGAGAGTCCGACATGTAGTGGTGTTTCAATTAAAAATCTATACTATTAGATTTTACGATTTCGCTCTTTTTATTCTTTTACAAAGTAGATACATATTTATGTATTTCATTTAGCACAGAGTCATAAAATTTCTTTGCTTACAAAATTGTGTGACATTCTTTTAAATTTGCATGCTTAGGCATGCTTTCAATATTTTTTCTGTAAATTTATTTGATACTCATACAGATACAGATATAAAGTAAGATCTGCTTACATTGCATTTTACAATTTATGTGTGCTTCAGCATGATTCCAGTTGAAGTCCATATTTATTCAGTAAGTTTGTTGGATACTAATTCATACACATATACATTCTTAAAGATTGGAAATCAAAGTCCAATTTATGTAGTTTATCTATATTTTCTAAAGATTTGATAGCTATAGAAATTAATAGAGTAAAGATCTATTATAATAGCCCATGGGCATATTTTAAAATTTCGCTTGCTAGAGCTTTCGAAATGGAAAATGTACAATTTTCACTATAAAAAGTGATAATATTAGGTGTTACTGAATATTACACTGTGTTGTAATTTATTTTGAACACTTAAGTTTTCACAATATTTCATACAGGCCAACAAGTTTAGAGAATTTCCAGTATATTAAGTTAATTATCTTTCTTAAGACCTATCATTCCTAATCATTCCTTCAAAAATACAAACCAAACTAGATTTTTCCTGTTTAATTTTATTTTTTACTTTCATTAAATTTCAACATTTTGTTCATCTTCAAATAATTATATTTAGCAGCTTTTTCTCATTTGTTGAGTTAACTTTAATCGGAAACATTTAAATAGTGAGATGAACTTTTATATTGTATACGAGTACATTAAGTAATTCTTTGTATATTTCATTTATATGAACCATCATCACATAATTCCTTTGGATGATCTATTAAATCATTCTACTATTGATGCTTTCATATTAAGTAATGTTTAATATTCTACATATGCATGAATTTTCCAGTGTCTATTAAAAAATTCTTTACAATCATCCATTTGTAAGCTTTTTGGTACTCATAACATTTCAAAAATATTTTCCACAGCCTAGGTTTTTTCGAATGCAACTTTTATTTTCAACGGTATTGACCATAGAAACTTTGTGAATGAATCATTTACAGTCTACAATAATCAATAATTTCTAATTTCTGTAGAATAGTTTCCCATTTCACCTAAATCAGCTCCATAAAAGATCAACTATTCCTTTCATTACATATCTACAATGCACAAACAATTTTCGAGATTTATTATAGAGTTCGTCTACTAAATTTCTTTTTAAAGACATTGAGTTATTTTAAAGATTTTTTGGAGAGTGTTGTGATCTACTTGATGCACTTTCAGCTATTTATACTATCATGTAGTTCATTTTCCAATCTATAAATTTTATCGTTCAGCTGTTCAATTTGTTTTTTCAAAAGATGATTTGATTTTTAGTATGTATTTTATCAATTTTATAACTATCTTCTATCTCTAATTGTATTTCACGTTGTACTCTATCAATTTGCATTTTAATATATTTTGAATTATATTAATTCCTTAAGCTATATTATTAATTTGTCCTATAGTTTATCGTTTGGAGTTTCCAGAAACAATTTACTGATAACATCATTCTCTGTCAGTGAATGATGATGATGATTAGTAGAAATTATATATTTTATATAGTTTTCAACATCAAATTTCTCATAGTATTTCCATGTTTTATTATCAATCATTAAAGAAAATAAAGCTACTATTAGGGCCTATATTTGACCATCAACTTGTATTTTATCTTCATTTAGTTTTAGGTTACTATCACCAAACTTTCATTCATTATTCAAATCTTGATGTGGGCCATAGTTTGTATCTAATTCAATTCTTCCTTCCAAGACTGATAAATGAGTATGTGTCTTCAGAATTTGAAGTATATGAGTAAAAATCATATTCATCATCCTTATCATCATTCTCAGTATTAGCATCATTAAATAAGATGATATCATCAAATATTGTTCCTTCTGAAAGTTTCTTTGGTGTACTTGTCTCTATATTGACTGATGGCTTTAAACTTGTATTATTTTCAGCTTCTATCTTGATTTTACTTTCTTCTTTCTTGCGAATTCTTTCAATATTTCTAGAACTATTTATGAATTCTTTGAGAGGTTCTGTTATAGCTTTAAATGTATCTTTTATTGCTCACATGTATCTATTTCACCAGTTTTTATACTACGAAGCTTTTTCTTCAAGACATTTCTTGTCAACACCAACTGTTTTAAAATTTTCTCATCCATGTTTAATAATAGTAAATAACAGGTATCAGCTATTAGATCAGGTATCAGCTATCAGATCAGGTTATCAGGTAACTGGTCTGGTTTTCAGATCAGCTTATCAGGACCTGGTCTGTTTTTCAGATCAGCTTATCATGACCTGGTCTGGTTTTCAGATCAGCTTATCAGGACCTGATCTGGTTTTCAGATCAGCTTAATAGGACCTGGTCTGGTTTTCAGATCAGCTTATCAGGACCTGGTCTGGTTTTCAGATCAGCTTATCAGGACCTGGTCTGGTTTTCAGATCAGCTTAACAGGACCTGGTCTGGTTTTCACATCAGCTTAATAGGACCTGGTCTGGTTTTCAGATCAGCTTATCAGGACCTGGTCTGGTTTTCAGATCAGCTTTTCAGGACCTGGTCTGGTTTTCAGATCAGCTTATCAGGACCTGGTATGGTTTTCAGATCAGCTTATCTGATTCAGATTGGGTTATCAGTTTACAAGTAGCTGCCCATTTATAACATTTAGATGAATGCAGTTTAAGGTCAGATGAAAAACGAAAAAGTAAACTTTTATGTAGTCAAATTCTCTTTTTTTCTATAACGATCATCGTTCAATTCAATATCGTTGCTTATAATCAAAATCCATATTTATCCTTCCAACATGCTTTATATTTGTCTCATCTTACTTAAAAATTATAATTACATTATGATTATCTAGTATCAAATGTTTGGTGATTCTGGTATAATTTTGACATCCATACAAAAATATGTTTCTCACATCTAACATCGTTAAATATCATATCGGAATTACTTTTAGCTTTGTTAGGAGAAATAACAGATTCAGTATCTGTAAATGTGTATTATCCCATTCCTTTAATTAATGAAATTATGTAATATCTTTAAGTATCCATATTTGGGTTGATAGAGAGATTTTGAGTATTAATATGTAGATGTTTTAAAATTTTAGTTCATTAAGACTTTTTAGCAAGCCAATCATATCATATTATTTTTTATTTTATTTTTTTTTTACAATTTGACAGACCAACTATTTTTGCGCAAATAAAATTTGATAGAGGGGGAACTATGACTTGTTTTTGAACTAACGTTTGATGAATCATCAAAATTTTGTACCATCCTATTTTTAGGTTGTTTCACTATCCACATTTGTGTAACTAAATGCATTTTATAAATATTATCTCTTATTAAAAAAATAAAATAATACAGCTATACGATATCAGAAAATATTTTCTGAAATCGTATAGGTGCATTATTTTATTTATTTAATAAGAGATAATGATGTATACTCACATTCAAAACAACATAAAACTATCATTTGTTTTGATTATGAGTATACGTCAATATTTATGAAATGCAATTAGTTACACAAATGTGGTTAGTGAAACAAAGTATATTTTAACAGCCTTATTTATAAAAGTTATTAAGACTTTATAAAGGCTATTTTAGAAAAATTTTTTATGAAAATTTGTCTAAAAAAACCTTTATAAAGTCTTAATAATTTTTATAACTAAGACTGTAAGAGTTTAAAAACAGTATTTTTTATGATAATACTGGTTTTAAACTCTTAAAATATACTTTGTTTTGACTATGAGTAGGGACCATTATCTCTTATATAGGAAAAATAAAATAATATAGCTATACGATACCAGAAAATATTTTCTGGTGTCGTATAGCTGTATTATTTTATTTGTCCTATATAAGAGACAATATTTATGAAACACATTTCATAAATATTGGTGCATACTCATAGTCAAAACAACCTAAAAATAGGATGGTACAAAATTTTGATGATTCATCAAACGTTAGTTCAAAAACAAGTCATAGTTCCCCCTCTATCAAATTTTATTTGCGCAAAAATAGTTGGTCTGTCAAATTGTAAAAAAAAATAAAATAAAAAATAATATGATATGATTGGCTTGCTAAAAAGTCTTAATGAACTAAAATTTTAAAACATCTACATATTAATACTCAAAATCTCTCTATCAACCCAAATATGGATACTTAAAGATATTACATAATTTCATTAATTAAAGGAATGGGATAATACACATTTACAGATACTGAATCTGTTATTTCTCCTAACAAAGCTAAAAGTAATTCCGATATGATATTTAACGATGTTAGATGTGAGAAACATATTTTTGTATGGATGTCAAAATTATACCAGAATCACCAAACATTTGATACTAGATAATCATAATGTAATTATAATTTTTAAGTAAGATGAGACAAATATAAAGCATGTTGGAAGGATAAATATGGATTTTGATTATAAGCAACGATATTGAATTGAACGATGATCGTTATAGAAAAAAAGAGAATTTGACTACATAAAAGTTTACTTTTTCGTTTTTCATCTGACCTTAAACTGCATTCATCTAAATGTTATAAATGGGCAACTACTTGTAAACTGATAACCCAATCTGAATCAGATAAGCTGATCTGAAAACCATACCAGGTCCTGATAAGCTGATCTGAAAACCAGACCAGGTCCTGAAAAGCTGATCTGAAAACCAGACCAGGTCCTGATAAGCTGATCTGAAAACCAGACCAGGTCCTATTAAGCTGATGTGAAAACCAGACCAGGTGCTGTTAAGCTGATCTGAAAACCAGACCAGGTCCTGATAAGCTGATCTGAAAACCAGACCAGGTCCTGATAAGCTGATCTGAAAACCAGACCAGGTCCTATTAAGCTGATCTGAAAACCAGATCAGGTCCTGATAAGCTGATCTGAAAACCAGACCAGGTCATGATAAGCTGATCTGAAAAACAGACCAGGTCCTGATAAGCTGATCTGAAAACCAGACCAGTTACCTGATAACCTGATCTGATAGCTGATACCTGATCTAATAGCTGATACCTGTTATTTACTATTATTAAACATGGATGAGAAAATTTTAAAACAGTTGGTGTTGACAAGAAATGTCTTGAAGAAAAAGCTTCGTAGTATAAAAACTGGTGAAATAGATACATGTGAGCAATAAAAGATACATTTAAAGCTATAACAGAACCTCTCAAAGAATTCATAAATAGTTCTAGAAATATTGAAAGAATTCGCAAGAAAGAAGAAAGTAAAATCAAGATAGAAGCTGAAAATAATACAAGTTTAAAGCCATCAGTCAATATAGAGACAAGTACACCAAAGAAACTTTCAGAAGGAACAATATTTGATGATATCATCTTATTTAATGATGCTAATACTGAGAATGATGATAAGGATGATGAATATGATTTTTACTCATATACTTCAAATTCTGAAGACACTTATACTCATTTATCAGTCTTGGAAGGAAGAATTGAATTAGATACAAACTATGGCCCACATCAAGATTTGAATAATGAATGAAAGTTTGGTGATAGTAACCTAAAACTAAATGAAGATAAAATACAAGTTGATGGTCAAATATAGGCCCTAATAGTAGCTTTATTTTCTTTAATGATTGATAATAAAACATGGAAATACTATGAGAAATTTGATGTTGAAAACTATATAAAATATATAATTTCTACTAATCATCATCATCATTCACTGACAGAGAATGATGTTATCAGTAAATTGTTTCTGGAAACTCCAAACGATAAACTATAGGACAAATTAATAATATAGCTTAAGGAATTAATATAATTCAAGAATATATTAAAATGCAAATTGATAGAGTACAACGTGAAATACAATTAGAGATAGAAGATAGTTATAAAATTGATAAAATACATACTAAAAATCAAATCATCTTTTGAAAAAACAAATTGAACAGCTGAACGATAAAATTTATAGATTGGAAAATGAACTACATGATAGTATAAATAGCTGAAAGTGCATCAAGTAGATCACAACACTCTCCAAAAAATCTTTAAAATAACTCAATGTCTTTAAAAAGAAATTTAGTAGACGAACTCCATAATAAATCTCGAAAATTGTTTGTGCATTGTAGATATGTAATGAAAGGAATAGTTGATCTTTTATGGAGCTGATTTAGGTGAAATGGGAAACTATTCTACAGAAATTAGAAATTATTGATTATTGTAGACTGTAAATGATTCATTCACAAAGTTTCTATGGTCAATACCGTTGAAAATAAAAGTTGCATTCGAAAAAACCTAGGCTGTGGAAAATATTTTTGAAATGTTATGAGTAACAAAAAGCTTACAAATGGATGATTGTAAAGAATTTTTTAATAGACACTGGAAAATTCATGCATATGTAGAATATTAAACATTACTTAATATGAAAGCATCAATAGTAAAATGATTTAATAGATCATCCAAAGGAATTATGTGATGATGGTTCATATAAATGAAATATACAAAGAATTACTTAATGTACTCGTATACAATATAAAAGTTCATCTCACTATTTAAATGTTTCCGATTAAAGTTAACTCAACAAATGAGAAAAAGCTGCTAAATATAATAATTTGAAGATGAACAAAATGTTGAAATTTAATGAAAGTAAAAAATAAAATTAAACAGGAAAAATCTAGTTTGGTTTGTATTTTTGAAGGAATGATAGGTCTTAAGAAAGATAATTAACTTAATATACTGGAAATTCTCTAAACTTGTTGGCCTGTATGAAATATTGTGAAAACTTAAGTGTTCAAAATAAATTACAACACAGTGTAATATTCAGTAACACCTAATATTATCACTTTTTATAGTGAAAATTGTACATTTTCCATTTCGAAAGCTCTTGCAAGCGAAATTTTAAAATATGCCCATGGGCTATTATAATAGATCTTTACTCTATTAATTTCTATAGCTATCAAATCTTTAGAAAATATAGATAAACTACATAAATTGGACTTTGATTTCCAATCTTTAAGAATGTATATGTGTATGAATTAGTATCCAACAAACTTACTGAATAAATATGGACTTCAACTGGAATCATGCTGAAGCACACATAAATTGTAAAATGCAATGTAAGCAGATCTTACTTTATATCTGTATCTGTATGAGTATCAAATAAATTTACAGAAAAAATATTGAAAGCATGCCTAAGCATGCAAATTTAAAAGAATGTCACACAATTTTGTAAGCAAAGAAATTTTATGACTCTGTGCTAAATGAAATACATAAATATGTATCTACTTTGTAAAAGAATAAAAAGAGCGAAATCGTAAAATCTAATAGTATAGATTTTTAATTGAAACACCACTACATGTCGGACTCTCACTTCACTATCGATAGAAGCATGCTAAGGTATGCATGCTAGCAAAATATATAAATCTGTTAGAAGGTGATGAGAAACTTGTTTCTAATTATTAATCTGTAGACAGCAATTGTATCTGGATCAAACCAACTCATGAATGAAATGTATACAGCTATGGTTGATGGTGATGAGGACCTTTTTTAAGTAAGAAATGATTACATCTGAATGTGATAAAACCCAGCCTACGTCAACAATAACTTCAAGGGGTTCAACCAGCAAACCTCATGTAGAAAAAACTCGATGTAAAAATTCTCTCAAACATAGATATTCTAATGATTCTGATACTATGAAAACACAGACGGTGAATTGATGGTGGAGGTAACTGAATTATTTGAGATAGATTTTCTAGAATAGTTGATTATTAAACATGTATTTCTTTGTAGATAAAGTAATTTCTCTATACATACATACATATATTTACCTATATGTATATATGAATACATTTAAAAATTATACAAATATTCTCTTTTTCAAGTAGTAAAATCTGAAAAAATAGTAGTGATACATTAAAGAAAAAAAAAATATTAAAAAGAGAGACTGAGTGATCAACTGATACGTACACTTTGTATGACAGGTAAATAAAGCGCACTTAAAAATATCAGAAATATATACACAATACGCTGAAATTTAATAAAATGAGAAAGAAAAAATCATCTAGAACATCAAATAAAAGCCATAGGCGAGTAACCTTCATAAGATAAACATATACCTTATTAATGAAAACATATTATCAGTATGAAGTAACACAATTTGAGGAATTAAAATTTTAACATTTAATTGTCCCTTAACGCTGACAAAGAGTAGACAGATATGTTGACATAGAAAGTCATCTTGTATACTAGAGGAACCGTTGAGAGGCCAGACCTAAATTGTAAGAAAACGATTTCGTTTTCTGTTGATCGCTATTCAAGAAGAAAACAAGTTTCCTCATTATGATTTAACTAATTTAAAAGTACATTTAAATTCAGTCTCATATCCAAATGATGATGATCTTAACATAAAAATTAAAAATAAACGTTATGCAATTCTATATTATATGTACTCGTATCTAAGATTCCAACAAAGCTATTATATGAAAGAATCTCAAGCACTTCCAAATGCACTAAAGTTTAAGATAAAAGTTCCTTTTATTCAATAGGGGCCCACTTGATATAGAAATTTAATATGAAACAGTAAGCAAGGACCTCAGCTACTGCATTTTTATTAATGATCGAATAATAGAAAGTCCTGAAAGTCTTATAAATTAAGTAATATGAATGAAAAAAAAATGGTTTTAATAGACGAGTAAGGTTTCGAACGATTTTCATTACAAAAAGAAGTAGCGGATGTTTTTAACAATAATGAGTATAACAATTTCATTATAAAACCACCATTTGATTTTAAATGTTTATCAATAAAAAAGGAAAGAGAAGCAAAGTGGTTAAAAAAAGCTGGACTGCTGGATCAGTTTCATTTCAAAGCGTTTATCATTTTTTAAAGCCAATGCAAGATGTTCTAAAATATATGAAAAAGGTGAAGAAAAAAGATGATAGTTGGAAAAAATTTTACACCGAAAAATTTCTAACGTTGACTATATAGGCTCCATCAACTTTAAACAAATGGAAATAAAATATATTAATATATTAGGAATTAAATTTTACTTAAAACAGAAACTCCTCACAAACTTTTAAGTAAATACATCTAAAAATTAAAAGAACGTTTTTTTAATTTCAAATAAAAAAACTATTGAGATATTTCACATCTATACACAAAAGACCAGGCGAATATTTACAACAGCAACAACAGCACATGACAAAAAAAATGTATTTAAACAGGGAGCCCCAGACTTATTTGTATGTACATACATACATACATAAAATCAATTTGTAGATCCATATGTACATATGTACACATATTATCAAATTTCTTACCCATGCTCAAGTATTTATTGGATTTTAACAATCACACTTACATATCTACATCATGAAAACATACAAACCGTTCTCCAAGCTATTGACGCTTGAAGACGAAAGTCGAAGAAGACAAATGTACTTAAATAAACAAACTTATCACAGACCAGTCAAACTCTATCGCGCATACACACATACACACACACACAAAATCATCACGATCGTACGCAAGAATTTTGCAAAATCTGAAATTAATATTTTACAAATATAAACAAATTTCTGACCGACAGACTTTAACACTGGACAAATTTAAGCTTGATAAAATCTAAAGCAATCTCATCCTCCAATATGAAAAACATACTAGGATTAGGGAAGTTCAGATATATGATACTATTTTCTAGCAAAAAATGTTCATATGAGAAAGAATTTATTTCTACGTACATATAAATACTATGGTGAGAAAATCACATACACACACACATACTAAAATTCATCTACGAAAAATTAAACCTATTTCAACAACGCCCCTCCCCTCACAAATCACAGTCAGCCTAAAGTTCTTACAGATATATATACACAAAATCTCAAGGTAACATACAATCTATCAATCTCACAACCTAGATCACGATCAGCCTTAAACTCATATAGACATACATACACACAGATACGTATACATATACATGAACACCTTCACCTCACCTCTCATTAATCATGATCAGCCTTAAACTCCTACAGATATACACACAAATTGTGCTGTTATATATTTCATGAACACTTCGCCCCTCATAAATCACGATAAGCCTTAAATTTCCTACAGATATACATACACAAGTTCTCAAGGTCACATACAATCGTTAATCTGAACAATCCAAATCACGATCAGCCTTAAACTTCTAAAAACATACATACACAAAAATTTCTACAAACATATAAACTCCCAAATTCCTATAGATACATATTACAATAACACCCCCCGCCTACCTCAAATCAAGGACAGACTTAAACTGCTATATATAAATACATACATACACATACACACATAGGCACATTCTATCTATCTATCACAACAAGACCCTCCCCCACCTCAAATCACAATCAGTCTTAAACTCCTACGAACATACATATACACAGATTCCCACGGATACGTATTACATGAACACTCTCACCTCACCTTTGATAAATCACAGACAGCCTTAAACTCTTACAGACATACATACATACATGTACACAGATTCCCACGGATATATATTACAACAACTCCCCGCCCTCCACCAGTCGATCTACCTCAAATACATCCCGCCCCCCACCAAGCACAGCTTAGCTTAAATTCCAACAAGCATATACGTCACCGAATTCCCACGGTTACATATTACAAAACACCCTCACCTACCCAAATCACGGTCAGCTTTAAGGTCTCACAATCTAGACACACCCCGCCCTCCACCAAGCACAGCCATACTTCAATTCCTACAGCTAGACACACCTCGTCCTCCAAGAATCATAGCCAGACTTCAAATCCTACAGCTAGACACACCCACAAATTTTCCGTCGGCATTAGGAAAAATCATTTCCATGATTTTCCCGTCGGCATTTGAAAAAAATAAACATGTTTTCCCGTCGGCATTCGAAAAAATAAACATGTTTTCCCGTCGGCATTTGAAAAAAATAAACATGTTTTCCCGTTGGCATCAGGAAATCATACACATATAAAAGCCTCAAACCTATAAACCCCTTAATGTATTCCTACAAAATATTCCGCACACAAATTCCCACGGATACATATTACAACAACACCCGCCCCCACCAAACACAGGCTGCCTTAAAGATACACCCGCAAATTCCCACGGTTACATGTTACAAAAACCTCACCTGCCCAAATCACGGACATCAACAAATTTCCACCGTCTAACAACAACAATCATAACTTTCCCGTCGGCATTAGAAAAAATAAAGATGTTTTCCCGTCGGCATTAGAAAAAATCATACAAATATAAAAATCTTAAAGCTATAAACTCCCTTAATGTATTCCACAAAATATTCCACGCACAAGTTCCCACGGTCATACATACATACATATACTTAATATAAATAAAAAAAGTTAATATAAACAAAACACTCCTAATGTAAACAAAAAACACAGACGGACGGACGGACACACACACGTAGGTATCAAATTTCACAAATTTCCAAGAATTTTAACATTTCAGCCAAAATTTAACAATTTCAGCCACAATTTAACAATTTCAGCCCACAATTTAACAATTTCAGCCACAATTTAACAATTTTAATTGGGGCCGAACCGCTATTTCCCTACTACTCATATTGTTAACAAACTAAAAGGTTATGAAATGTAAAATACTTTTTATACAAAGAGATTAAGGAAATTGTTCGAATATTCTACAAAAACAATTCGTATAATTTTTTATTCTAAATTGAAAATTTTTGTTCGTTCGAACAAAAATTAAAAAAGTTGTTCGAATATTCGAATAATTTTTGTTCGAATGACAACACTAGTATCTAAACATATATGAATATGTAGGAATTCATGCATGGGAATATATGGGATTATACATGGCAAAGCTATTATACATATATGAGTTGATAATGTACGAAATGGATTATAATATATGAACTCATAAATGGAAATTTAATTATGAAGCTCTTCATATGTGAATCCACATATAGAAATAAGATTTAATATATGGAGCCATACAAAAATGTATGCATATATGATATCTCACATAAGATCGTATTTGCAATCAAAAAAGCTTTCATTTTATTTAGTCGATCTTTTTCCCTCTGTTTTGTTATCAATGGTGATTCGGAAATCTATTAGAAAATACATACGGTATACAAAGTTTATATGCGTAGAACCTCGACATTTAAAAAGAAAACCCATTTTGGTACGATTTTAAACATTGTAACCCTATTAAATAAATCAAATAATCAAAAGGATAAGTCAGTTATTAATTTGATAGAAAATTACGGAATACTCTAGATATTGTTAAAAAACAAAACTCATATTACTGCAAAAAATTATATTGAAAACTAGTGTTAGTATAAAAACAGATTATTTTTTCTTTTATAATTAATTGCATTGGTTTTTAATATAGTTTCTTAAATTAAATTCTATGTACGAATATCAGGTGCGATAGAAATTTCTGAATATATATTATTGTTATTATATTCCCACCCAGCTAAAAAAATATGTATTTAGCATATATGATATTCCATATATGGTTTGGATCCGAAAAATGAAATGAAATGGACATATATGATAATACATATTCAGACAATTTCATATATGTATGTGTAAATATTCCTTATACAGCATCCAAAGTTCATACTCATACTCCCTGAACTCAAAAATGCGCACTACAGTGCAATAAATTATATTATTAAAATTACTTTTTTTTAAGATCTTGAACAGGGAGGTTGTATTTAATGAAACGTTTGTTTGGACAAATAATTAAAAACGAACCAAAAGACATTTCATTCGACATTTTAAGAGAAAAGGTGAATCAATTATTAAAAAAACACAAAACTCATATTCGTGCATAAAATATAATTTAAGAAATCAGCTTAAAAACTGATGCACTTATAAAGGAAAAAATAATTATTATTCTATACTAGCACTAGTTTTCAATATAATTTTCTCCAGTAATATGAACTTTGTTTTTAAATATATCTAGAGTATTCCGTAATTTTTTTCAAATTAATGACTGACATCCTTTTGATTATTTGTTTTATTAAATAGAGCCACAATGAATGATATTAAATCGTACAAGAATGTTTTTTTTTGTTACAAGAGTTTTTATATTTTAAACGTTGAGACTACGCATATAAACTTTGCATACTGTATGTATTTTCTAATAGATTTCCGATTCACCATATAATTTTTTTTATGGCTCCATTATATTAGATCTTGTTTCTATATATGGATTCATATATGAAGAGGTTCATATCTAAATTTCCATATATGAGCTCATATATTATAATACATTTCATATATTAGTCCATATATTAATTCATATATAATAGTTTTGCCATGTGTAATCCCATACATTTCCATACATGAATTCAAAGATATTCATATATGTTTATATGTATATATTTACACACAGAGAAAACAGATTTGTTGTGATAACCGAATTTGTAGCCAATCGAATTTTGTCGGTTCCAACAACTAATACACAATTCTGTTGTAATGAACGAATATAGCTTTTGTAAGCACCAATATTTCAGTAGCGATATGTGAATTTTTAGAATGAAATTTTAATTGTGACTATAGAAATAATTAATTGATACAACCAATATAATTGGTATTTTTAAAGGAATCATTAGTAGAAATGGCTCATACACATACATACATGCGTAAAAACAATTTGTGCAGAATAAAAATGGTAAGTACATTATTATACTCGTATTTATCGCATATTGTTCTAAGTTTTTTCTTATATTCTGAACAAAGTAAATTTATATAAAGTATATGCAAGTACTCAGGTGATTCATTTTTTCTCGTGTAGTGTGAATGCCTGAATGTAAAAAGTTGCTTACAATTTTCGTACGCCATTTTGTTTTGTTTTGCTTTGTTATACACAATTGTGTATACTGAAAACGTACGTGAAAAAGTTTAAATAAATTTTTACTTAAAAAATGTGTTACAAAACATTTAAAAATAATTATATTTAATTATTAAAGTACATATGTGTATTAAAGGTTTATCAATTAATAAATTTACTTTGGTTTTGTCTATCCATACATTTCCTTTTTTTTGTATGCAGATCTGGGACTATTGCATTAAATAAGCAAATGCATTGACCATTTTCCCACACTTAACTAAATCAATGCAAATGCAATTTTATTACATTAGAACTAACTTTGATAATTTTCTTTTTGCATTAAAATAAGATCCCTTCAAAGTAATGCATGAATATTGCATTGTTACTTTTAGTTCACTATTTTTTCACCACTACACACATTATGAATAGTATTATTGCATTATATGTAGTGCAAAATGTGTATATACATAAAAACATATGTACATACATAAATATGTAAATTTTTATCACCCAAGACGAAAAATCATATCACTACGTTTTTTATAAATTTGTTCGAGAGAAAGACAAAACTTGATGAAATTGTTTTTCGTTTATAAAATCACCATTTTTTAAGATATAACTTTGCAATAAACGAAAACCTAAGTTCTGATCATTTGTCAATTGCACTGTTTTTCATATAAGCTCGAGATGCAACGTACTTGAAGTATGAAACTTTTTCATTTTTTCAATTGGTTCTGAAATATAGTTTGTATTTATATTGACAGTTTTTCTTTTCTTTAATTTGTATGTACGTACTTATGATGCTGGTGCCCTCAATGAACTTTACTGTATTTTTTTATTTAATTATTTGTGCTATCTGATCAAATATGTTAACGTTTTATTCAATATTGCTGTGTACAATATTTGATAATGCAATAATATTGCATTACTTCATGATGTGCTTAGCGGCAATACAAAATTAGTGCATTTTTTGCCATGCGATTAGCTGCTAATGCAATATTAATCCATTACTTTTAAGAGATTTTATTTAAGTGCAAAAAATGGTGCACTACAAGCATCAAATTTAAATTCGCACTAAAATTTTTGTTTTTCAATCAGTGCTTATGCAAAAGTAATGCAAGTTGCCCAGGTCTGGTTGTATTCATCTGTTTTTGACATTCATCCATTATTCTTACACAAACAAATCACCTGTTGTTTTTGTACTTTCTTAGTTGTTGTAGACCTGCATATCCTTTATATAAATATGCTTTGATTCTGAATTGAATGAAATGTACAAATTTTTTATCTGCGTGGTTGCCGGTATTCGGCTTTATTACACAGAGATATTTTCCGATCAAGAAACTACGAATTATTTGCACAAATAATTTCACTTCAGAATAACATTAATAACACTTCGAATATTTTGCGATTTGTATAATAATGTTCTTACCTTTTTTGTTAAATAGAGATTTTGTGTAATTATTCTTCAAAATATATTTTTTATATGACATTTCTATCTAATTTTGATTTTTGTTGATAACATTAAAATTTTTATACAAGTAATAATTCAATTACGATAGCAAAAAATATATTTTTCCTTTTGTATTCAGAATAAAAAATCAGTTAGGAACATCAAAATGGTTGTACTTTTTCGTAGATCGCACGACTTTGTATGATAGTGTATCACGGCCTTTAGCCTTTCCGGGCTAGATTTAGCCCATTTTCAGTCACTTAAAACTCGGAAAAAATGTTTGGGTCCCAAATTAAAAAACGTGCTAATATAGCAATTTTTACAATTATCTTTCAGCCTTTTTAGTTCCTTTTTACTTTTTGTGCGATATTGCTACATTTAAATTTTATGAACTTTTTCTTCCTTTAATCTAATATCGACTTATGAATTAACGTAACAGCATTGTTTTACTAATTTGCTTCTGTTAATTTGCTTTACAAGTTTAAAAAAGATGAAACAAAATAGAATAGTGCTCTTTTTTCCAAATTTTTATTTTGGAAGATATTCAGTACAGCCTCAAAACAGATTTTTATTTAATAACGACCAATTTTAAATGTACTTACGTATATGTACATATGTACTACTACATATGTATGTATATACTAGTTAATCTATGAAGTTATATTATTGAAATATAATATGAAATGTAAATGAAATACATATGTATGTACCTCATTGAAATGTTATACGAGTATATCAAGCTACATATATGTTCATATCATGGTAGTTATTTATTTTGTAATAAATTAATTTGCAAAAATTGGTTTTTGTGGTTTTCATTTTCAACAGAAACATTTGAAAATTGGCCCCTTTTCGCGCTTTATCCATATATTTGACTTTACGTTGCGCTAAACGTATATTTTTTCAGTTTAGCCAAAGACTATAAATATATAAAGATGTTCCACGTAGAACATTAAATAAAAACTAAAATTTTTTGCGTTTAATGATGCTGCGGGGGAAGTAACAAGGGAAAATTATATTGTTTGTTATTTGAGCGAAACCACAAACAAAGAGAGCACAAAATTTTTGAGATTGTACACTTTATATAAGTATGTATGTAGTAATGTTGAATGCCATACAATGTATGCACACACATAAATGATGCTTATAGAGAAATTTGTGTGTGTGTGTGTGTTATATTTCTTGTTCAAAGCACAGTCAGTACGAGAAAAAATATGAAATTACTAAAAGAAGTTTCTTCTTTTGATATATTCATGTGCAAATAAATTACGTAAAGCCAATGCGACCGATTGTGTTATTGTAGAGTAAAAATACGTGTTTTATTGTTGTAAAATTAAAAATAAGTTGATTCGCACCGAACTACATATAATTATTTGATTTAGACTTAGAAAAAAGATTTTCAAAAACTTTTATGTGAATCTTACACACTGCAAAAAATCAGTCTGATGGAACACACAAACTTCCAAAATCTGTTTCTTTATCATAATTTTTAGCGTGAACAAACATTTCTGAAGGATATGACAAAACTTGCGCTGGTTTAATTACATCCACACGCCATTTTGCAAAAAGTTTTTTCGTTCGCTTTTATATTTAACTCACCAACTTCGGCTTCAATAGATTTCTTATTCATTATTTTGCTTTCTAATGTTTTTAACCTACTTTTTAAACTTTTGGATTTTTGCTTTAATTTAAGTTTGTCTTGCGAAACAGTCTTAAAGTTTTTAAACATAGTAAAATATTTCTTTCTATAAAATTCTTAATTTTTACAACTTTTATAACAATTTGTGCAAAACGATGGTGATTCCGATCTTTTGCGCTTATGAGGCGGACTTCTAAATAAGGGTAAAGCAACATCTTCATTTAATAAACAGTTTTCTTTTTCTATATCTGAGTCATCAGTCAAGTTTAAAGTTGGTACTGCGTCGCGCTTCAAGTATTTCTTTCCTATATTTTCTGACGGAAAGTGTCTTTCACATATATATATATATAATGTCCGCGATCTTTCCAAAAAGCTTTCGTCAAAGTTGCACTTTTCTATCCACGCTTTAAGCAATATGTCATTGGAGTATGGAAAACGAAAGATTTTAAAGTTTGGAAAACTTCATTTGGATCTGCCACAATGAGGCAAACAACACTTATTGCCTGCTATAAGCGATAACTTCTTTTGTTTAATTTCAGTTAGTTCGCTCATTATGAAATTTTTTTACTTATTTAATTACTAAGACTTTTTTAATTTCACACTAGATTATAGTTTCAAGCACAATTTATTCACTGTGAAGCAGTAGTACAGTCGAATTTTTGCCTAATCTTCAACGGGTTAAGATGTAGAATAAGAAAATTTCACTTCATACACAACGTTTTATGATTTATTTAGGTAAATAATTGTCATATGCAAATTTTTCCTTTACTAATTGAATATGTAAAAAAAATGTTTTATGACTTAATCAGGAAAAATAAACTAACAAGTGTCTTTCAATAAAAAATGCAGGTAATAAAATTAAAAAATGCTAACCAGAGATATTTTTTAAAGTATGTGGGTTTTTCCAATATACCTGCCTCAGCAAAATATATGTGCTTTAATCACAAAACTTGGGATATGCAGACAGCAGTACACACGTGCATTTTATTGCACCCGTTGTGGTAAAACCACAATTATGCTATTCTTACAAATAATTTTATGGTCTTTATTGCTAAAAACTTAATTACTACATGCTAAAACATTTATTTTTAAGGGTTGCAAACAAGTCATGCAAGTGATGTGAAAAAAACACACTGCACCAGGTAAATAAATCGCAATACCTTCATTAATCAAAGGAATAGCATATTAATTGAAACTTTTACTTTTCTGCTGTCAGTTTTTGAACACTGATATTAAATTCAAATAACGGTAAATTGATATTCGGTGCGAATCCATGTATTTGCAAAAGTACAACAATAAAATACATATTTTTGCCATACAAATAAACAATCGGCAACATTAAGTTCTACGTAGCTTATGTCCATATACATATGCATATGTGCGAAAACACAAGTTCTTTTTGTTTGTGTATATTTTTTCTTTGCTTTAGGAAAAATACACAAATCCATTCATACGTATGCATGCAAAGGCACACATACACACATGTATGCATATGCAGATGAATAGCAAAGACATGAGAATAATAAGTGCTCTGAGAAAATAAAATACTCTCTTTGAAACACATGGATTTAGTAGAAAATCCACCAGCAAATTAAGCACTGACAGTACAATGTATGGACGTAGATCAAAGATGATCAAAAATAAAAATGAGATGTACTAGCGCTCGCTCTCGCAACCCTAACTCCCAGCAAACATATTGGCAAACACCTAAAACAAATTTCATAATGATATGAATAAAAATGTATTTTCAAAACGTTTTCATTTCCAGCCTTAAATATTTTGTAGCATAAAAGGCATTGAATGTTATGAAAAGCATCATTTATCATAAAATACCGTTCACATCTCATTTCGTAGACGTGTAGCTTTTATATTTTTTACTTTGTTTTTTGTGTGTTCAATTGTAATTGAATCGTGTGTGTTTACTGTGCTTTGTTCAACAAAAACCAACAACAATGCTTAATAAATTCCTGAAAAAAATGACGATACTCCGACGCATGTGTTTTCGTCGCTTGCTCAACGATGAATGAATGAGTTTTTAAAAGAGCGTAACAAATGAGTATGAATTTTTTTCAAACAATTGTTGTATGGCAAAGATGATCAAAAATAAAAATGAGATGTACTAGCGCTCGCTCTCGCAACCCTAACTCCCAGCAAACATATTGGCAAACACCTAAAACAAATTTCATAATGATATGAATAAAAATGTCTTTTCAAAACGTTTTCATTTCCAGCCTTAAATATGTTGTAGCATAAAAGGCATTGAATGTTATGAAAAGCATCATTTATCATAAAATACCGTTCACATCTCATTTCGTAGACGTGTAGCTTTAATTTTTTTTACTTTGTTTTTTGTGTGTTCAATTGTAATTGAATCGTGTGTGTTTACTGTGCTTTGTTCAACAAAAACCAACAACAATGCTTAATAAATTCCTGAAAAAAATTACGATACTCCGACGCATGTGTTTTCGTCGCTTGCTCAACGATGAATGAATGAGTTTTTAAAAGAGCGTAACAAATGTGTATGAATATTTTTCAAACAATTGTTGTATGGGCTGAACATCTATGTTGTATGGGCTGAACATCTATGACGTAGAACAATGATGTCCAAAAATGTTTTGCAGCTGTATTGGTGAGAAATTTTGAAGCACAGTGTGCTTACGATAAGTAAGCACAAGGATTTTATTTAAAATTTAATTACAACAAATTGTTTTGTTTATCAAAAAGAAAATAGAACATCTTTATATTTATAGTCTTTGGTTTAGCTCCTTTTAGTCCTCTTTTCAAAAAAAATTTTATTGAACTTAATTTTTCTCTTCCTTTTGCTTAACAACAAGAACAATCTATTTCAGTGATGTCAAAAATAAAATTATAGTTGTATGTGTGAGAAAAGTTGTCTCATTCGTCTCTGAAGTACATAGAAAAAAATAAATATTTGGACAAATTCATTTTAGTAAAGCAGCTCAAGAAAAATATAAAAAGGGGCCTATGTGATAGAAAATTAAAAAATAACACGAAAAAATTTAATAAAAAAATTGGCGCCGACCCATATTTTCCGAGTTATGGGGCTCTGAACATAAGAAACCGTAAAAAATTATCTGATAGAAACGTGAAAAATAAGAAAAAAAATAGTAAAAATACTTATCTGCGACCCATATTTCCCGAGTTATTGGTCTTTAAAGTTTAGAGTCTAAACTTTAAAGATATTTCTTTCAAAATACACAAAAAAAATCGATTAAAAAAATTAACTAAGACCTTTCTATATAAAGGTAACGAAATATAAATACACACAAACATGTAGTAACAAATGTTTGACATTGTTATTAAAACGCCTTTCACACACCGTATGGGCCATTGTATATAAATAGAAACTACTTTCATTCTCTTTCTTTTGTAAAATAAGGTTTGTTAATTTTGTTTGTTTTATCTACCCCTAGAAAGTTTTTACAAAAATGTGTAATGGCCTTAAAAAATTCACTTTTGGGTTAAAAGCCTGCGTTTATATTTATTTGCGCATACATACAATCTTTAAAAACCCTTTTTTCCCAACAAATATAGAATAGAAGTTCCTTCGATTCTTTTAAATATATTCTAAGTCAAAATCTACCATTAACCAAACAAGTATTCTAAAACAAAACTTACTTTTTTGTTTTAAAAATGCAGAGTTAAAACCAAAAAGATTCAATTAATGAATTTAACACCTATATTTTTATATATTTTATCTTGCCTTAAATATCGTTAAAAAAAAGAAAAATACACCGTTTTCGCTTTCATATTTTTATCGTTTTGTTAAGTAATATCTTTTGTAATTTATTTCAAATGTTTGTGGTAATAGTAAGAAACATATTAATTATATTTTATACTGCAACAATTGCGGTAATTAAAATTATAACTAAAATTACAATAGTCTACTATGATTTTATAAAAAGAAAGAATCAAAGCAATGTATACTTATTATCAAAAAAAAACCGAAAATTTATTAACACAAAACTGTTTTTATGTTAAATTAAAAATATTAATTTTCATTTTGAAAGTATCAATATTCTTTCTAAGCAATTTACCAAAAAAATGCAAAAACAATTGTTAAAATTAATATTGGTTCAACCAACAAATTTTATATGGCAACAAAATTTTTATTTTTAAATTTAATTTTTTTATACCAAAAATTTTACTAAAAACAAAGTTTTCATTAAATGTCAAACCAATTTCATATACAAATTTTAATTTATAAATATGTATCTACATTTCAAAAACAAAATTAAATTTTTTAAATAAAAACCATGATGCAATAAATCTGTGGCAATAAGGAAAAAGTGCTTAAGTCATATCTTACTGTTTTGCAGGAGAGCACTTTTAAGCTTTCAAGTCGATTTTCAGAAATTTAATTATTTTACAGTTAAATTGGGAAATTCTCTGTTCGCCGTTTTTTTTCAAGCGAACATCGTTATACACACTGTAAGTAATACATCTAAGTTGAAATATACCAAAGTATTATCTAAATTAAGCTATTATTCCAAATGAAATTAGAAGTCAAAAAAAGATAAGTCGCAAGTCATAGTGCTATAACTTCCTGAAAAACCACACAACTTAATTGAAATTTTGACCAGGGGTACGAATATGAAGATTACGGAGGTACTATGTATGTACACATGTACATATGTGTAAGAACCTATTTTTCAACCAACAAACATAAAAAATTAATTATATATTTTTCGTAAGCGTGCGTGATTGCGATAAGTTGTACACCACTCGCGCGTGATTAAGAATTTTTTATACGTGAGCATGCGTGATTTCAAATTTTCAAGACCATTCGTGCTTGAAAGTGCGTGAGTAAAATATTTTTCTGCTTGAGCGTGCGTGTCGTGAGTCAAAAACCGCTCACGTGCACATCTCTAATTGCGGCCCTATTTAATAAATCAAATAATCAAAAGGATAATTCAGTCATTAATTTTATAGAAGGTAACGGAATTGTCTAGATATTTTTGAGAAACAAAGTTTATATTACTGCAAAAAATTATATTCGAAACTAGTGTTAGTGTTAAAACGATTTTTTTTTCTGTTATAATTAATTGCATTAGTGTTTAATCTGATTTCTTAAATTAAGTTTTGTGTGCTAATATAAGTTTTGTGTTTTTTACTTAACCGACCTTTTATCTTAAAATTATGAATGAAATGTTGTTAAGTTCGTTTTTAATTATTTTGTTCGAACTAATGTTTTCTTAAATTAAAACTCTCTGTTCAAGATCTTAAAAAAGGTTATTTTAATAATTTAATTTATTGCATAACAGTGCGCTTTTTTGAACCAAGGCAGTATGAATATGAACTTTGCATACTGTATATGGAATATTTACATATACATGTAGGAAAATTTCTGAATATATATAATCATATATGTCCATATACCCTCATTTTTCGGATCCGAACCGTATATGAGATATCACATATGCTCCATACATATTTTGTTTTATCTGCGTAATATAATGAATAGGGAGAAGATCACCCAAACTGTGTTTCGTGTTGAAATGGAACCAAATGACATAAAATTTAGCAAAAATGAGATTGATCCAATCTATAGCTTACAATATCTCTTATTCCGAAAAATCCAAGTAGAAGAACCACGCAATTGGTCCCGTACATTGCCATACTTGTCAATAATATGGCCACACAAAAACTTACTGCAAAGTACCTACTGTTTTTGTTGTGCGCTAGTTGCAATAAGCCAAAAGATGAAAAAGGCAAAAAGTACAGTAATTCTGGAGGTCATCACACTGCTAAGTACAGAGGATGTCCTAAGTAGTTTTCTTTAAACAAGTTTTTGGACAAAAACCTAAAGTAATCCAGGTCAAACAGGAAAATACTTCACGTGTATCATATGCCGACGCTGTGAAGATCAATTATATTGTCAACACCTAATAATTCAACAAATCCTAACAAAAATGCAAACTATGAACAACTTTAGTACAAATATGACTAGTATGATGCAAGAAATGCTGCGAATGCAGAATACACCGCTTCAAGCATTAGTTAACAAGCCATGAACATGTTAAAAGTATGTTTCTGGAACGCAAACGGCATTCACCAACACAAAAATTAACTCTAGCACTTCCTTACGGAAAAAATATTAATATAATGTTGGTTTCTGAGACTCATTTGACTTCGAGAATCCTTTTAAAAATGAATAGCTACACCTTAAATGATACAAAGGACCCGTCAGCAAGAGCATGCGGTGGATCAGTAAATCTAATAAAGTCAAGACTCAAGCACTATATTCTTAACAACATTTTTGAAGGAAACCTGTAAGCAAAGAATATTTTCGTAGAAAATTTTTGTGCGAATTTCGTGATATCAGCAATTTACTAACCTGCCAGATTTTTAGTCACCGAAGATCAATATAAGAAGCTCTACAAATCGCTTGGATCTTTTTCGTGGCAGCTTGACATAGAAACAATTCGGGAAGTTATAGACTTTGGCGTCATGAAAAATATCTCTAGAGATTTAATTCATGTAGAAGTTTCTCTACATCTCTCCTCGCGTCATGAAAAATATCTAGGGATTTAATCCAAGTTGAAGCTTCTCTAGATCTCTCGTCCGACCACTCTCCCACGATCGTTTCAATATGTATCCCGCTAAGAAACTTACATCACCCATATGTGAAGATAATGATTCGTGTTAATTTGCTGGGGTTCAAAAACTATCTCAGTAGTCATTAGTAGTAGTAGTAGTTCCCTACCGGTTCTGGCGCCGATTAAAATTGTGAAATTCGTGTGAAATTTTTAAAAATTCTGGACTGAAATTTGTGAAATTTTAAAATTGTGCTGAAATTTGTGAAATTTGTCTGAAATTTGAAAAATTGTGTTTTTTGTTTACATTAGGAGTTTTTTTTTTGTTTACATTAGGAGTGTTTTGTTACATTAAGTGTTTTTTGTTTATATTAAGTGTATGTATGTTTGTATGACCGTGGGAACTTGTGCGCGGAATATTTTGTGGGAATACATTAAGGGGTTTATAGGTTTTATATGTATATGATTTTCTAATGCCGACGGGAAAACATGTTTATTTTTTTCGAATGCCGACATGAGAAATAATGAAAATTATTTTTTCTAATGCCGACGGGAAATTTGTGGGTGAGTCTAGCTGTAGGAATTGAAGTCTGGCTGTGCTTGGTGGAGGGCGGAGTGTGTCTAGATTGTGAGACCTTAAGGCTGACCGTGATTTGGGCAGGTGAGGGTGTTTTGTAATATGTAATGAATTCGGTGGCGTTTATGCCTGTTGGAGTTTAAGCCAAGCTGTGTGTGTGTGTATACTAGAGGAACCGTCGTGAGCCTAGACCTAAATTCACAGAAAATTACTTCGTTTTCTCTTGATCGCTTTTCAAGAAGAAAATAAGTTTGTTCATTGCGATTTGATTAATTTAAAAATACATTTAAATTCAGTCTCATATCCATCTGATGATATTAACATAAAATTTAAAAGTGAACGTTATTCAGTTCTATATGATATATATCTAAGATTCCAACAAAGCTACTACTCGTATATGAAAGAATTTCAAGCGCTTGTAACTGCATCAGAGTTTAAGATAAAAGCTCCTTTTATTCAATAGCGGAACAATTGATATAGAAATTTAATTTGAAACAGCAAGCAAGGACCTCAACTGCTGCATTTTTACTGATGATCGAATAATAGAAAGTCCGGAAAGTCTTATATATTAAGTAATATGAATAATAAAAATGGTTTTGATAGACGTGTAAAGTTTCAAAACTAATTCGAATGATTTTCATTACAAAAAGAAGTAGCGGATGTTTTCAACAATAATGAGTATAACAATTTCAATATAAAACCAAAGAAGCAAAGTGGTTAACAAAAAACTACCATCATCTAAGCTAGACTGCTGGATCAGTTTCATTTCAAAGCGTTTGTCATTTTTTAAAAGCCAATGCAAGATGTTCTAAAATATATGTAAATGGTGAAGAAAAAAGACGACGGTTGGAAAAAATTTTACACCGAAAAATTTCTAAAGTTGACTATATAGGCTACATCAACTTTAAACAAATGGAAATAAAATATATTAAATATTTATACTATAGTTACTACAACTAGAGAGGAATTCAATTTTACTTAAAACAGAAACTCCTCAAAAAATTTAAATAAATACATCTAAAAATTAAAAGAACGTTTTTTAATTTCAAATAAAAAAACTACGGAGATATTTCACATCTATACACAAAACACCAGGAGAATATTTGCAACAATAAAAGACCGCACATGACAAAAAAAAAATATTTAAAGAGGGAGCCACAGACTTATTTGTATGTACATACATACATACATAAAATCAATTTGTAAATCCATATGTATGTACACATATTATCAAATTTCTTACCCATGCTCAAGTATTTATTGGATTTTAACAATCACACTTACATATCTACATCATGAAAACATACAAACCGTTCTCCAAGCTATTGACGCTTGAAGACGAAAGTCGAAAAAGACAAATGTACTTAAAATAAACAAACTTATCACAGACCAGTCAAACTCTATCGCTCATGCACACATACACACACACAAAATTACCACGATCGTACACAAGAATTTTGCAAAATCTGAAATTAATATTTATACAAATATAAACAAATTTCTGACCGACAGACTTTAACACTGGACAAATTTAAGCTTGATAAAATATTATTTCTACATACATATAAATACTATGGTGAGAAAATCACATACACACACACATACTAAAATTCATCTACGAAAGATTAAACGTATTTCAACAACGTCCCTCCCCTCACAAATCACAGTCAGCCTAAAGTTCTTACAGATATACATACACAAAATCTCAAGGTAACATACAATCTATCAATCTCACAACCTAAATCACGATCAGCCTTAAACTCATATAGACATACATACACACAAATACGTATACATATACATGAACACCTTCACCTCACCTCTCATTAATCATGATCAGCCTTAAACTCCTACAGATATACACACAAATTGCGCGGTTATATATTCCATGAAAACTTCGCCCCTCATAAATCACGATAAGCCTTAAATTTCCTACAGATATACATACACAAAATCTCAAGGTAACATACAATCTATCAATCTCAACAATCCAAATCACGATCAGCCTTGAACTTCTACAGACATACATGCACAAAAATTTCTACAAACATATAAACTCCCAAATTCCTATAGATACATATTACAATAACACCCCCCGCCTACCACAAATCAAGGACAGACTTAAACTGCTACATATACATACATACATACACATATACACATAGGCACATTCCATCTATCTATCACAACAAGACCCTCCCCACCTCAAATCACAATCAGCCTTAAACTCCTACGAACATACATATACACAGATTCCCACAGATACGTATTACATGAACACTCTCACCTCACCTTTGATAAATCACAGACAGCTTTAAACTCTTACAGACATACATACATACATACATACATGTACACAGATTCCCACGGATACATATTACAACAACTCCCCACCCTCTACCAGTCGATCTACCTCAAACTATCCCGCTTCCCCCCCCCCCCCCCACAAGCACAGCTTGGTTTAAATTCCAACAAGCATAAACGTCACCGAATTCCCGCGGTTACATATTACAAAACACCCTCATCTACCCAAATCACGGTCAGCCTTAAGGTCTCACAATCTAGACAAACCCCGTCCTCCACCAATCACAGCCAGACTTCAATTCCTACAGCTAGACACACCCCGCCCTCCACCAATCACAGTCAGACTTCAATTCCTACAGCTAGACACACCCACAAATTTTCCGTCGGCATTAGGAAAAATCATTTCCATGATTTTCCCGTCGGCATTTGAAAAAAATAAACATGTTTTCCCGTCGGCATTTGAAAAAAAATAAACATGTTTTCCCGTCGGCATTTGAAAAAAATTAAGATGTTATCCCGTCGGAATTAGAAAATCATATACATATAAAAGCTTCAAACCTATAAACCCCTTAATGTATTCCCACAAACATACATACATATAAATTCCCACGGTCATAAAAAATCTGACTGATTGAACCGCGTTCGTATGTAGTAATAAAAAAAACTCCTTATATAAACAAAAAACAGTTAATATAAACAAAAAAACTCCTAATGTAAACAAAAAACACATTTTCAGAAATTTCAAATTTTAAAATTTCAGAAAATTTTAAAATTTCAGAAAATTTTGCACTGAAATTTAGAAATTTCATCAAAATTTCAGCAAAATTTCACAATTTTAATTGACCCAGGACCATCAGTTCCCTACTACTTTGGGTAATTCAAATTTGAAATTTAAGAAATTGTATTTTCGGTGCGCTTTGATGTTGTATTGTTTACATAACTAGCCGTCCACACGAGCAATAATCTTGGCAATTATTGCCTTGGCAATTGTCAAATTCGATTGCCGACACAAGATATCAGCGTGTGGACCGTATAAATATGTGTTCAAATATATATTAAGCAACAAATGTTAAAATACATTGCTGAGCAATAATCTCTTAACACATGCTGTCAAATTGAAATAATATTATTTTTTTAAACAAAAATGATGGCAACTCTATGAGTCGTTAAAAAAATTTTTAAGTCTGATTTTATTTAGGATTTTTTAATAATATATTGAGAATCACAAGGGGGTGGAAAATAAATTAGATGCAATCGAATAAAGATGCTTGTTTTGTAAAGATTTTTGTTTGAGGCTTTCAAACTGATTGTGTTGGTATATTGTGATTCTCAATATAGTATTAAGAGTCTTACTATAAACATACGAAGTTTCTTGTCTAAATTCACAAAATTTTTGGGTTGAAGTCCACTGATGAGTTCCAAAAGCGGGAACGAAATGCATATAGACAACTGCTTAACCATAAAAACAAGCCAAATGTTCAAATTTAAGTTGGAAATGTTAGATTCAACATTATCGGATAGATTAGGTTAGGTTAGCAGGCTGCTGGTAAGGAAGGGTGAAATTTCGAGTCCAGCTCACTTGGGTCCAATACAATGATCCCTTTGTGCTAACTGTTAGTTGAAGAGAAGATAGTGAGAGAGGGTGAACGGGAAGGGGTAGTGATAGAGAAGAGTGTTGGTGAAGGAAGAGATGGAGGAAAGCTTCATTCTTTTACAACTCTGCTTTTTTTTGCACGCTTTTTTATAATGCAGTGTTGCAGCGCCTTCTGGCGTTAAATGAGGCGTATTAAATTTTAAAGCTGTGTTTAGTAGCCATTTTATTGGTTATTTTACTTTGCCGATGATTTTGCTACACAACGAAGGAGGGCGCTCTGATGTTACTTAAGGATTAGTATCTGCTGAAGGCGGTATATTTTTTAGTGACCAGTGCCTTATGCCTGCATCACTAGAATTTTTCCCAAAACAACTGATACAAAGGACACTAATGCAAACCAGAAAAATGCGTTGTGTTGATTTTTTTTAATGACTGCCGGAGACCGGGCTCGAACCCAGGACCTTCGGTTTTGTAGTCAACGTGCTAACTACTTCAGCCAACGCCACCCCTCCTCAGCCAAATGATGATCTGAGTTGAATGTTTTCTACACAGTTACTACTAAGGTATTTTGAGTCCTAGCCAGTTGACCCCATTAATCGTCTTTATATATGATAAATCACTCCTTACTGGGTTAAAAATTTTAAATATTGTGGTAGACTGATTGCAGGAGAGATCTAGAGAGGCCTCCATGTGAATTATGTCCCTAGGGATATTTTTCATGACTCCAAAATCTATAACATCCGGAATTTTTTGTACGTCAGTAGACCAGTAAGTGGGTTCCCTACTCGAAATGATATCCAAGTCAATTTTTTAAATTGTATTGAACAACGCTCTAGGTGTAACAAGACGCGAACCCCAGTACGTATATTTTGCATTGTAGTCGCAAGTGCCACAAGCGACTGAATAAATTGCAAAATACGCACGCAAATATTTAACAAAACTCGAGTCACATCCTAATCCTATTGCTCGTAATATCTAGAACTTTACTTTAAAATATTTTTTTTTGCTTAGCTTTGTCCGGTCGGGCCTAATAATTATATTTAGATTTAAGATTTGAATACTTATTGTTAGTTCATTTTTGAAGATGTAAGATATAAATATTAGCATTAAACAAAAACAATAAGTCCTTTACCTTTTTCATCAACAAAAAATTGCCAAACTAAAGCTCTCTTCGTATATTACAGCCACCTAAAATGCATCGGGGTTGGAATCGAACCTTTCTTGCCATGTCTATGAAACCTGTTTGCCCCCAACTTTCCAACACTATTTACGATGAGACATCATCAGGTGAACTTTTAGCACGGTCATCTGAAACCAGTGAGGATTGTTTATACTTGAACATTTGGGTTTCTGAGGTTGGTATATGGTATATCTTTTCTTTTTCGTAAAGAATTGAAAAATTATATTTTTAGAATGGGCTGCGTTATGGAAAATTGCCAGTATTAGTAGTTTTAAGTGGAGAAGACATGTCCTACGATTGGCCGGGTAATAGAATCACTGGATTAGATATTGCAGCTGATGGATTTGTTGTTATAACAATACAATATCGCACAAACATCTTCGGTTGGTTAAATGTACCAGGCAATAATGATGTAAATGGAAATTACGGTCTACTTGACCAGTCCTTGGCATTAAAATGGATTCAACAAAATGTTGAAAATTTCGGGGGTAATCCAAGTCAAATAACTTTATTAGGTCATGGCACTAGCGGAGCACCGTGCGCTTTTTACCATTCCATTCTTAATAATGGAGTGATACACTCATCTTCTCCATATTTTAATCAATTGATTTTAATGTCTGGTGGAAGTATTGAACGTGCTTTTCAGTCGTTATCAACGGTGCACGAATCTTCCAACATGGCAGTAAAAAAATTGGGTTGCCAATTTGAAGAGAATAGTAAACAATTACTAATATGTCTTCAATCAAAAAGTGTAAGTGATCTATTGAAAGCTTTTGAAAGTGTATATGATCACGGAAATGCCACCTTCCATTTGGGACCAACTGATTTCAAAGATACCCTTGCTAAGTTATCAATAGTGAAGAATTTCCCGACCGCTTTGATAGGAATAACATCAAACGAGGGAGCTTTTATGCAAGACTATTGGCTGGAATTAGCAAGAGATAATTATCACTCTTTGAAATCCTACATAAAGAACACATTACTAAGACATGTGATTATAAATAAAGGTCAGTCAAATGATAGTAGGAGCCAGCATAATTTAGATGCTTTAAACTGGCGTTATTTTGATGATGATTTCGAGGAAGATCCAATTCAATTACTTTCAGCTCTGCAGAGATTTGTATCTGAGTACAATTATGAAGTTCCTTTTTATCAATTGCTCACTATTTTATCTAACGCCTCCGAAGGAAGAATGAGTAATAAAAAGATATATGCTTATATAACCGATTTTTCAAATTCAATGGATATTCGGGGAAAGATAAATTTATTTTATGGAGCATCCCATAGTTCAGATTTACCATTTTTATTTGGTCCAACATTATTTCAACAAATTGCACGTCGCCGTCTTAGTAACGAAGAAGATATTATATGTAAAAAAATAAAAAAACCTTTTCTAAACTTTATCAAAAGTGGAAATCCTCAACCACTAGAAAACTACAAGGACTGGATTCCCTATAACGGCAAAAATAAATTTATATATGAACTAGGAAAATTTTGGTCACCTTCAAAGGTTGATTCCCCTTTTATAGACTCAAAGAACATACAGAAGCTCACCCAGCTCTTATTTGAAGTTCAAACTACACCCGTCCTTTCAAGAACTCATCGTAATGAGGTTAGTAATTTTTATCAGATGGCAGAAAACAATGATCGGCTTCCAACTGCTCTAATAGGCAGGAAGAACTCTCCTTACTCGGTTCATTTAATGAGAGTGTATGGATTTTGGCAAGTTTTTCTTCCCGAAGCCATTTCAAAGAATTATGCTTTTTACTCGAATAACACAGCCATTACGCAGCACTTGCTTTATATGGAAGCTTCCGCAGATGCAGCACGTTTCAAGCATGGTTTTTTTATAATGCTAAGTCTTGTGCTTCTTCTGTTAACATTATTGTGCTTATGCATATATCTACTACGCCGGGATTCGCTGTCATCGACTCCTCAGTTTAATTGTGAATTATGACGAAAGTGGTTTGTTCGACCATCCATGATATTGAAACGTTGCAGCAGTAATCGGCCAGTTAATGAAGTTACTAAAGAGAAGTGGAAAAGTTGGCAGTCAAAATGCACCACACAGTATCAGCAAGCAGACACCGTTACGCAGTTCTATGATTTTAGCTATCTTCCCAGACAACTGGAAAGTCCAATGATAGAAGTACCGAAAACAATTTCAAAAAAAGTTAAGAAGTCTGCGAAACAGTTTACTGATGTAGCAAAAAACTCGAAAGTGTTGAATACCATAACAGAGGCAGTGGCAATGCATCAAAACGTAAATAATTCTATAAACATATTGCATTATACTGATCATTTGGGAATAAAAAATTGGCAATATCAGCTGACATGTGATAAGTTATGAATCTACGGGTAGCAAATTTCGTAACTGATTTAACTAACAATTTTCGAATACACATTTAATAAAAAAATTAAACGTTCTTAGGCCGAGTTTACACATGGCATTTCATGTGTTGTCATTTTGTGGTGTCATTTTCATATGTGTGCAGTGCCGTTCCCATCAAATTTTTCGATGACACAGAATCTTGTTGTGTGATTGCAACAGGAAAAAGTCCCATCCCTAAAAAATGGCAATACGGTATCATTGTCTACATCAAGAACTAATTTTGACATAATGAGTTTTAGTATCGTTTGCTTTATCATTGTGAGACTTTTTTTTGTTATTGTTTGTTAATTAATATTTATACAAATGGATAATCGCAAAATTATTCAATTGGCTAGTGCCACTGTGTGTTTATCAATAATAATAAAAAAATTAAGAAAATCAAAAAAAAGCAAAGAAAGTGGTGGAAAAGACTCTGCATTCCAGTTTACGGACGCAGGACTCAAGCTGATTTAAAAATTTCGTATGAATGAAGCCTAAGTCCACCAAAATTTCTGTCCATGCAGTTTCCTTTGTATTTCTATCCTTATAAATGATTCCATACAGCTTCAGGAACCTCCACAAGTTGAATAAGCTACATACGTCGTCATGTCATGCGTCCTGTACTTTTCCACTTTCTTTTTCATTTTCCATACATTTAAATTTGTATACCAGCATACATTTAAAATTCTTTCTGTATATACATACATACATATGTACATACTTAATGTGAGAAAATGTCACCACGCTGAAATTTTATTTTTGTGTCTGCAGTGCTGCCAACTTTTTCTCACATCAGATACATAAAAAGTTTGTGTGGTAATGCCACACAACGAAAAATATCGGAAATGACAAACGTTGCCACTGCTATTTTTGACATAGTTGTCACAAAATGCCACAGTGTGTGCCTTAGTCGTTCATTAATTTTTAGTTTGTTGAAATAAAAAATGTATATGCACATAAACACAAGTATTATGTATGTATATAATATTTTATTTTATTTATTTATTTACAAATTTATTATAATTAAAATTACAATAAATTAAAAGCTAAAAGCACTAGCAACAATGGTTATCGGCTTATTATTTCCTCGATAGGAGAATGTATGCATACATATAACGATTATCGTTTAAATAAGCATATTTGCTTATCATGAAAAATCAATACTTATGCTTCCATTATTCTGCTTCTGATGCACAACAGCGTTAAATATTAAAGTAAAAGTTAAAGTAAGTAATAAATAAATTAATAAATAATTAAATAAATACATTAATAAATAAATACAATTAGTACAAAATTAAATTCTCATTGTCATCTTACATGCAATTTAGTAGGAATCATTCTATTCTACATCCATTGTTTCATTGTTTCGGTCTATGTAATGTCCCCAAGCGCGCGTTTTTATTTTATCTTTCATTATATTTCTTTTATCATCAGAAAAGCTAAGTGCTATTTTATGTAGTTTTTAGGTATATAGTTGATGTGTTTTAGATCTAAACAAAAACATTTCATCCCAGATAATTTTGGATTCGAATAAGCAACTTTTGTAATCATTAATGGACAACTTTTTAATTACACACTTTTTGACCTCTTTTGATATTTTAACAGCTTCCGAGCGAAGAGTCGACAGAGAATACATTTTTGCTCTTAAACCAACAAACTCTGTCATTATATCCCAATTGTTTTCATCTTTCATCATTACCAAAATCTTCTTATTGAGTAGCGGCAAACGAAATTGATTATCTATAGAATATTCTGACGTATCAAAATTCAAACTAATATCATTACGGATATCATAGTAAAAATTATCAGTTTTAATTGAATAAATAAATGAGTCAGTATTCATATAGTTGAGAGAAATGTTCTCTCCAAATTTAGGCTTCATGAAGCCATAATGGAAGTCATACATTCTCCACTTCGATAACTCCAGTACTGTGAAACCAACATATATGGGTTTATCATATAGTGGTTCCATTTTTTCTACCTCTACCGCATACATAGCATCAGAAAATTTTGTCAACTGCTTAAAATTTGGTTTCGCAATTAATCCTGAGACCTAAATGATTCCTGTTTGTTGTTTCCCAAGATGACGTAATGCTAATGTCCCTACGTTTTTCAATGTTTTCCATTGTCTTCCCGTAAACAGCATTGTTTAAAAGTTTGAAGAAATGTTTTTTAAAATTATTTTTAGCATTTGTCCTATGAAATGTGTTTAAGTCAATATATTTTTTAAGCCAAGGGGATTGCTTAAATCTGAGTATTCTATGGATTTGTTTTAAGATGAGGCCATTTGAAATGGCTTGTTTTAAAACTCTATAGTGTATGGTGTAATTTGTTTTTGAGTGTAAGTCTGCAACTATTTTTTGATTTTGGATCCCTCCAGGGCCTTATTTTGGAGACAAAATGGCAAATCATTATGTACATCATGCACTTCCAAAATGTACCCATACTCTGCAGTATCAGAAAGTTTTTTAACATCAAAATCAGTATCACATACCCACTCAAATTCACCGCAAGGAAGATATTCCGACATCGCCCAACCATACAAGTTGTTAGCGTCTAAATATACAAGAAATTCTGATGATTTTGATGCATCAAAATCTTCCAAATATTTGTTATTCGCCTTCGAATATCTTTGCGAGCATTAAACTAGTCCACCTCTAATTCCGTTTTGCATAAACATATACATTTTGGAATCAGTGAACTGTTCCAGTGAAACTTCTGTGGTTTTCAACATTGCATCCCAAGATAAGCCTGGTGCTGTATAATAGTGGCAGGGGTCCAAATCGTATATATCTCTACAAAATTTTCTAAAATTTTCAAACACGTCGGTTAGAAGAAGAACATCTGTCTTTAAGTAGAGTTCAGTATAGTCAAGGAGGGTTTGACAGTTAAACTCTCTCCATATTTTTTGAGCATGTTCATACTGGACTACATTACATTCTTCATTCGTTAGAATATTGAAGAGCTCTTCTCTACTAGGGAGTTTAATTTCCTTAAACTTAGTTATGGAATCCATGTAAGAGTACGGAAATCAAATCAGGTTGTAATGAGCTTCATCAACGAAACATGACCGAATAGTATTAAAATCATTGCTATCAAGATTTTTCGCTAACGTATCTAAACTCGAGGCCATAAATCTAAACGGGTCTATAAATCTTATTTCGAATCCATATTTTTCATCTAAGCTGATGAAAATTGAAAGAGAATATAACTCTCTGTGTTCTGGGGAATCACTTTTCTTGTAGAATATTTTATAGAAGAAAGTTCTTTGAAAAATAGGTGTATATCATATGCGGAAAGATTATGAAAGATAACCGGTATAAACTGAGGAGTTTTATAATTCAAATTACATTCGCTATGAGCTGCCCCACGATAATTGCTCGTAAGATGACAATGATATTTAACTTTATCGTTATTTAATATTTTCTTAATTATATGACAATTTTTTCCATTATTATATTCAGCTATTTCTATTGGGCTTATGAACATTTTCTTAACTTTGAGTAAATTATTTAAATAAATATCTGTACAATCTGCAACAATTTTTTTGATAAATATATTCGCCGAATCTTCACCAAAATAATGTCTATATAAATTATTTTCTCTCTTGAAACTACAATTAATAAAATAACCGAATGCACAAGCATAACGTTTCTGTACATTTGTGGTACTTTTACCTACAGCATTATCAACTTTTTCTAAAATAGACTCAAAGTCCGCGTATATTACGAATGGTACATCTAACTGTATGTAGTAGTTCTTAAACTTGATAATAGATTCATCTTCTGGCATTCTGATGACTTTTTTCCCACAGAAATTTTTATGATGATTATACACATAATCATCATGTGTATGATATAGGCAGGTGTTGCATATCATGATCTTACTTCTATGTGATGTTATGCTAGAACGAAGGAGTCTGACGAAAATATAGAAAATACCAATACGATATAAATAAATATAACAATAAGAAGTAAGTTTTTAAATAGAGATGAATGCAGATTTTTCATAAATGCACAAATGAAACTTACTTTGATATATTCTTGATGAGGACATAGTGGAAGTTTTCATTGGACTGGAGCAATAAGAGATTAATATGAATGTGTTTTTCTCCTTTTGTTATATAGTATGGTCCTATAAGCGATATGCCATTATGGCCAAATACATTGATGCTCAGATCATTTTGATTTTCGAATTGTTTTATCTGCTTCAATGGGAGTGGAAACTCTAGGCCTTCAAAATTTCACACAATTGCTCTTAAATTAATATTCTCATCAGAAATGTTTGTTATATTATAGTTTCTATAGTTTTTCCGTTGTCTTCGATCTAAAGTACTATTTGTATACAAAACCGCAAGGAGACACCATTTGCCAAAGGTAAATCAATAATTGTATACACAATATTTCTCATATTCCATTTCATTGAAAATTTGCGTTAAATAGCTGATGTTAATAACAATCTCTACCCCAGTAGATAGACTTGGGTACTGATGAAGTGCGTTGCTGCACAGAAAAATATCGGTATTTCCCCCAGCTTATAGTCTAATTTAATTTTTCTTCTCTTCTTTAGAAACTCACATTAATTAATAAAAATATTTCATTCAATAAGAATTGAAATTACTGAACTTAAGCCCGACTAAGAAATTATTTCTGATTAAAATTCACTATAGTTCAACTAAACATTTAAAATTGTTTCACTATTTTCAGTTATTTCATAAAGAAATTTAAGACATAAATGACCACAGGTAAATGTATTAAAATTCTGATGTTGATTATAGTTGTATTTTATATATGTACCAAGATATTTGACTACTTCCGAAGGAGGTTGTAAGTTTCCAAAGCTGTCGAAATATTCTTTTTCATTGCTGTTTTTATAATATGCTCTCCAATGTATACCAGGTCCTGTTGATACATCTAAATTGATTATTCCACATTCTATTTTCTTTGATCGTTTTGGTAGAGTATTCAACACGAAAACTCCTCTAAAATATAGAATATTTATAGGTCCACATCAGATAGTGGTCTGTTGGATAGCATATCTAAGAGTTTTTTATTCATTGTAAACTAAACCGTAACCCTTTTTATATAGTTTTAAGTAAAGTCCTTTTCTAACTGCTATAGACTCCATCGCTCTATTATATCTAGTTGCTTCATCAAGTTAATTTTTTGCATTCTTTGTTGCAGACTTAGATATAGCAGCACCTCCAGTTGTTAGACTACCAATTGCAC
Organism: Nowickia ferox; assembly: GCA_936439885.1. Lineage (NCBI taxonomy): Eukaryota > Metazoa > Arthropoda > Insecta > Diptera > Tachinidae > Nowickia > Nowickia ferox. The sequence continues at coordinate 37,856,293 of OW387027.1, forward strand.
TCAGAGCAGTTAAAATCAGTATTAGAGGTAAAAACCACAAATTTTTGGGACACGTATTACACGTGGTACTATAATTTGAGATTTATAAATAGTTTTCTGTGCAATTTTAATAGCTGACTTAATATCTAATGGTTTTTCCTTTTTTAGTATTTTTGTTGCAGCTCTAATTGATGTTCTAAATAGTTTTTTACCATTTAGTTTGTTCTTTTTAACATTTTTCTTTTTCTCCACACCCATAGCAAATTTTGTTTTGGCTTTCATTGCGATAGTAACCATATATGTAAATGATTTTTCAGCAAGGCTGCTATCTTTTGATAAAACTCGATCCCAAGCTGAATTTTCAAGTATTTTATCAGCTTTATGTCTAGTACTTAACTCCTTATTTTTGGAATAAGCAATATCGTGGTTTTTACACGCAGAGTCCAATAAATTAATTCCTTTATCACCTCGATTTAAACGTTTTTGTAGTTTTATTCCAGGTCCACAGTACTGATATCCAGGAAGATGAAGTTCAACAGGTAGAGTGTTTATTATTTTGTCTACTATACCTCCTCCAACGACAGTGTTTTTATGACTAAACGTTTTCTGATATCGTATAACCATATTATCTAATTTTTTCTATATAAGAGGTAATATTTATGAAATAAATGCATACAAAAATGCAGTTAGTAAAACAACATACAAATATTTTAGTTCGTAATATTGATGATTCAGCGAACATCAGTTCAAAAATAAAGTATAGCCCTCTCTTACCAAATTCTATTCGTGCTCTAATAGTGGGACCATCAAATTGTGGAAAGACTAATGTTATGATTGGCTTGCTAGAAAGTCCTAATGGACTCAAGTTTGAAAAAATCTATTTAAACTCAAAACCTTTATATCAACCTAAATATGAATCCCTGAAGAAATTAATTTCACCAATTAAAGGTATGGGATATTATATATTCAGCGATAATGAATCAGTTATTCCACCTGACGAAGCTAAAACTAATTCAATTATGATATCTGATGATGTTGCACGTGAGAAGCAGAATAATATAAGTACATATCTTTGCATGGGACGACATAAGGATGTTAATTCATTCTACTTGTGTTAAACTTATACAAGAATTCACAAACATTTAATAAGAGACAATGCAAATGTTATAATAATGTTTAAACAAAATCAGACATATATGAAGCACGTTTAGGGGGATCATGTTGCCAGCGATATGAGCTATGAAAAGTTTCAAGAAATTTTTCGAGAGTATTGTAAGGATAAATACGGATTTTTTGATGATAAACAAAGATAACGAATTAAACGATAGTCGCTACAGAAAGCAATTTGACTATTTCATAACTATATAAACAACTACTCATAAAAGATTACCTTTAGTTATTAATCTAACTTTAAACTTCATACGTCTATTTCCTATAACTGATCTGATACCTGATCTGATACCAGATAAGCTGATCTGAAAACCAGATCAGCTACTTGATAACCTGATCAGATAATTGATAAGCTGATCTGAAAACTAATAAGCAGATCTAATAGCTGATAACCTGATCTGAAAACCAGACCAGCTACCTAATAAGCTGATCTGATAGCTGATAACCTGATCTGATACCTGATAAGCTGATCTGAAAACTAGACCAGCTACCTAATAAGCTGATATGATAGCTGATAACCTGATCTGAAAATAAGATCAGGTACCTGATAACCTGATCTGATAGCTGATAACCTGATCTGAAAACCAGACCAGGTCCCTGATAAGCTGATCTGATAGCTGATAACCTGATCTGAAAACCAGACTAGGTACCTGATAACCTGATCTGATATCTGATAACCTGATCTGAAACCCAGACATGGTACCTGATAACCTGATACCTGATAACCGGCTCAGGTACCTGATATCCTGGTCTAAAAACCAGACCAGGTACCTGATAACCTGATCTGATACCTGATAAGATGATCTGAAAACCAGACCAGCTACCTAATATCTGATAGCTGATAACCGGATCAGGTACCTGGTATCCTGGTCTGAAAACCAGACCAGGTACCTGATAACCTGATCTGATACCTGATAAGCTGATCTGATACCTGATAAGCTGATCTAATAGCTGATACCTGATATAATAGCTGACAGCTGATCTACTATTTGCTGTTAGCAAACATGGAGGAAAAACTCTTAAAGCAGTTGGTGTCGACAAGAAATTTCTTGAAGAAAAAGCTTCGTAGTATAAAAAGAGGAGAAATAGATACACGTGAACAACTATGAGATACATTTGAACATATAACAGAACCTCTCAAAAAATTCATAAATAGTTCTAAAAATATTGAAAGAATTCCAATAAAAGAAGAAAGTAAAATAAAGACAGAAGTTGAAAATAATACAAGTTTAAAGCCTCAGAAGCCATCAGTCAAGATAGAGACAAGTACACCAAAGAAACTTGCAGAAGGAACAATATTTGATAATAGCATCTTGTTTAATGATGCTAATAATGAGAATGATGATGACGATGAGGATTGTTACTCACAGACTTCCAATACCAATGACACTTATACTGACTTATCAGTCTTGGAAGCGAGAAATGAATTGCATTCAAACTATGGTCCATTTCAATAATGAATGGAAATTTGGCAATAGTAACCTCAAGTTGAATAAAGATAAAATACAAGTTGGTAGTCAAATATGGGCTCTAACACCCGGACTATTTTCTCTAATGTTTCATAAAACACCCAAAAACTATGATAAATTTGAACTCGAAATCTATAAAAAGATTTTAACTACTACTAATGCATTAGAAGATACTATAAAACTGATGGTTAAATCAATGGTACTAGAGGATACAAATATAAACATATTATCAAGAAATTTATTGACGAGGAAAATCAGAAGAATTTATCCAAATCAATAGGATCTAAGCCAAATGGTAGCTATTTAGGTGACGGATTGATGCAATTTAACATCCATAAGCCAAACTATATATACTGGACGATCCAAATGAGTTAGTAGATCGTCTTCGACTACTGCTTGCATCACAAGCTGCAGGTCATACTAATCACAATAACGAGATTGTATCAATTATTGAAGAACTACGTGAAGCAAATATAATACATTAACTTTAATAAAGAATATACATATGTATATAAAGTATGTCTGTTGATAAATTTAGACATTATTTAAACGATACTAGCAGCATAATTTCTTTGAAAAATGCAACTAAACTGGTAGGGTTCTTTATTGATACGAACAACAACATTGATGTCTAAAATAAAAGGATAAAAAATGTTGCAAAAGCTCTGGAGGAAAACGATGTTACCAATAAATTGTTTCTGCAAACTCAAATCGAAAAACTAGAAGAGAAATTATTAACATACTTTAAACCTTCTTTTGAAGAACAAATTGAACAGCTTAATGAGAAAATTTATAGATTGGAAAATTACATGTTCGTATGAATAGCTGAAAGTGCGTCAAGTAGATCACAACACTCTCCAAAAAATCTGTAAAACAACTTAATGTCTTCAAAAAGAAATTTAGTAAACGAACTGCATAAGCAAGCTCGAAAAGTTTTTAAGCGTCGTAGAGTTGTAATGAAAGGAATAGATGATCTTTGGCAAGCTGATTTAGTTGAAATGGGGATCTATTCTAGAGAAAACAGAAATGATCGATTTTTGTTAACTGTAATTGACACATTTTCAAAATTTGCATGGGCAGTACCACTAAAAACTAAAACTGCACTAGAAACAATCAAGGCAATGGAAAATATTTTTGAATTGGGACGAATACCAAAAAACTTACAAACAGATGATCGTAAAAAATTTTTCAACAAACACTTTGTAAAATTAATGGATAAATACAACATTAATCACTACTCAACATATAGCAGTATGAAAGCATCAATAGTAGAACGATTTAACAGAACATGGAAAGGAATGATGTGGAAAGAATTTAGCTTTAATGGTTCATATAAGTGGATTGATATATACAAAGATTTATTTAATGCATACAATAGAAAAGTTCATCGCACCATTAAAATGTCTCCGATTAAAGTCAACTCAACAAATGAGCAAAAGCTACAAAATACAGTAAACAGTCATTTAAAAATTTATAAAATGTCGAAATTTAATGTTGGAGATCATGTACGCATAAGCAAATATAAGCATACATTTGAAAAAGGTTATACTCCAAATTGGACCACAGAAATTTTCACAATTACAAGAGTTCAAAATACAAATCCTACAACATTCATATTAGAAGATTATCTTGGTAATCCTATTAAAGGTGGATTCTATACTGAAGAACTTTCGAAAACTAGATATCCAAATACATATCTAGTTGAAGAGGTTCTTAAAACTAAAGGAAAGGAGGTATACGTTAAATGGTTGGGATTTTCTAATCAACACAATTCTTGGATAAGTAAGGATGAAATATTATAGCTGAACACTACCATCAACACCAATAGCAGTAATATTAAGAAACTAATGTTAGTTTTAAAATAGGAAAATTAAATAAATATGTAAATCATACTTATAAACCATATGTTATACTAAACTTTATTTATTTGTAATCAGACAGTTATAATGTCAATAACACTTACTCTGAGCTCTAACTCATCACAGTTATCTGCTAGTTACTTTCCTCCTATTGAATTACATGGTGCATATGAGTGTGCTCTAACTGATTTTCATTCATACAACAGTATTCCAAATGTAGACACCTATAACAATATGTTACATTAGGGGAACATAAAATTTAAATACCAATTGGATCTTATGAATTGAATAATATTGTAGATTTTATACAAGAGCAATACAAAAGAAAATAAGATTTTTATTGAAGCCAATAACAATACAATGCAAGTTAAAGTTAATAGTTCCAAAGATCCTGTATATTTTAATAAAAACAACACAATTGGAAAACTTTTAGGATTCAATAGCAAAATCCTAACACCGAACAAATATTATTACTCAGATTTTCCAGTTAATATTTTTAAAGTGAATCTCTTGCGAATTGAAAATACTATCGCTATTAACACATATATGAATAACTCCAAATCTCACACACTTCATGAATTTCCGATTAATGTGCCTTCAGGCTATAAAATACATGAGGTCCCAAGAAATCTCATCTATTTACCTGTAAACACCCGAGAGATAAGTTCACTAGCGCTGCGCGTAGTTGATCAGCACGGTGATTTAATTCATTTCCAAGGAGAGAAAATTACAATACGAATACATGTAAGGCCAACTAAATAATGATAATATACAACACAAATACATTGAAAAATAAAGTAGTAACAACAACAATAACATTAAAGCGACCAGTTCAACAGAAAGCACTAACAACATCAAATAAAATTTTTCTAAAGTCCTTGAATTTTAAATTGAAGACAAAATGAGTTCAATAATAGATGTCTTAGATAAACCCTTCTCTGATGAGAATATAATCAAAAACGACTATCATACATATGTACAATACTTACAATCTTACAACAATAATGATGAAATCGGAATTTCAATACAAAATCAAGATTTGTAAGTGCTACCCAGTGAGAGCTATATTTATGTAGAGGGGTTTGTTGCCGATGATAATACCCCTAAATCTTCTTCTTCTTCAGAGATAACTTTAAATTAAAAAACAACTTTGAACCATATCTATTTGATGAAATTCGCTATGAGCTCAATGGAATTGAAATTGATCATACACGATATTTAGGAGCCACGAGCACCATAAAAAATTTGGTTGCTGGATGGAACAAAATTGACGATGTCACTCTTGGAAATGTACCTATGTACCTCTAAAACTGCTTCTAGGATTCGCTGAGGACTGCAACAAAGTTATATTAAATGGAAAACATGAATTGATACTCTTGCGCAATAAGAACGATGAAGATCTTGTACGCTCGAGTGTTTCTACTGAAAAAGCTAAACTTACAATTTCACTCATCTCAGTGATTAAAATTATTAACAATGGTGCTTCTATACCTATGGCATTTCGCAGTTGGGATTGTCACATTAATGCACAATTAAACACAGGAACTAGCCATATTTGGAATGTTAAACTTGCTGCAAATAGAGAACGTCCCCGTTTTGCGTTGATCTCTTTTCAACAAGAAAACAACTTTGTTCATTGTGATTTGACTAATTTAAAAGTACATTTAAATTCAGTCTCGTACCCATATGATGATGTATCTAAGATTCCAACAAAGCTACTATATGAAAGAATCTCAACCGCTTCTAACTGTATAAGAGTTTAAAACAAAAGCTCCCATTATTGTAGTAGATGTCAGTCATCAGAATGAATCACTCAATAATGGCCCGATTAATATAAAAATTTAATTTGAAACAGCAACTAATATTGCAGCAAAGACATCAGCTTACTGCATTCTTATTCATGATCGTATAATAGAATATATACCCATCAAAGGACAAGTTCGAAAAGTCTTATAAATTAAGTAATATGGAAAATAACATAATTTTTTATAGACGTGCAAGGTTTCAAAACTAATTCAAATAATTTCATCGCAAAGGAAGTAGCGATTGTTTTCAACAATTATGAATATAACAATTTCATTATAAAACCACCATTTGATTTTAAATGCTTATCAATAAAAAAGCAAAAAGAAGCAAAGTGGCTAACAAAAAACTATCATCACCTAAGCTGGAGTGCTGGATTAGTTTCATTAAAAAGCGTTTGTCATTTTTTAAAAGCCAATGCAAGATGTAAAAGGTGAAGAAAAAAGACGATGGTTGAAAAAAATTTTGCACCGAAAAATTTCTAACGTTGAGGATATAGGTTGCATCGACTTTAACCAAATGGAAATTAAGTATCCAGAATATTTCTATTGTAATTATCATAATTTTGGTGTTTGCGCTTTAAGAAATGCTATTTTACTCAGAAAAGAAATATCTTGCTTTAAAAGAACTTTTTCACTTTTTAAAATATGTATACTTAAAAATATATGAATGTATGTATTATTATAAAAGTTTTTAAAATTTTAGACAATACATGTATACAAAATAAAAAAATTTACAAGAGTTTTCTTATTTCAAATACAAACTACATAAAGGGAATAGAAGGACGTGGGGAGGAAGAGAAGTTTACTTTTTTGCTTACTTACAAATTTCTACTTTTTGTTTCCCTGCTGATGACTATACTTAGTTGAAAATCCTCTGCTTTAAAATAATCGTAGTCACAGAAATCACTGCGTTGCAAAATATAAATGTATACAAATATTACATCTGTATTCTATAGAGCCACAAAATATTCCATGCACAAATTCCCACGGTCACACATGCGTACATACATACGTACACATTCCAGAATTTCATAATGTTATGAAATAAATATTTCTTAAACAAATAAACAAAACATAAACTTATCAGGGACAGACAAATCGACACCCCACACACAAGCATTAGGGCGTTCGTATATATGAGAACATTTTATACCATAAAATGTTGGCATGATAAATAATTTGTTAGGGTGGGAAGATCATACATACATACATATATACACAAATTCCCACACTTTATATGAGAATCGCGTAGTAGTCATCATATATAATTTCTCCCGATGGATAACACCCCCACCCACCCCAAATCACGGACATTCACAAATTTCCTCAGTCTGGTAACACTCACAACTTTCTTGTCGTCATTAGGAAAAATCGTTTTCATAGTTTTCCCGTCGGCATTTGAAAAAAATAATGATGTTTTGCCATCGGTATTAGGAAAAAAAATAATAATGTTTTACTGTCGGCATTTGGAAAAATTAATTTCATGATTTTTAATCCATTACCACAAAAGAAAATCAATTAATGTAAACAAAAAACACAATTTCCCAAATTTCAAATTTTAATTACCCAAATCAGAAATAATTTCTTAGTCGGGCTTAAGTTCAGTAATTTCAATTCTGGTTGAATGAAATATTTTTATTAATTAATGTGAGTTTCTCAAGAAGAGAAGAAAAATTAAATTAGACTTTATTAGCTGGGGGAAATACCGATAATTTTCTGTGCAGTCACGCACTTCATCAGCACCCAAGTCTATCTACTGGGGTAGAGATTGTTATTAACATCAGCTATTTAACGCAAATTTTCAATGAAATGGAATATGAGAAATGTTGTGTATACAATTATTGATTTACCTTTGGTAAACACATTAGTAAGTATCATTTATTCATTTTCTGTTTATCCGTTTTTTACATATTTCTGTTCAGGTTAGCACGAAGTTATGTTACTCTACCTAGGTATGTTTAACTATTCTTGCTTATCTTTTACGATCATCACATTAATTATATTTTCACAAACTTTTGCACTGAAATTTACAAATTTCAATTTTTAATTACAAAAATTTCACAAATTTTAATTGGCCCCGGAATGGCAATCCACAACTACTAGCGTACCTGAAGGAGGACCACCGAGATTTGGACCTTTATTTACCCGAAATAGAGTGTGCTCTGAGGAACTCAATTCACTACGGGTTTATGCCATTTTTCACTTTGTTTCACATGTTTAACAATGGGGCTGATTATAGGCTAGCACGAAAGCTAATGTCTCTAACAGACCACGAAATTGTAAATACTGTGTATAATGAAAGACTAGAAATGATAAGTGAAAAGGTTAAGAAAAATATGCACGATGCTTACGAAAAAAGTGCCACAAGATACAATAAAAGAACACGGAAAGTTAAATTCGTCCCCGGTCAGGAAGTTTTTCGAAGAAACACCACAATCAGAGACTTTGGAAAGAATATAAACGCTAAATTCTGCAGAAAATTTGTTAAAAGTAGGATTATAAAACCAATAGGAAACAATATGTATGAACTAGAAGATTTAAATGGGAAGCGCATAGGCATATTTCATGTCAAAAACAAACAAAAAGGCTTAGAAACGAAACCAAAGAACTCTTGATCTGTGATAAAATCCGTATATAGTTCAATATTAGGATAAGTAACACAATTGACATAGTCTATAGATTTATTAATTTATATTTGATTTTTTTTACAAGTATCCGTTTTTGTGTCAAAACTACGTGCAATATTACGAGCAGTAAAATCAATAAGTATAAGTTCACATATTTACATACCAACTGTTGTGTCCATGACGATAAACCCCAACTTGAGTAATTTCATAGAAAAATTTCCAGTCTAATAAACTATCCTGTAATAGCCCAAATACCCTGTAAAAACAAACCACAAAGTAATAGTTCTTAGGAGAATACCACGTATATATATACTTCTCGTAATCTAGTTGTAGTCGCTGCCAATGGAAAAAAGAGGATACAAATTGACTTTGTAAGTCGGACAGTTTGTAATCGTTCCAAGGTATGATGTGCTCACGATTTGTTTTGTTGTGTCGATTTTCAATGACCTGTCTTGTTGTCCTGACACATATCGTTAGTATCGCGTACAATAAATTTTGAATCGTTCGATCCTATTTCGACTACATATTAGAACGTATCTGTCCTTATACATCAATTGCTGATAGTTGTATGCCTGGCCAAATTTGGTTGAGACTCTTTTTAGGGCGTGGGAGTTCCCAACGTTGTACTGCTTGCGTCTGTTACAAGCACACCGTCCCCTCTGGCTAGAGCCACTGAGACCGGAGTTTTTGTTCGGGCGAGCACTACCACTCGTACTCAAAGATAATTTTCCTTCATCCCAAAACAGTGCCAATTAACTCAACAAACAATTTTTTTTGCAACAACTTTTTTTTTATAAAGATTGTTTACTGTTTCAATTGCCAGTTTGTCTTATGCACGTTTATCTGACATACTAAAAAAAGCCTCATATCTTGAGACCGTAGGTGCAAAATGAGCAGGATGTGTATGAGGTCGCAAAGTGTGTGGCTTGCATAAGGCTGAGTACATGTCTAGCATTTCTTGTGTAATTTTATTTAATGTGTGCAACGCCGTTCACATTGTTTTTATAGGCGAGACAATGCCACTGGTACACTAGTATGAAGCCACAAGATGCTATAGTGTGCACTCGGCATAACAAAAATAAGGGCGATTGTGCTTTATGTAGGTAAAATAATTGGTAAAATACGATCAGAAGGGAGGGGCCTTTGCATATTGGTGACACTTATTCCTGCCCATGTCCCAGTGTTTTACATTCAAAGCAATTAGTTGCCAATTCCTGAAAAAGAGAAGGTTGAAAAGATTATTAATAAAGAAAGGCAAATAGAATATCAGAACGACACAGATATTTACGTGTATAGTCATTTATGTAGTTATTTAGTCCTTTAGCCAAATTAATCCTGAAATAAAAGAAAAACCATATTTTATTAACAATTTACGTATACTTACATGTGCGCTATTTGACAGATAATGAATGTATGTATGTACAATGTAGTTGAAATGTTTGTGTGTGTGTGGTTTTTAGTACTAACATGAATAATAGTACTGCCAACACAAACAAATGCGAAAATATTATAAAGAGTTGTATTTTCATTCATTAAAAACGTAAACGTAAAACTTTTAAGTGTTGTTTAGGGACAAATAAGCCGTTACTAAAATTGCTGATTACCTGGTATAATAGGGAAAGGATAAAATGTTAAAGGATTAAGCGGGCGAAGTAGGGACGATATATAGGTATATATATATATAGGTATATATATATATATGCATACTGAAGTATAAAACAAGAAATGAAAAGAATGCGTTATGTATATATATACAGATAAATATCTATGTATATATTTTTCTAGACTAAATGCTGCATATATTTATTACATAAAAGATAGCTGTACCATAAATATTAAGGATTAAATTAGTGAGAAAAGAATTATACTGCTGTCTTTATCTGATATATATATATATAGGTATACATATATATAAGTGCCACATAAGTATTTGTAGTTATGTACGCGGGAAGTCATTATATGATATATGTATATAAATGAGAGCAGCAGTATAAAAAGGTCGTGTTTCCAATAAGTTATTGTTAAAAACAAAGTGATAAGTGTGCTGACAACTGATCGCTAAGTAATATGTAATTGAAATTTTTCTGGTCCTAGGAAACAGTTGTTGAGTTTGCAAAACAAGAAAAATAATAAAACGTGAGTGATTTAAAAAATTTCTTCAGTCACTAGTGGCATACATAAATCACGATGTAAATTTGAATTTTTGATGTACCCTGCAGACGATGTTATTAGCCTTAAAATCTTGTTTTGCCTTCGTGGGACTCTCTCTACACTGAAAGCTGAAGCAATGCCCCATAGCTGAATTCCGTAGCACCATATTGGTTTTAAAAGCGACTTGTATATTAAAAGTTTGCAGTCTAGACTGAGTGTTGAATTTCTATCAATCAGCCAATGTATCTGAGTTAATTTAGGTTTCATTTGTGTTAGCTTTGAGTCAATATGGTGTTTCCATTTAAGCCGTTGATTAAGGTATATACCAAGGTATTTTGTATGTGAATGTTGAGGAACAACTTGATTGTTGATTTGAATGGGCGAACAAGTATCTTTTCGTAGGGTAAATGTTACCTGAACACACTTCTGTTCGTTTACTTTTATTCTCCATGAGCTTAACCAAAGTTCCAGATAGGTAATATGTGCCTGAAGATATCGGGATGCCTCGTGAGGGTTTTTGTGCATACTAAGGCAGGCTGTATCATCGGCAAATATAGATGTGTGGATATTACTGCTCAAAGGCAAATAAATCAAATACAAAACTGGACACAGTATGCTCCCCTGTGGCACACCGGATCATATAGATTCGGGTACACTCATGAAGTCTCCTTCAACAAACGTGAACTTCCGGGTAATAATGTAACTTTCCAAAAGATTTAGAATGTTTATTGGTAGATATGATTTCAATTTTAAAATTAGGCATTCATGCCACACTCAGGGTTACCGTTAGGAATTTTAGAAAAGTCGCACAAAAGGTCGTTTTGTAAAAATAAAGTCGCACAAAAAAGTCGTTTGAGAAAATAAAAGTTGCACCTTTTTTAACTTTTTTTATTAATAAAAATCATAACAAAACGAAAAAACAATTGAAACAAAACAAAAAGCTTATTGCAGAATCCATTTTTATCATATTTCATAACACATACAGTTGCATTATACATGCTTATATATGCATTATTATTTGTACTTAAAAAATTTTTTCTTAACATACATACATACTACTTTTTAGAAATTTCATTCCTATATTTAAAAATAAGTTCATCACAGGAAAAATCCGTGAATTGCTTTTAAATTTTGCCGACGTTATTTTGACGATTTTTTTGATAAAAATAATCAGATAACTTTTAATTTACTGCAAATTAACTGTTTTTTGAGAAGCTTCACAAAAAAAGATAAAAAGTCGCAACAAAATTAAAAATAATCGGAAAAGTCGGTGATGAAAAAAAGTCTCACAAAAAGTCTCAGACCGCTAAAAAAAGAGTCAAATTGCGACTTTGAGGGTGGCGTTGGCTGAAGTAGTTAGCACGTTGACTACGAAAATGAAGGTCATGGGTTCGAGCCCGGTATCAGACAGTCATCAAATAAGAACACCACGCATTTTTCTGATGTACATTAGTGTTCCTTTGTACCAGTTGTTGTAGGAATGTTCATGTGATGAAGGCATAGTCACTGGTCACTGAATTATACCGTCTTCAGCAGATACTAATCCTAATGTAACATCAGAGCGCCCTCCTTCGTTATGTAGCAGAATCATCGGCGAAGTAAAATAATCAATAAAAAATATAGCTAGTAATCACAGCTTCAAAAAAATTTAATACGCCTCATTTAAGACCAGAGGCGCTGCAACACTGCATTATTAAAAACGTGCAAAAAAGCAGAGTTGTAAAATCATGAAGCTTTCTTCTATCTCTTCCTTCACCACCTGTCTTCGCTATCACTGTCCCTTTCCTAAAAGAAGGTTAACACCTAGTAATAATAGTAGGCATTCATTGCCTGAGTGTTACTTCTCTTTAAAAATAAAATTTAAAAAATAAAAATAAATTGCGACTTTAGTCGGGTGAACGGTAACCCTGGCCACACTTTATCAAACGCCTGAGAAACGTCAATAAACAGGGCCGAACAATACTTTTTTTCTTCAAATGTTCTTCTCATAAAATTGAACCAATCTATGCGTTTGTTCAATAGTGCTATGCTGACTTCTAAAACCAAATTGATGGTGTGGGATGCATCCACTACAAATTAGAATTGGGGACAATTTTGTCATGAGCCATTTTTCGAAAAGTTTTGACATTGTTGATAGTAGACTTATTGGCCTGTACTATTCAGCCTTGGTAAGACTTTTACCCGGCTTTGGAATCATTTTGACCTTAGCAAGCTTCCAGTGGTGTGGATAATACTCTAGTCGTAATATGGCATTAAAAATAAATAGAAGGGTTCTAATTGCAATACGAAGCAAAGTCATCAGCATCTTGTTACTAATTCCATCAATACCTGGAGCTTTCTTCGGGTTGATTTTAGCAAGTTTCTGTACGTCACGCATTTTAAACTTTACGGGTCGAGGGGGTAGAGCAACTATACTCGGTAAACTAACAGCACCAGTACATGTGTTTGGGGTAAATACGGATTTTAAATGCTTTTCAAACAAGTTACTTTTTTCAGTATCATTTCTTACCCAAACTCCGCTAAAAGTGCGCAGAAATTGTTTAAACTCAACGGGTGTTTTAAGCTTTCTCGCAACGCGTCACAAGGAGTAATTAGAAGCTGGTGTGTCATCGAGATTTTCCAGATTATTTTTAAGAGATGCAGTTTTTTCATATGCAAGCTACTCTTGGAGTCGTTTAGTGCACTTTTTAAATCTGATTTTATGTTGGAGTGATCTCTTTTGTTATCATTCTCTTCAAGCTCTTTTTTTACATACGGACGTTTAATATCCGTAGAATAAATTCTATTACACCCAGTCTGTGGATGGGAGGTAGTGGCATGTTCAGCAGCCTGCATAATATTTTCGTTAAGATTGGCAATCTTAGATTCAATATCATCTGTATTCTTAGCGTAATGTTTTCCGTGCAATGACTACTAAGATATTGTTTGAATCCCAGCCAATTAAGACGATTGATCATCTTCACATACGAGTGAGGTAAAACACTTCTTAGTGGGTTACAGATTGTAACGATAGTAAGAGAGTGAACGGAGGAGAGGCCTAAAGAAGCTTCAACATGAACTAAATCCCTAGTAATATTTTTCATGATGCCAAAATCTATAACAGCCGGAATTTTTTGTATGTCAGTAGGCCAGTAAGTGGGCTCCCACTCAAAATGACGTATAATCTCATTTTTGAAATTGTGTTGAAACAACGCTCTTCCTCTAGGTGTAATAAGGCGCGAACCCCAGAACGTATGTTTTGCATTGTAGTCTCCAACTGCTACGAAACAAGGTCCAAGCGATTTGTAGAAATCCTCGTATTGATCTTCAGTGATTGAGAATCTTGGAGTGGAGTAAATTGACGATATAACGAAATTTGTACAAACATGTTCAACACAATAATTAGTTGTTTGTAGATGTTCTCCACAAATGTTATCAAGAATATAGTGCTTGACTCTTGACTTTATTAGAACTGCCGATCCATCGCATGCTCTTCCTCTAGGGTCCTTGAAATCATATAGGGTGTAGCCATTAATTTTGATTAGGATTCTCGAAGTCAAATGTGTCTCAGAGACCAGCATTATATCAATATTTTTTCCGTGAGGAAGTGCTCAAGCTCATTTTTGTGATGGCGAATGCCATCACAAAATGCCAATATTTTTTAACGTGTTCATGGCTTGTTAACTATTGCTTGAAGCAGAGTTTTCTGCAATCGCAGCATTTCTTGCTTCGGTTTGAGCTCGAGTTACTTTAGGTTTTTGACTTGTTGTTTGCTTAACGAAAGAGTACACAGGACATCCTCTGTAGTTAGCAGTGTGATAACTTCCACAATTACTGAATTTTTTGTCACTTTGATCTTTTGGCTTATTGCATCTAGCTGTAACTGTAGGTAAATTGCAGTAATTTTTTGTATGGTCATATTCTTGACAATTATGCCACTGTACAGGTTCTGAACGCTTGTGTGGTTCTTCATCAGTAATTTTTCGGTATAAGAGATATTTCAAGTTATAAATTGGATGGTTTCATTGTTCTTCAAGTTAATATATTTGGTTCCAGTTCAACGCGAAATAGTGGTTGGGGGATCTTCTCCCAGTTTATAATATTAGATACATATTTTACCTTAAATCCCTGGAGGACGAGTGCATCTTTTAAGTCTTCGCTAACAACATAAAAATCTATGCCTTTTAATACGATGTGCAGGCCTTTAGCACTCTTAAGCTGGTATGTATAGAAATTTTTTTCTTCATAAATTTGAATTTTCGTTTTGTGAATGTTACCACGTTTTATTGGAACAATGTGAAATTTATTCTCACCAATGACCGAGATTAATTTTTTAATAAGAGCAATTGAATTTTATTTTCTCAGATAGATTGGTGGTGGTTTGGAGGTTTTTTTCGAGGATACATCGTATTTGTCGTCGTCATCTTGCAATATTTTAAATCGGTTTTGACGGCTAGTTGAGGCGGAGTCGTTATCCCTGGATATCTTGGGAACTAATGAGATTTTTGATGAATTTGGGCTTCGCCCACGCCTTACAACTCTGATATATCTGTCCATACCGACTTGCACCTTAGGTTTCTGACTACTGTTATCTATAGTGATAACTTAGTTAAGAGACGAGCACGAGCCCGGAGCGGATGATGTCGCCGGCTTAAATGATGAAGTACTAGGCAGCGGTAATGTCAGAGAATCACTGGTTGGCATTGGACAAGGCGAAGTTGATCGCTCACGAAAAAGAGGCTTTGCTGTTAGAAAAAGACTATCATCAGATTTTTTATTATTATTGTTTGCGTTAAGAGTTTCAGAACTCACAGTAAAATAGGTATTTCTGCCGTTAGAACTCATTTCACAATTTTTTGTTTTTGAGGTACTCATGTAGAGTATTCCTCAATGTCACTTTGCTTGCAGGTTTTTGTTTGTTTTTGTTATTTCTGACTATGTAAAAAAAAAGTAGCAATATTTGCTTTGCTTATTTATCAAAGCTAATATGCACTATGAATAATTATTTAATTAATTCGTAGTACATAATTATTATTAATTATGTACTACGAATATTGTTTTTATGAGTTTTTGTTTGTTAAGCATGTATATAAGAAAACCTCCGCTAAGACAGATGTCACTATGAAGGTTCAACGAAAGATTCATAGAGATCGTCAGCATAGATGCAATGATCGACTCTTTTATCAATTTTTAAGAGATGGCTTATGTCGTCGAAAGAAATTATAAAAAGAGTTAAGGGTGATCCTTGGGGAATGTCATTATCGAAAGGAAGAATATTTGGAAAGGTGTCATTGATACAAACGCGAAATTTTCTTTTTGTAAGGAAAGATTTTCTGAAGTTAAACATTTTTGGTCCAATTGACCATTTTGACAGTTCTTGAAGTGCAACATGTATTCGTATTCTGTCAAAAGATTTAATGAAGTCAATCGAGAGTATCGACGTATGTTTTCTAGTTGAACGATTTTTGCATACAATGTGATCAAGATACAAAAGGGAATCGGTGGTGTTGATACCGGACTGAAATCCTGTTTGATTATGTGATAGGAGTTTGTATTTTTTGATAAATCACATGAGATGCCGGCAAACCATTTTTCCAAGTAATTTCGCAATACATGGGATTAAAGAGATGGGTTGGTATGAATCTATGCTGTCTATTGGTTTATTACTTTTATGTATAGCTATCACTGAAGCTGTATTGAAAAATTGGGGAATTGCATCGGAATCAAGTATGTTGTTAAAAAGGAGAAGAATACGGTGTTTGAAAAATTCTCGTACCTTATCAATCATAAGATAGGATATTTTATCCAGGCCTGGGGTTTTTCTTTTAGATGCTTTTAGGCTGTATGTTAATTCTTGAAATTTTAAATTCTGCAGAAAATTTGTTAAAAGTAGGATTATAAAACCAATAGGAAACAATATGTATGAACTAGAAGATTTAAATGGGAAGCGCATAGGCATATTTCATGTCAAAAACAAACAAAAAGGCTTAGAAACGAAACCAAAGAACTCTTGATCTGTGATAAAATCCGTATATAGTTCAATATTAGGATAAGTAACACAATTGACATAGTCTATAGATTTATTAATTTATATTTGATTTTTTTTACAAGTATCCGTTTTTGTGTCAAAACTACGTGCAATATTACGAGCAGTAAAATCAATAAGTATAAGTTCACATATTTACATACCAACTGTTGTGTCCATGACGATAAACCCCAACTTGAGTAATTTCATAGAAAAATTTCCAGTCTAATAAACTATCCTGTAATAGCCCAAATACCCTGTAAAAACAAACCACAAAGTAATAGTTCTTAGGAGAATACCACGTATATATATACTTCTCGTAATCTAGTTGTAGTCGCTGCCAATGGAAAAAAGAGGATACAAATTGACTTTGTAAGTCGGACAGTTTGTAATCGTTCCAAGGTATGATGTGCTCACGATTTGTTTTGTTGTGTCGATTTTCAATGACCTGTCTTGTTGTCCTGACACATATCGTTAGTATCGCGTACAATAAATTTTGAATCGTTCGATCCTATTTCGACTACATATTAGAACGTATCTGTCCTTATACATCAATTGCTGATAGTTGTATGCCTGGCCAAATTTGGTTGAGACTCTTTTTAGGGCGTGGGAGTTCCCAACGTTGTACTGCTTGCGTCTGTTACAAGCACACCGTCCCCTCTGGCTAGAGCCACTGAGACCGGAGTTTTTGTTCGGGCGAGCACTACCACTCGTACTCAAAGATAATTTTCCTTCATCCCAAAACAGTGCCAATTAACTCAACAAACAATTTTTTTTGCAACAACTTTTTTTTTATAAAGATTGTTTACTGTTTCAATTGCCAGTTTGTCTTATGCACGTTTATCTGACATACTAAAAAAAGCCTCATATCTTGAGACCGTAGGTGCAAAATGAGCAGGATGTGTATGAGGTCGCAAAGTGTGTGGCTTGCATAAGGCTGAGTACATGTCTAGCATTTCTTGTGTAATTTTATTTAATGTGTGCAACGCCGTTCACATTGTTTTTATAGGCGAGACAATGCCACTGGTACACTAGTATGAAGCCACAAGATGCTATAGTGTGCACTCGGCATAACAAAAATAAGGGCGATTGTGCTTTATGTAGGTAAAATAATTGGTAAAATACGATCAGAAGGGAGGGGCCTTTGCATATTGGTGACACTTATTCCTGCCCATGTCCCAGTGTTTTACATTCAAAGCAATTAGTTGCCAATTCCTGAAAAAGAGAAGGTTGAAAAGATTATTAATAAAGAAAGGCAAATAGAATATCAGAACGACACAGATATTTACGTGTATAGTCATTTATGTAGTTATTTAGTCCTTTAGCCAAATTAATCCTGAAATAAAAGAAAAACCATATTTTATTAACAATTTACGTATACTTACATGTGCGCTATTTGACAGATAATGAATGTATGTATGTACAATGTAGTTGAAATGTTTGTGTGTGTGTGGTTTTTAGTACTAACATGAATAATAGTACTGCCAACACAAACAAATGCGAAAATATTATAAAGAGTTGTATTTTCATTCATTAAAAACGTAAACGTAAAACTTTTAAGTGTTGTTTAGGGACAAATAAGCCGTTACTAAAATTGCTGATTACCTGGTATAATAGGGAAAGGATAAAATGTTAAAGGATTAAGCGGGCGAAGTAGGGACGATATATAGGTATATATATATATAGGTATATATATATATATGCATACTGAAGTATAAAACAAGAAATGAAAAGAATGCGTTATGTATATATATACAGATAAATATCTATGTATATATTTTTCTAGACTAAATGCTGCATATATTTATTACATAAAAGATAGCTGTACCATAAATATTAAGGATTAAATTAGTGAGAAAAGAATTATACTGCTGTCTTTATCTGATATATATATATATAGGTATACATATATATAAGTGCCACATAAGTATTTGTAGTTATGTACGCGGGAAGTCATTATATGATATATGTATATAAATGAGAGCAGCAGTATAAAAAGGTCGTGTTTCCAATAAGTTATTGTTAAAAACAAAGTGATAAGTGTGCTGACAACTGATCGCTAAGTAATATGTAATTGAAATTTTTCTGGTCCTAGGAAACAGTTGTTGAGTTTGCAAAACAAGAAAAATAATAAAACGTGAGTGATTTAAAAAATTTCTTCAGTCACTAGTGGCATACATAAATCACGATGTAAATTTGAATTTTTGATGTACCCTGCAGACGATGTTATTAGCCTTAAAATCTTGTTTTGCCTTCGTGGGACTCTCTCTACACTGAAAGCTGAAGCAATGCCCCATAGCTGAATTCCGTAGCACCATATTGGTTTTAAAAGCGACTTGTATATTAAAAGTTTGCAGTCTAGACTGAGTGTTGAATTTCTATCAATCAGCCAATGTATCTGAGTTAATTTAGGTTTCATTTGTGTTAGCTTTGAGTCAATATGGTGTTTCCATTTAAGCCGTTGATTAAGGTATATACCAAGGTATTTTGTATGTGAATGTTGAGGAACAACTTGATTGTTGATTTGAATGGGCGAACAAGTATCTTTTCGTAGGGTAAATGTTACCTGAACACACTTCTGTTCGTTTACTTTTATTCTCCATGAGCTTAACCAAAGTTCCAGATAGGTAATATGTGCCTGAAGATATCGGGATGCCTCGTGAGGGTTTTTGTGCATACTAAGGCAGGCTGTATCATCGGCAAATATAGATGTGTGGATATTACTGCTCAAAGGCAAATAAATCAAATACAAAACTGGACACAGTATGCTCCCCTGTGGCACACCGGATCATATAGATTCGGGTACACTCATGAAGTCTCCTTCAACAAACGTGAACTTCCGGGTAATAATGTAACTTTCCAAAAGATTTAGAATGTTTATTGGTAGATATGATTTCAATTTTAAAATTAGGCATTCATGCCACACTCAGGGTTACCGTTAGGAATTTTAGAAAAGTCGCACAAAAGGTCGTTTTGTAAAAATAAAGTCGCACAAAAAAGTCGTTTGAGAAAATAAAAGTTGCACCTTTTTTAACTTTTTTTATTAATAAAAATCATAACAAAACGAAAAAACAATTGAAACAAAACAAAAAGCTTATTGCAGAATCCATTTTTATCATATTTCATAACACATACAGTTGCATTATACATGCTTATATATGCATTATTATTTGTACTTAAAAAATTTTTTCTTAACATACATACATACTACTTTTTAGAAATTTCATTCCTATATTTAAAAATAAGTTCATCACAGGAAAAATCCGTGAATTGCTTTTAAATTTTGCCGACGTTATTTTGACGATTTTTTTGATAAAAATAATCAGATAACTTTTAATTTACTGCAAATTAACTGTTTTTTGAGAAGCTTCACAAAAAAAGATAAAAAGTCGCAACAAAATTAAAAATAATCGGAAAAGTCGGTGATGAAAAAAAGTCTCACAAAAAGTCTCAGACCGCTAAAAAAAGAGTCAAATTGCGACTTTGAGGGTGGCGTTGGCTGAAGTAGTTAGCACGTTGACTACGAAAATGAAGGTCATGGGTTCGAGCCCGGTATCAGACAGTCATCAAATAAGAACACCACGCATTTTTCTGATGTACATTAGTGTTCCTTTGTACCAGTTGTTGTAGGAATGTTCATGTGATGAAGGCATAGTCACTGGTCACTGAATTATACCGTCTTCAGCAGATACTAATCCTAATGTAACATCAGAGCGCCCTCCTTCGTTATGTAGCAGAATCATCGGCGAAGTAAAATAATCAATAAAAAATATAGCTAGTAATCACAGCTTCAAAAAAATTTAATACGCCTCATTTAAGACCAGAGGCGCTGCAACACTGCATTATTAAAAACGTGCAAAAAAGCAGAGTTGTAAAATCATGAAGCTTTCTTCTATCTCTTCCTTCACCACCTGTCTTCGCTATCACTGTCCCTTTCCTAAAAGAAGGTTAACACCTAGTAATAATAGTAGGCATTCATTGCCTGAGTGTTACTTCTCTTTAAAAATAAAATTTAAAAAATAAAAATAAATTGCGACTTTAGTCGGGTGAACGGTAACCCTGGCCACACTTTATCAAACGCCTGAGAAACGTCAATAAACAGGGCCGAACAATACTTTTTTTCTTCAAATGTTCTTCTCATAAAATTGAACCAATCTATGCGTTTGTTCAATAGTGCTATGCTGACTTCTAAAACCAAATTGATGGTGTGGGATGCATCCACTACAAATTAGAATTGGGGACAATTTTGTCATGAGCCATTTTTCGAAAAGTTTTGACATTGTTGATAGTAGACTTATTGGCCTGTACTATTCAGCCTTGGTAAGACTTTTACCCGGCTTTGGAATCATTTTGACCTTAGCAAGCTTCCAGTGGTGTGGATAATACTCTAGTCGTAATATGGCATTAAAAATAAATAGAAGGGTTCTAATTGCAATACGAAGCAAAGTCATCAGCATCTTGTTACTAATTCCATCAATACCTGGAGCTTTCTTCGGGTTGATTTTAGCAAGTTTCTGTACGTCACGCATTTTAAACTTTACGGGTCGAGGGGGTAGAGCAACTATACTCGGTAAACTAACAGCACCAGTACATGTGTTTGGGGTAAATACGGATTTTAAATGCTTTTCAAACAAGTTACTTTTTTCAGTATCATTTCTTACCCAAACTCCGCTAAAAGTGCGCAGAAATTGTTTAAACTCAACGGGTGTTTTAAGCTTTCTCGCAACGCGTCACAAGGAGTAATTAGAAGCTGGTGTGTCATCGAGATTTTCCAGATTATTTTTAAGAGATGCAGTTTTTTCATATGCAAGCTACTCTTGGAGTCGTTTAGTGCACTTTTTAAATCTGATTTTATGTTGGAGTGATCTCTTTTGTTATCATTCTCTTCAAGCTCTTTTTTTACATACGGACGTTTAATATCCGTAGAATAAATTCTATTACACCCAGTCTGTGGATGGGAGGTAGTGGCATGTTCAGCAGCCTGCATAATATTTTCGTTAAGATTGGCAATCTTAGATTCAATATCATCTGTATTCTTAGCGTAATGTTTTCCGTGCAATGACTACTAAGATATTGTTTGAATCCCAGCCAATTAAGACGATTGATCATCTTCACATACGAGTGAGGTAAAACACTTCTTAGTGGGTTACAGATTGTAACGATAGTAAGAGAGTGAACGGAGGAGAGGCCTAAAGAAGCTTCAACATGAACTAAATCCCTAGTAATATTTTTCATGATGCCAAAATCTATAACAGCCGGAATTTTTTGTATGTCAGTAGGCCAGTAAGTGGGCTCCCACTCAAAATGACGTATAATCTCATTTTTGAAATTGTGTTGAAACAACGCTCTTCCTCTAGGTGTAATAAGGCGCGAACCCCAGAACGTATGTTTTGCATTGTAGTCTCCAACTGCTACGAAACAAGGTCCAAGCGATTTGTAGAAATCCTCGTATTGATCTTCAGTGATTGAGAATCTTGGAGTGGAGTAAATTGACGATATAACGAAATTTGTACAAACATGTTCAACACAATAATTAGTTGTTTGTAGATGTTCTCCACAAATGTTATCAAGAATATAGTGCTTGACTCTTGACTTTATTAGAACTGCCGATCCATCGCATGCTCTTCCTCTAGGGTCCTTGAAATCATATAGGGTGTAGCCATTAATTTTGATTAGGATTCTCGAAGTCAAATGTGTCTCAGAGACCAGCATTATATCAATATTTTTTCCGTGAGGAAGTGCTCAAGCTCATTTTTGTGATGGCGAATGCCATCACAAAATGCCAATATTTTTTAACGTGTTCATGGCTTGTTAACTATTGCTTGAAGCAGAGTTTTCTGCAATCGCAGCATTTCTTGCTTCGGTTTGAGCTCGAGTTACTTTAGGTTTTTGACTTGTTGTTTGCTTAACGAAAGAGTACACAGGACATCCTCTGTAGTTAGCAGTGTGATAACTTCCACAATTACTGAATTTTTTGTCACTTTGATCTTTTGGCTTATTGCATCTAGCTGTAACTGTAGGTAAATTGCAGTAATTTTTTGTATGGTCATATTCTTGACAATTATGCCACTGTACAGGTTCTGAACGCTTGTGTGGTTCTTCATCAGTAATTTTTCGGTATAAGAGATATTTCAAGTTATAAATTGGATGGTTTCATTGTTCTTCAAGTTAATATATTTGGTTCCAGTTCAACGCGAAATAGTGGTTGGGGGATCTTCTCCCAGTTTATAATATTAGATACATATTTTACCTTAAATCCCTGGAGGACGAGTGCATCTTTTAAGTCTTCGCTAACAACATAAAAATCTATGCCTTTTAATACGATGTGCAGGCCTTTAGCACTCTTAAGCTGGTATGTATAGAAATTTTTTTCTTCATAAATTTGAATTTTCGTTTTGTGAATGTTACCACGTTTTATTGGAACAATGTGAAATTTATTCTCACCAATGACCGAGATTAATTTTTTAATAAGAGCAATTGAATTTTATTTTCTCAGATAGATTGGTGGTGGTTTGGAGGTTTTTTTCGAGGATACATCGTATTTGTCGTCGTCATCTTGCAATATTTTAAATCGGTTTTGACGGCTAGTTGAGGCGGAGTCGTTATCCCTGGATATCTTGGGAACTAATGAGATTTTTGATGAATTTGGGCTTCGCCCACGCCTTACAACTCTGATATATCTGTCCATACCGACTTGCACCTTAGGTTTCTGACTACTGTTATCTATAGTGATAACTTAGTTAAGAGACGAGCACGAGCCCGGAGCGGATGATGTCGCCGGCTTAAATGATGAAGTACTAGGCAGCGGTAATGTCAGAGAATCACTGGTTGGCATTGGACAAGGCGAAGTTGATCGCTCACGAAAAAGAGGCTTTGCTGTTAGAAAAAGACTATCATCAGATTTTTTATTATTATTGTTTGCGTTAAGAGTTTCAGAACTCACAGTAAAATAGGTATTTCTGCCGTTAGAACTCATTTCACAATTTTTTGTTTTTGAGGTACTCATGTAGAGTATTCCTCAATGTCACTTTGCTTGCAGGTTTTTGTTTGTTTTTGTTATTTCTGACTATGTAAAAAAAAAGTAGCAATATTTGCTTTGCTTATTTATCAAAGCTAATATGCACTATGAATAATTATTTAATTAATTCGTAGTACATAATTATTATTAATTATGTACTACGAATATTGTTTTTATGAGTTTTTGTTTGTTAAGCATGTATATAAGAAAACCTCCGCTAAGACAGATGTCACTATGAAGGTTCAACGAAAGATTCATAGAGATCGTCAGCATAGATGCAATGATCGACTCTTTTATCAATTTTTAAGAGATGGCTTATGTCGTCGAAAGAAATTATAAAAAGAGTTAAGGGTGATCCTTGGGGAATGTCATTATCGAAAGGAAGAATATTTGGAAAGGTGTCATTGATACAAACGCGAAATTTTCTTTTTGTAAGGAAAGATTTTCTGAAGTTAAACATTTTTGGTCCAATTGACCATTTTGACAGTTCTTGAAGTGCAACATGTATTCGTATTCTGTCAAAAGATTTAATGAAGTCAATCGAGAGTATCGACGTATGTTTTCTAGTTGAACGATTTTTGCATACAATGTGATCAAGATACAAAAGGGAATCGGTGGTGTTGATACCGGACTGAAATCCTGTTTGATTATGTGATAGGAGTTTGTATTTTTTGATAAATCACATGAGATGCCGGCAAACCATTTTTCCAAGTAATTTCGCAATACATGGGATTAAAGAGATGGGTTGGTATGAATCTATGCTGTCTATTGGTTTATTACTTTTATGTATAGCTATCACTGAAGCTGTATTGAAAAATTGGGGAATTGCATCGGAATCAAGTATGTTGTTAAAAAGGAGAAGAATACGGTGTTTGAAAAATTCTCGTACCTTATCAATCATAAGATAGGATATTTTATCCAGGCCTGGGGTTTTTCTTTTAGATGCTTTTAGGCTGTATGTTAATTCTTGAAATTTTAAAGGATACTCTATATGCGAGCGGAACAAGGTGTTACGGCAAGAGAGGCAAGAGTTTGCGATTTTGCTGAAATAAAGTCATTTGAAAAGTTTGAGTCCATAATTTTGTGACAAATATAGAGCAAAAGTCTCAGAGATATCGTTGACTGATGTTATAATATTATTGTTAGATGAAATGGAGGAAATAGTCCGAGGAATATAGTTTCCTGTTAATTTTCTTATATTTTGCCATAAAGTTGCTGAGGATGCAGTTGGGTTTAGAGTGTTTTCTAAAAGAGTAAATTTTGGCTAATTTTTTTTTGCCCGGTTAAAGAAGGCATTATTTTTCTGGTAATTTACGATGTTAATTGTAGACATATTGTGACGAAATTCTCTCCAAGAATCCTGTTTTTTATCCCTAAGCTTTTGGAGCTCAGGAGACCAGCCATGAACAGTTTTTGTTCTTTTATCTTATTAGATGATACCGGTATGCTTTCGTTTGCCGAAAGTTTAATTATCTTTCTTATGAAGGCAGCCTCTTTGTTAACATTAGGAGATGTATTAAATTTCTGGTTAAAATAAAAAATTTTGTTGTGACAAATGTCCCAATGGGACTGGTTTTGTTAAATTTAGAAATTTTTGTCGTTCGGTGTCGAGAATCGGTCATAAGTTGTGTCATAATGGGGTAATGGTCTCTATTGTGCGACACATTGGGACAATAGATAGGTGAAATTGTGAGGTCAATATGCGAAAAAGAGTTATGTGTACTGAAATGGGTTGGTGACCCATTATTAAGTACCGAAAGGATTAAGTTTAACAACAAATTTTCAATTGCAGTGCCTTTACTTACAGGGGGCTTAATGCGTTAAAATTTTCAGTAATTATGACTGGTGTGTTTATTGCCACAATAGCGGTAGCTAAGTCCGATGTGGGTATAAAAAAAAAGAAATAGAGTAAAGTTTGCTTTCCCATTAAAAAAAAAAGTTATTTACTAGTAGTAGGGAACTGCCAATTCGGGCGCCGATTAAAATTGTTAAATTGTGGCTGAAATTGTTAAATTGTGGCTGAAATTGTTAAATTTTGGGCTGAAATTGTTAAATTGTGGCTGAAATGTTAAAATTCTTGGAAATTTGTGAAATTTGTGTTTTTTGTTTACATTAGGAGTTTTTTGTTTATATTAACTTTTTTTATTTATATTAAGTATATGTATGTATGTATGTATGTATGTATGACCGTGGGAACTTGTGCGTGGAATATTTTGTGGGAATACATTAAGGGGGTTTATAGCTTTAAGATTTTTATATTTGTATGATTTTTCCTAATGCCGACGGGAAAACATCTTTATTTTTTCTAATGCCGACGGGAAAGTTATGATTGTTGTTAGACTGTGGAAATTTGTTGATGTCCGTGATTTGGGCAGGTGAGGTTTTTGTAACATGTAACTGTGGGAATTTGCGGGTGTATCTTTAAGGCAGCCTGTGTTTGGTGGGGGCGGGTGTTGTTGTAATATGTATCCGTGGGAATTTATATGTATGTATGTTTGTGGGTATACATTAAGGGGGTTTATAGCTTTAAGATTTTTATATTTGTAGGATTTTTCCTAATGCCGACGGGAAAATGATTTTTCCAAAGGGAAAATTACCAGTGTTGCCAGACTGTAGAAATTTGTTATCGTAATACTATATCAGTAATATCAGAGAAAATAGATTTGATGATTTCTAATATGTAACCGTGGGAATTCGGTGGCGTTTATGCTTGTTGGAATTTAAACCAAGTTGTGCTTGGTGGGGGGGCGGATTGTATTTGAGGTAGATCGACTGGTGGAGGGTGGGGAGTTTTTGTAACATGTATCCGTGGGAATCTGTGTACATGTATGTATGTATGTATGTCTGTAAGAGTTTAATGCTGTCTGTGATTTATGAAAGGCGAGGTGAGAGTGTTCATGTAATACGTATCCGGGGAATCTGTGTATATGTATGTTCGTAGGAGTTTAAGGCTGATTGTGATTTGAGGTGGGGGAGGGTGTTGTTGTGATAGATAGAATGTGCCTATGTGTATGTGTATGTATGTATGTATATGTAGCAGTTTAAGGCTTTCCTTAATTTGAGGTAGGCGGGGGGTGTTATTGTAATATGTATCTATAGGAATTTGGGTGTTTATATGTTTGTAGGAATATTTATGCATGTATGTATATAGGAGTTTAAGGCTGATCGTGATTACGATTGTTGAGATTGATCGATTGTATGTGACCTTGAGAATTTGTGTATATATATCTGTAGGAAATTTAAGGCTTATCGTGATTTGTGAGGGGCGAAGTGTTCATGTAATATATAACCGCGCAATTTGTGTGTATATATGTAGGAGTTTAAGGCTGATCATGATTAATGAGAGGTGAGGTGAAGGTGTTCATGTATATGTATACGTATCTGTGTGCATGTATGTATGTCTATATGAGTTTAAGGCTGATCGTGATTTAGGTTGTGAGATTGATAGATTGTATGTTACCTTGAGATTTTGTGTATATATATCTGTAAGAACTTTAGGCTGAGTGTGATTTGTGAGGGGAGGGGCGTTGTTGAAATAGGTTTAATTTTTCGTAGATGAATTTTAGTATGTGTGTGTGTGTATGTGATTTTCTCACCCTAGTATTTATATGTACGTTGAAATAAATTATTTCTCATATGAAAATTTTTTTTCTACAAAATACTATCATATATCTGAACTTCCCTAATCCTAGTATGTTTTTCATATTGGAGGATGATATTGCTTTATATTTTATCAAGCTTAAATTTGTCCAGTGTTAAAGTCTGTCGGTCAGAAATTTGTTTATATTTGTATAAATATTAATTTCAGATTTTGCAAAATTCTTGTGTACGATCGTGGTGATTTTTTTGTGTGTGTATGTATGTATGCGCGATAGAGTTTGATTGGTCTGTGATAAGTTTGTTTATTTAAGTACATTTGTCTTCTTCGACTTTCGTCTTCAAGCGTCAATAGTTTGGAGAACGGTTTGTATGTTTTCATGATGTAGATATGTAAGTGTGATTGTTAAAATCCAATAAATACTTGAGCATGGGTAAGAAATTTGATAATATGTGTACATATGTACATATGGATCTACAAATTGATTTTATGTATGTATGTATGTACATACAAATAAGTCTGGGGCTCCCTGTTTAAATAATTTTTTTTGTCATGTGCTGTTGTTGCTGTTGTAAATATTCGCCAGGTCTTTTGTGTATAGATGTGAAATATCTCCATAGTTTTTTTATTTGAAATTAAAAAAACGTTCTTTTAATTTTTAGATGTATTTTCTTAAAAGTTTGTGAGGAGTTTCTGTTTTAAGTAAAATTGAATTCCTCTCTAGTTGTAGTAACTATAGTATAAATATTTAATATATTTTATTTCCATTTCTTTAAAGTTGATGTAGCCTAGTACTTTAACTCTTCGTCAACGTTAGACATTTTTCGGTGTAAAATTTTTTCCAACTATCATCTTTTTTCTTCACCTTTTTCATATATTTTAGAACATCTTGCATTGGCTTTAAAAAATGACAAACGCTTTGAAATGAAACTGATTCAGCAGTGCAGCTTAGGTGATTATAGTTTTTTTGTTATCCACTTTGCTTCTCTTTCCTTTTTTATTGATAAACATTTAAAATCAAATGGTGGTTTTATAATGAAATTGTTATACTCATTATTGTTAAAAACATCCGCTACTTCTTTTTGTAATGAAAATCATTCGAAACCTTACTCGTATATTAAAACCATTTCTTCATTCATATTACTTAATTTATAAGACTTTCAGGACTTTCTATTATTCGATCATCAGTAAAAATGCAGTAGCTGAGGTCCTTGCTTACTGTTTCATATTAAATTTCTATATCAATTGGACCGCTATTGAATAAAAGGAACTTTTATCTTAAACTTTAGTGCATTTGGAAGTGCTTGAGATTCTTTCATATAATAGCTTTGTTGGAATCTTAGATACGAGTACACATAATATAGAATTGCATAACGTTTATTTTTAATTTTTATGTTAAGATCATCATCATTTGGATATGAGACTGAATTTAAATGTACTTTTAAATTAGTTAAATCATAATGAGGAAACTTGTTTTCTTCTTGAATAGCGATCAACAGAAAACGAAATCGTTTTCTTACAATTTAGGTCTGGCCTCTCAACGGTTCCTCTAGTATACAAGATGACTTTCTATATCAACATATCTGTCTACTCTTTGTCACCGTTAAGGGACAATTAAATGTTAAAATTTTAATTCCTCAAATTGTGTTACTTCATACTGATAATATGTTTTCATTAACAAGGTATATGTTTATCTTACGAAGGTTACTCGCCTATGGCTTTTATTTGATGTTCTAGATGATTTTTTTTTCTCATTTTATTAAATTTCAGCGTATTGTGAATATATTTCTGATATTTTTAAGTGAGCTTTATTTACCAGTCAGACAAAGTGTACGTATCAGTTGATCACACAGTCTCTCTTTTTAATTTTTTTTTTCTTCTTTTAATGTATCACTACTATTTTTACAGATTTTACTACTTGAAAAAGAGAATATTTGTATAATTTTTAAATGTATTCATATATACATATAGGTAAATATATGTATGTATGTATAGAGAAATTACTTTATCTACAAAGAAATACATGCTTAATAATCAACTATTCTAGAAAATCTATCTCAAATAATTCAGTTACCTCTACCATCAATTCACCGTCTGTGTTTTCATAGTATCAGAATCGCTAGAATATCTATGTTTGAGAGAATTTTTACATCGAGTTTTTCTACATGAGGTTTGCTGGTTAACCTCCTTGAAGTTATTGTTGACGTAGGCTGGGTTGTATCACATTCAGATGTAATAATTTCTTAGTTAAAAAATGTCCTCATCACCATCAACCATATCTGTATACATTTCATTCATGAGTTGGGTTGATCCATATACAATTGCTGGCTACAGATTAATGATTAGAAACAAGTTTCTCATCACCTTCTAACAGATTTATATATTTTGCTAGCATGCATGCCTTAGCATGCTTCTATCAATAGTGACGCGGGAGTCCGACATGTAGTGGTGTTTCAATTAAAAATCTATACTATTAGAATTTACGATTTCGCTCTTTTTATTCTTTTACAAAGTAGATATATATTTATGTATTTCATTTAGCACAGAGTCATAAAATTTATTTGCTTACAAAATTGTGTGACATTCTTTTAAATTTGCATGCTTAGGTGTGCTTTCAATATTTTTTCTTTAAATTTATTTTTTTACTCATACAGATACAGATATAAAGTAAGATCTGCTTACATTGCATTTTACAATTTATGTATGCTTCAGCATGATTCCAGTTGAAGTCCATATTTATTCAATAAGTTTGTTGGATACTAATTCATACACATATACATTCTTAAAGATTGGAAATCTAAGTCCAATTTATGTAGTTTATCTATATTTTCTAAAGATTTGATAGCTATAGAAATGAATAGAGTAAAGATCTATTATAATAGCCCATGGGCATATTTTAAAATTTCGCTTGCTAGAGCTTTCGAAATGGAAAATGTACAATTTTCACTATAAAAAGTGATAATATTATGTGTTACTTAATATTAGTTTATTTTGAACGCTTAAGTTTTCACAATATTTCATACAGGCCAACAAGTTTAGAGAATTTCCAGTATATTAAGTTAATTATCTTTCTTAAGACCTATCATTCCTAATCATTCCTTCAAAAATACAAACCAAACTAGATTTTTCCTGTTTAATTTTATTTTTTTACTTTCATTAAATTTCAACATTTTGTTCATCTTCTAATTATTATATTTAGCAGCTTTTTCTCATTTGTTGAGTTAACTTTAATCGGAAACATTTAAATAGTGAGATGAACTTTTATATTGTATACGAGTACATTAAGTAATTCTTTATATATTTCATTTATATGAACCATCATCACATAATTCCTTTGGATGATCTATTAAATCATTCTACTATTGATGCTTTCATATTAAGTAATGTTAAATATTCTACTTATGCATGAATTTTCCAGTATCTATTAAAAAATTCTTTGCAATCATCCATTTGTAAGTTTTTTGGTACTCATAACATTTCAAAAATATTTTCCACAGCCTAGGTTTTTTCGAGTGCAACTTTTATTTTCAACGGTATTGACCATAGAAACTTTGAGAATGAATCATTTACAGTCTACAATAATCAATAATTTCTATTTTCTATAGAATAGTTTCCCATTTCACCTAAATCAGCTCCATAAAAGATCAACTATTTCTTTCATTACATATCTACAATGCACAAACAATTTTCGAGATTTATTATAGAGTGCGTTTACTAAATTTCTTTTTAAAGACATTGAGTTGTTTTAAAGATTTTTTGGAGAGTGTTGTGATCTACTTGATGCACTTTCAGCTATTTATACTATCATGTAGTTAATTTTCCAATCTATAAATTTTATTGTTCAGCTGTTCAATTTGTTTTTTCAAAAGATGATTTAATTTTTAGTATATGTTTTTTCAATTTTATAACTATCTTCTATCTCTAATTGTATTTCACGTTGTACTCCATCAATTTGCATTTTAATATATTCTTGAATTATATTAATTCCTTAAGCTGTATTATTAATTTGTCCTATAGTTTATCGTTTTGAGTTTCCAGAAACAATTTACTGATAACATCATTCTCCGTCAGTGAATGATGATGATTCTCTATCCATGTATTAGTAGAAATTATATATTTTATATAGTTTTCAAAATAAAATTTCTCATAGTATTTCCATGTTTTATTATCAATCGTTAAAGAAAATAAAGCTACTATTAGAGCCTATATTTGACCATCAACTTGTATTTTATCTTCATTTAGTTTTAGGTTACTATCACCAAACTTCCATTCATTACTCAAATCTTAATGTGGGCCATAGTTTGTATCTAATTCAATTCTTCCTTCTAAGACTGATAAATGAGTATAAGTGTCTTCAGAATTGGAAGTCTATGAGTAAAATCATCTTTATCATCATCATCATTCTCAGTATTAGCATCATTAAATAAGATGATATCATCAAATATTGTTCCTTCTGAAAGTTTCTTCGGTGTACTTGTCTATATATTGACTGATGGCCTTAAACTTATATTATTTTCAGCTTCTATCTTGATTTTACTTTCTTCTTTCTTGTGAATTCTTTTAATATTTCTAGAACTATTTATGAATTCTTTGAGAGGTTCTGTTATAGGTTTAAATATATCTTTTCTAGCTCACATGTATCTATTTCACCAGTTTCACCAAATAATTTCTTGTCATCACCAACTGTTTTAAAATTTTCTCATCCATGTTTAGCAAATAAGAGGTATCAGCTATTAGATCAGGTATCAGCTATCAGATCAGCTAATCAGGTAGCTGGTCTGGTTTTCAGATCAGCTTATCATGACCTGGTCTGGTTTTCAGATCAACTTATCTGATTCAGATTGGGTTATCAGTTTACAAGTAGCTGTCTATTTATAACATTTAGATGAATACAGTTTAAGGTCAGATGAAAAACGAAAAAGTAAACTTTTATGTAGTCAAATTCTCTTTTTTTCTATAACGATCATCGTTTAATTCAATATCGTTGCTTATAATCAAAATTCATATTTATCCTTCCAACATGCATTTTATTTGTCTCATCTTACTTAAACATTATAATTACATTATGATTATCTGGTATAAAATGTTTGGTGATTCTGGTATAAGTGTGACTTCAGCAGAATGTATCAACATTCTTAACTCACTCCATACAAAAATATGTTTCTCACACGTAACATCGATAAATATCATATCGGAATTACTTTTAGCTTTGTTAGGAGAAATAACAGATTCAGTATCTGTAAATGTGTATTATCCCATTCCTTTAATTAATGAAATTATGTAAATAATTTCTTTAAGTATCCATATTTAGGTTGATAGAGAGATTTTGAGTATTAATATGTAGATGTTTTAAAATTTTAGTTCATTAAGACTTTTTAGCAACCCAATCATAACATATTTTTTATTTTATTTTTTTACAATTTGACAGACCAACTATTTTTGCGCAAATAAAATTTGGTAGAAGGGAACTATGACTTGTTTTTGAACTAACGTTTGATGAATCATCAAAAATTTCGTACCATCCTATTTTTAGGTTGTTTTGACTATGAGTATGCACCAATATTTATGAAATGTGTTTCATAAATATTGTCTCTTATTTAGAAAAAATAAAATAATACAGCTATACGACACCAGAAAATATTTTCTGGTATCGTATAGCTATATTATTTTATTTTTCCTATATAAGAGATAATGGTCCCTATTCATAGTCAAAACAAAGTATATTTTAACAGCCTTATTTATAAAAATTATTAAGACTTTATAAAGGCTTTTTTAGAATATTTTTTAATGAAAATTTGTCTAAAAAAACCTTTATAAAGTCTTAATAATTTTTATAAATAAGACTGTAAGAGTTTAAATTAAAATCAGTATTTTTTATGATAATACTGGTTTTAAACTCTTAAAATATACTTTGTTTTGACTATGAATAGGGACCATTATCTCTTATATAGGAAAAATAAAATAATATAGCTATACGATACCAGAAAATATTTTCTGGTGTCGTATGGCTGTATTATTTAATTTTTTCTAAATAAGAGACAATATTTATGAAACACATTTCATAAATATTGGTGCATACTCATAGTCAAAACAACCTAAAAATAGTATGGTACAAAATTTTGATGATTCATCAAACGTTAGTTCAAAAACAAGTCATAGTTCCCCCTCTATCAAATTTTATTTGCGCAAAAATAGTTGGTCTGTCAAATTGTAAAAAAAAATAAAATAAAAAATATGATATGATTGGCTTGCTAAAAAGTCTTAATGAACTAAAATTTTAAAACATCTACATATTAATACTCAAAATCTCTCTATCAACCTAAATATGGATACTTAAAGAAATTATTTACATAATTTCATTAATTAAAGGAATGGGATAATACACATTTACAGATACTGAATCTGTTATTTCTCCTAACAAAGCTAAAAGTAATTCCGATATGATATTTAACGATGTTAGATGTGAGAAACATATTTTTGTATGGAGTGAGTTAAGAATGTTGATACATTCTGCTGAAGTCACACTTATACCAGAATCACCAAACATTTTATACCAGATAATCATAATGTAATTATAATGTTTAAGTAAGATGAGACAAATAAAATGCATGTTGAAAGGATAAATATGAATTTTGATTATAAGCAACGATATTGAATTAAACGATGATCGTTATAGAAAAAAAGAGAATTTGACTACATAAAAGTTTACTTTTTCGTTTTTCATCTGACCTTAAACTGAATTCATCTAAATGTTATAAATAGACAGCTACTTGTAAACTGATAACCCAATCTGAATCAGATAAGTTGATCTGGAAATCAGACCAGGTCCTGATAAGCTGATCTGAAAACCAGACCAGGTTCTGATAAGCTGATCTGAAAACCAGACCAGGTCCTGATAAGCTGATCTGAAAATCAGACCAGGTCCTGATAAGCTGATCTGAAAACCAGACCAGGTTCTGATAAGCTGATCTGAAAACCAGACCAGGTCCTGATAAGCTGATCTGAAAACCATACCAGGTCCTGATAAGCTGATCTGAAAACCAGACCAGGTTCTGATAAGCTGATCTGAAAACCAGACCAGGTCCTGATAAGCTGATCTGAAAACCAGACCAGGTCATGATAAGCTGATCTGAAAACCAGACCAGCTACCTGATAAGCTGATCTGATAGCTGATACCTGATCTAATAGCTGATACCTCTTATTTGCTAAACATGGATGAGAAAATTTTAAAACAGTTGGTGATGACAAGAAATTATTTGGTGAAACTGGTGAAATAGATACATGTGAGCTAGAAAAGATATATTTAAACCTATAACAGAACCTCTCAAAGAATTCATAAATAGTTCTAGAAATATTAAAAGAATTCACAAGAAAGAAGAAAGTAAAATCAAGATAGAAGCTGAAAATAATATAAGTTTAAGGCCATCAGTCAATATAGAGACAAGTACACCTAAGAAACTTTCAGAAGGAACAATATTTGATGATATCATCTTATTTAATGATGCTAATACTGAGAATGATGATGATGATGATGATAAAGATGATTTTACTCATAGACTTCCAATTCTGAAGACACTTATACTCATTTATCAGTCTTAGAAGGAAGAATTGAATTAGATACAAACTATGGCCCACATTAAGATTTGAGTAATGAATGGAAGTTTGGTGATAGTAACCTAAAACTAAATGAAGATAAAATACAAGTTGATGGTCAAATATAGGCTCTAATAGTAGCTTTATTTTCTTTAACGATTGATAATAAAACATGGAAATACTATGAGAAATTTTATTTTGAAAACTATATAAAATATATAATTTCTACTAATACATGGATAGAGAATCATCATCATTCACTGACGGAGAATGATGTTATCAGTAAATTGTTTCTGGAAACTCAAAACGATAAACTATAGGACAAATTAATAATACAGCTTAAGGAATTAATATAATTCAAGAATATATTAAAATGCAAATTGATGGAGTACAACGTGAAATACAATTAGAGATAGAAGATAGTTATAAAATTGAAAAAACATATACTAAAAATTAAATCATCTTTTGAAAAAACAAATTGAACAGCTGAACAATAAAATTTATAGATTGGAAAATTAACTACATGATAGTATAAATAGCTGAAAGTGCATCAAGTAGATCACAACACTCTCCAAAAAATCTTTAAAACAACTCAATGTCTTTAAAAAGAAATTTAGTAAACGCACTCTATAATAAATCTCGAAAATTGTTTGTGCATTGTAGATATGTAATGAAAGAAATAGTTGATCTTTTATGGAGCTGATTTAGGTGAAATGGGAAACTATTCTATAGAAAATAGAAATTATTGATTATTGTAGACTGTAAATGATTCATTCTCAAAGTTTCTATGGTCAATACCGTTGAAAATAAAAGTTGCACTCGAAAAAACCTAGGCTGTGGAAAATATTTTTGAAATGTTATGAGTACCAAAAAACTTACAAATGGATGATTGCAAAGAATTTTTTAATAGATACTGGAAAATTCATGCATAAGTAGAATATTTAACATTACTTAATATGAAAGCATCAATAGTAGAATGATTTAATAGATCATCCAAAGGAATTATGTGATGATGGTTCATATAAATGAAATATATAAAGAATTACTTAATGTACTCGTATACAATATAAAAGTTCATCTCACTATTTAAATGTTTCCGATTAAAGTTAACTCAACAAATGAGAAAAAGCTGCTAAATATAATAATTAGAAGATGAACAAAATGTTGAAATTTAATGAAAGTAAAAAATAAAATTAAACAGGAAAAATCTAGTTTGGTTTGTATTTTTGAAGGAATGATTAGGAA
Organism: Nowickia ferox; assembly: GCA_936439885.1. NCBI lineage: Eukaryota > Metazoa > Arthropoda > Insecta > Diptera > Tachinidae > Nowickia > Nowickia ferox. The sequence goes on from OW387027.1 coordinate 37,892,811, forward strand.
TGATAGGTCTTAAGAAAGATAATTAACTTAATATACTGGAAATTCTCTAAACTTGTTGGCCTGTATGAAATATTGTGAAAACTTAAGTGTTCAAAATAAATTACAACACAGTGTAATATTCAGTAACACCTAATATTATCACTTTTTATAGTGAAAATTGTACATTTTCCATTTCGAAAGCTCTAGCAAGCGAAATTTTAAAATATGCCCATGGGCTATTATAATAGATCTTTACTCTATTCATTTCTATAGCTATCAAATCTTTAGAAAATATAGATAAACTACATAAATTGGACTTAGATTTCCAATCTTTAAGAATGTATATGTGTATGAATTAGTATCCAACAAACTTATTGAATAAATATGGACTTCAACTGGAATCATGCTGAAGCATACATAAATTGTAAAATGCAATGTAAGCAGATCTTACTTTATATCTGTATCTGTATGAGTAAAAAAATAAATTTAAAGAAAAAATATTGAAAGCACACCTAAGCATGCAAATTTAAAAGAATGTCACACAATTTTGTAAGCAAATAAATTTTATGACTCTGTGCTAAATGAAATACATAAATATATATCTACTTTGTAAAAGAATAAAAAGAGCGAAATCGTAAATTCTAATATAGGGTGTTTTTTATTGAGGTATAGAACTTTAAGTTGGCATCACTTTTTTAACTGGCGGCCATTTTGTCAGCAGTCAAGTGATTAATATTTAGTTTGGTTTGCCATTTCATCATGAACAGGTTGACAAAAGAACAACGCTTGCAAATCGTGCAAATTTATTTCGAAAATAAAGGTTCAGTTCGCGAAGTTTACCGCAAGCTCCGTCCATTTTATGGTCGACATAATCGTCCATCAGAGCAATTAATTCGGTTAACCATGGATTGGCCACAAAGATCGTGTGATTTGACACCATTGGATTATTTTCTTTGGGGATATGTGAAGTCGCTCGTCTACGCCAACAAACCAGAAACGTTAGGGGACTTGGAAGCCAACATTCGTGGCGTTATTGCCAACATACGGCCCCATATGCTCGAAAAAGTGGTTGAAAATTGGACCTGTAGAATTGGCTTTATTCGAGCCAGCCGCGGCGGCCACATGTCCGAAATCATATTTAAACGTTAATGGCATAAAATTATCCTTCCAATAAAGCCAAATTGATGGACATTAAAACGATTTTCTTGTGTTTTATTTCAATTCGAAGTTCTATACCTCTAAAAAAACACCCTATAGTATAGATTTTTAATTGAAACACCACTACATGTCGGACTCCCGCGTCACTATTGATAGAAGCATGCTAAGGCATGCATGCTAGCAAAATATATAAATCTGTTAGAAGGTGATGAGAAACTTGTTTCTAATCATTAATCTGTAGCCAGCAATTGTATATGGATCAACCCAACTCATGAATGAAATGTATACAGATATGGTTGATGGTGATGAGGACATTTTTTAACTAAGAAATTATTACATCTGAATGTGATACAACCCAGCCTACGTCAACAATAACTTCAAGGAGGTCAACCAGCTAACCTCATGTAGAAAAACTCGATGTAAAAATTCTCTCAAACATAGATATTCTAGCGATTCTGATACTATGAAAACACAGACGGTGAATTGATGGTAGAGGTAACTGAATTATTTGAGATAGATTTTCTAGAATAGTTGATTATTAAGCATGTATTTCTTTGTAGATAAAGTAATTTCTCTATACATACATACATATATTTACCTATATGTATATATGAATACATTTAAAAATTATACAAATATTCTCTTTTTCAAGTAGTAAAATCTGTAAAAATAGTAGTGATACATTAAAAGAAGAAAAAAAAAATTAAAAAGAGAGACTGTGTGATCAACTGATACGTACACTTTGTCTGACTGGTAAATAAAGCTCACTTAAAAATATCAGAAATATATTCACAATACGCTGAAATTTAATAAAATGAGAAAAAAAAATCATCTAGAACATCAAATAAAAGCCATAGGCGAGTAACCTTCATAAGATAAACATATACCTTGTTAATGAAAACATATTATCAGTATGAAGTAACACAATTTGAGGAATTAAAATTTTAACATTTAATTGTCCCTTAACGGTGACAAAGAGTAGACAGATATGTTGATATAGAAAGTCATCTTGTATACTAGAGGAACCGTTGAGAGGCCAGACCTAAATTGTAAGAAAACGATTTCGTTTTCTGTTGATCGCTATTCAAGAAGAAAACAAGTTTCCTCATTATGATTTAACTAATTTAAAAGTACATTTAAATTCAGTCTCATATCCAAATGATGATGATCTTAACATAAAAATTAAAAATAAACGTTATGCAATTCTATATTATGTGTACTCGTATCTAAGATTCCAACAAAGCTATTATATGAAAGAATCTCAAGCACTTCCAAATGCACTAAAGTTTAAGATAAAAGTTCCTTTTATTCAATAGCGGTCCAATTGATATAGAAATTTAATATGAAACAGTAAGCAAGGACTTCAGCTACTGCATTTTTACTGATGATCGAATAATAGAAAGTCCTGAAAGTCTTATAAATTAAGTAATATGAATGAAGAAATGGTTTTAATAGACGAGTAAGGTTTCGAATGATTTTCATTACAAAAAGAAGTAGCGGATGTTTTTAACAATAATGAGTATAACAATTTCATTATAAAACCACCATTTGATTTTAAATGTTTATCAATAAAAAAGGAAAGAGAAGCAAAGTGGATAACAAAAAAACTATAATCACCTAAGCTGCACTGCTGAATCAGTTTCATTTCAAAGCGTTTGTCATTTTTTAAAGCCAATGCAAGATGTTCTAAAATATATGAAAAAGGTGAAGAAAAAAGATGATAGTTGGAAAAAATTTTACACCGAAAAATGTCTAACGTTGACGAAGAGTTAAAGTACTAGGCTACATCAACTTTAAAGAAATGGAAATAAAATATATTAAATATTTATACTATAGTTTACTACAACTAGAGAGGAATTCAATTTTACTTAAAACAGAAACTCCTCACAAACTTTTAAGAAAATACATCTAAAAATTAAAAGAACGTTTTTTTAATTTCAAATAAAAAAACTATGGAGATATTTCACATCTATACACAAAAGACCTGGCGAATATTTACAACAGCAACAACAGCACATGACAAAAAAAATTATTTAAACAGGGAGCCCCAGACTTATTTGTATGTACATACATACATACATAAAATCAATTTGTAGATCCGTATGTACATATGTACACATATTATCAAATTTCTTACCCATGCTCAAGTATTTATTGGATTTTAACAATCACACTTACATATCTACATCATGAAAACATACAAACCGTTCTCCAAACTATTGACGCTTGAAGACGAAAGTCGAAGAAGACAAATGTACTTAAATAAACAAACTTATCACAGACCAATCAAACTCTATCGCGCATACATACATACACACACAAAAAAATCACCACGATCGTACACAAGAATTTTGCAAAATCTGAAATTAATATTTATACAAATATAAACAAATTTCTGACCGACAGACTTTAACACTGGACAAATTTAAGCTTGATAAAATATAAAGCAATATCATCCTCCAATATGAAAAACATACTAGGATTAGGGAAGTTCAGATATATGATAGTATTTTGTAGAAAAAAAATTTTCATATGAGAAATAATTTATTTCAACGTACATATAAATACTAGGGTGAGAAAATCACATACACACACACACATACTAAAATTCATCTACGAAAAATTAAACCTATTTCAACAACGCCCCTCCCCTCACAAATCACACTCAGCCTAAAGTTCTTACAGATATATATACACAAAATCTCAAGGTAACATACAATCTATCAATCTCACAACCTAAATCACGATCAGCCTTAAACTCATATAGACATACATACATGCACACAGATACGTATACATATACATGAACACCTTCACCTCACCTCTCATTAATCATGATCAGCCTTAAACTCCTACATATATACACACAAATTGCGCGGTTATATATTACATGAACACTTCGCCCCTCACAAATCACGATAAGCCTTAAATTTCCTACAGATATATATACACAAACTCTCAAGGTCACATACAATCGATCAATCTCAACAATCGTAATCACGATCAGCCTTAAACTCCTATATACATACATGCATAAATATTCCTACAAACATATAAACACCCAAATTCCTATAGATACATATTACAATAACACCCCCCGCCTACCTCAAATTAAGGAAAGCCTTAAACTGCTACATATACATACATACATACATACACATACACATAGGCACATTCTATCTATCACAACAACACCCTCCCCCACCTCAAATCACAATCAGCCTTAAACTCCTACGAACATACATATACACAGATTCCCCGGATACGTATTACATGAACACTCTCACCTCGCCTTTCATAAATCACAGACAGCATTAAACTCTTACAGACATACATACATACATACATGTACACAGATTCCCACGGATACATGTTACAAAAACTCCCCACCCTCCACCAGTCGATCTACCTCAAATACAATCCGCCCCCCCCCCACCAAGCACAACTTGGTTTAAATTCCAACAAGCATAAACGCCACCGAATTCCCACGGTTACATATTAGAAATCATCAAATCTATTTTCTCTGATATTACTGATATAGTATTACGATAACAAATTTCTACAGTCTGGCAACACTGGTAATTTTCCCTTTGGAAAAATCATTTTCCCGTCGGCATTAGGAAAAATCCTACAAATATAAAAATCTTAAAGCTATAAACCCCCTTAATGTATACCCACAAACATACATACATATAAATTCCCACGGATACATATTACAACAACACCCGCCCCCACCAAACACAGGCTGCCTTAAAGATACACCCGCAAATTCCCACGGTTACATGTTACAAAAACCTCACCTGCCCAAATCACGGACATCAACAAATTTCCACAGTCTAACAACAATCATAACTTTCCCGTCGGCATTAGAAAAAATAAAGATGTTTTCCCGTCGGCATTAGGAAAAATCATACAAATATAAAAATCTTAAAGCTATAAACCCCCTTAATGTATTCCCACAAAATATTCCACGCACAAGTTCCCACGGTCATACATACATACATACATACATACATATACTTAATATAAATAAAAAAAGTTAATATAAACAAAAAACTCCTAATGTAAACAAAAAACACAAATTTCACAAATTTCCAAGAATTTTAACATTTCAGCCACAATTTAACAATTTCAGCCCAAAATTTAACAATTTCAGCCCAAAATTTAACAATTTCAGCCACAATTTAACAATTTCAGCCACAATTTAACAATTTTAATCGGCGCCCGAATTGGCAGTTCCCTACTACTTTTACTAAACGCGAAGTTCTTTTATACTTGTCAATTGAAACTAAAGTGAATGTCAAATTAATGGCTCGATTATGGATGGCAACCAAACTTTGGTTGCGTTGCTAGTTGCCGAAATGGTTTTATGGATGGCAACTGGCAACTAACAGCTGGTAGTTTCAGTTGCCATATTGGCAAACACGAATTTGTAGTTGCTGCATAGTGTTAAAAGCAACAAATTGGAAAAATTAAAAAGTTATTGCAATATTATTTTTATTTTTGAATTTCTTCTATGCATATTCAACGAAAATATGCTTTACATATTGTTAAAACTTATTTTAGGCAATGACATATACTCACAGTATAGGCGGTAATTCTAAAGGGCCGCCGTCTAAAATATTATTGGACTTAATTAATCATTTTTATGATCAGTAATGTTATCTAAGCACTTTTACTTAACAATTTTCTTTTTAGCACTTGTATTTTTTATATTTAGAGTTTATTTCACATTATTTTCAGTTGCAAATCTGTCATAATCGTATTTTCGATAACTTTTTGGCAACTGAAAGAAGTTGCCATGCATAATACCAATTTTAATTTCAGTTGCGTTGCTAGTTAACTCGGCAACTGAAGTTCGGTTGTTATCCATAATCGAGCCATAAACTAACTCACATTTTTAATACAAAACTGCTGGAAATTCAAAAATATAAAGGTTTTATTACCGTATAAAATCTTCACTATATTTTGCAGTGGTGCTCCGTATACTTTATTTTGACGCGTAAGATTATAAGTATGTTTTGTTTTTGTTCTATAACTTTTGTTGTTGTAAATTTTTTTTGTTTTTAGAGAATTTTGTTAACCTTTAGTACAGTTTTATAAAAAACATATATTGCTGAAATTTATTTTGTTTTAAAAGATTGAAATAAAAATTTTGTTATACAAGTTATGTTGTACACTTTATTTTGACGCTAACAGTAATTCCATTGAATTTTTTTATTGGTGCTTTTTGTTCGTTTATTTTGCTTTTGTTTTTTATTGCTTCGATTGTTGTATTAAATTCAGAAGTGAGGTTATTTATGTGATCTGTGCGTAAAGAGAAACGGTTTTCAATTGTTTTTGTAGTTTTTTGTGCATTGGAATTTGGGGATAAGGTTGTTGTTGCTGCTTTTAAATTAGTGGTAGAAGTGGAGCTAAATGCCATAGCCATAACCAAACCAAAATTCAATTGGTTTCTATGGAAATAGCTATGGCGTTATGGCGAGTCTCATAAAATCAAATACAGTGTTGCCCATAAGTTTGGTTCGAACAAATGTTTTCTATAATTATGGTTATGGGACGTCTGATTAAACCTTTAGCAGCACAAAACCAAAACAAACAACTTAAAAAACTGTTTAATGACATAAATATACATGTATATTAGGCCAAGTCGATTTGTATGAATGAAAAAATATTAAAAAATCGTTTAGTAAAAACCAAATCTACATATAATTCTGAGAAAATTTTGCGAAGAAACCATGCAACTCGATATGAAAATTTGTTTCCTCTTCCTGAGCTTTTATAGTGGTTTTTTTTCTGGAAAATCATATTAGACATGTTCTCTATGCAAAATATTCAATTATTAAAAATACAGCCGAGCCCCGATTTGCGTTTACCATAAACAAATTTTTTTTTTATAAAATACCTATGTGTATTTAAAAATTTTTATTTATTTTTTATTTTTAATATAAACTTAGCGTCCTCCTCTAAATTTCTCGTCTCTTTTGATTTTTTACAGTTCGCATTAAAAAATCGAAAAACTTTTCCAGGTAAAATTATCTGCCTATTCAGAACTTTAGTGATGTTGGATTGCTAATTGATTTAAGTCAATTTAATTTTCCAAGTTATCGTGAGGGCTGAGAAAAATAGAATAAGAAAACAATCGTATGAAAGTTTTTCTCCTAAAGTTGTTAAAAAAGTTATTGAAGTTTGGAGCAAAGTTAATGTTGAAATACATATTTAATGAAAAAAGTATTGTGAAGAAGTTAAACATTTTGCTTAATTAGTATCATAGAGAAATCTAAAACGAATCAAGATTTTTGAAAACTTTAAACATTTTGTTAATTTTAATTATTATTGTTCGAACTTCATTTGTTTTCATATTTATGATTTGATCAGGCGAAAGTTCGTATCGCTTTGTAAGCCAAACTACATGTCATAATTATTAATGAACAAATAACACTAAAGTTAGTTGTACATATTCTGACAAAGACGTAGTAGAACGGAACAACCAACAACAACAAACGACAATGGCAAGACTGTTGTAAATTTAGAGATGGTAAAAATGAACTTTCATTACAAAAAGGCTTTCAGCAAATTGTAATATGAAGAATCAATGAAAAGTTGCGTATATAAAGCAGAAATCTACATCAACGGACACCACACACAGTGGACAAACACAAACACGTTGATTTCTCAATGTTTTTTGAAACACGATTTTTTGAGTTTGTTGGCGAACGGTGTAGAAAAGCAAAAGGGGGTAGAAAAAAATCACATTTTTCGTTCTCCGAGTTTTTTTTAATTTTTTCTTTACACTTTTTTCAATTGACAATTGAGAATAGCTTTTTTTTAATACAAAACAATGTTACCTCTTATTTTTGTCACTAATATAGGAGTGTATACACAAAAAAGGGACAAATATTTTATTTTGGCCAAAATGTATATTTTTGCTCATAAACGTTTAAAAATTTGAGTTTGCTCGCCATTAGACAGATATGTATCTAATTATTTTGGTGTCGCAGTGCAGATCTTCCCCTTTTCTTCTAATGGCAAGCATCAGGAAATAGAAAATGAGCATCTACGGGTATTAAACAATGAATTAATAATTAAAGATACTACACCATGAGTTCAGAAAACCCAAATATAGCTGTATGTTGAATTTTTCTGAAAAACTTTAGAAAAGTATGCATTAATTTCGAATGCGGAAGTAGTCACTTTAAATAATTCAATAAAAGTAAAGTTTTACGTAACCTACTGTAGCTACAATAAAACAATAACTGCCGGTGTATTCAGAAAAAATAATTTTGGTTTACAAAAGGTTTACAAAACAAAATTTTTATGAACATTTGTTTGCTAAGCGTTTTGTAATCAAAAATATTTTATTTCTGAATAAGGCCTTAAATATTTTTAATTTATATTTCTTTAAATTAAATTACTAAATTTTTAGATTTTGATTTAAATTATTTTAATTCGGAAGTAATTTTTATGGATAAATCTAAGGTAGCTCACGAAAAAATTAAAATCAGGAAGAACGTACGTGGGAGGAAGAATAATGATTCGAATTGAGTAGCATTTACTTCAGTACATTCATACATTTTCCTATTTAAAAAAAATTAAATTTAAAAATTTTTTTTCTCTAAAGAAGAGGAAACTTTTATGTCGAAAGGCGCAATATAGGGTTTCATTTTAGACCCATGGCTTCTTCGGAGAATTTTCTCAGAATTTCGTGTAGATTACGTTTTTACTATACCAGTTTTACAAAAAAAAAAAATCGATCCGTCCCTCAGGGAAAAAACAAGCTATATTTAAGCTAAATGGGCTTAAAACAACCGAAAACGTCATGAGACAGACTCTTAAGCTCGAAAATGCTAAAATCAAGATGATAATCTTAATTTTAGAACGATTATTTTTAAATTGCTACTTTTGAGAATAAAAGTTTTATTTTAATATTTTTGCATTCTTGAAATAAGCTTAATGTAAACTTATTTTAAGTATAATTAATGCTTGGTTGTAGAATGTTAAATCTTATTTTAAGATTGTTTCCTCTTATTTTTACAATTTTCGAAATTCGAAATTCAAATGCATTTAACACACAAACAACCCCAGCAAAGAAAATGATGAACTATTAGTAGTATTTTGAATTTATTACAGTTTTATTACGAACAAAATTCATATTTAAGTCTAACGAAAACTTTGCTAGTGGGCTAGCAAAGTAACAAGTATTTATAATGTGTACATTTTCAGTTTCTGAAATTAGTCCAGTTTCAATTTCATATGATCGCGTTTTACAGTTTGAGATTATGGCATTCGCTATTGTACAATGTAATAATATGGTTAGATATCGAATTCCATAATCACAAACTGAAAAAACATGATCGAATCAGCTCGTTAGCGAAAGCAACTATTATACCCCTGTTTTCCTTAATTGCTAAGAAATAGTCAGTTTTATTAAGTGTGCTCTTATAAGATAGTTTGTCAATCATTTCCACACTGGTAAAATCAATATCTGATGCAAAAATTATTCTAGAAAAAAATCATATTGCCTTAAATCAAACATTTTACAAGATTTATACGTAAAAACAGGTTCTAATGAGTTCTCGTGATCTAACCAAAAAGTTGAAAATTTTATTGCAGACTTAATTCCTGACGAGCGAGGAGAATTTACTCTTGAGTTAATATTATTTAAATACATCTTCGCTTCTTTATGCTTCGCCTCATATCGTTTAAATCCTGCTGACGTATCTTGAAAGTTAATATCCATTTGTCACAAACTTTACTCGAATCAGAGCTTTCACTACTCAAATATGTTTTAAGCGCCACAAGTGTTAATTTGTCAATTTCAGGTATGAGGTCGTAATTAGAGATGCTAATCAGGACAGGTTTTTGAAAATCCCGGGCTTCGGGATTTAGTGATGGAGGCTCGAAATCCCGAACCGGGACCCCGGGATTTTCGGGACTCACAAAATCCCGAAAAATATTGTGAACAAATGTACGTCTTCATATTAAAAATAATATTTTTATTTAAAAATTCATTTTTTTCATATTTAAAAGGTACATACAGATGTGCATATGTATGCACTTACATACATATATATTTTAGACATTTAATTAAAATATTATACATTCAGATATATTATACATATGTATGTATATATATGTTAACTGCATTATTCTGAAATACAAACTTAATTGATTGGTCATATATTTATATTGTCTATTAAAATATTTATTCAAAATAAACAAAAAAGTTTTAATTCATAAATCACATTTGATTGCAATAAAATAAGTTTTTATATACATATTTAAGCAGATTAAAAATAAATAAATAAAAATTATGTACATATGTATGTATTTCTATTTGAAATAAAATTGTGTTTTTATAAAAAGTGTTTATTTTAAGTAATTTCTTAGAAATATTAAAGCGTCTAATGTTTCATCTGCTGCCGAAAAACACCTTTCACATTCTAACTAATCTGTAAGTATTTTCCTCTTGTTCCTCCAGAAACAAAAAGTTCAATTTCTTTTGAAAGTTGCATGTCCACATTATTATTTATGATAATTTTTGGTTTTTCAGGGCTTTTACATTTACTAATAACATCTTTTAACAACAATTAACATCAATTTCGATTGATGCCAAAAAATCGTTTAGATTTTCATTTTCTGCTAAGCGTGATACCAAAAGTTTTATTTCGTGTTTTAGAACACTTATACCTACATTGTCGTCAAATTCTGTTTTTAGATTCGGATTTTGTAGAAAGTTTAAACTAATTGAATAGACTGTTCTCCTTTCTTCAATTCTCTTACGAAGAGGTTTATATAATTCTTTGCTTAAATGACAATTTGATTTTGATATCTCGTGTAGCATAAATGTCAAAGCAGCATCAGCTTTACACAGATTCATGTCGCTACCACATAGTGCTTCAAGAGTAATTTTTATTGGACGTAGAACATTAACAATTTTGTTAATTAAAATAAAGTCTTCATCCCCGAATTGCTGAGATTTTAAATCTATTAAAGTTTTTTTCAACGAAATTTCTAATTCAGCAAACCGATGACACATGTCGAACAAGGTATTCCATCTTGTTTTGCAATATAACTTATATAACTTTAACTCTCTTTCTTTTTCTTCTTTTACATATTTTTGCAAAATATCGTTTTTGGTTGGAGATTTCTGAAACATATTCACAATTTTTCTAACTTTTCCAATTACTGCTTTTACATTAAACTTCTCAGTTATATCAATTTGGTTCTTATTTAAACCTACTTCCATAAATTCAAATGAGAAAAAATCAACTTCATCATCGTCATGTGAACACATTTCATCTTCCATAAAAATATTTTCTGTGTTTTTATAAATAACATCAACCAGTGCCAGATGTAGTCCGTAGGCAAAACATAATTGTTGTTTTGGAGCTATGAGCTTCCCAATGTTTTAGATGCACCATCAGTGGTAAAACTGATTATATCGGATGATAGTGAGAGTTGGAATTCTCTTAATTTATTTGTTATATTTTCAATGCAATTTACAGCATTTTGGAATATCGAATCCGCGAGCCTGCAATTTTCAACAACTTTCGCAATTCTTTCGATGTTATGAACAGGGAAAAAGGTATTCCATCAAGAGCAATCAAGCGACTTATCACAGCAGGAACACTTTCTTCATGTTGTGGAAAACTAAAATCTGTAATCTTTAACATTTTTCTTTGTGGTTCCTCGCAATCTCCTTTTTGAAGTTTTATCATATGAACCTGTATATACATAAAACTTAGTAAAAATGGTTATATAAAAAATCTCTTAACTTACATTTAGATGATTTAAGAGGCCTTTTGTTGAACCGCCATTAGTTTTTAAAACTTTGTGGCACAACTTGCACTTAGCGTACGGAGCGCTTTTGGACTCTACCAAACAATGACTCCACATTGAACTTTTGTCTTTGGTTTTTGATTTGTGTTCTTCAAAATTCATTGTTTTTCCTATTCACATACATATATACACGATATTTACATATAAATTCTATTTATTTAACTGATTTTTCTTGAATTTTGTACTCAATGTTCAGTAAATCCTGAAAATCCCGGGCTCTAGTTTTAAGAAATCCCGGGAAGTAGTCACTTTAAATAAGTCAATAAAAGTAAAGTTTTACGTAACCTACTGTAGCTACAATAAAACAATAACTGCCGGTGTATTCAGAAAAAATAATTTTGGTTTACAAAAGGTTTACAAAACAAAATTTTTATGAACATTTGTTTGCTAAGCGTTTTGTAATCAAAAATATTTTATTTCTGAATAAGGCCTTAAATATTTTTAATTTATATTTCTTTAAATTAAATTACTAAATTTTTAGATTTTGATTTAAATTATTTTAATTCGGAAGTAATTTTTATGGATAAATCTAAGGTAGCTCACGAAAAAATTAAAATCAGGAAGAACGTACGTGGGAGGAAGAATAATGATTCGAATTGAGTAGCATTTACTTCAGTACATTCATACATTTTCCTATTTAAAAAAAAATTAAATTTAAAAATTTTTTTTCTCTAAAGAAGAGGAAACTTTTATGTCGAAAGGCGCAATATAGGGTTTCATTTTAGACCCATGGCTTCTTCGGAGAATTTTCTCAGAATTTCGTGTAGATTACGTTTTTACTATACCAGTTTTACAAAAAAAAAAAATCGATCCGTCCCTCAGGGAAAAAACAAGCTATATTTAAGCTAAATGGGCTTAAAACAACCGAAAACGTCATGAGACAGACTCTTAAGCTCGAAAATGCTAAAATCAAGATGATAATCTTAATTTTAGAACGATTATTTTTAAATTGCTACTTTTGAGAATAAAAGTTTTATTTTAATATTTTTGCATTCTTGAAATAAGCTTAATGTAAACTTATTTTAAGTATAATTAATGCTTGGTTGTAGAATGTTAAATCTTATTTTAAGATTGTTTCCTCTTATTTTTACAATTTTCGAAATTCGAAATTCAAATGCATTTAACACACAAACAACCCCAGCAAAGAAAATGATGAACTATTAGTAGTATTTTGAATTTATTACAGTTTTATTACGAACAAAATTCATATTTAAGTCTAACGAAAACTTTGCTAGTGGGCTAGCAAAGTAACAAGTATTTATAATGTGTACATTTTCAGTTTCTGAAATTAGTCCAGTTTCAATTTCATATGATCGCGTTTTACAGTTTGAGATTATGGCATTCGCTATTGTACAATGTAATAATATGGTTAGATATCGAATTCCATAATCACAAACTGAAAAAACATGATCGAATCAGCTCGTTAGCGAAAGCAACTATTATACCCCTGTTTTCCTTAATTGCTAAGAAATAGTCAGTTTTATTAAGTGTGCTCTTATAAGATAGTTTGTCAATCATTTCCACACTGGTAAAATCAATATCTGATGCAAAAATTATTCTAGAAAAAAATCATATTGCCTTAAATCAAACATTTTACAAGATTTATACGTAAAAACAGGTTCTAATGAGTTCTCGTGATCTAACCAAAAAGTTGAAAATTTTATTGCAGACTTAATTCCTGACGAGCGAGGAGAATTTACTCTTGAGTTAATATTATTTAAATACATCTTCGCTTCTTTATGCTTCGCCTCATATCGTTTAAATCCTGCTGACGTATCTTGAAAGTTAATATCCATTTGTCACAAACTTTACTCGAATCAGAGCTTTCACTACTCAAATATGTTTTAAGCGCCACAAGTGTTAATTTGTCAATTTCAGGTATGAGGTCGTAATTAGAGATGCTAATCAGGACAGGTTTTTGAAAATCCCGGGCTTCGGGATTTAGTGATGGAGGCTCGAAATCCCGAACCGGGACCCCGGGATTTTCGGGACTCACAAAATCCCGAAAAATATTGTGAACAAATGTACGTCTTCATATTAAAAATAATATTTTTATTTAAAAATTCATTTTTTTCATATTTAAAAGGTACATACAGATGTGCATATGTATGCACTTACATACATATATATTTTAGACATTTAATTAAAATATTATACATTCAGATATATTATACATATGTATGTATATATATGTTAACTGCATTATTCTGAAATACAAACTTAATTGATTGGTCATATATTTATATTGTCTATTAAAATATTTATTCAAAATAAACAAAAAAGTTTTAATTCATAAATCACATTTGATTGCAATAAAATAAGTTTTTATATACATATTTAAGCAGATTAAAAATAAATAAATAAAAATTATGTACATATGTATGTATTTCTATTTGAAATAAAATTGTGTTTTTATAAAAAGTGTTTATTTTAAGTAATTTCTTAGAAATATTAAAGCGTCTAATGTTTCATCTGCTGCCGAAAAACACCTTTCACATTCTAACTAATCTGTAAGTATTTTCCTCTTGTTCCTCCAGAAACAAAAAGTTCAATTTCTTTTGAAAGTTGCATGTCCACATTATTATTTATGATAATTTTTGGTTTTTCAGGGCTTTTACATTTACTAATAACATCTTTTAACAACAATTAACATCAATTTCGATTGATGCCAAAAAATCGTTTAGATTTTCATTTTCTGCTAAGCGTGATACCAAAAGTTTTATTTCGTGTTTTAGAACACTTATACCTACATTGTCGTCAAATTCTGTTTTTAGATTCGGATTTTGTAGAAAGTTTAAACTAATTGAATAGACTGTTCTCCTTTCTTCAATTCTCTTACGAAGAGGTTTATATAATTCTTTGCTTAAATGACAATTTGATTTTGATATCTCGTGTAGCATAAATGTCAAAGCAGCATCAGCTTTACACAGATTCATGTCGCTACCACATAGTGCTTCAAGAGTAATTTTTATTGGACGTAGAACATTAACAATTTTGTTAATTAAAATAAAGTCTTCATCCCCGAATTGCTGAGATTTTAAATCTATTAAAGTTTTTTTCAACGAAATTTCTAATTCAGCAAACCGCTGACACATGTCGAACAAGGTATTCCATCTTGTTTTGCAATATAACTTATATAACTTTAACTCTCTTTCTTTTTCTTCTTTTACATATTTTTGCAAAATATCGTTTTTGGTTGGAGATTTCTGAAACATATTCACAATTTTTCTAACTTTTCCAATTACTGCTTTTACATTAAACTTCTCAGTTATATCAATTTGGTTCTTATTTAAACCTACTTCCATAAATTCAAATGAGAAAAAATCAACTTCATCATCGTCATGTGAACACATTTCATCTTCCATAAAAATATTTTCTGTGTTTTTATAAATAACATCAACCAGTGCCAGATGTAGTCCGTAGGCAAAACATAATTGTTGTTTTGGAGCTATGAGCTTCCCAATGTTTTAGATGCACCATCAGTGGTAAAACTGATTATATCGGATGATAGTGAGAGTTGGAATTCTCTTAATTTATTTGTTATATTTTCAATGCAATTTACAGCATTTTGGAATATCGAATCCGCGAGCCTGCAATTTTCAACAACTTTCGCAATTCTTTCGATGTTATGAACAGGGAAAAAGGTATTCCATCAAGAGCAATCAAGCGACTTATCACAGCAGGAACACTTTCTTCATGTTGTGGAAAACTAAAATCTGTAATCTTTAACATTTTTCTTTGTGGTTCCTCGCAATCTCCTTTTTGAAGTTTTATCATATGAACCTGTATATACATAAAACTTAGTAAAAATGGTTATATAAAAAATCTCTTAACTTACATTTAGATGATTTAAGAGGCCTTTTGTTGAACCGCCATTAGTTTTTAAAACTTTGTGGCACAACTTGCACTTAGCGTACGGAGCGCTTTTGGACTCTACCAAACAATGACTCCACATTGAACTTTTGTCTTTGGTTTTTGATTTGTGTTCTTCAAAATTCATTGTTTTTCCTATTCACATACATATATACACGATATTTACATATAAATTCTATTTATTTAACTGATTTTTCTTGAATTTTGTACTCAATGTTCAGTAAATCCTGAAAATCCCGGGCTCTAGTTTTAAGAAATCCCGGGCTCCGGGATTTGCACAGTCCCGAAAATCCCGGGATTTCCCGTTTAGCATCTCTAGCCGTAATGTTTCAGTAAAAGATTCCGTTTTTTAGATCTTCTATTTTTGTATTAAGCGTAGAGTTTACCGCTTGGATTTGGGTATAAAATAGTACTCCTTTTGGAAAAGAAAGAAATAGTTTTTGATATATTAAGTGCACGAAATTAAGATATGGCTTACCTCAACAGATTTTTCGCTTGAAAAAATTTCCACAATTTCATTAATTAATACCGAAAAGTCTTTTTCCTGCAGAGTGATATTATTGCTGATTAGTTCTTCTACTATGATATTTATCAAATCATTCCTGTATTCGTTTGTCAAGTTTTTCTTTTGCTTGTAAAATTGCCTTTTGATGTTTCACTTAT
Organism: Nowickia ferox; assembly: GCA_936439885.1. Lineage (NCBI taxonomy): Eukaryota > Metazoa > Arthropoda > Insecta > Diptera > Tachinidae > Nowickia > Nowickia ferox. The sequence goes on from OW387027.1 coordinate 37,909,326, forward strand.
TATTATATTTAAATCTTTGTTCAGCAACTTTCCACACATGGACCAATTTGAAGACGAAGAGTTTAAGGATGTGTTTTTTGGATGTTGCATTGAATAGTTTCGTCATCTATTCGAAACTATTCTAAATAATCTAAATAATATTAATAAAAATTAAATGAAACTAAGAATTTTCTTTTGGTTAAATTTTTATTAAAACCAGAATTTTCATATGCTTTTTCTTCCAATCAAATAATTTTTCGTGAAACTCCATGCGCAGCCCTAACGGAGGAATAGCTTCCTGCTTCCAATTATCTTTGGAACTTTCGTCAATATTAAATGTTTCACAGTTTTCCATTGCAAACAATTAAAACCATATTATTTTTTTAATACTTTTCACTAAAGAAGGTGCACACGTTAACAATAATAGCGAAACTAAAATAAATTACAACATTAAGACAAATTTAAGTACTTCCGACTTGTTTTAAGAATTATACGTTTTAAAGTAAGAATAACACACTTGATGTAATCTAAAAATAAGAATTTCATTCTTAATTGACGAATTTTTTCTAGTTTTAAGATTTTTATTTTGTTTTAAGATTTCCATTCTTATTTTGAGGCTGTTTTTAAGACTATGAAGACTTAGTTTTTGGAAAATAAACAATTCTAAAATCAAGTACGACACAGCTTAATTTTAGCCCGATCTTTTTTCTGAGTGTACATATGTAATTGTAATTATATACATAGATATGTACACTCTAAAGCACTTTTGTTGAAAATTAGGTCGATAATAGTAGACAACACTTTCAAACTACTTTCGACCTAACATTACACAAGATCTATCTGTCTTTTTCTGTTTCAATTGATAAGATTTTTTATTTATTTTACTTTTTATTTTTCTAAGAAATATTTTAAATTGCAGTTATAAGCGCTAGGCAAAAGCATTTACATATGTATATTTACAAATTTTTCCCCAACGACAATAAGACAACACCTAATGAGCAGTTGTCAGTTTTTCACAGTACTAACAAGACATAAGAACACATGTTGTAAGACATAATCGCAAGAACATTAACATAGACAACTAAAATGACAACACTCAAATTAGTATTGTAAGGCTGAGTTTACATCTGGCATTTCATATGTTGTCATTTTCATATGTGTGCAGTGCCGTCCCCATAAAATTTTTCGATACACACAATTTTTTGTGTTATTGTGACAGGAATAAGTCCCATACCTAAAAAATGGCAATACGGTATCATTGTCTACATCAAGAACTAATTTTGACATAATGACATTTAGTGTCGTTTGCTTTAACATTTTGAGACTTTGTTTTTCGTATTGTTTCTTAATTAATATTTATACAAATGGATAATCGCAAAATTATTCAATTGGCTAGTGCCACCGTGTGTTTATCAATAATAAGAAAAAAATTAGAAAATCTAAAAAACAGCTACATGGGTGATTCCACACGGACTCACCAACTTCTACAAGCTGAATTAACTGTGTCGTCATGTCATGAGTCCATGACGCTTGAATTTTCCTTACACGCTTCTCCGATTTTTCGTTCTCCATATTTTTTTTAATTTGTACACCCGCACACATTTAAAATTCTTTCTGTATTTCGTCAATGTCAAAATATCAACACGCTGACATTTTCTTTTTGTGTTAGCAATGCAGCCAACTTATTCTCACAGCTGTTCACATCAGATGCGTAAACAGTTTGTGTGGTAATGCCACACAACAAAAAATATCTGAAATGACAAACTTTGCCACTAGTTCCCACTGCTATTTTTGCCATATTTGTCACAAAATGCCACAGTGTGTACTCGGCCTATTGCGGACCACCCACTTGCAATATAATTACACAATTTTTCGTATTGTACAATAATATCGCCAAAGTGTATGTCATATTTGAATGTGGCACAATATATTGGCAAATATCAAAAGGCTTTTGATTTTTATTGTACAATCAAGACAATTGTGTAATGTGGTGACAACATTGTTCAATATTGTTTACTTTTTCACTGCCAGGAATATTGGGCAATATTTTCTTTAAAAATATTGTGCCATTTATTGCATACTATAGGTCAAAATTACAATAATATGTACAAAAACATATACAATAATATTGTATAATGGATGGGCCGCTTAAGACTTAATCGCAATTTGAAACATACAACATTAAAATAACAACTGTTGTAAACCATAATCGTTACCTATATTTTTTGAAAATTTTGTTGATTTTTTAGCAGAATATGTTTAATTTTGAATTAATTAGTTTAATCATGTCTGAGAGTAAATTTCATACACGCCCTTTCCAATAAAATTGAAACATTCACACAAACACCTGATCAGAATATCTGAACTCACATTATTTTCAAAAACACTGTATTTATAGAGTAACTCCGTGAAATGCACTACATAATTATTATAATTTGTAAATACTTTCCCGCATTTTGAATACGTATAAATGCAAATGATAGATTCTTTAAATTTTGTTTTTTTTTTAATACATATATTTATTTATTGTATCTTCAAATATGAGTTAACAATAATTATTCAAATCTTAAATCTAAATACATATAATTAATTAGGCCCGACCAGTGTCGGACATAAACTTAGTGATAGTTATTAATAATACATAAGTCGCGATAAGCAAAAACAAAAGTATTTTCAAGCAGTTTCTTCTGGAGTGTTGAGCATTAGAGCTCTTGTGTCCCTCTTTTTTAAGCGGATGTGTCCAGTAAAATTCAAGATATTACGAGCAAGCGGATTAGGATGAGACTCGAGTTTTGTAAGATATTTGCCTGCGTATTTTGCAATTTCTTCAGTTACTTGTGGCATATTCAAATCACGATGTAAATTTGAATTTCTTATGTACCATGGAGCCGATGTTATTATCCGTAAAATTTTGTTTTGCCTTCGTTGAATTTTTTCTATATTTGAAGCTGAAGCAGTACCCCATAGCTGAATTCCGTAGCACCATATAGGTTTTAAAAGCGACTTGTATATCAAAAGTTTACAATCTAGACTGAGGGTTGAATTTCTACCAATCAGCCAATGTATCTGAGTTAGTTTAAGTTTCATTTGCGTTAGCTTAGAGTCAATGTGGTGTTTCCATGTAAGCCTTCGATCAAGGTGTATACCAAGGTATTTCACTTGTAAATTTTGAGGAACAATTTGATTATTGATTGTAATGGGGGAACAAGTGTCTTTTCGTAGGGTAAATGTTACCTTAGCACACTTCTGTTCGTTTACCTTTATTCTCCACCTGTTTAACCATAGTTCTAGCTGGGTAATATGTTGCTGAAGATATCGGGAAGCCTCGTGAGGGTTTTCGTGCATACTAAGGCAGGCTGTATCATCGGCAAATGTAGATGTGTGAATATTACTGCTCAAAGGCATATCACAAGTATAAATCAAATACAAAACTGGCCCCAGTATACTCCCCTGTGGCACACCGGATGAGATTTTTTCAGGCATGCTCATAAAGTCTCCTTCCACAACAGTGAATTTCCGGGCAATAATGTAACTTTCCAAAAGATTTAGAATGTTTATCGGTAAATAAGTCTTTAATTTTAAAATTAGGCCTTCATGCCACACTTTATCAAATGCCTGAGAAACGTCAATAAACAGCGCAGAGCAATACTTCTTTTCTTCAAAAGTTTTTCGTATAAATTGAACCAATCTATGAGTTTGTTCAATGGTGTTATGCTGACTTCTAAAACCAAATTGATGGTCCGGTATGCACTCATTATCAGTTAGAATTGGGGACAATTTTATCATGTGTAACTTTTCAAAGAGCTTTGACATTGTTGACAGTAAACTTATTGGCCTATATGACTCAGCCTTGGTAAGATCTTTGCCCGGCTTTGGAATCATTTTAACCTTGGCAAGCTTCCAGCTGTTTGGATAATATTCCAGACGTAAAATGGCATTAAAAATGAATAACAGGATTCCAATTGCAATACGAGGCAACTTCATCAGCATCTGGTTACTAATTTTATCAATACCCGGAGCTTTTTTCGGGTTGAGTTCAGCAATTAGTTTTTGTACATCACGCGTCTTAAATTTTATGGGTCGAGGGGGTAGCGCAACTACACTCGGCAAGTCAACAGTACCAGTACATGAGTTTGGGGTAAATACGGATTTTAAATGCTCAGCAAATAATTTACCTTTTTCACAGTCGCTTCTTGCCCAATCTCCGGTAGATGTGCGCAGAGATGGTTTAAACTCGACGGGTGTTTTAAGCTTTTTCGCAGCGCGCCACAAAGAGTAATTAGATGCTGGTGTGACATCAAGACCTTCCATATAATTTTTCAGAGATGCAGTTTTTTCAAATGCAAGCAACTCTTGGAGTCGTTTAGTGCACTCTTTAAACCTAGTTTTATGTTGAGGTGATCTGTGCTGTTGCCATTCCCTTCTAGCTCTTCTTTTTTCACATACGAGACGTTCAATATCAGTAGAATAAATTCTATTAAACCCAGTCTGCGGATGGGAGGTAGTGGCATGTTCAGCAGCCTGTTTAATATTTTCATTAAGGTTGGCAATATTAGATTCAATATCATCGGGTGTTCTTAGCGTAATATTTTCTGTGCAATGAGTACTAAGATATTTTTTGAATCCCAGCCAATTAACAGGATTTATCATCTTCACATAAGGATGAGGTAAGTCACTTCTTAATGGGCTACAAATTGAAACGATCGTGGGAGAGTGGTCGGACGAGAGATGTAGAGAAGCTTCAACTTGAATTAAATCCCTAGAAATATTTTTCATGACGCCAAAATGTATAACATCCGGAATTTTTTGTATGTCAGTAGGCCAGTAAGTGGGCTCCCCACTCGAAATGACTTCCAAGCCCATTTTTTAAATTGTGTTGAATAACGCTCGACCTCTGGGTGTGATAAGACGCGAACCCCAGAACGTATGTTTGGCATTATAGTCCCCAGCTGCTACGAAACAAGGGCCAAGAGATTTGAAGAAATCCTCGTATTGATCTTCAGTAATTGCGAATCTGGGAGGGGAGTAAATTGATGATATTACAAAATTAGTGCAAAAATTTTCAATACAAATATTCGTTGCTTGTAGATGTTCTTCAGAAATGTTGTCAATAATATAATGCTTGAGTCTTGACCTTATTAGAATTGCTGATCCACCGCACGCTCTTCCTCTTGGGTCCTTTGAATCATATAAGGTGTAGACAGAAATTTTAAAAATACTTCTCGAAGTCAAATGAGTCTCTGAGACCAACATTATATCAATATTTTTTTCCGTGAGGAAGTGCTCAAGTTCATTTTTATGTTGGCGAATGCCGTTTGCGTTCTAGAAACATATTTTTAACGTGTTCATGGTTTGTTAACTAATGCTTGAAGCAGTGTATTCTGCATTCGCAGCATTTCTTGTATCATGCTAGTCATATTTGTTGTAAAATTATTTATAGTTTGCACCAGATTATCAATAGTAGCTTCAAGGCGATTGAAATTAAAGCTTGAGTTTGTATTTGTTGAATTATTTGGTGGTGAAACATTTTGAGTAAGAATATAATTTTTCTTAGCAGCATCGGCATACGATACACGGGAAGTAACTGGTTGGCTCACTTGCGCAATAAAGGCGGATAAAGCGTTTGCTGATTGGGCTGGAGCTAATTTAGGTTTTTGCCCCATAGTCTGTTTGACGAAAGAGTACACAGGACAACCTCTGTAGTTAGTGGTGTGATTACCTCCAAAATTGCTGCATTTTTTATCCCTTTGATTTTTTGGCTTATTGCAACTAGCAGTGCCGTGTAATTCGCCGCACACAACACAAACAGTAGGTAAATTGCAGTAAGTTTTAGTATGGCCATATTCTTGACAATTATGGCACTGTACGGGTCCAGAACGCTTATGTGGTTCTTCAACTGTTATTTTTCGGTATAAAAGATATTTTAGATTATAAATTGGGTGCGTCTCATTTTTTCTCAATTTTATATCATTTGGCTCCCGTTCAACGCGAAATAGAGGTTGGGGGATCTTTTCCCTATTTATTATGTTCGATACATTTTTTACCTTAAATCCCTGGAGGACGAGTGCATCTTTTATTTCTTCGGGAGCGACATAGGAATCTATGCCCTTCAATACGATCTGCAGACCTTTAGCACCCTTGAGCTGATATGTGTAGAAATTTGTTTTACTTTTTTCAAATTCAGAAACCATTGTGCGAAAATCTTTTTCTTCATAAATTTTAATTTTCGTTTCATCAATGCTACCACGTTTTATTGGAACAATGTGAAATTTATTCTCACCAATTACCGAAATAAATTTTTTAATAAGCGCGTTTGAGTTTTTTTCTCTTAAATAGATTGGTGGCGGCTTGGAGCTTTTGTTCGCAGATTCAGCGGGTTTGTCGTTGTCATCAGTAGTAGGGAATTACCAATTCTGGCGCCGATTAAAATTGTTAAATTGTGGCTGAAATTGTTAAATTGTGGGCTGAAATTGTTAAATTGTGGCTGAAATTGTTAAATTTTGGCTGAAATTTTAAAATTCTTGGAAATTTGTGAAATTTGATACCTACGTGTGTGTGTGTCCGTCCGTCCGTCTGTGTTTTTTGTTTACATTAGTTTTTTGTTTATATTAACTTTTTTTGTTTATATTAAGTGTATGTATGTTTGTATGTATGTTTGTATGTATGTATGACCGTGGGAACTTGTGCGCAGAATATTTTGTGGGAATACATTAAGGGGTTTATATGTTTGAAGCTGTTATATGTATATGATTTTCTAATGCCGACGGGATAACATCTTTATTTTTACTAATACCGACGGGAAAGTTATGATTGTTGTTAGACTGTGGAAATTTGTTGATGTCCGTGATTTGGGCAGGTGAGGTTTTTGTAACATGTAACCGTGGGAATTTGTGGGTGTATCTTTAAGGCAGCCTGTGTTTGGTGGGGGCGGGTATTGTTGTAATATGTATCCGTGGGAATTTATGTGCGGAATATTTTGTAGGAATACATTAAGGGGTTTATAGGTTTGAGGCTTTTATATGTGTATGATTTCCTGATGCCAACGGGAAAACATGTTTATTTTTTTCAAATGCCGACGGGAAAATCATGGAAATGATTTTTCCTAATGCCGACGGAAAATTTGTGGGTGTGTCTAGCTGTAGGATTTGAAGTCTGGCTATGATTCTTGGAGGACGAGGTGTGTCTAGCTGTAGGAATTGAAGTCTGGCTGTGCTTGGTGGAGGGCGGGGTGTGTCTAGATTGTAAGACCTTAAGGCTAACCGTGATTTGGGTAGGTGAGAGTGTTTTGTAATATGTAACCGCGGGAATTCGGTGAAGTTTATGTTTGTTGGAATTTAAACCAAGCTGTGCTCGTGGAGGGGCGGTATGTATTTGCGGCAGATCGACTGGTGTAGGGTGGGGAGTTATTGTAATATGTATCCGTGGGAATCTGTGTGCATGTACGTATGTATGTCTGTAAGAGTTTAAGGCTGTCTGTGATTTATCAAAGGTGAGGTGAGAGTCTTCATGTAATACGTGTAGGGCTGTGTCGTTCATGAACGAACGAGTAAAATTGAACGAATCACTCAAATGAACGAAGTGAGCCGGTCATTTTACTGAGCGGTTTTGGTTCAGTAGTACTGACACATAAAAATAAATTGAATGAAATGAACGACCGATGACCGAGCGCAATTGGCTCTTTTTTTGTTTTGTTTTGCTTTTTCATCGTTCATGTGGGATTTTTTTGTCATTTTCTCGTTTTCATTTGCCTTCTCACATACGCAATTAAGTTATTTTCGCTCCCGCTTTTTGACTTTTATTCATTGGCCATATATTTATTTCCCAGCAGAGACTTACTTGTGGCAAAATAAAAACACATCTTGAACACTTCTTAATGCTATTAAATATTAAATTTTCCAAATTCCTTATTTTATGTCACACAAAAAAATACTTTAATATTGCAAAAAAAATTTACTTTCTGATTTTTTCATTGTGTTATTTTGTTTGTTTTGATAATTTTGCCAAAAAATAACAAAAACATTGAATTTGTCTCTTTTTATTGACCGAATCAACTGTTTGTTTTTTCATTTCGTTCTTTTTCTTGAAAAGAGCGGATGAACGAAATGAACGAACTCGTTCTTTTTTACAAAATGAACGAAAATGAGCGGTCACTTAAATGAACGATTTGGCACAGCACTAAATACGTGTCCGTGGGAATCTGTGTCTATGTATGTTTGTAGGAGTTTAATGCTGAATGTGATTTGAGGTGGGGGAGGGTGTTGTTGTGATAGATAGATAGATAGAATGTGCGTATGTGTGTGTGTGTATGTATGTATATGTAGGAGTTTAAGGCTGTCATTGATTTGAGGTAGGCGGGCGGTGTTATTGTAATATGTATCTATAAGAATTTGGCTGTTTATATGTCCGTAGGAATTTTTGTGAATGTATGTCTGTAGGAGTTTAAGGCTGATCGTAATTTGAATTGTTGAGATTGATCGATTGTATGTGGCTTCGAGAATTTGTGTATGTATATCTGTAGAAAATTTAAGGCTTATCGTGATTTATGAGGGGCGAAGTGATCATTAAATATATATCATGATTAATGAGAGGTGAGGTGAAGGTGTTCGTGTATATGTATACGTATTTGTGTGTATGTATGTCTATATGAGTTTAAGGCTAATCGAGATTTAGGTTGTGAGATTGATAGATTGTATGTTACCTTGAGATTTTGTGTATGTATATCTGTAAGAACTTTAGGCTGACTGTGATTTGTGAGGGGAGGGGCGTTGTTGAAATAGGTTTAATTTTTCGTAGATGAATTTTAGTATGTGTGTGTGTATGTGATTTTCTCACCATAGTATTTATATGTACATAGAAATAAATTGTTTCTCATATGAACATTTTTTGCTAGAAAATATTATCATATATCTGAACTTCCCTAATCCTAGTATGTTTTTCATATTGGAGGATGAGATTGCTTTATATTTTATCAAGCTTAAATTTGTCCAGTGTTAAAGTCTGTCGGTCAGAAATTTGTTTATATTTGTATAAATATTAATTTCAGATTTTGCAAAATTCTTGTGTACGATCGTTTTGATTTTGTGTGTGTGTATGTGTGTATGCGCGATAGAGTTTGACTAGTCTGTGATAAGTTTGTTTATTTAAGTACATTTGTCTTCTTCGACTTTCGTCTTCAAGCGTCAATAGTTTGGAGAACGGTTTGTATGTTTTCATGATGTAGATATGTAAGTGTGATTGTTAAAATCCAATAAATACTTGAGCATGGGTAAGAAATTTGATAATATGTGTACATATGTACATATGGATCTACAAATTGATTTTATGTATGTATGTATGTACATACAAATAAGTCTGGAGCTCCCTGTTTAAATACATTTTTTTTTGTCATGTGCTGTTGTTGCTGTTGTAAATATTCGCGTGGTCTTTTGTGTATAGATGTGAAATATCTCGGTAGTTTTTTTATTTGAAATTAAAAAAACGTTCTTTTAATTTTTAGATGTATTTACTTAAAAGTTTGTGAGGAGTTTCTGGTTTAAGTAAAATTGAATTCCTCTCTAGTTGTAGTAACTATAGTATAAATATTTAATATTTTTTATTTCCATTTGTTTAAAGTTGATGTAGCCTATATAGTCAACGTTAGAAATTTCCCGGTGTAAATTTTTTTCCAACTATAATCTTTTTTCTTCACCTTTTTCATATATTTAAACATCTTGCATTGGCTTTAAAAAATGACAAACGCTTTGAAATGAAACTGATTCAGCAGTCCAGATAGTTTTTTTGGTAACCACTTTGCTTCTCTTTCCTTTTTTATTGATAAACATTTAAAATCAAATGGTGGTTTTATAATGAAATTGTTATACTCATTATTGTTAAAAACATCCGCTACTTCTTTTTGTAATGAAAATCATTCGAAACCTTACTCGTCTATTAAAACCATTTTTTCATTCATATTACTTAATTTATAAGACTTTCAGGACTTTCTATTATTCGATCATCAGTAAAAATGCAGTAGCTGAGGTCCTTGCTTACTGTTTCATATTAAATTTCTATATCAATTGGACCGCTATTGAATAAAAGGAACTTTTATCTTAAACTTTAGTGCATTTGGAAGTGCTTGAGATTCTTTCATATAATAGCTTTGTTGGAATCTTAGATACGAGTACACATAATATAGAATTGCATAACGTTTATTTTTAATTTTTATGTTAAGATCATCATCATTTGGATATGAGACTGAATTTAAATGTACTTTTAAATTAGTTAAATCATAATGAGGAAACTTGTTTTCTTCTTGAATAGCGATCAACAGAAAACGAAATCGTTTTCTTACAATTTAGGTCTGGCCTCTCAACGGTTCCTCTAGTATACAAGATGACTTTCTATGTCAACATATCTGTCTACTCTTTGTCAGCGTTAAGGGACAATTAAATGTTAAAATTTTAATTCCTCAAATTGTGTTACTTCATACTGATAATATGTTTTCATTAATAAGGTATATGTTTATCTTATGAAGGTTACTCGCCTATGGCTTTTATTTGATGTTCTAGATGATTTTTTTTCTCATTTTATTAAATTTCAGCGTATTGTGAATATATTTCTGATATTTTTAAGTGAGCTTTATTTACCAGTCAGACAAAGTGTACGTATCAGTTGATCACACAGTCTCTCTTTTTAATTTTTTTTTTTTCTTCTTTTAATGTATCACTACTATTTTTACAGATTTTACTACTTGAAAAAGAGAATATTTGTATAATTTTTAAATGTATTCATATATACATATAGGTAAATATATGTATGTATGTATAGAGAAATTACTTTATCTACAAAGAAATACATGCTTAATAATCAACTATTCTAGAAAATCTATCTCAAATAATTCAGTTACCTCTACCATCAATTCACCGTCTGTGTTTTCATAGTATCAGAATCGCTAGAATATCTATGTTTGAGAGAATTTTTACATCGAGTTTTTCTACATGAGGTTTGCTGGTTAACCTCCTTGAAGTTATTGTTGACGTAGGCTGGGTTGTATCACATTCAGATGTAATAATTTCTTAGTTAAAAAATGTCCTCATCACCATCAACCATATCTGTATACATTTCATTCATGAGTTGGGTTGATCCATATACAATTGCTGGCTACAGATTAATGATTAGAAACAAGTTTCTCATCACCTTCTAACAGATTTATATATTTTGCTAGCATGCATGCCTTAGCATGCTTCTATCAATAGTGACGCGGGAGTCCGACATGTAGTGGTGTTTCAATTAAAAATCTATACTATTAGAATTTACGATTTCGCTCTTTTTATTCTTTTACAAAGTAGATACATATTTATGTATTTCATTTAGCACAGAGTCATAAAATTTCTTTGCTTACAAAATTGTGTGACATTCTTTTAAATTTGCATGCTTAGGCATGCTTTCAATATTTTTTCTGTAAATTTATTTGATACTCATACAGATACAGATATAAAGTAAGATCTGCTTACATTGCGTTTTACAATTTATGTATGCTTCAGCATGATTCCAGTTGAAGTCCATATTTATTCAGTAAGTTTGTTGGATACTAATTCATACACATATACATTCTTAAAGATTGGAAATCTAAGTCCAATTTATGTAGTTTGTCTATATTTTCTAAAGATTTGATAGCTATAGAAATGAATAGAGTAAAGATCTATTATAATAGCCCATGGGCATATTTTAAAATTTCGCTTGCTAGAGCTTTCGAAATGGAAAATGTACAATTTTCACTATAAAAAGTGATAATATTATGTGTTACTTAATATTAGTTTATTTTGAACGCTTAAGTTTTCGCAATATTTCATACAGGCCAACAAGTTTAGAGAATTTCCAGTATATTAAGTTAATTATCTTTCTTAAGACCTATCATTCCTAATCATTCCTTCAAAAATACAAACCAAACTAGATTTTTCCTGTTTAATTATATATTTTACTTTCATTAAATTTCAACATTTTGTTCATCTTCAAATTATTATATATATTTAGCAGCTTTTTCTCATTTGTTAAGTTAACTTTAATCGGAAACATTTAAATAGTGAGATGAACTTTTATATTGTATACGAGTACATTAAGTAATTCTTTGTATATTTCATTTATATGAACCATCATCACATAATTCCTTTGGATGATCTATTAAATCATTCTACTATTGATGCTTTCATATTAAGTAATGTTAAATATTCTACTTATGCATGAATTTTCCAGTATCTATTAAAAAATTCTTTACAATCATCCATTTGTAAGTTTTTTGGTACTCGTAACATTTCAAAAATATTTTCCACAGCCTAGGTTTTTTCGAGTGCAACTTTTATTTTCAACGGTATTGACCATAGAAACTTTGAGAATGAATCATTTACAGTCTACAATAATCAATAATTTCTATTTTCTGTAGAATAGTTTCCCATTTCACCTAAATCAGCTCCATAAAAGATCAACTATTCCTTTCATTACATATCTGCAATGCACAAACAATTTTCGAGATTTATTATAGAGTTCGTTTACTAAATTTCTTTTTGAAGACATTAAGTTGTTTTACAGATTTTTTGGAGAGTGTTGTGATCTACTTGATGCACTTTCAGCTATTTATACTATCATGTAGTTAATTTTCCAATCTATAAATTTTATTGTTCAGCTGTTCAATTTGTTTTTTCAAAAGATGGTTTAATTTTTAGTATGTGTTTTTTCAATTTTATAACTATCTTCTATCTCTAATTGTATTTCACGTTGTACTCTATCAATTTGCATTTTAATATATTCTTGAATTATATTAATTCCTTAAGCTATATTATTAATTTGTCCTATAGTTTATCGTTTTGAGTTTCCAGAAACAATTTACTGATAACATCATTCTCCGTCAGTGAATGATGATGATTCTCTATCCATGTATTAGTAGAAATTATATATTTTATATAGTTTTCAAAATAAAATTTCTCATAGTATTTCCATGTTTTATTATCATTCATTAAAGAAAATAAAGCTACTATTAGAGCCTATATTTGACCATCAACTTTTATTTTATCTTCATTTAGTTTTAGGTTACTATCACCAAACTTCCATTCATTATTCAAATCTTAATGTGGGCCATAGTTTGTATCTAATTCAATTCTTCCTTCCAAGACTGATAAATGAGTACAAGTGTCTTCAGAATTGGAAGTCTATGAGCAAAAATCATCTTCATCATCCTCATCATCATTCTCAGTATTAGCATCATTAAATAAGATGATATCATCAAATATTGTTCCTTCTGAAAGTTTCTTCGGTGTACTTGTCTCTATATTGACTGATGGCTTTAAACTTATATTATTTTCAGCTTCTATCTTGATTTTACTTTCTTCTTTCTTGTGAATTCTATCAATATTTCTAGAACTATTTATGAATTCTTTGAGAGGTTCTGGTATAGGTTTAAATGTATCTTTTCTAGCTCACAAGTATCTATTTCACCAGTTTTTATACTACTTGTCAACACCAACTGTTTTAAAATTTTCTCATCCATGTTTAGCAAATAAGAGGTATCAGCTATTAGGTATCAGATATTAGATCAGGTATCAGATCAGGTTATCAGGTAGCTGGTCTGGTTTTCAGATCAGCTTATCAGGACCTGGTCTGGTTTTCAGATCAGCTTATCAGGACCTGGTCTGGTTTTCAGATCAGCTTATCAGGACCTGGTCTGGTTTTCAGATCAGCTTATCAGGACCTGATCTGGTTTTCAGATCAGCTTATCAGGACCTGGTCTGGTTTTCAGATCAGCTTATCAGGACCTGGTCTGGTTTTCAGATCAGCTTATCAGAACCTGGTCTGGTTTTCAGATCAGCTTATCAGGACCTGGTCTGATTTTCAGATCAACTTATCTGATTCAGATTGGGTTATCAGTTTACAAGTAGCTGCCTATTTATAACATTTAGATGAATGCAGTTTAAGGTCAGATGAAAAACGAAAAAGTAAACTTTTATGTACTCAAATTCCCTTTTTTTCTATAACGATCATCGTTTAATTCAATATCGTTGCTTATAATCAAAATTCATATTTATCCTTCCAACATGCATTTTATTTGTTTCATCTTACTTAAACATTATAATTACATTATGATTATCTGGTATAAAATGTTTGGTGATTCTGGTATAAGTTTGGCATCAGCAGAATGCATCAACATTCTTATCTCACTCCATACAAAAATATGTTTCTCACACGTAACATCGTTAAATATCATATCGGAATTACTTTTAGCTTTGTTAGGAGAAATAACAGATTCAGTATCTGTAAATGTGTAATATCCCATTCCTTTAATTAATGAAATTATGTAATATCTTTAAGTATCCATATTTAGGTTGATAGAGAGATTTTGAGTATTAATATGTAGATGTTTTAAAATTTTAGTTCATTAAGACTTTTTAGCAAGCCAATCATAACATATTTTTTATTTTATTTTTTTACAGTTTGACAGACCAACTATTTTTGCGCAAATAAAATTTGGTAGAAGGGAACTATGACTTGTTTGATGAATCATCAAAATTTTGTACCATCCTATTTTTAGGTTGTTTCACTAACCACATTTGTGTAACTAAATGCATTTTATAAATATTATCTGTTATTAAAAAAATAAAATAATACAGCTATACGATATCAGAAAATATTTTCTGAAATCGTGTAGCTGCATTATTTTATTTATTTAATAAGAGATAATGATGTATACTCACATGATGTATACCAGATAATCATAATGTAATTATAATGTTTAAGTAAGATGAGACAAATATAAAGCATGTTGGAAGGATAAATATGGATTTTCATTATAAGCAACGATATTGAATTGAACGATGATCGTTATAGAAAAAAAGGGAATTTGACTACATAAAAGTTTACTTTTTCGTTTTTCATCTGACCTTAAACTGCATTCATCTAAATGTTATAAATGGGCAGCTACTGTAAACTGATAACCCAATCTGAATCAGATAAGCTGATCTGAAAACCATACCAGGTCCTGATAAGCTGATCTGAAAACCAGACCAGGTCCTGATAAGCTGATCTGAAAACCAGACCAGGTCCTGAAAAGCTGATCTGAAAACCAGACCAGGTCCTGAAAAGCTGATCTGAAAACCAGACCAGGTCCTGATAAGCTGATCTGAAAACCAGACCAGGTCCTATTAAGCTGATCTGAAAACCAGACCAGGTCCTGAAAAGCTGATCTGAAAACCAGACCAGCTCCCGATAAGCTGATCTGAAAACCAGACCAGGTCATGATAAGCTGATACCTGTTATTTACTATTATTAAACATGGATGAGAAAATTTTAAAACAGTTGGTGTTGACAAGAAATGTGTTGAAGAAAAAGCTTTTTAGTATAAAAACTGGTGAAATAGATACATGTGAGCAATAAAAGATACATTTAAACCTATAACAGAACCTCTCAAAGAATTCATAAATAGTTCTAGAAATATTGAAAGAATTCACAAGAAAGAAGAAAGTAAAATCAAGATAGAAGCTGAAAATAATATAAGTTTAAAGCCATCAGTCAATATAGAGACAAGTACACCGAAGAAACTTTCAGAAGGAACAATATTTGATAATATCATCTTATTTAATGATGCTAATACTGAGAATGATGATGAGGATGATGAAGATGATTTTTACTCATAGACTTCCAATTCTGAAGACACTTATACTCATTTATCAGTCTTGGAAGGAAGAATTGAATTAGATA
The DNA here is from genome assembly GCA_936439885.1 of Nowickia ferox. NCBI lineage: Eukaryota > Metazoa > Arthropoda > Insecta > Diptera > Tachinidae > Nowickia > Nowickia ferox. The sequence continues at coordinate 37,925,028 of OW387027.1, forward strand.
CAAACTATGGCCCACATTAAGATTTGAATAATGAATGGAAGTTTGGTGCTAGTAACCTAAAGCTAAATGAAGATAAAATACAAGTTGATAGTCAAATATAGGCTCTAATAGTAGCTTTATTTTCTTTAATGATTGATAATAAAACAGGGAAATACTATGAGAAATTTGATTTTGAAAACTATATAAAATATATAATTTCTACTAATACATGGATAGAGAATCATCATCATTCACGGACGGAGAATGATGTTATCAGTAAATTGTTTCTGAAAACTCAAAACGATAAACTATAGGACAAATTAATAACACAGCTTAAGGAATTAATATAATTCAAGAATATATTAAAATGCAAATTGATGGAGTACAACGTGAAATACAATTAGAGATAGAAGATAGTTATAAAATTGATAAAATACATACTAAAAATCAAATCATCTTTTGAAAAAACAAATTGAACAGCTGAACGATAAAATTTATAGATTGGAAAATTAACTACATGATAGTATAAATAGCTGAAAGTGCATCAAGTAGATCACAACACTCTCCAAAAAATCTGTAAAACAACTTAATGTCTTCAAAAAGAAATTTAGTAAACGAACTCTATAATAAATCTCGAAAATTGTTTGTGCATTGCAGATATGTAATGAAAGGAATAGTTGATCTTTTATGGAGCTGATTTAGGTGAAATGGGAAACTATTCTACAGAAAATAGAAATTATTGATTATTGTAGACTGTAAATGATTCATTCTCAAAGTTTCTATGGTCAATACCGTTGAAAATAAAAGTTGCACTCGAAAAAACCTAGGCTGTGGAAAATATTTTTGAAATGTTACGAGTACCAAAAAACTTACAAATGGATGATTGTAAAGAATTTTTTAATAGATACTGGAAAATTCATGCATAAGTAGAATATTTAACATTACTTAATATGAAAGCATCAATAGTAGAATGATTTAATAGATCATCCAAAGGAATTATGTGATGATGGTTCATATAAATGAAATATACAAAGAATTACTTAATGTACTCGTATACAATATAAAAGTTCATCTCACTATTTAAATGTTTCCGATTAAAGTTAACTTAACAAATGAGAAAAAGCTGCTAAATATATATAATAATTTGAAGATGAACAAAATGTTGAAATTTAATGAAAGTAAAATATATAATTAAACAGGAAAAATCTAGTTTGGTTTGTATTTTTGAAGGAATGATTAGGAATGATAGGTCTTAAGAAAGATAATTAACTTAATATACTGGAAATTCTCTAAACTTGTTGGCCTGTATGAAATATTGTGAAAACTTAAGCGTTCAAAATAAACTAATATTAAGTAACACATAATATTATCACTTTTTATAGTGAAAATTGTACATTTTCCATTTCGAAAGCTCTAGCAAGCGAAATTTTAAAATATGCCCATGGGCTATTATAATAGATCTTTACTCTATTCATTTCTATAGCTATCAAATCTTTAGAAAATATAGACAAACTACATAAATTGGACTTAGATTTCCAATCTTTAAGAATGTATATGTGTATGAATTAGTATCCAACAAACTTACTGAATAAATATGGACTTCAACTGGAATCATGCTGAAGCATACATAAATTGTAAAACGCAATGTAAGCAGATCTTACTTTATATCTGTATCTGTATGAGTATCAAATAAATTTACAGAAAAAATATTGAAAGCATGCCTAAGCATGCAAATTTAAAAGAATGTCACACAATTTTGTAAGCAAAGAAATTTTATGACTCTGTGCTAAATGAAATACATAAATATGTATCTACTTTGTAAAAGAATAAAAAGAGCGAAATCGTAAATTCTAATAGTATAGATTTTTAATTGAAACACCACTACATGTCGGACTCCCGCGTCACTATTGATAGAAGCATGCTAAGGCATGCATGCTAGCAAAATATATAAATCTGTTAGAAGGTGATGAGAAACTTGTTTCTAATCATTAATCTGTAGCCAGCAATTGTATATGGATCAACCCAACTCATGAATGAAATGTATACAGATATGGTTGATGGTGATGAGGACATTTTTTAACTAAGAAATTATTACATCTGAATGTGATACAACCCAGCCTACGTCAACAATAACTTCAAGGAGGTTAACCAGCAAACCTCATGTAGAAAAACTCGATGTAAAAATTCTCTCAAACATAGATATTCTAGCGATTCTGATACTATGAAAACACAGACGGTGAATTGATGGTAGAGGTAACTGAATTATTTGAGATAGATTTTCTAGAATAGTTGATTATTAAGCATGTATTTCTTTGTAGATAAAGTAATTTCTCTATACATACATACATATATTTACCTATATGTATATATGAATACATTTAAAAATTATACAAATATTCTCTTTTTCAAGTAGTAAAATCTGTAAAAATAGTAGTGATACATTAAAAGAAGAAAAAAAAAAAATTAAAAAGAGAGACTGAGTGATCAACTGATACGTACACTTTGTCTGACAGGTAAATAAAGCGCGCTTAAAAATATCAGAAATATATGCACAATACGCTGAACTTTAATAAAATGAGAAAAAAAAATCATCTAGAACATCAAATAAAAGCCATAGGCGAGTAACCTTCATAATATAAACATATACCTTATTAATGAAAACATATTATCAGTATGAAGTAACACAATTTGAGGAGTTAAAATTTTAACATTTAATTGTCCCTTAACGCTGACAAAGAGTAGAGAGATATGTTGACATAGAAAGTCATCTTATATACTAGAGGAACCGTTGAGAGACCAGACCTAAATTGTAAGAAAACGATTTCGTTTTCTGTTGATCGCTATTCAAGAAGAAGAAAAGAAGTTTCCTCATTATGATTTAACTAATTTAAAAGTACATTTAAATTCAGTCTCATATCCAAATGATGATGATCTTAACATAAAAATTAAAAATAAACGTTATGCAATTCTATATTATATGTACTCGTATCTAAGATTCCAACAAAGCTATTATATGAAAGAATCTCAAGCACTTCCAAATGCACTAAAGTTTAAGATAAAAGTTCCTTTTATTCAATAGCGGCTCAATTGATATAGAAATTTAATATGAAACAGTAAGCAATGACCTCAGCTACTGCATTTTTACTAATGATCGAATAATAGAAAGTCCTGAAAGTCTTATAAATTAAGTAAGGTTTCGAATGATTTTCATTACAAAAAAAGTAGCGGATGTTTTTAGCAATAATGAGTATAACAATTTCATTATAAAACCACCATTTGATTTTAAATGTTTATCAATAAAAACGGAAAGAGAAGCAAAGTGGTTAAAAAAAGCTGGACTGCTGGATCAGTTTCATTTCAAAGCGTTTATCATTTTTTAAAGCCAATGCAAGATGTTCTAAAATATATGAAAAAGGTGAAGAAAAAATATGATAGTTGGAAAAAATTTTACACCGAAAAATTTCTAACGTTGACTATATAGGCTACATCAACTTTAAACAAATGGAAATAAAATATATTAAATATTTATACTGTATTTACTACAACTAGAGAGGAATTAAATTTTACTTAGAACAGAAACTCCTCACAAACTTTTAAGTAAATACTTCTAAAAATTAAAAGAACGTTTTTTTAATTTCAAATAAAAAAACTATCTAGATATTTCACATCTATACACAAAAGACCAGGCGAATATTTACAACAGCAACAACAGCACATGACAAAAAAAATTATTTAAACAGGGAGCCCCAGACTTATTTGTATGTACATACATACATACATAAAATCAATTTGTAGATCCATATGTACATATGTACACATATTATCAAATTTCTTACCCATGCTCAAGTATTTATTGGATTTTAACAATCACACTTACATATCTACATCATGAAAACATACAAACCGTTCTCCAAGCTATTGACGCTTGAAGACGAAAGTCGAAGAAGACAAATGTACTTAAATAAACAAACTTATCACAGACCAGTCAAACTCTATCGCGCATACACACATACACACACACAAAATCACCACGATCGTACGCAAGAATTTTGCAAAATCTGAAATTAATATTTATACAAATATAAACAAATTTCTGACCGACAGACTTTAACACTGGACAAATTTAAGCTTGATAAAATATAAAGCAATCTCATCCTCCAATATGAAAAACATACTAGGATTAGGGAAGTTCAGATATATGATACTATTTTCTAGCAAAAAATGTTCATATGAGAAATAATTTATTTCAACGTACATATAAATACTAGGGTGAGAAAATCACATACACACACATACATACTAAAATTCATCTACGAAAAATTAAACCTATTTCAACAACGCCCCTCCCCTCACAAATCACAGTCAGCCTAAAGTTCTTACAGATATATATACACAAAATCTCAAGGTAACATACAATCTATCAATCTCACAACCTAAATCACGATCAGCCTTAAACTCATATAGACATACATACACACAAATACGTATACATATACATGAACACCTTCACCTCACCTCTCATTAATCATGATCAGCCTTAAACTCCTACAGATATACACACAAATTGCGCTGTTATATATTTCATGAACACTTCGCCTCTCATAAATCACGATAAGCCTTAAATTTCCTACAGATATACATACACAAATTCTCAAGGTCACATACAATCGTTAATCTGAACAATCCAAATCACGATCAGCCTTAAACTTCTACAGACATACATACACAAAAATTTCTACAAACATATAAACTCCCAAATTCCTATAGATACATATTACAATAACACACCCCGCCTACCTCAAATCAAGGACAGACTTAAACTGCTATATATAAATACATACATACACATACACACATAGGCACATTCTATCTATCTATCACAACAAGACCCTCCCCCACCTCAAATCACAATCAGTCTTAAACTCCTACGAACATACATATACACAGATTCCCACGGATACGTATTACATGAAGACTCTCACCTCACCTTTGATAAATCACAGACAGCCTTAAACTCTTACAGACATACATATATACATACATACATGTACACAGATTCCCACGGATACATATTACAACAACTCCCCGCCCTCCACCAGTCGATCTACCTCAAATACATCCCGCCCCCCACGAAGCCCAGCTTGATTTAAATTCCAACAAGCATATACGTCACCGAATTCTCATGGTTACATATTACAAAACACCCTCACCTACCCAAATCACGGTCAGCCTTAAGGTCTCACAATCTAGACACACCCCACCCTCCACCAATCACAGCCAGACTTCAATTCCTACAGCTAGACATACCCTCAAATTTTCCGTCGGCATTAGGAAAAATCATTTCCATGAATTTCCCGTCGGCATTTGAAAAAACTAAACATGTTTTCCCGTCGGCATTTGAAAAAAATAAACATGTTTTCCCGTTGGCATCAGGAAATCATACACATATAAAAGCCTCAAACCTATAAACCCCTTAATGTATTCCTACAAAATATTCCGCACACAAATTCCCACGGATACATATTACAACAACACCCGCCCCCACCAAACACAGGCTGCCATAAGGATACACCCGCAAATTCCCACGGTTACATGTTACAAAAACCTCACCTGCCCAAATCACGGACATCAACAAATTTCCACAGTCTAACAACAATCATAACTTTCCCGTCGGCATTAGAAAAAATAAAGATGTTTTCCCGTCGGCATTAGGAAAAATCATACAAATATAAAAATCTTAAAGCTATAAACCCCCTTAATGTATTCCCACAAAATATTCCACGCACAAGTTCCCACGGTCATACATACATACATACATACATATACTTAATATAAATAAAAAAAGTTAATATAAACAAAAAACTCCTAATGTAAACAAAAAACATAAACGGACGGACTGACACACACACGTAGGTATCAAATTTCACAAATTTCCAAGAATTTTAAAATTTCAGCCACAATTTAACAATTTCAGCCCAAAATTTAACAATTTCAGCCACAATTTAACAATTTCAGCCCACAATTTCACAAGTTTAATTGGGGCAGAACCGGCAGTTCCCTACTACTGTCATCTTGCAATATTTTAAAACGGTTTTGGCGATTAGTAGATGATGCGCTGTTATCCCTAGAGATCTTTGGAGCAGATGAAATTTTAGAAGATTTTGGGCTTCGCCCGCGCTTTACCACAGTTATATATCTGTCCATTCCGACTTGGACCTTGGGTTTTTGGCTACTCTTATCTATAGTGAAAACAGGGTTAAGTGATGTCCATGAGCCCGAAGCGGATGATATCGCTGAGTTAAATGTAGAGGTACTAGGCAACGGTAATGTTAACGAATCACTAGTTGGCATTGGAGAAAGCGAAGTTGATCGCTGACGAAAATGCGGCTTTGCTGTTAGAGAAAGTCTATCATCAGATTTTTTATTTTTATTGTTTTTATTAAGAGCTTCAGAACTCACAGTAAGTCTATTATCAGATTTGTTATTTTTATTGTTATCATTGAGAGCATCAGAACTCACAGTAAAATAGGCATTTCTGCCGTTATAACTCACTTCACAATTATTTGTTTTTGAGGTACTCATATAGAGTATTCCTCAAGGGTACTTTGTCTGTGTTTTTTTGTTTACGGTTTTTTTTTGTTTTTGTTATTTCTATATGTAAAAATATTAGCAAAGCAAAAAAAAAGCTTATTTATCAAAGTTAATATTTACTACGAATATTTTTTTGTATGATTTTTTTTTGTTTAGTATGTATGTAAGAAAAATTCCGCTATTACGTCTGTTCACTATGAAGGTACAACGAGAACTGATTTAAATTTTGTAGATAAACATTTTTTACAGTTTCACAATATATACTTAACACTTTTTACATAAAAAATATACTATTTAAATCAAATGAAATGTTAAATATAAAACATACTATTGTTATTATCATATAAACTGCTTTAAACATTACATTGTTTATTACAGGTTTATTTGAAAAATTTCCCATAGAAATATGTCAAATAAGCGCTTAATAAACCTGAAATATTTTTTATGAATATGGCAGTAGAAATTTAATTTTAATTAATTTAATTAAAAATATGGCGTGCTTCTATTGCAACTTGTACACTTTTGTACTGCTGCTTTTTTTGTTAAACATATTTCTACTGTTTTACTTATATATAAAGGGTGTTTTTTATTGAGGTATAGAACTTTAAGTTGGCAACACTTTTTTAACTGGCGGCCATTTTGTCAGCTGTCAAGTGATTAATATTTAGTTTGGTTTGCCATTTCATCATGAACAGGTTGACAAAAGAACAACGCTTGCAAATCGTGCAAATTTATTTCGAAAATAATGGTTCAGTTCCCGAAGTTTACCGCAAGCTCCGTCCATTTTATGGTCGACATAATCGTCCATCAGAGCAATTAATTCGGTTAACCGGTCAATTGGCCACCAAGATCGTGTGATTTGACACCATTGGATTATTTTCTTTGGGGATATGTGAAGTCGCTCGTCTACGCCAACAAACCAGAAACGTTAGGGGACTTGGAAGCCAACATTCGTGGCGTTATTGCCAACATACGGCCCCATATGCTCGAAAAAGTGGTTGAAAATTGGAGCTGTAGAATTGGCTTTATTCGAGCCAGCCGCGCCGGCCACATGCCCGAAATCATATTTAAACGTTAATGGCATAAAATTATCCTTCCAATAAAGCCAAATTGATGGACATTAAAACGATTTTCTTGTGTTTTATTTCAATTCGAAGTTCTATACCTCTAAAAAAACACCCTATATAAGGGTGTTTCTACACTATCGACGGGGACATAAAAAAATAATTTTTCGGGTATGTTCTGTATTCCACGTGAAATTAAATCGTTCGGAATTGTTATAGTATTGTTGTTATAAATTCCCATTTCCAAAAGCAATCCTATGGCAATTGCGCACGTTTTAATTTTACGTGGAATACAGAACATATCCGTATAACTTGAAATTTGCGGAAATATCAAACATTTTTAATAATAAATAAAGTATAATTTTTACCAACAAATTGCAATACCTAAATTAGCTTAGTTTAGTCATAACATCATGTTTACAAAGAAAAACGTATGTATTTACCATGGCATGTCCCCTTACTATTCTGTAACAAAATCTTTAAAATTTAAACACATTTCTAATTCATTAAACATCTAAGCGTTGTTTATTACATAAAATAGAATAAATAACAATGATAACTATTTAAACAGACTCTCAAATTACTTTTATATTCTATGTCAAAAATATTACGCAGTTTTTGTCCCTCGTATTTTAAGTCTCCTCCCATGCGCATTTTTCGTCTGTTTAAAAATGCCGCCAAAAATCGTTGACGCTGCAAACTTTAATACCAGAGCATTTTTTTTAAATGAATTTAACAAAAAAAACATCGCGCGAGTAAAGTAAAAACTCTTGTCGTTTCTTTGGGTTCTTAAAAACTAAAACTTTATTTTTTCTTAAACCAAAACTTAAGCTATGAATAGCAATAATTCTGCAATTCAGCAAATTCTTCTCATCTATTTAAATACATATACAGGTGGGAAAGTATTCTCGTCGCACCATCACTGTGCTAGCATAGCATAATAACAATGCGATCAAATTGCTGTCACAAACAACCAACAAAATGCAGGTATGCGAAATGATCATAAGTATATGTTTTCGACACAACCTTATTAATGCACTTTGGCCGTGGGTTTAAATATTTTGTGTAGAGATTCGTTTAAAGAAAAGAGATAACCTTATGTCAGGGTAATCACAATGGACCCAATTAAGTCTCCGAGTGGAAGTGCGGTATAGCAGCACCCTTCCTAACCTATGTTAAGGACTAAAGTCGAAAAGGTGACCCAAGTGATATTGAAACAGATAAAATAAAGGAAAAGACAAAAACAGATACAGAAATTGATAAGCAGTGAACGAAGCAAGTTGGAAAAAGTCAGCTCAAAAAAATAGATCTAAAACTTGTGAACGCCAAGATTATTCGAAAGAAAGTGTACCAGATAAAGATTATTAAATTAAATAAAAAACAAAAAATCCACGACTTTCTCTTGGGCAGATGTCCACGTATGCGTGCAGCTGAAATAAAAAAAAAGCTATTGCATATTATTTTTTATCAACTTAAGCAATTATAATTATTTATTTATTTTTTATTTATGCAGTATTTTTTTTTTCTTTGATATTAATTCAAGTTTTTTCTTTGATATTAATTCAAGTTACACTTTTTGTGCGTGGTGACCGACAAGAAAATAAATTTTTTTCTTTTATTGAATAAATGAGAAGTTAATATCGTTTAAAATATTTTTATTATGAAATGAAAGCAATAGCATACTTTAGGGGTTAACATACATTGGGCGATTCAAATACATAAAAACAAAAGACTTAAGAAACAAACTTAGTCTTAGGTTTTGAAATGTAAAAAAAACTAACCTCAAGAGTAACACAGATATATATTTTTGGTTTTGGACTAAGTAAATTTAAATTAAAAGCCATATTTACCACAAAGTAGACCAAAGTTGTAGAAAGTGACTTATGAAAAAGGCTTAAATCCGCTGATTTGATCACTGTTAAAAAGGAACAAATATTAGAGTTGTGTCCAACAGCTCGTTTGAACTAAAATCAGCTGTTGTTGGACACAAGTCCCGTCAAAAACATCAATTTAAATTAAATGGGTTTGAAACAACTTTTGATTCGAACGCTCTCAAACTAGTTCAAAAATAGCTGTTGGACACAAGTCTAACAAATATAGTGTGTTTGTTATTGAATATTTTTAGTACAATCATCAAATAAAACAACAGAAAATGTATACTTAGTGAAATAAACAATTGAAAATTTTTACAAAATTAAATGAAAGATTTTGTAGTGTGGAACTAAAAAAAACAATATGTGAAACATTACTATTATAAAAGTGATTAAAGGTAGTTTCCAAATGCTTACAAACTCAATTTTAAACATTTTCCTACAAAAATATTAATTTTTAACTTCAACTTACAAAAAGCCGACAACGAATGAGACCACAAAGCATAAAATGAAAATACATTTGAGCACATGAACAATTGTACAAAATTAAATGGAAAAACTTGAGGTGTTGAATTAAAGAGAGCAATGCGAAAAAGATTATTAGTATTAAAAACGTGATTAAAATTTCTTTTCAAATGATTAGAGACTTTGTTTTAAGCATTTTCGTTCACAAATATTAATTTTTACCATTTATTTACAAAAATTAGGCAGCGAATGAGACCACAAAGGATAAAATGAAATTAAGTTAAAATAATACCACGCGAAAGAAAAAGTAAAGAGGATTTGATGACTGTGTGAGCGAGACCTCCGAAAACACAATAATCTCCCGTCTCGTGACACCTCTTGTCTACTTTGTGATATTTACAACGTACAATCTAAACTCAAGTAATCATAAAATACTATTTACAAACTAACTAAAAAAATTCAAGTAAAACCCAAAAAATACTATTTACTTAAGGCTATTTAAAACCTACTATTAATGTCTAAACAATAAGAAATCAAATCTACTTAGTTTTAAATTTAAACATTTTATTATTTTATAGAAAGGGTATTACTATAACAAAACTAAAATCCAAAATTCATTGTTTTGCTTGGCTATATGCATGTACTAACTTTCGTCCTAAGTGCCTGTTTAAATATGTAGCTACTTCAGTATTAATATTACAACAATAAGATTTATACTATATTATATTAGATTTAAATATACTGTAAACTACATTTTTGTAGCTATGCTATTTATGGGGCGATACAGGAGTTATAACATGATTTTCGAAACAAAAATAATCGACACTATTACAGTTATAAATTTATTTTTGTTTTGATTTTCTTATAGTTAAAAGCAAAGTACGAAAATAAACGAAACAAATTGTTTGATTTTATTTTGCTTAGTTCTTTGAAGAGAGAGAAACAAAAACAATTAGAACGATTGCTCAATTAATTTTTTTTGTTTTTTTTTCACATGAGCACAAACCAGAGAACACAGCCGATCGGCTGTAAACTGGTAAACAACCGCCGCCAGCCACAAACAATACATTAATTTAATCTTACGCCGCTAGAAAAGAAAATAATGGGAAATAAATGGAAATATTTTGAAATATTTGCAGAGAATTTGACATCATCATATAATATAATTTTATTGCATTGTTATTTAACACATTAAGTTTGTTTTATATAACCAAGCTGCATAGCTACACCGGGAGTCCTAAGACACCTCTCTTCTTTTTTAGTATATAAAGAGTAGTTAAATTTTAAGGGCCGATGTTGTATGTGAACCACACATCATCTTCAGTGATGAGGCACCTCAGTGGATTCGTCAATAAGCAGAATTGCCGCATTTGGGCGAATGATAATCCAAGAGTGATTGTCGAAATACCAATTCACTCAAAAAAAGTGACTGTTTGGTGCGGTTTATGGGCTGGTGGCATCATGTGGCCTTTTTTTCCAAAATGAGGCCGGTCAGGCAGTTACTGTGAATGGTGTTTGCTATCGTGAGATGTTAACGAACTTTTTATGGCCTAAGTTGAAAGATATGGATGTGGACGATCTGTGATTTCAACAGGACGGTGCCACTTGCCACACAGCTAACGAAACAATGGGTTTCACGGGGTGGCGATGTCAATTGGCCGCCAATATCATGTGATTTGATACCGTTGGACTTCTTTCTTTGGGGGTATTTGAAAGAAAAGATGTACGTCGACAAGCCAGCAACAATTCAAGAGCTAAAGAATAAGATAATTCGGCACATTAACGGCATAGAACCTCAATTATGCCTCAGCGTCATCGAAAATTTGGACCATCCGATGAAGGTGTGCCGCCGAGATCGCGATGGCCATTTGGCCGATATTTTGTTCCGTACGTAATTGAACCATACCATATTATCATACAAAAAAGAAATGACATTAATTTCCTAAATAATTTGTGTTTTATTCAAAAACCAACATCGGCCCTTAATTTTTTTTTAAATAGGACCAGCACTCAGGGGATAACCCCTACTCATGCAATGCATTGTGCTAGAAGTAGGAAAATAGGTTATAGGGAAGGAGGATAGAGGGAGTAGTGTCTGTGGACATTTGATTTAAACTTTCTCACGCTGGTAGTGACAGGAAAGACCTACGCAGGTAGTTGGTTCCACATACGAACAGTGCGGCTAAAAAAGGAATTCTCTCTGTAATACGTAGAGCGATTCGTTGGCCAATCGATCTCAAAGAGATGTGCTCTGAATGAGGCACGTGTTGCTCGTATAAATGTGAGGGTTTCAGGAACAAGTTCCCTAATTTCATTAGAACACATTCCGTTGTAGTAACAATAGAACAAGGAAATGCACCCCACATTGCGTCGATGCTCCAATGAATCAATAGAGCTGGATACCCTACTGTCACCGGTGAGCTTCTTCGCCCTCTCCTGATTGCGGTCGAGCAGCCCCAAAATAGACTTTGAAGCGCCGGCCCATACATGAGAGTTATATTCCATTTTCGGTCGGATATAAGTGGTATAAATAATAAGGAGATCAGATGGGGTGAAATATTGTTTGCACCATTTAAAAAACCCGAGGCGTTAAAGTCGACCCTGTTCGTTAAAATTTAACCACCCTTTATATACATATAATTAGATGCAAGTTATATACCATCTGTTATTCATCACTTAATGTAATCATATCGATATATTTAAGTTATACTTAAAGGATAAATAATAAAATTTAATATGTACAATATATGAAAAGAAAAAATCTAAATAAAATGTGTTGATTAATTCGAGGGTTGCTGAGTATTTAAACTAAAAAGGTTGGTTATTCAAACAAAAATAGGGACATTACCATTTATTTTTTCAGGCACCAGTAATGTCATGGACGATGTCGCAACATTAATATCATACCCTAACCCTGAGTCCATCTCCACGGTCACAGTTCAAAATCCGTCCGCTGTCATAAGGACACACAAAGCCTTCACATTTAATTACAAATATATTCTAACAAGAACTATTTTCATCAAATTTTGTCTTGTCTACTAACAAACTAAACATTTGAGTGTTGAACAAACTGGCATGTAAAAATTTTTTCAATAATATCTATGTGTATGTATATGTATGTTTAGTACATGGTCAATGCGGACATAAATAGCAAATTCATTTCATTAAAATATTATCAAATTCTCGTGAAATACGCACTTATCTTACTCGGTGAATTCGATTTGAAACGTAAGTACCCAGGCAGAAATTGCCAACCGTACAAAAATTTTAGCACTGGGAAAACACTTTTACTCAAGAAACCAGAACGGTTTGCCAACGTTACTGTTTACAATCTGCAAAATTATTTGCCAATGCTTTTTAAAAAGTTTATATTTTTTATTTCTCTTCGTCTTTATTTATTTTTATATTAATGTGCATTAAGTTCTTTATGTAAAAAGGTGATAGCCAGTGTTTCAGTTTGGCATTTGGTAAGAATACACTTAACATCGACCATGCTTAGCTCTATTTCAATTTTTTTCTGATCTAAATCTTTAACGATATATAATCCTACGTCCCTGGATAACAGTGGATACGTAAAAAAATCAAGAGTTTCTTTAAATATATTGCCTTTTAAGTAAATATTATCACATTTGTATACTGAAAGTTTGCTACTAAAAATTTCTGATATTACCATGACATTTCCATTACTTAGTAAACAGGTATTATCAGGAGGAACGGTTGTAATTTTATAGCCATAAATGTTTACAAAAGAAAATAGTGTTTTCGATTCAACTGTGTCTACAATTTTTCCCATATTTTCTATTTTTAACAAAAGGAAATACTAATGGTATATTATTTGAGAAACTGTTAGTATGGAAAATGTGCAATTTCCTTAGAATTTGCCCTATTGGATTTGTAGTTGATTTAACAATTCACTTTAAATACCCCAAACTATTTTCAAAGTCAAAAGCTGAAAATTGTGATAAAGGAGCTCCTATGTTAATTACATCATCTGGTATATGGATTAGATTATGTATGTTCATAGTTTGCGAATTAGGGCCGTAATATCGAGCCATAAGCTCAACAAATGATTTTAATAATTCTTGAACGTATTTTGATTTTAATGTGGCTAACTTGGTTGACGACAAAATACGGCAAGAAGTAAATAAAATTAAGAAATTTTTGTACATTTCAACATCTAATAAATTTTTTAAAGTAATTGGGCTAGCATATAACAAGAAGAAACGGAATTGTGTAGCTTTCCAGTTTGCTAAATTCATTAAATCGTATGATTTTCTCTGAAACTCAAAAGGTACATTTTTAGATACCATTAGTAGGTTTTGTTGAAGCGCTGATACATTCTCTTGTGAAATATAAGAGAATGAATTCTTTACAATTAGCTTTTGAAGTAATTGTTTACTAATTCCGAGATAAAGCATGTGCATTTCATCAATAACGACATGTTTTATGGGATCAAAATTAATAATGTCCAGTAGTGGGCTATCTTCTTTTCATAAATGATGTTCAGGGTTTGATTTATTTTTAAATGACGAATATGAGCGTTCCTCGCAATTTGTTTCCTTAAATATGCGGGTCTTATTGACTGTCTCCCCTTTAATAGTACACCTTTCGCAGGAAAAAAATCCAGTGTGACCTCTGCAGCATTTAATAAAAGCTCGGGCTGGCATATCGCAGCAAAAAGCTAAAATTTCAAATTTCAAAAGTTTTCCGTTCATATATACCTATGTAGGAAGTAAAAAAATATATACACATCAGGTTTAACATGAGAAAGTTTTCCATTATACCTGCGGTAATGAAATTATTGGCTGCTAAAACGAATTCTTCTAATAGCTGCTTAGCTGAAAAAGGCTTCGAATTTCCCAAGTAAAGTGCTATTAAAAATGGTTTTGACGTATAAAGGCTGGAATATACTTTTCTCATTATCGACCAGAATCCTTTTTTCGATTTATTGAAAATATCCATACCATCAACATGTACTAACAGATTTATTTGTTCTTCTGTGTACACTTTAGGATCTATTATGGCTTTGAGGTTTGCTTTTATTCCCAAAGGTATCGTCGGAACTTTTCGTTCTGACGTTCCTAACAAGGTTTTAGAGGATTTTGGCAGCGATGTAAAGCCTTCGGACCTAAATATAATGAGAACCTCATCGATTGCTTTTTGCGTGAGAGTTTGAGTATTTCTCAAAACCCAATTTTTTATTTTATCTTCTAAAGGCCCATTTTCTATGTAACTCCGATCATCACCTATCGTTGGCGAAATAAACTCGTCTGAACTTATTTCACTAGCCTTACTATTATCTTTTAGATTTTCCATAAATTCCTCCTCATCTGTTGAGTTTTGATCTTCGAATCCAATAAGTTCTTCAGAATCTTCTAAATTGTAGCATGCTCCACTTATTGGCTGTTCTTCTCCTTCAATGTCGACATCATTAATATTAGCGGGACTACTAGCATCGACGTCTATGAGAAATCCACACAAATTAATAAAAAAAAGTTAATGATAAAGTTAAAATGTGCTTACCTATTTCTGAATTATGTTCTTTTTTTAAAAATCTATATTTTTTTAATCGCTAGTATGACATTTTGTTAAATTTTAATGAATTATTAAAAAGTTTTGTTTTTTTGCTTAATATTTATACTCGTATATTAACGTTGCAGAGTTGTGTTTGAATTTTTTTGTTTTGAAGGATTGCTGATCCTGCCACATCACATGTTCATTTTCCCACTACGTAGGAATGAAATGCATATGATATTTTAAAATAAAAATTATTTTCTTAGCTCTAAAAATATTTGTACATGTAATATGTCATGTGCATACATTTAATTGTTATTAAAACTATTTTCCAAACCCTATAACTTTTATATTTAGTATGTAAAAAATATTTCTTTTTTGCATAATCTCAGCTTTAGATTCCTAAAACATAAATCCAGGCTGATATTCTATTTACAGTCTGGCAGCACTGTGAAAATATCTTAGTATGTATCAGTCAAATGTAAACACTTAATGAATGTGTAACCATAACAATTAAATTTTCCTTTAATGCTAAACTGTCAAACACCGTATATTAAAATTAATATTTATTTTATATATTGCTTTTGACAGTTTGATATTAGAACGAAATTTCATTGAAGTACTTATGCATTCACATTGCTTAATACGTCCTGATCAAATTAACAGTTACAAAAGAAAAGAATTTGCAATTAAGTGTTTGTTAAAAGTTAAAAAAATAATGCTCCATTGTTGTGGAGATATAGAAAAATTAATACATAATTATTTTGTATCCCTGTGTTCTCAGTGGAACATAAATTAAGAGGGTTCAGCTACGGTGGACCCTCTTACGTTGTCTGGAGTTAGTTTATATATGTACATATCGTTAGTCACAAGTAGAAAGATCCTAACTCAAATAACTTTAACTTCACAGGAGAAGGTAAAAACATAATAATAAACAATACAAGTGCTTGTATAACTGCTTTGTAAACCTGCTTGTAAAAGCCTTATTTTTTACACTATTGCAATAACTTTTTGTGACGAGGTGTATTTGGGTGATATGTGTTGGAATCATTTTAGTGATTCAATTCTTGTATTATATTTCATGATAATACAAGAAGGGTCCTTCTACTTGTAACCATCGATATGCATCTACAAAGCATTTGTTTATACTCGTATTACACCTATTAAATATTTTTGTAAATCAAATTTAGATGCAATAGACGATAATTACGGCTTAACTAAATTTCCAGAATCTAAAATGTTGGAACGCAAACAAATATAATTACGTTTGACATATCTGGTAAATATCTGTTAAACATTAATTATATAAAATTGAATTGGAACCATCTTATTAAAATGTAACATTTTCCCAGATTTCCATGTGTTTAAAGAAGAGATACGAGTGAATATTAAAGGCATGCAAAGAAGTTTATTATATAATATTAATAAACTGGAAGAGAAATTAAAGTGTCACTTTTCACCGCCAAATAAATTATGTTTGTTGAAGGACATTAGAAAAAACTTAAATATAGAAGATCCAATAGAAGATCTTGCCGAATTTTATGAATTTGATCAAAAGATAAAAGATGATAAACAGTTTACAGATTTGTTAGAGAGTATCATTTTTGGCAATTTGGAACTGATCTCTTGAGCATTTAATTTTAACATCCATATGTAAACAACTTATCTGACTACTTTTTTAAAACAGAGAAAATTTTTGTCATATAAAACAAAGGCTAAAAGTTTGCATGAAGCTATAGGCAATGTGTTATCAGCTATAATGACCCGGGAGCTTCAACTAAAATTTAGCGGCTGCGGGAAATTAAGCAATGGAGTTTGCAAACAAAATTTTAAAACCACACAGCTTTACACAGAAAGGTAAATAATACTTAATAATATTACTTAATAATATTATAATACTATTATTTTTTATTTGCTAATTTTTTCTCAGATTTTTTGCTGAAACAGTTTGCAATGGAAACCGAGTCCACAATTTTATCAAAAATAAGTCGTTGGCTAGCTTCAGCCAGAGATCGTTATGGAGGAAGAAAATTCCGCTAAAATTATACTCGTATATTAGTAATTATCATTGTAATGGATTGGACGTTTTTATTTTTATAATTAACTAACTAATTATGTGTGAATTAATACAAAAGATATATATGTATGTATACATATGTACATTTAATTGGCAAATTATTTGTTTTTAGTTTTTGGTACTTTGGGAAAACGCAGTGATTTTTGATTTTTAATTATTGGGAATATGTTACACTTAACAAAAAAATGACGTTGGGAAAGCACTTAAATTGTGGTTTTCATATTGTTTAGCCAACGGCGTAAAAAATAGTTGGGCAATCCCATCATGAGGTTATCATTTGTGTGTTGGCACAACACTCCAAAAGTAGAACTTGTGATGTTTTGCCAACGTTTGAACCACCCTAGGAAACGCTTTGCCAACGTTCACCCGATTGTATTTTTCTGCTTGGGTATATATATTTTTTTCTCACCTTGTAGATTCACTTTCAAATTTATAATGATTTCAAATTTATAATGATCATACGCACATACTAATGTACAAATACGTTGTCTATATTTACTTAAAAAAAGTATTCCCCACATTTTAAAAGAGATATCACTGTTTGAAAAAAAAATAGGAAATAGTTTTTTTTTGTAACTGAGATTCGATTTTAAAACATATTCAGTTAAGTTCTTGTAATTATGCCAATGGTACTAAGATCGAATAGTAGAGCAGATACTAGTAAAAAATCGGGACGGCTCCTGCCGCAAATGTATCGCCCAATGCTCCAGGGCTTAGTAATACAAATCGAGTAACATCTTTATTAGATATCAGATTTCTAGCTAATGAAGGACCCCGGACTACGTCGTCACCAGAAATGCATACGCGGACAAAACCACGATCAGAACAGGTCAAGAAATAATAGAAGTAACCTATTACATTTGGACGAAGAAGTTAACCCAGGTTGAACCATGAGTAATAATAACCAATATTTAAGGGAACACATTAGAGTATCAGTAGAAGCTGCACAGGCAGATATAATGAGGAATATACAGCAAAATATAAGTGAATTCTAAGCACCACAGCCATAATTTCAATAATAATCCCCCTTTAAATCAACAAAATGTTCATCAACAATACGACAATCAGTATAATCAAGCAGCCAATTATGTCTATCCGCAACATGGAATTAGCCAACTTCAAAACTTTAATAACCCTGGCCAAAATCATTTCCAACAACGCTCGCAATATCCTTACCACCAATATAACGAACATCATTCCTTTAATCCTCAAAATCAGTATGTCACACAAAATATGGCATTTGGAGGTAGGCCCAGCACACCACTTCAATTGGAAAAGTGGGGCATTAAGTATGATGGATCCTGAAAGGGACTTACAATTGAAGATTTTATATTTTTATATATTAGAGGCTTTAAGAGAAGACTACGGCTCTCCCTGGAGTGTTGTCATGAAAGGCTTTCAGAGAAGATAGGTTAGGTTAGGTTATAACAGGCTGCCGATTTATAGTAAACCAGCCCACTTGGGTCCTTAGAGGTCCCGTTGTGCTGCCTGGGCGGATTGAGGTGGGCTGCCCATCCTCATTTATCCTATACACTATCCGTATTCAGCTGAAACCAACCCGAAAGGCGTATGAATGAATTCACACTACCGATTTCACTTTCCGACAGACTCTCCAAACCTTGCAGTATCGGAGCCCCCATGTGGAGTGAACGCACCTCCGCAAGTGCTGGGCAATGACAGAGAAAATGCTCAACAGTTTCCTCCTCTTCCTCGTCCTGACAGCTTCTGCAGAAATCATTATAAGGTAGATTTAATCTACCAGCATGTATGCCTATGTAGCAATGTCCTGTTAGGACTGCGACCAAATTACGGAGTTGTCCTCTTGGAATCCTCACCAATATTGCGGACCTCCTCATATCATAACAGGGCCATGTCATTCTAGAGGTTGAGCATGTGACCTCATGTAACCATCTAGCCTGTGCAACCCTGAAAAGGTTCTGCTGTATTTGCATTTTACAGCAATTCATCGGAACACCTACCAACCTATCAATGTCCTCATCCTGCATTTGAGCTCCAGCCTTAGCCAGCTCATCCGCAATATTGTTACCAACACTATTCGCATGTCCTGGAATCCATTGTAGTTCCAGGTCAGCATACATTCCCAGTTTGTTAAGAGAGATTCGGCAGTCATATACCAGATTCGATGTCGTAAAGACGCCCGCAATGTTTTTAATGGCAGCTTTGCTGTCCGTGAATATACGGATATCCCAGTTGTATATACTATAATACCTCAACCATTTAGCCGCTCTACTTATCGCTGAGATTTCAGCCTGTAGTATACTACACATACTGTCCAGCTTGAAGCTTATCCTCTTTTGAAAGCGAGGAATAAAGATTCCCCCACCCACGCCCCTGTGTGACTTCGATCCGTCCGTATACACCTCGAGCACATCCCCCTCTGCCCCTATAGACGAGTTGGATGCGCCCGATGTGTTAGATTTGAATCTATTGTCAGGCAGAGGTATGGGTGATCGGTAATCTATATTGGCCGGTAGATCATTCAACTGATCTCCTATTATAGAATGACCGCAAGTCAGCTTTTTCCACGCATTTGCCGACTGTAATCTAGTTACAGAGTTCATAGCAATTTGCTTTACCATGAGATCCCCTGGCAGCCAGTGCATCATCACGAAGAGCGCCTTGGAGGGAGTGGTCCGTGGTGCACCCGTAATAGCAAGGGCTGCAGATCTTAGAATCCTTTCAATGGTTCCACGATGGATGGCCTTCTGCAAGGCGGGCCACCATACTAACGCGCCATATGTTAATATTGGCTTAATCACTGTATTGAAGAGCCATTTGGAATTGCAAGGGCTTAAGCCCCATGTTGTCCCTATTGCCTTCTTACATACATACAAAGCAATGGCAGCCTTGTTTGCCCTTTCCTGGACATTTCGTTGCCATGAGAGTTTGGAGTCCAGATATATACCAAGATATTTGGCACAATCAGACAGCTTAAGTTCCATTCCATTTAACCTTGGAAGTTGGAATTGCGGAATCTTGTATCTTCTCGAGAAAAGTACAAGATCCGTTTTCAACGGATTTACATTCAGGCCACTATTGACACTCCATCTACTAATGGTACCTAGTGCCTCCTGTAATCTCTGAGATAAGGTATGTAGATGTTTACCCGATACCAATACTGCGATGTCATCTGCGTATGCTACGCACTTGAACATCTTATCTTCAAGTTCCCTTAGAAGGGAGTTTAAAGCGAGGTTCCACAGTAGTGGAGATAGAACTCCTCCTTGTGGGGTACCTCTATTAGCTATTCTTTTAATCGAAGCTTGCCCTAGGTTGGATGAGATAGTTCTGTAAATAAGAATTCTCCGAACCAGTTTAATTATTGACTGATGTATGTTCAGTCTCGCCATAGCCATTATAATGGTTTCTGGTTTCACATTGTTAAATGCGCCTTCTATGTCAAGAAAGGCTACCAGTGTGTACTCCTTTTGATCCAGAGATTTCTCTATAGAACCAACAAGAGTGTGTAACGCAGTCTCAACTGATTTACCCTTAGTATATGCATGCTGAGATTCTGATATACGTTCAGGTTCGATTGTCATTCTGAGATGAAGATCAACCAACCTTTCCAATATTTTTAAGAGGAAAGATGAAAGACTAATGGGTCTAAAATCTTTCGCTGTGGTGTGCGATGCTCTGCCTCCTTTTGGAATAAAAACGACAGTACACATCCTCCATGGCTTTGGAATATATGCCCACTTTATGCATGCCATATATATCCTGATTAGCCAAGGTATCAGTAGGTCCACATTCCGCTGCAAATCAGCCGGAATGATGCCATCCGGGCCAGGTGACTTAAAAGGACTAAAACTGTTTATAGCCCAGATAAGCCTGTCCCTACTAATGGGCACCTGCACCAATTCAGCGCTGGTTTCCAAGTCGGATTCTGCCCTATCTTCATAGACTGAGCAACCAGGAAAATGTGCTTCCATGAGAACCTCAAGGGTTTCACGTGCGCTTATAGTCCACTGGCCACAAGGTTTCTTAATTAAACCCGGCACCGTGGGCGTTTTCGAAAGCACTTTACGAAGTCTACTGGCGTCCGAGGCGCTTTCAACGCTGCTACAAAAGGACTTCCAAGACTTACGCTTTGCGTTCCTTATCAAATTTTTAAAACGGTTCACAGAGGCCTTGTAGGCCGACCATGTTCCTAAGTTCTTCGCCTCATTAAAAAGTCTTCTAGATTCAGAGAAGATGCTTATGAGTGGTTTTAGAACTTCCGGAAACAGAATCCGATATGCGAATGGGGCACTTTGAAAGATAATATTATTAAAAAGTTCCGACGGTTTCAAAGCGATTTTGAAGTCCATAGACGAATAATGGAACGAAGACAACATCGAACGGAATCGTCGGATTCCTACATCACTGAAATCGTTAGACTAAAAAACCCGATTGAGAAACTTTTATCCAGAAAACGAACTCGTCCAAATTATTAAAGATAACTTAATAGATGGATTATTGCAACTAGTATTTGCAATTAAAATTAACTTAATTGATCTGCTATTATAAGAGTGTCGCAGAGCCGAAAGCTACCCAGAACACAATATAGACATAAATTAATGAAGTAGAGTTTTACGAAGATCAAGCCCAAGAAGATCCAATATAGGTTGAGGCAATTAAATACGAAAATCCGCCTACACATCAATTGATATGCTGGAACTGTAAACAACCCGGACACTCTTTTGTCGACTGCAACATTTATTTTTTTATAGGTGTGGGTTCGATAATGTCATAACCCCAAAGTGCCCGAGATGTTTGGGAAATGGCAAGATGAACACTGCCAAGAACTTTGCCACCATGTTCAGATCAGAATGCAGACAAGTAAACGACAATTTCTTAAACTATTTTAAATTTCCCTCCGAGAATGAAATGGGCGTAGACTGTTATAGACGAAGTACCAAAATGATATGGAAAAGTCCAAGGCATACACGAACGAAAAAATTAAGCTGTCTTTCAAGGAACGTTTGAAAAATTGTAACAGGTGTAAAGACAAGATTTTTAATAGTCCGGCGAAACAAATAGGAAAAATAATCAGAAAATGAAGAGAGAGTCAATGTGAGGTATGCGAAGAAGTAAAATATGCAAATCAGACTCTTCGGCCACTAATGGGTAGTAAAGTGCATACAGAGAGACCATTTCAGAAAACCTATGTGCACTTTCTTGGCCCATACCATAGAACGAAATCAGGAAACGTGTATATATTTGTTGTGCTAGACCATCTAACAAAATTTGGTTTGTTAAAAGCTATGCCTAAGGCGACCACTAAACTAGTCAAACAAATTTTGAGAGAAGACATATTAGACAATGGAAAACACTTTATTTCTAATAATTTTCAAAACTTTCTCTGGATGTTCGGTGTTAAACACATGAAAATTGCCTTTCATGCACCGCAATTTAACGCTAACGAAAGGGTTAACCAAACCATATTAACTTCCATACGTACTTATTTGAAGCGAGATCAGTCCAACTGGGATCAAAATTTATCAAAGATCGAATGTTCTATCAGGTCTTCAGTCCACTCGTCGACAGGTGTAAGTCCCTATTTTGCCTTGACAGGTTACAATATGATAACGCACGCGCAGGCCTACGACATACTTTTTTTTTTATTATTTAAAAAGAAAAGTAACACTCAGGCAGTGAATGCCTACTACTATTACTAGGTGTTACCTTCTTTAGAAAAGGGATAGTGATAGAGAAGACAGATGGTGAAAAAAGAAATAGAGGAAAGCTTCATTCTTTTACAACTCTGCTTTTGCACGTTTTTTAATAATGCAGTGTTGCAGAGCCTCTGGTGTTAAATGAGGCTTATTAAATTTTTGAAGCTGTGATTAGTAGCCATTTTATTAGTTATTTTACTTCGCCGATGATTCTGCTACACAACGAAGGAGGGCGCTCTGATGTTACATTGGGATTAGTATGTATCTGCTGAAGTCGGTATAATTCAGTGACCAGTGACTATGCCTTCATCACATGAACTTTCCTACAACAACTTATGCAAAGGGACACTAATGTACATCAGAAAAATGCGTGGTGTTGTTATTTGATGACTGTCTGATACCGGGTTCGAACCCAGGATCTTCGTTTTTGTAGTCAACGTGCTAACTACTTCAGCCAACGCCACCACTGTGGAAAAAAGGATCAATTGAAGACGTGGAGAATTTTGTACTGCCGAAACCATCACAAATGCAACTTATACACCAAGATATGAAAAATAAATTGCAGGATGGGTACGCGAGGAATACGAAATCTTATAATAAAAAGAGCAGGAATATAACTTTTAAGCTTGGACAAGAAGTCTATAGAAAAAATTGCATACAGAGGAACTTCTCAAAGGGAATAAATTCTAAATTGTGTAATCCTTGATGAAATAGAAAATTTAGAGGGGCAGGTTATTGGAATTATACACACCCAACACCTGAAACAATAATGTCCATATCCATAATCCATATTAGCTAACTTTTTTACTACTCTCTCAGCAGACATATCTAAGACATAGTTAATACTTTTTGTTGTAGAAGGAAATATTAAAGAATAAAGACATATACCGAAAAGTTTACCTTAGAAGATAACGTAACTTAACAGATTTCAATAAACGTCAGTAGAAGAAGGTGGTATACAGTAATCGTTTCTTTTGTCTCATGTCAGACTGTTTGAGAGTTTGGTTAAAACATTTTTTTTTTTACTTACCTTATTAAAAGGGGTAAACCTAAAACTTGATGGGAGAATCTACCTCACAGCGGCAACACTGAACATCACTTATTTACATTTATTGCACTTTTCACTGAAATTTCACAATAAAATGATTTTTTGAAATATAGAGCTTATTAGAAATTATTGTATCATCCCTTACGAGCGTTAATGTTTGCTTGAAACGAACGATAAATGGTATTTTTCTTAAAGTAAAGATAAAAAAAGTTACACTTTTTCTAGAAAAGAAATACATTCCATAGAAATAGGGAAAAATTATTTTCTATTAATACGAGTATGTTCAGTGAGAGGGTAGATTTTTTTCAGCTCGTCTCGTATTTGCATCAACTGCTCATGTGATCAAAGACACAAATTTATTTACAATATTAGATTTCTTGTAATTGGAAATTTGAATCCTAATGACTAAATATATACTTTTCGTCGTAGGTTAGCGAGCTTGTTCACATAAAAGCCAAACTAAAGCTGCAAACCTATCGATACTACTATCGATAGTTTTATTTTAAATGAAATATCGAGTTTTCTTCTACTATCGATACTATCAAAAAAAAAAAACAAATAATTAAAAAGTTGAAATCGAAGCCGGTAAACAGTAGCCGACGGCAGCCTTGAAGCAAACTATCCGCAGTTGCTTTATAGTATGTTCAGACGACGAGTTGAATCACCTGCTTCGCTCTCTGAATAATGTTTATGAATCTTGTTGTTTACACGGTTAATTCGTGCTTTATATGCATCGTGCCAATTTAGTGCTTTTCGCCCTAGATTTAGTGCTTTTCACACTAGATTTAATTCATAACAGTGCGGAATTTTTCAACTTGGTGTTTTTTTAAAAAAAAGGCACTATATTGGTGGTTTTTACCTACAAATCTACTAAATATTAATTTTCTGATAGTCTGGTAGCTTTACAAAAAACAACAAATAAGGATTTTCCACTTTTCAAAAACTATCGGATTGCACTCCTTTTCGACACGCAGTTTCCTTTGCAGAATGTTAATTCAGCTGGGTGAAATACAGAGGATGAAAAGCTTTCTCTTTCACAGTGAGAAAAAAGAACATATTTCTAGAAATTATAAAGGATGTCATACACGCTATAAAATAACTTAATTACAATAATCCCAGCAACAGAATTCTGATTTGGAAGCAATAACAACTGAGGGAAGCAATGTCGTGCTTTCGAAAAATGTTTGTGAAAAGCACTATCGTAAGGCGGGCTCCCTAGCAAAGTGGAAAAAAAATAAAAATGTAAACCAGTAACTTTTGCATCTGAGTAGACAAAAACTATACATTATTACTTCTGTGGAACGATTTAGTAAGGCAAAAAACGATTTTTGCAAGTTGAATGTATTGCTTCTAGCTTACTTTCAAAAACTCTTCTGGGAAGCGGTAACTTTTGCTGAGATTTTGAAGTTGAAGAAATAGAACGAAGTATCAGAAATTTAAGGGTACATAAATGGAAAAATTTACTCAGAACTGATAAATTTTGGATTGAAGTTTATAATTATATAAAATCAACTGATGATTAATCTATTTCTAAAACTGTCAATATTTGCTCTAGGATTATTAACATTATCATGTTCAAATGCTGAGGTGGAAATAACTTTTAGCACTAATAACTATTTTAAAAGTAAGTTAGAAATACAATAATGATTTTTAATACATCAAATTGTTTAATTCATATAAAATACGGTCTAAATAGAAAAGACTTATGTTGTTCAGAATGTAACATACTGAACCATGTTCATTTAAAATTTAATTCAGATGAAACACCTTAAAATCTAATTAATTTATTAAAACAGTTTTATGGCCAGAAGAAAAATATAAAACAACTTTTGATTTAAAAGTGGAGTATAATTATGTATTAATATAAATAAGTACACATGTATTTATATATGCACATCCATACATAAATAGTTTTTGTTAATTCATTTTATTATACGTTATACATTATACGCATGTACATACACATAAATACATATACATACATGTATATAATTAAGTGTACTCTGTACTCTGCAGTTTTTGAAGAATACAGATAAAATTTTAATTGGAATCTTTATCCTGTAAATAAAATTCAGTTGTTTCTAAAATGTAGCTTTAAGGAATATATAAGCCTACAAGTTCTACTTCATTTTTACAAAATTATTAAATCAAATAGCCAATTACAATTAGTAACATTCGAATATCTGTTCCTTTAGGCCCTACGTCTCTCGTTGATCACTTTTTTGATAAAATAATACACCATAACTGGAGTGTCTTGCCAAATGAACTTAAATTATTTTCCTACTCATATTCTACTTCTACAAGCAAAATCGAAACCTTCAATAAATTGTTACATTTAAATATGCCTTCAACTTCAAATGAATATAACCCTTCGGCAGCGAGCACTTTCGGTTCGATTGTGACTACCTACTCGCATTTTGTGAAAATCAATACTAGATGTCAAGTTAAAGGACTTGGACGGAAGGTGGGCACGGGTAGATACGTCATATGTTTTATTTTCAAAAGGTAATGCGATTCCTCCAGAAATAAAACAACAGGCTAAGAATAGATTGGAATTATTCGCAGAATCATATTATGCTTGTACCGCTCAAATATTAGATTTACTGAATTTTTTTCGCATAGATACTCCTATAAACCCAAGATTCCAATCCACTACTCGGTATTCTGTCCAACCTAATCTTCAAAACTTAGCCCCAGATACAGCAAGCAATTGTATTAAACGTCCTCCATGTGACACCGAAGTATTCAACGGAAGCTACGAGCAGTGGCCCTCGTTTCGGGACATGTTCACTTCCGTATATATAAACCACTCAAAACTCTCTCCCGTCTCTTGCGCAATAAAACTAGAGGAGAAGCAGGTGCAATCGTCAAAAGATACTCGCTTTCCAATGAAAGTTTTGAATTCGCATGCAACGCTCTAAAAATCCGGTATGAGAACAAACGCGTTCTCGTCGATAATTAAATTAAAATTTTATTTGGCATACCATCAGCAACTAAAGTGATTCAATTAGAAGAATCCAATCATCATTAAATTATTCCCTAGCCACGCTTAAAACTCTTGGTGTGGATGTAGAAAGCTGGGACCCTACTGATTCGATTGATATCAACAAAACTCCCAGAAGTTACATTGTCACTTTGGGAGCAATCTCTTACTTCTCCCCGTGAAGTCCCAAAGTGGGATCAAATGTCCCAATTTTTAGTTGATCGCTATGAAGTTGTAGAGCGCCTCACAAGCATTTAAAGCTCAAAAGACTGCTTCACTCTAACAAAACAGCCTCAAAACAACATACAAACTTACGTGTCTCAAGAAAATTTGGTTGCAAATTCTTGTAAGCTGTGCGAAGAAACTCATTCATTAAGAGTGTGTCTCAAATTCAGGCAATTTTCAGTACAATAAAGACTTGATTATGTATTTATGCGACTTGTAAAAAGCCGCACCACGCGCTTTTGCTTATGAAACAAAAAGCTCATAACCCAACTCAGACTTCCGAGCACATTGAAAATAATAATAATTAAAAAAATCAAACTGGTTTATCTCAAAAGCCATTCAAAATACTACCCAAATTATTAAAAATGACATAGAGGATGAACTACCTCAAACCTCAACAAAAGTTCAGGTCAGTTGCTCTACTAGCAACGAAAACATTTTGTTGCGCACAACCCTAATGCAAATAGAGCACCGAGGAGAGTTATTCATTGTTAGAGCATTGATCGATCCCGGATCTCAACAAACATTTTTAATCGAGAGGGTAAGGATTCGTCTACAATTGCAATATAAAAATCATATATTGAAATTGTTGGCATTGGAGGACAGAGACAGGCGGCAGATAAAGAATGCGAATTCGTATTATATGCAAAAAGGCCTAACATTAAAGTCCCCAGTAAGGCTATAATTTTATAGAAAGTAACAAAACGGCTTCCATCATATAATTTTGAGATTCCCAACTCAGCCGAACTAGAAAAATTAGGTCTAGTCGGCCCAACTTTTAATAAAACTTCCCAAATAGATTTAATATTCGGCAATGATTACGATCACTCGGTCAATATTAATGGAATAAAGAAAAATATTTGTGATCAAACCTCGGCGCACAATACCATCTTTGGATGAGTATTGAGCGGTCCGATAAAAACAATACAATCGTTTACAACAATAGCTTTCACTAAGATACCTCAGAACTGAATAAAATGTTAAAGAAGTTTTGGGAAGAATAAGTCCCAATATCTCAACCGAGGTCAGCAGAAGATGACTTCTGCGAGAGATTCTACACTCAAACCACAAATCGTACAGAAGATGGTAGGTACGTAGTGCGCTAACCGTTTAAAAGAAAATTCAATTCCCTGATAAATTTTTTCTAGGCTCGTCTCGATTCTTAGCCTTAGCCTAATATTCTTCCATGGAAAAGTCATTAGCCAAAGATCCCAGTCTTCAGTCTCAATATAAGGCTGTAATAAATGAGTACTTAACTCTTAACCATATGGAAGAAATTCCAGCTAATGAAATTGTACGCAAAAGGACATATGTCTCGTATGATTTACCGTATCACGCCGTTGTAAAACCAGAACACAAAATTACGAAAGTGAGAGTATTTTCAATGCTTCTCGAAAGTCCAATTCAAAATTTTCTCTTAATGACATCATGCATACAGGACCCACACTACAAATTAATTTAATTTCTATAATTCTCAACTGGAGAAAATACCAGTACGTCTTTAGCGGCGATATACAAAAAATGTATCACCAAAGAAAAGTACATCCCGATGATAGAACGTTTCAGAGAATTTTATTCCAAACGAAATCTGATGGGCCCGTCCAAGATTATCACTAAAAGACGGTGACGTTTGGCGTAAACTGCGTCGCCTTTCTAGCTATTCGAACCCTTCTTCAGCTTGCAGATGATATCGAACACATATACCCTAAAGCATCATCAACGCTACGCGTAGAGACCTATGTTGATGATATTCTCTCTGAAGGGCACTCATTAGAAGAAGCTATTGACACACAAACATAAACTATCAAAGCCCTAAAGTCGGACGGATTTCCTTTAAAGAAAATTACGACAAATAACCCAAATTTAATCTCTCACGTATTAAAAGAAGATCTGTGTGATTCAGAGTTTCTTCGTTTTCACAAATAAGTTCTGCTAAAACACTCGCTATTAAGTGGAACGCGCTTACAGATTCATTCACGTACAGTTTCTCACCGTTTGACCAATCCGCAAAAATTTCAAAACGTCATATTTTATAATCAGTGGCAAAACTCTTTGATCCCGCTGGATGGATCACACCCATAGTAATATTTTTTTTTTTTTTTTTAATACATATAACTTATTTATTGCATCTTCAAAAAAATGAACTAACAACAAGTAATCAAATCTTAAGTCTAGATATAATTAATGTGTCCGACCAATGCCGAAAACAATTTTAGTGATAGTAGTTATTAATACAATAATTATGTACTAGCAAAAAAAATTATTCTCAAAAAGTTTCATCTGAGGTATTGCGTATTAGAGCCTTGGTGTCCCTCTTTTTTAAGCGGATGTGTCCAGTAAAGTTCAAGATGTTACGAGCAAGGGGATTAGGATGGGACTCGAGTTTAGTTAAATATTTGCCTGCGTATTTTGAAATTTCTTCAGTCACTAGTGGCATATTTAAATCACGATGTAAATTTGAATTTTTAATGTACCATGGAGCCGATGTTATTAAACGTAAAATTTTGTTTTGTCTTCGTTGGATTTTCTCAACATTTGAAGCTGAAGCAGTGCCCCATAACTGAATTCCGTAGCACCATATTGGTTTCAAAAGCGACTTGTATATTAACAGTTTGCAGTCTAGGCTGAGTGTTGAATTTCTGCCAATCAACCAATGTATTTGAGATAACTTAAGGTTCATTTGAGTTAGCTTAGAGTCAATATGATGTTTCCACGTAAGCCTTCGATCAAGGTGAATACCAAGGTATTTCACGTGAGAATGTTGAGGAATATTCTCGTTGTTTATTCGAATGGGGGAACAAGTATCTCTTCTTAGGGAAAACGTTATATGGACACACTTTTGTTCATTTACTTTAATTCTCCATAAGTTCAACCATATTTCCAACTGGGTAATATGTTCCTGGAGATTGCGGGATGCCTCAGAAGGGTTTTCGTGAATACTCATACAGGCTGTATCATCGGCAAACGTAGAGGTATGGATATTATTGCTCACAGGCATATCACAAGTATATATTAAATACAAGACTGGCCCCAGAATACTACCCTGTGGGACACCGGAAGATATAGATTCGGGCACACTCATGAAGTCTCCTTCCACAACAGTGAACTTCCTATCAACAATATAACTTTCCAAAAGTTTTTGAATGTTTACTGGCAGGTATGTCTTCAGTTTTAAAACTAGGCCTTCGTGCCATAGTTTGTCAAACGCTTGAGAAACATCAATGAAGAGGGCAGAACAATATTTCTTTTCTTCAAATGTCTTCCTTATAACTTGCACCAACCTATGCGTTTGCTCAATTGTGCTATGCTGACTTCTAAAACCAAATTGATGATCCGGGATACACCCATTATCAGCTAAAATTTTGGAAAATTTAGTCATGAGCAGCTTTTCGAAAAGCTTTGAGATTGTTGATAGTAAACTTATAGGCCTATATGACTCAGCCTTGGTAAGATCTTTACCCGGCTTTGGAATCATTTTGATCTTCGCCAGTTTCCAGTTATGTGGAAAATACTGCAATCGCAAAATGGCATTAAAAATAAATAGCAGGATTCTTATTGCGATTAGAGGCAAATTCATCAGCATCTTGTTACTAATTCCATCAATACCTGGAGCTTTCTTGGGGTTGAGTTCAGCAATTATTTTTTGTAATTCACACAGCTTAAACCTTATGGGACGAGGGGGTAGAGAAACTACATTCGGCAAATCAACAGCGCCCGTACATGAATAGGGAGTGAATACAGCTTTTAAATGCTCAGCAAATAAGTTACCTTTCTCGCTATCGCTTCTTGCCCATCCTCCGGTCGAAGTGCGCAGTGGTGATTTAAGCTCAACGGGTCTTTTAAGATTTCTAGCAGCGCGCCATAAAGAGTAATTAGATGCTGACGTGACATCGAGACCTTCTAGAAATTTTTCTAGTAATGCTGTTTTTTCCGACGATAGCAACTCTTTGAGTCGTTTAGTACATTCTTTAAGTCTGTATAATATAAGTTAAAATACTAATACCCTACTTTCACAAGTCAGGCAGGCTAGTCTAGAAAACTTGTATGAAAATCACTAAAAACACTGAGTGCTTTTCATATAAATTTTCTATTTTAGTCGACCGTCCGTGTTGTGCAAACAGGGTATAATAGTCCAGTCATTATAGTAAGTTCACCTCGGAATTCGAGATACGCAGCTGTAAGTCTGTAAATACTTGTATATTGACACCCTAAAAGTTGTCTCAGAACCTACATATGGTAGGGTGTACGCAATTATTAAATTTCAAGGTCAAAGGTCACAAAAAATCGGATTTTGGCGCTTTTTTGTAAATATCTCATTTCCTATGGATTTTTAGCTATTTGTATTTATTATTAATATTGTAGAATACAAAATTCTCTAGAAATTTCGTTTAAAAAAATTTTTTATACGGTGATCCGTTTTCGATATAGAGGGCGGAGAACGCGCGGTCACAGGATCACTTCAGGTCAACCGGTGCCTCCGGTCGAAAACGCGCCATATATAGTTGATGAACTATCGATAAATCAATAATTATAAATATTTGTCAATTTTTATTATTCAATTCAACTTTTGAATGGTCAACGGAAGTGTGCGGCTTGAGTGATTCAGAAAATCTGATTCGTTTGCAACATTCACTAAAAGGTGACACGTTAAAAGCAGTACAAAATATCCTAATACATCCAGCATGCGTAGGTACTGCTATTTCTACGCTAAAGTTTTTGTTCGGACAGCCCGAACGTATTTTGAATTCTATTAGGAATGACATAAAATCAGCACCACCAGTCAACGCCAATAAACTTGAAACCATTAGTATTTTTGCCACACTCGAAGCTTGTGGATTGAGTGACGAAGTTAATAATTCTTCTTCGCTTCAGGAGCTGGTTGACAAACTTCCACCTAACCTGCAATTAGAATGGGGTAATAAAAGCTTCAATTGCTTAAAGATAATAAAACACCAAACCTTACAGAGTTTTCTGTTTGGATATTTGACATCGGGCATCAGCTAGTATGACCAATTTTGCTTTTAAGTCCAATACAAATAACAACAATGTGAACAAGCCGCGAAATGCTCATATACATGCCCATAATTCTCAATGGAAAACAAACTGCATTATTTGTAAAAAGAACTGTGCCGATGTTGCACATTGTAAAGAATTTTTAGCAGCTAATCGTTCCGACAGATGGAATTTAATACGACGTTTTAATATATGCAAAAAGTGTTTAAAAGTTCAACACGTTAATAAAATATGCAATTGTATTTTACGTGCCAGATAAACAGCTGTCTTTATAAACATCATTCTCTTCTTCATAAATTCACAACATCTGTTGAGCATGGTGGCAAAAATAACGAGACCAGAAACACAAAAACGTCACCAACTGCTAATGACAAAAATGATATAGAAAAGGCATTTAATTGTAATACACATAAAAATAAATCAGATTGCGTTCTTTTTAAGATAATTTCGATAACAATGTACGGCAAAGACAAATTAATTAACACATACGCATTTATTGATGAAGGATCATCAATAAGTCTTGCTGATGAAGACTTAATCGAAGACTTGGGTTTAAGTGGTATGCCAAATCCTCTCTGCCTTAAATGGACTGGCCATATGCTGCGAAGGGAAGATAATTCCAAACGGGTATTTTCGTCCATTGTGTAGCATATAACGGGTGTCTAATAATATGAATTGTGTTATAGAAGCGATCACAAGCGGGTTGCATGCATATTAGCCAGCCTTATTTCTCGTCGGAGGGGTTGTTCGTTGCTTGCTGCTTAACTACAGCTAAATTTTAATATTTGCATGCAACAAGATTCAACTTAATGACATTTGAATCCAAAGTTTTTTTGAAATGTGATAGGAATGAAAAATACCAAAATACATACTAAAAAGCATTTTAAAAGAGAAGTTTTGGATTGAGTCTGGGATGTAATTGACCCAATATGTTGTCCACCCTGCCATGATTACTACAAAAAAAACCGAACTAAATAAAAATCTTTTAGTAATCCCATCTTCAATCACAACGAAACAGTTACTATATAAAAGTCAAAAATCAAACAGTATAATTTAATTTAAGCACTAATTCATTTAAAAATAATAGTTTTCATTTTACTCAATGATTTTAACGAATGTTAATTTTTAATAATATAGTTAGCATAAATGAAATTAAAAGGAATTTAAAGTAAAAATATAACTAAGTATAAAAATAGTTGAAACTACAAAAAAAAAATTTTACAAAAATAAAAATACTGTTAATTATCAATTTGTGTTTCATAGCGCAATGCTGAGGCGACCATAATTGAATTTCAAAATTAATTTACTGGCGATTTAATTCATTAAAATTTCAGTGCTTATCAAATATCAAATTTACAATTTATTTACCATGAAAAAATATTTAGTATGGTCATCCCAAAAACTAAACAGAGATTTTATATCTCAGATTGATTTTGCACATATAATACTAAAAAAAATTACCGGGAATAAAGAGAAAAAAAAATGTAAAAATAATAAAAAAATGTATAAGAGTGACTTACATTAATAATGTGTTCTGGTTGCTCCCACGACGAAAGATCTTTCGAAGAGTGCAGCAGGCATATTGCTAAGAGAAAAAGGCTATAATCTGTTGCACTGTAATTTTAAATGGTATTTTCTGCTTAAAAGAGAACCCTCACAAGCACTATGAATCACAATTACATTAATTAGAAAAAATTATATGTTTTAAATTAAATTTTTTTTTATATATATATAATTTTTGCTAGTATTGTTACTCCTTTTTTCAATTTAGTTAAATTCCTATGAAATGAGCACAGGCATGTAATCCAATTGCATTTTTCAATATGTACATCAAGTAAAGGTTTTTTTTATAAAATTTTAACATTACAGCGCTGCCGAACAAAAACTCAGAACACTTTATTGAGAGCCTCTCTCGTTTTTTTCTTATTGCAATTTAACATATGTAAATATATTTGTGTATAACACTTTTGCTAAAATGCAATTGAATTGCATTACATGCAGGCTTCTTTTTTTCAGGTTTTTTTTGTAAAATATTGTTGTTTTTTTTCTATTCTTTTAATGTATTTATGGTTATTCTTTTGTTTCTCAACTTAGACACTTATTTTAATAAAATTTTTCTTTCGATTGGTAAATATTTGAGTTTGGGACTAATTTAATAAAGCCAAATACATATGTATGCACGCTTTCTTTAGAGGTTTATATTCTTCTTGAATAATTTGGTTTTAGACACTTTGCAAAATTATAAAAAAAATTTAAATTTTCTATTTTTCTTTCTTTTCAAATTTTCAGTTTTTCTCTCATTACATAAAGTACTTTAAATCTTGTTTTCTTCCAATTTTATAACATTGTTATTTTCTTGTACGGTTCTTTGTTAATCACAATTTAACTTTTTTTCCCGTTCCACCCTTCTCCATGCACTTCACCGGTTATGCTTTAGACATGACTAAACATGATTTTAATATAAATACATCTGTCAGCAATATCGCAGTAAACCCCTCTCTTCTCCTCTTCGTTGGCAAACATACAAACTATGTACATATGTAGATCAAATTATGGTATGTTTTTTTTTTCTTTATATTTTATTTGTAGAAATTCTGCTAAGGAATCTAAAATCTTCTGGCTTTTTCCCAGTAATGTGCCTTCATGCACAGCGGATTTTTTTATTTTATTTTTTTTTTGTAGTTTATATGCTAAGAAGTCGAATCAACTTTAAACTTTATCACAGGCCACTCAAGAAGAAAATGCCAGAACTATACTTTTAATAATTTTTATCAGCCTTTGGTAAAGTCCGCAAGCTAGCGGTTCGAAAAAAATAACATTTTCTTTCCAAAATTTAATTTGCGTTTTGCATAAACAAATATTAGTATAAACGTCAAGTGCATGATAGGAGTAAATCTTTTAACTTTAATGGTTGTTTATATCTGACGGATAAAAGATTTGTAACTGAATTAAATTTAAATGATAGATTATATTAGCATGTGTTAGATAACTATTACATTATATACCATACGTTTATTTAACTGTCTGTAAAAAAAATTTTTTTTTTCATATTGTTTATTTATTTTTATGTATCTACCAGATACAATCTGCCTCCATATACCTTTCTAATTTTCTATTTAACTGTTATGTATTGCTAAAAATGTTGCAGGTACAAAATCCAATGCAAGCGCCATTACAATTGCAGGTCCAAATAAAAAACTTTTTTCAATCATTACAAATACAGTCCAACAACTTTGTTTACCTTCACAGTCTATACAGTATGCAAAATTATGTGAGCAATTTCCCCATTTAAAAAATTTACCAATTAATGACTGTTACAATGCGTCCCCGCGTCTGCTCATTGGTGCTAACAACTGGAGTTAGGTAATTCCTAGAAGAATACGTGAGTCATCGCCAGATTCGCCTGTTGCTGTGCAAACTAAACTAGGTTGGCTAATTTACGGTAATGTAGGTTACTCTTACAAGCAACCGGAGTCATTTAATTTACATATCTGCGACTGCGAACTAAATGATATAAATTTAAACGAGCTACAAAACAATATTTTTCACTTGATAGTGTAGGTGTGAAGCCGCTTAAAACCCCAATTTACGGCAAAGAAGATGAACGTGCGTTACATTTGTTAAATAATAACATCCATCACTGCCTCGATAACCATTATGAAACCGGCTTACTGTGGCGATTTGATAATATTAACTTACCGGAAAGTTTCACCATAGCAAAAAAGCGATTATTGTGCTTAGGACGGAAACTACTAGCAAATGCATATTTATTGTCTGTTTTCCAAAAAGCTATTTCAGACTATCTGCTAAGAGGCTGTATTAGGAAACTTAATCAGACCGATTATTCTTAACATGAAAATCTCACTTGGTATCTCCCTATTTTCGCTGTAAATAACGAAAATAAGCCTGACAAAGTGCGAATCGTTTGGGATGCAGCTGCTAAGTCACATGGCATATCACTCAACAGCATGTTGCTTAAAAGCCCAGACTTGTTATCGTCATTGACAGCAATATTATTTCGTTTTCGTCAAAAATCTGTTGCGATTTGTGGTGACATACAAGAGATGTTTCACCAAGTGTTCATAAAAGAGTACTATCAACACGCGCAACGCTTTCTGTGGGGAAACTGTGACACTGAAAGGGAACCTGACGTATATGTAATGAATGTCATGATATTTGGGGCAGCCTGCGCCCCTAGTATATCCCAATATGTAAAAAATTTAAATGCAGAGAAATTTATAAGCCAATATCCCGCTGCGGTACATGCTATACAATATGATCATTATGTAGACGACCTTTTAACTTCAGTGGACACTGACAATGATGATATACAAATAGCTACACAAATTAAACACATTCACAAACAAGGCGGTTTTTATATAAGAAACTGCTGCTCGAACAGTTTGTATGTTTTGAATGAATTAAACAAAACAGCGAAATTGTAGAAAAACCTCTGTCTATCGACGAAAACAATATTGAGAAAGTTCTTGGCGTTTTTTGGGTTGCATCTAAAGATAATATAGTATTTAAAATTTAGAAAATCTTGTTGCAAGGCGATATATTTAATGGTCAAAAGATTCCAACAAAAAGGCAAGTTAAGGTGGATGGTAGCAGTGCCGAGAACCTGAATGGCTAGTTAGTGGTTAAAGAAGACTACTCTTTAACAGCTCCACGCCGACGCCAGGCACGGGTCGGTTAAAACATGTTTGCCTAGCACATGTACGCCGTCACTGCATGGGTGGTCCAACCCCTTACGTGCATACTCGTGGGAATAAAATAGAGAAAAATAAAATAAAAAACAAAAACCAAACCCTGTCATTCCATTAAGAAGGGCAGGGTTAACCCGCAGCGTGTCCTTGGACGTTAATGCAAGTATATCTGCTGCAGCCAAATTGAGAGCTGAGCAATCAGCAAAAATAACCTTGGATGTGCCAACCGGGAAATCCTCGGCAGTGGCAACTGCACCCAAAAAAAATGAAAGGTGCGCCAGCTTTAGTAACACCAGCCGTGCCAATTGCACCAAAAATCACTAATGTGCTCGAGAAGGATGTGCCAGTCAGTGTAAAGCCGACAGTGCCAACTGCATCTGGATCGAACATACAAAAAACGCGTGAACGTAGCTTCCTGGCGTGCAAAGCCACCTGTGAATTATGGGCTGCTCGTCGCTATATCCAGCAGTTGGGCAATAACCCGTCCAAGGATTTAACCAGCAAGGCTCAAAGGCAAAGGCTCACTTGCCCGCACACAACGGCTCCAACCCTGAAGCAGCTGCAAAAACATCTGCAGCCACTGCGCCTAAAAGGCAACGCTCAGGGGACAGCCAGCAGCTAAGGGCACAGCCATCAAGCAAGCGTCAAAAGCAGGTGGATTCCAAGGTCACAAACATACCTTACAGTGGGGTTGCAAGAAACCCACTGGTAAGTGCTGCTCTTGACCGTAGTAACTGCGACGGGGCAATCGATCATGAAAAATGGGGATTGATCTGTCAGAAGTTACTGCAAGACACTGACGTGAATCAAGGGCATTCACCGCAAGTCATGGACTTAGGTTGGTTTCAAGGACGCGTGAAACTAGTCTTCTGAATGGACGAATTATCGGCGTTCAAATTAAAGGATATCATCCTATCCCTAAGGGAACTGTGGCCCGGCGCGAGACTGGAATTGCTGCCGGTCAGTGAGATACCTCGCAGGCCGAGAGTAATTGCTGTAATTTCGGCTGAACCACATGACCCAGCGAAGATCCTGGACATCTTCCGGAAAGGTAACCCGGACCTACGAACCAATGACTGGAAGGTAGTAAAGGTTTTCGAACCGGTTGGTGCCCGTAGGAAAGCGATCGTGGTCCTTAATAAAGAGACATTGTCTCTACTCAGGGAAAAGCAAGGGATGGAGTACTATAGTTTCATAGGCATCAAACTGCGCATCTACCGGGGTGATGACAAACCCGATCCTGAAAACCCCGTTGCAGCAGAGGGGTCGCAAGGGGTACAGGTTGATAAAACAGCCAAGGCCAACGCGGAGGCCATAGTTGAAACTGCGAATTCAGTCGCTTCGCGGTGCTCCCAAACAGACTCTTGTCTGATTGGGGACGTCCTGGATAGACTTGACTTCGTAGACGATGAAAACGCTCTTCTGGATCCAAACCCAGATGACGCAGACATCGTTGTCAACTATGACCCTGATATCTAAGAATGGCGAAGGTTATCCAGATTAATCTTCCCCACTCGAAGGCAGCCTCAGCGGCATTAACCAACCGACTCGTAGGAGTGGATATTGCGCTCATCCAATAACCATGGACAGTCAATGGTAAAATTCTTGGATTCAGCGCAAAAGGTTACAGACTACTGTATGTAAGTAAATCAGGTAAGAATGATAAAAACATCAGATCCTGTATTATGGTGAAAACCAATTTAAATATCTTCATTCTGTAGAATTTCAGTGATGAGGATACAGTAGCCGTAGCATGGGAGACGGGAGAAACCACAGTGTGGTGGCTTCTCTCATGCTACATGGCCCATGACCACGCGGACCCCCCACCAAGCAGTCAAGGAAGCAAGTAAGCGCGGTAATCATATTTTAATAGGAACTGATGCAAATGCACATCACCATATCTGGGGAAGCTCAGACACAAATGTAAGAGGTGAGTGCATATTTGATTTTATTATGGACAATAATCTGGTCTCTAATAGGCAGGAGGTATTAGACATAACTCTAGTCAATTCGAGGCACGCTCATTTAATTCGCGAATGGAGGGTCTCTTCGGACTGCTCATTCTCTGACCATCGCTATCTAACATTCTTAATTAGCATTTCAAATAGGAACGCAAGATTATACATTAACAGATGTAAAACAAACTGGGAGGTACAGAACCAAATCCTCACCAATTTGATGACGCAACCTCCAATTATAAGAGAGGCTGCGGATATTGACTTAGCCGTAGATACGCTAACAAATGCATTTAAAGAAGCCACATTTCTATCTTGCAGGGCATCTATACAACGTAAAAATAGGAGACTAACCTGCTGATCATGGCGTCTACTCTATATTTCGAAACGAAAGAAATTGCTTTCGGATTTGTATGTTATTAGCATTACAATGCGAAAACATTTGCTTTGGTTTCGAAATACAGAGTAGACCTGACCTGATAGCATTGCGGAAACTCGTAAGAACTGCAGACAACTTTTCAATGCGGCAAAAAGGACAGGTAATTGGTCACTTTATAAAGCCTCATTGAATAAATTCAAAAATTAAGTCAGGAATGCAAAACGCAAAACTTGGAGAGAATTCTGTAACAAAGTAGAATCCCATTCCGAGACTAGCAGACTGCGTAAAATCCTAGCAAAAAAACCGTCGATACCCAGTTACATCCAGAATAATGATGGAAACTGGACGTCAGATAGTAAAAGATCTCTAGAGGTCCTAATGAACACCCACCCACACAAGTCTACCCTTCCCATGCCCAAACACATGTATCCATAGACATTACTCTGGAGAAACTGAAATAGGACCTCAATAGCTTCCATCCGTTTAAATCTCCAGGTCCGGATGGTATCATTCCTGCGGATCTGCAACATACGCAGATGTAGTAATCCCATGGTTACTTGCAATATATAAAGCCTGCATTATATGGTCTTATATTCCAATTACATGGACTAAATGTAATGTGATCTTCATACCCAAAGGGGGGACGGCATCACATACCAAGGCGAAGGATTTTAGACCTATTAGTTTAACTTCCTTTCTTCTAAAAACACTTGAGAGAATAATGGATGTTCATATTAGAACATTTATTGATAACTCTCAGCTCTCGGCCTCTCAACATGCATATACCAAGGGCAAATCGGTTGAGACCGCCTTACATTCGCTTGTATGATGCATAGAGAAGTCACTCGAGCATAAAAATTATACCATAGTATCCTCCATGGGCATTAAAGGTGCCTTTAATAACATTGTTCCGATGGCAATCATTCAGTCTTTCAGAGAACTGGGGGTTGATCGAGAGGTCTATCAGCTCATTGAAAATTTGCTACTTCGCAGAATCATCACTTCTACCATACGAACAGCCACCATCACCAGGCGAGCCCACAAAGGTACACCTCAAGGTGGTGTGCTGTCACCCTCTGCTCAAAAAATTGGATTCCATGAATATTAAAACAGTTGCATACGCAGATGATGTAGCGATTGCAATATCTAGATTCCATCTGAATACTATATCACAGAGACTAGAAACAGCACTAAATGAGGTTAGTGCCTGGTGCTCAGATAGCGGACTTAGTGTCAACCCGACCAAACCGGAACTGGTATTATTTTCTAGGAGATACAAGGTTCCCCACTTCAATCACCCATAGCTAAATGGGATTACCCTAACCCTGTCGGATAATGCCAAATATCTGGGTATTGTCCTCGATAGCAAGCTCTCCTGGAAGGAAATTCTTCAGGTAAGAGTAGCGAAAGCTACAACGGCAATATACGTCTGTAGAAACGCAATCGGACCTACCTGGGGAATAAGTCCCAAGGGAGTCGGTTGGATATTAGAGATGGTTATAAAACCTATACTTTTTTATGGAATTTCAGTCTGGTGGAAAGCACTCGACTCGGCGCCTAATCAGTCCCGTATAGAGGGAACTCTCCGCAAAATGTCAAACATGATAACAGGTGCTCTAAGATCAACGCCAACAAAAGCGCTCTTCATTATGTTGGGTTGGCTTGCCAGAATATAGGAATAGGAATTTTCAAATTTCATTGACAGAAGGGTTTTCCCCATTGAACGGAGCCATACAGATTATCACGGACGGTTCAAAAAAAGAGGAGGGTTGGTGGAGGCGTTTATATTCCAGAATATGGAATTGAAATGTCCTCCAGACTCCTGGACGAATGTAGTATATTACAGGCAGAGTTATCTGCCATTAAAAGCGCGATTCACTGGTTAAGATTCTATCGAATCACGAACAGGGATATCCATATCATAGCTGACAGCAAAACTGCTATTAGGTCTCTCATGGGTGTTTACACCACATCTATTCTCGTCCAAGAATGTCGCAAAGCCCTCGATGGAATTGCACAGCACTCAAATATTCTACTAAGTTGGGTGCGGGGACATGGGAATATTTCAGGGAACATAGTTGCGGATGACCTGGCAAGGATGGGAACCATACTTAAAGAGGTTGATATTGACAATTTCTGTGGTCTCCCACTCTCATCCTGCTGGAGACGCTTCGGTGTTACCTTTCTTGAAATAGCCCAAGATAGATGGCGCAACGAGCCAACCTGTACAATAGCGAAAATCCTCTGGCCTTCCCTAAACTCCCATAGAACGAACAACCTCATGAACTTCAATAGGAAGCACTTGAGAAACCTCGTGGCCACGTTGACCGGTCACTGTGCTTTCGGAACCCATGTTAAACGTATGGGTCTCCTTTATAATGACTACTGCTATAGTTGCAATCACGAGGAAGAGGAGGAAAATGTCCTGCACCTCCTGTGTCATTGTTCCGCTCTGGAGGATCTCCGGCTGCACCTTTTTGGCAGAATATCCTTCAGCAGCTTATCTGAGTTATCGGAAATTGAGTTCAAAACCTTGAGGAATAGTGGCTGGTATAGCCGCTAACTCCTCCCTAGCCAAATTAGTACCCACTCTCACCTCACCTAACCTCTATAAATATAACTGTCATATCTTTCTAACTATATCGCTCTCACCATCCTTTCTCTTCTTTCTCTTTCTTTATCCTTTTAATACATGTATCACAAAGGGATCATTATAATGGACCCAAGTGAGCTGGACTCTAACTTTTCAAATCTTTTTTGCCAGCAGCCTGCTAACCTAACCTAACTTAAGGTTGATTGGGATGAACCGATAAAGCTAAATGAACGCGACAAATGGAAAAATGGATGTCAAAAATTCCATAGCTTAAAAAATTATCTTTACCTAAATGCTAATTGCAAATATATAAAGATTGCATACCTTTGTCGATGCAAGCTTAGATGAGTA
The DNA here is from genome assembly GCA_936439885.1 of Nowickia ferox. Lineage (NCBI taxonomy): Eukaryota > Metazoa > Arthropoda > Insecta > Diptera > Tachinidae > Nowickia > Nowickia ferox. Next base: position 37,967,523 of record OW387027.1, read on the forward strand.
TGTAGTTATTTCCTACTTCAGAATATCTGATGGAACTAATGTAACTTACTCCTTAATTGACTCAAAAACTCGCGTTGCTCCGTTAAAAATCACATCAATACCCCGCCTAGAGTTAATGTCTGCGCTGATAGGTGCTCGTTATGCGAAGACTATTATAGATAAACACACAATAAAAATAGGTAAAAGGTACTTTTGGACAGATTCAAGAAATGTTCATGGCTTGTTGAGATTAGATCACCGTAAATACGGTAAATTCGTCGCTTTCCGTGTGAGCGAAATGCTTGACCACACGGAGCTGGCCGAGTGGAACTGGGTGCCTTCGAAGCTCAATGTTGCTGATGATGCGACTAAATGGGATAAACCGCCTGATTTCACACAGCAAAGTCATTGGTTTTACGGTCCCAAATTCTTTCGCTTATCCGAAAATGAGTGGCCTAAAGAGAATGAACCTACATATACAACAAATGAAGAAATGAAAGCGCATGTACTATTGATTACTAACATTGATCTTGCCTTCGATATATCTCGATTTTCAAAGTGGAAACGCCTACTACAAACTGCAGCTTACGTAGAACGCTTTAAAATGAAACTTGTATGTAAACAAAGTAATTTTGAAAACAAATCATTTATGTATATTACTGAAGTGCCAGCATTAACATCTAAGGAGCTTAAAACAGGTGAATTTTTTTTGTATCAACAAGGTTAAAAAGAGTTTTATGCATATGAAATATATCTTTTGCGTAAGGAAAAATCACTTCCAAAATCCAGCGACAACGCGCTACTTTAAAAGCCATAATTAGAGATTGTCAAACATGCAAGATACAAAAGGCCACGCCAGCGTATCCTAGAATGGCCAAATTGCCTAAAGCTAGATTAGCTGCCTTTACACATCCGTTTAGCTTCACAGGGCTCGACTTTTTTGGTCCAGTAAATATAACGGTCAACCGACACACCGAAAAGGGATATGGCGCTTTATTCACGTGCTTAACAGTACGTGCTGTTGATATTGAAGTCGTGCACTCTTTAACAACATCGTCTAGCATAATGGCCATTAGAAACTTTATATGTAAACGTGGTACTCCACTCGAGTTTTTTTTAGAGACAATGGCTCTAACTTTATTGGAGCCGAACGTGAATTTCGCACACCTATAGCAGATGTCAATCAAGATGAATTTTTTCGTGAGTTCACTACAGCAACAACCACATGGAACTTTAATCCTCCTACAGCTTCGCATATGGGTGGTGCGTGGGAGCATTTGGTTCCCTCAATAAAAACCGTCTTGTATAAAATAATGCCAACACAACAACCAAGCGAAGAGCATGTTGTCATAGTTTGAGAACATTGTGAACTCGCGACCACTCACATATGTTCCGCTAGATGATGAGAACGCCGACGTACTTACACCAAACCATTTTTTACTTGGATGTTCGAATGGAATGAAACCATTGGCGATATACGACGATAATCCAATAATGTTACGGCATAATTGGCTATGTTCTCAGCAATATGCTGAACGATTTTAGAAGCAATGGGTTTCTGATTATTTACCTACATTGACATGCAGAAAGAAGTGGCATGACTTAGCTAGACCATTACAAGTTGAGTATCTTGTGGTAATTGTTGATTATAAACTACCACAAAATCTTTGGCCTAAAGGTAAGGTGTTGGAGGGGAGACTACCAACTGATGGACAACCACGAAGTGCGAAAGTTTTGACCGCCCATGGTATCCTTCAGTGACCGACTAAAAAGTTAGCTGTATTGGACGTGGCTAGAGAAGAAAAGTAGGACTGCGATGCATCTTGTCATACTGTGGGGGTTTTAGCACCACTGCCAACTCTACACTTTATGTATTACACATATCTGTCTTTCTTTTCTATATTGTGTTTTAATATTACAAGCTCAGCTTATTATCTAAGCACAAATGTAAAAAAGATTAAACATATGTAAAAAGCTCTATTAAAACGTGCAAAAGCTTATGAATATTGCATCGAATTTCCAAAAGGTCATTCTTGAAAGACAACTGCATAAGAAACGAGGATTAATTTATTTCCACATATTCTTGGCTATTGCACTAAAATGTAAGCTATATATAAAACTTTAAATTTATCCATGTATTTTGAATTGTACTAATTAAATTGTAGGAAATTTAATATGGTCTACTGAAATATATATTGCAATTAAGGTTTGCGTTTCAATTCTAAGGAATCATTCATATTCAAGCAATAACCAGGATTAAAATTGAAGTAAACGTATTTCTCGTTTACAAGAGGTATCCAATAATAGTACCAAGCAAATCCAGGTTTAGCCATCCAGTTTCTAGTTTCGTCGGGAGGCTACCCCAACGGGTTTTATCTGATAACGGAAGGAATTTTTTGGGGGCCAGTTGAATACTAGAGAAAGAATTCGTCACATTCTTAGAAATCACGTCGGAAGATATAGCTCAAAAGTATGTCCCTCATGGGTTTGAGTGGAAGTTCATACCACCACACGCTCCACACATGGGTGGCCTATGGGAGGCCGCAGTGAAAAGTTTTAAATTTCACTTAAAGCGCTTAGCAGGTGCTCAAAGGTTCAGTTTTGAAGAGTTCTCAACAATATTAGCTAGAATAGAAGGCATTCTTAATTCTCGCCCACTTTCGGCTTTATCCGAATATCCGTCAGATTTAACGGCATTAACCCCTGAACACTTCTAAAGAGGGGCGCCTCTTCTAGCCTTCCCCGAACAAAACTTCGAAAATATTTCCCTTATTAAACGATGGGAAAAATTAAAAGGTCTTCATCACCAATTTGACATCCGATGGAAGGAGAATTATTTCAAATCCCTACACAAACGTTACAAGTGGCAAAACCCCGCTCCTAGCGTTAGAGTTGGGGATCTAGTAGTGATTATGGATGATTTAGAACCTCCCCACGAGTGGCGTTTAGGGAGAATCGAGAAAACATTTCCAGGCCGAGATAATAATGTGCGCATAGCGGAAGTCCGTACCGCTTCTGGAGTCATCATTTGGCCCATTGTATAACTATGCTACCTTCCGTTCCTAACCAGTGAAAATAACGATAGTTTATGATTCGAATTATATTATTTACAATCATTTCTAAACTCTTACGCATAATGCGAATCTCTATAACGTACCCCTTCCTTCTATTATTTCTCTCGTACAGGTCTAGCTATCGGCCAATGAAACGTCGTGAAAACCGTAATCGCAATAACATCACCAATCGATAAGAACGTCGGCAGTCGGATATATTCAAGTGTACGGTATCTAAAAGCTACCACTCCCTGAGATTTTGCCACCGTTCAACAAAGACATAATTATTGTTCGAACTGCCTGGCCAAAACATACAACTCACCCAAGGCCAAACACACCCAAAGATGTATCCAAAAGCCGGTCACGTAAGGAAAAGCCTATAAAGTTTCAACCTAAGGACAACCAACAACAAGAAAACGACCATAAAAATCAAATCATCCGAAACCGCCAGCATTGTTAACAACACCAGATCCACACATCCTAGCTGAAGCTATCAAATCTATTGCGCAAGTTCTCTTCGCTACCGGAAACGTGTCGTCACCAATTTCTTAGTTTAGAGGTGGCATATACAAACAACGTTTATACATATGTGTGTGTATATATAAAATTTTTAGCCACCGAAAAAGATGCACATTTATTTAGAACAAAACTGCTAATTTTATAAAAAAAAACGTTTTATTAGTTAATATTCCTTGTTTTTTAGTTAAGATGTTATGAAAAAATTCATTCACAGAAAAATAAAAACTAAAGTGAACTTAAGATACTATATTGTAAGGTAAAATAATTTTTATTCGTAGTAAGTCGAGATAAGTGCTTTAGGTTAAAATGAAAAGTGCGGAAAACCTGAGATAAGATAATTTTTTAAAAGCTTAGTTAAATATAAGGTTTTCTTTTTATGATTAATAATTTGAATGAGCTGTTAGTTATTGAACTTAAGTGTATACAAGTTTTAATGCTCAAACATTTTAATATTGATGTAGCTACCTTAAAAAATATTAAGTTGAGTTAAGATGTTATGGCTTATTTATTATTTTTCAAGAAGACTTAAGTTAAAATATAAATGCGTATAGTTTTATTAATAATAACATTTTATAATTGAAATTTAGCTGAGAGATAGATCTTGAAGAAGAGAATAAGAATATGTAATAAAATTAAAAAGCACTTATGTCAACTTAAGCCATTATTATTTATTGCCACAGATATATATTCTTGAAGTTATTAAAATTGAATTTATTAATACTATCATCTGAAATCATTTAAAAATACTCACCCTTAATCTATTGAAATGAAATACGAAACAACGTTGTAAACATAACATAATCTAAATCTTAACATAAATATTATTGAATTTGTACTAGCTCATGTAAAGCCTTTTAAAGTTGCCAGCACTTGCCTTCCCATGTTCGTTAACTGTTTCCAGTTGTCACCAATAGCTAACATCATTTTTTCCGCATAGATCGAGTGATGTTTAGCTACTTAGAATCACACTTACTTACCTATCAACCGTAGAGCGAGCAACTTAAATCAGCTTTACATAGCTACCATCAATTACTTAACATATATACTTACCCTATATTTTGTGTAATAAACCCTATGGATTGAAAAAATTATTATGCAATATTTAATTTCTCCCGTCAACTTCCCAATTATAATTGTTCTTTGCTTCAATTATAATTATAATCTTCGACTGAATCATATCCCAATTTAAGTGGAGATTATGTAGAAACTTTATGTCCATAACATAACACCAAATGTTCACTAGCATTATCTAAATGTCAAACGCATTACAGAAAAGTGGAACATAAATTAGCACCAAGTTTGACGTTTCATGTTTGCAATAATTGTCAACGAAAAACTGTTGACAATTATTGCTGCAATTATTGCAAGTACTGGCAATGAGCTGTCTCCATTGGCAATATATGTTAACCCTTAACTACAGACGCCAGTTATATTAAATTTATAAAATTTTTGCAACACAATTGAAAAATTTATTTAATATATATCTGATATATATTTCTAGCATATCAAGATCTAGGAAAAGTTGTAAAACAGTTTACTTTAATAAAAAAAAAAAAATTTCTTAAGAAACATATCGAGAGAGATCCCACGAAATCAAAAAATTTAAACTGCTTAACGGTAAAATATACGGCTTGTCTGTAGATAAGGGTTAATGAATTTAATGCCAGTCTAGACGGGGTAACCAAAAAAACAGCAAGTCAAATTTAAACTCGTCGACTTTTGAAAGTGCTGCGTAATTACCCATTAATCGTTTTCTACTTCTGCTTCGTCTGCGACTGTTGGTTTTTGTCGTAGCACAAGCAGAAACATTGGTTCATTTTAAACAGTTGGAAAAAGCGAAAGCAGGGACTTTTGTTACTCCGAATAAAGTTTTTAAACACTGGTAACAACTTCAAAAAGCAATTAAATTTCATCGTGTGAATTACATATGTATGTATGTGTTATTGTATTGTTATTGAATGTATGTTCTTCTTTTTTATTTTGTTTTTTTTTAACTGCGTTTGATTTCATAATTAAACAAATTATTTATTAATTTTATGACTATGTGTTTATTTGAAGATATGGCATTCTATAATGAATTTCTAAGCGTTTTTTCTTCATTTTCTCTAGAATTTGTTGTTTGATCTTCGAGTAGCTTCTTTATTTTTAATACGGCACCTTTTTTCATTACGACGCGGTTGGCTTAATTGTGACTTTTTAATTTTTCTTTTATGTAACTTGACTTTCCATTTTGTTGGTTTGTTATATTTTATACTTAAAAAACTAATAAAATATTTCATATTTTAACTAACATTATTTAATAAACTTATTACTCAAATTGTTTAACGTACATACATACATGTACACATGTATCTTGGATTTAGGTAGTATTTATAAATATAACATCTGTAAGTTATTATTTATTGAACGCTAGCTGCCGACCAATTCTATTTGTCGATATTTTTTCCGCAAATTGGATACAGGATCACGATATAGAATGGGGTCTAATCGCATATTGGATCGCACAAGTGGCATGTAGCTAGAAAAAGAAAAATTATATAATAATGAAAAATAATGTATCTCAATGTAAAACTAATTAAGTTACAGTCGCACATAGGTTTTCGAATTAGTAATTTTTTAGATCGATTTTGGGTAAAACTGTGTAAATTTATTAAATTACTTTTTATGATTTGTAAGATAAATGTTTTAAAGCACGGGTTTTTTCTTGAAGAAAGTCTGAGTTTATGGAAAAGAGAGGAAAGCAGAGGGGTACTGACTTGCTTTTACCGAAAAGATACTTCAATTCTCTTTTGTTATTTCGTACGATGCATTAAAACAATAGGAAAATTTAACATGAAACCGTCTGTTTTAAAAGAGAATTGAAGAGAACTGCTTCAAGAAAAACTGCCGAGTCTAAAACATGACTATGGAAGAGCAAAGACCAATACATTTAAAGAAAAACTAATTTTTACTCAATATTTTTTCTTGTAAAAACCAATACATACAAAGAAAAAATATTTCTCTGTCGTCAATGTTTACCAACAAAGCATACGAAAGTGTTTGTTGCTTTGCACTTGCGTGTATACAGTGAAGAACGACAAAAAAAAAAGTAATAAGACTGAGTCCCTGCAAACGGTGTAGCTAGCGAATGTCTAGCTATTTCGTTAACTACCAATCATTACCACTAACTACCAGCCTAACAACTAGCAATGCACACGACTGACGATTTTAACATCGGGATGACATTGACGGTAGTCAATTGCCACTATTTGCATAACGCTTCGTCAGTGATTTCGCTAGGCAATACAACTAATTTTTCTATTGATATTCTATTGTGTAACTGACGCCAAGACAAAATCAAAATAACTACAGTATACTTAAAATTATTTTTTTCTTGTTGATCTTGTTGAGCATATAAAAATAAGGTAAAAAAGAGTAAAACAAAAAAAAATTTAGGGTAAAAAAGCACTTAGCTATTCTCTGTTATTTATGTTTTTATAACTAAATATTTTCTGATATTTATTTTGTTTTATATTTATGTTTTATATAAATAAGTATTTATTTTTTTTTTACTATTACTATGTTTATACGCACGGCTTATTTGCAAATAAAACTGTAAATTGTTGCCATATTGTTGTTTTTATTGCGACTTACTAATTCACAAAACTATTCACGATTAACGCACTATTCGAACCCCTCTTACAAATGTTTGCTAATAAAAAACAAATTGATAAAGATTGCACAAAAAACCATTGATAGAAGAAAATAATGGCAATAAAAATAAATGATTATTTGTTACTTTATACATTCACACAATTTTTTTGTAAAAATAACCAACATTTATATAGGAGTACTACCAAGTTTTCATATATTCACAATGCCGTATAAACAGTGAGTTAATTTATTTGCAAATATTTTTATTTGCAAATAGTGAGTGTATAAACGTAATGTATGACATATTAAATCGTAATACCGGGCAATTATTTTAAAATTACATCAAATGCATAGTACATTGAACGCATCTTTTGCTGGTCTAAGCCACCTTTTGAACGCTCGATAATTCTTCCAAGCTATTTCTTAAAGAAAGTCATAATAAGTTAATAAGATTTAACAAAAAGTTAATGCCAAATTTATTTTAAAAAAACATATTTAATTTCATAGGAACTAAGACACTATTTTATTATTTCTCCACTTTGCACAAGTGACAAATCCACGTTGTTTAACTGTATTCACGCATGTGAATTGAAATAGTAAAATCGTTGCTTAACATATGAATAAAAACAATTTCTTATAAGGAATTAAAAAATTGATTGAGAAAGGTCGAAGCGTTTGCTTCTTTGCTTTGTTTAAGTTTAAAAAATTTTGATTATTGAAATAGCACTAAAAAGCACTGCAAGAAATTGTAAAAAGCACTATAAATACCTGTTTTTTCTGAACGCTTGCATTACTTGTGGCATCTGTAGTAGGTAGTAGATTTTTCTTTAGGGAAATACCTAACGATTTTGAGTCAATTTCTACTTTTAAAACTGCAGGGGTGCTGTATGTGTGTATTAAAACACACAGCCTATAGCTAAGTGGTTTTACAAAAACAAATGAGTAATTATTTTCTAAGATATACCCTTTTGGACACAGAAAGTTTATTTTGCAAAGTCTTAAGGCCTCATTAGTTTTTACTTTTTGTTGCCGTTCTGTGCCGTTCTTTTCTGTATTAAATATTTTTCAATTACTTTGTGCAAGGAATCAGCTGACAACACATACAACTGATTATAGTTGAATACAAAATTTCACAAAAAACTAATACATACACACTTTTGGCTGTCACTTAACATTGAATTCTATTTTCTACAGATTTGTCCGCAACAGAACAGAACAGAACGAAAAAGGAAAAACAAACTACACATACAGATTTTCAATTGAACAGAAACAAAACAGCTGATTTACAACGGAACAGCACATACAAACTAATTCTGCCTTTAATTCAGCTGCGAGAAAGACAGAAAGAGAAAGTATTCCTCCCTCTGTTTTTCACACAGCTGAATTAATACTTTGCAAAGTAACCTTTGCGTGCGGGGTATTACCAGCCATGTCTCTGGAAGAGAAGCCCTTATGACCAGTGTTTAAAAAATTGCAATGATTTTCATTTCATTTGCTTTTGCTTTCGCTTTTGGAAAATATAACAGATTCAGTCAAAGCAAAATCACTAAAGGATTTATGAACAATTGCGCAGTACTTTATACAGTCGACGATTTGAAAGATTTTAATTTGATTTGCTTTCGGTTAGTATCGCAAGTAAAAGCAGATGCAGTTTATATTGCTTTTGTAAGTCGCAAACAGTCACAGTCGAAGAAACCAAAACTGTTGCTTTTATAAGTTTTAAGCAATCTGCAGTCAAGTGGTTTTTGCTTTCGTTTCTTGTCTGATGTGCAAAAGAAACAACAAAAACGTGACAACTACCACAAAATAGTTAACTAAACCAAAAGCAAGAGCCAATAAAATTCAAACTTTTGAAATCGTCGACTGTGCTGCTGGAAAGTGCTGCGCAATTTTTTGTAAATCGTTTTCGGCTTCGACTGTGACTGCTGTTTTTGTCATAGAACCAGCAAAAACCTCTAGAAAGTTCACAATAGTGTTTTAAAATATGTCTTAATATTACAACGTTTAAATTTTAATACCTTAGAATGGTCTGAAAGGTTTGTTGTTTTTGCGTGTAAATCAAATTAATTGCCAGGTGGGAGTATAAAGTATATAAGAAGTATAAAAATCATGTAATTTTCAATATGGTAAGGTTAAACTTAACATGTTGAAACTGTCAGCGCAGCTATAGTTAACTTAAAGATATTGGTATTTTTCGCAGAACAAAAGTTATTTTGAAAAATTTATGCAACAATTAGGGGATTCACAATGAGTATATTAAAATTTTAATGTGGCAACATTATGCCATCTTAATTTTTTCATTGTGAACGATATAAATACACATACTATAAATATCAACATCAGGCAAATACACATACATCTATATATTATTTATATATTAGTGTATAATATGATAGAGAGAGAGAGTAAAATGCATGTTTGTTCGAATGCTTATGAGAGACTGAATTATTTTCTTCCGTACATAGTAAAATAACAAAATTTTATAAATTAGAAAAATGCAAGTATTTTTTCCTCAACTACAGCTGTGCTGACAGTTTTAACATGTTTAGTTTAATATTACCATATTGACATATTGAAAATGACATGCTTTTTATACTTTTAAATTTGCCACCTTGATTTACAAACAAACAATAACAACAAACTTGCCAGACCTTATTAAAGTATTAAAATTGAAACGTTGCAATATTAATGGCTTCGTTAGTCAAATCGTATCGTCTTACTTTTGAAGTTGTCGTATCGTTTAAGTCTGGATGTTAGTTAGCAAAAACGTGAGGCTGCCAGCGAAAGTGTCAGCTGTTACTTTGCTTTATACGTGTGTGTGTATGTATGTAAGCCAGAAGTTGACGTTTTTCTACAGAAAATAAATTTTTTCGTAGCAAAAGTTGCCAACACATTTTCAATAAGCATCAACATGCTTAATAAATGTTGCGGATTTTGTCAGCTGACACGCAATAGCACGATACGATTTCAGTAATTCTACCATAAGACATATTTCAAAACGCTACTGTGTGGGTTTAAGTACAATATTTTTCAATTCTTATTGAATGAAATATTTTCATTAATTAATGTGAATTTCTAGAGAAGAGAAGAAAAATTGAACTAGACTTTATTAGATGGGGGAAATACCGATATTTTTCTGTGCAGCCACGCAGTTCATCAGCACCCATGTCTATCTACTGGGTGACAAATATATGTTCACTTGGCGATCACAGTTTCATATACTGGAAAGTAAAATCAAGTGTAGAAAGCAAAAACAATGTAACATAATATCCACTACAATAATACTTACATTTATGTACCGACGGTACATCGAATAAGTAAAAATAATTAATGTGAGATCGTTAAAGATAAACAAGAATAGTTAAATATACTTAGGTAGAGTGACACAACTTCGCGCTAACCTGAATAGAAAACGAAAAAACTGAAAACAAAAAAAATTAGTGCTACTTATAAATGTATGACAGTTAATGCAAACAAACGAACTCAATTAATGTACACAAAACATCCAAGCGCAAAGAAAACACAATTTAAAATCTTAATTACCAAATTTTAAAATTTCCAAAAATTTTACAATTAAATTCTCAGATTTAAAATTTTAATTACCTAAATTTTAAAATTTCAAAAATGTCCACCATTTTATATTAAAAGCACGCCATGTACTCAAAAGTGTTAGTACTTTTATGTACTTATCTTTTTTTTGTAGATTTTAAGTTTTGAGATCTACTCTCACGTTATGGTAGCTCCAGGAGCAAGATCATAATTATCATAAAAATATTATAAATTTACAGCCTGTAAAAATATTTATTTTTTATGGTCGTATGCAAAAGAAAATCCTAACTCACATACTAACATACATTTTAAGGCTAACAAAGCTTTGTAAAAAAATCGTATGCAAACGTATTTACTTTAACTAATAAAAGTTTGAATGATTTTAATATCCTTATTCTCAGAGAGAATTGAAATGGTTAGCGACATGTAGAAATGAATATTATTTCATTCGGAGAGTGGAATGTTTAAAAAGTATCTTTGAATCAGTGATGCATTTTGAGTTTTTTGGTTTAGGGCCAAATTAACGATTTAAAAGGACCAAAAAAACTTTGCTAGGGCCAAAATAATGTTTAATGTACTTGACTTCAATCTTTTTATTTAAAAAATAATAATATTTGATTTATTTTGTTTAGAGCAAAAAAAAAATAGCGACAAAAATTCAAATTGTTTAAAAGTATTTCTTGTTAAATTTAGTCTTAAATATATTTTTTGGAAAGAAAAGATTATTTCCAGACATGTTGAGGAGTGTGGAATAGAATGAGTTCCTTAAACAATTCTGTATAAATTTGTATGCAGAGGTTTACCTAAACGATTTGTAATTGTAGAAATATTTTTCCAAAATTTACTTCCACTAAAATCTTTGCGCCCTTTAAATTCTAGAACTTGCGATACTGTCCTATATTCATTATTTATTTGCTCTGCTTCCTTTGGAAAAATTGGTACAATACTATTGGCTTCCCCACTTAAAACATGATCTGGCGCACAGCGATGCCAACTATGTATAACCCAAACGCGCTATTCCCCTTCGCAAAACGCGCTAAGTTACAGCATTGTCAAAACGACAAACCGCGCTATTTTCCTACGCGCTAAATAAAATTTTAATAAAAGTCGAATTATGTACATGTATATTAGTAAATACAATTGATTTTTTTAGTAGCTCTTTTCAGACTTTATAATACTGTTTCTTCGAAATTATATCCTAAATCACTAAAATCATTTAATACAGAATCATAATTTCCTTCCAAGTAATCGAACTTGTCAAACTTTGTAACAACTTACATATATAAATTGTCGAATAGTTTTGTGATTCAAATGCTTTTTGTACTTCAGCTAGAATATATGTTTAATAACTTATATGTATAAATTTTTTTGGTCACGAGTACGAGTACATATTTTTAGTTGTGAAATTTTAAAATATTTGCCATTTACAGTATTAAAATGCGTTTTAGAGAATTTTATTTGCGACAGCTGAATCATTAACCAATTTAAAAAATTTTATGAGTTTTGACTACTAGAAAATTGTTAAATTTATGCAAAAAAAAGTAAAAAAAAATTTTCAACTGAAATGATGATGACTTTATTCAAAACGCGCTAATTTAGCGCTTTTTTTAGTAAACGCGCTAAGACGAAAAAAACGCGCGTTTGGCATAGTTAAAACTCGCTAAATCTAGCGCAAAAGCCGCTAAATTGGCGTCGCTGCTGGCGCAGATTTCGGAAACCAGTTTAAATAAACCTCCATCAAAAAGTATACTCAAAAGTTTGGAGGATTTAATTGAATTTTGAGCTGAAAAGACCAAAAAAGCCTACAGAAGTAGTAATGGAATGGGCATTGTGCTCCCAATTAAAATTTGACATTTGGGTAATTACAATTTGAAATTTGAGAATTTCAGTGCAAAATTTTCAAAATTTATTGCTGAAATTTGAAAATTGTGTTTTATGTTTACATTAAGTTGTGTGTATGTGTGACCGTAAAAATTTGTGTGTGGAATACATTAAGGGTGTTCATGTGGGTTTGAGCTTTTTTATGTGTGTGTGACCATGGGGATTTGTGACTGTGTAGAATACAAACGTAATGTTTGTTTGCATTATATTTTGCAACGTAGACGTTTCTTTGGATACAAATATTTGTAAATCAGCGGATTTGCAACTAAGTACAGTCATCAGCAGAGAAACAAAAAGTAAAAAATTTTGAATGCCGCAAAACTATTACTACTAATTTTCATACAAATACACCAAACTTTCTTATCTACATATCAGTACTTTATTGTATTTATAAGCATCATTAGCAATCTTTAATACTTCCGCTTTTATAAGTTTGAAGTTTATAGTGATGAAAAAGAAGAAGAAAGAAGAGAAAAAGGATAAGAAACTCTGCCAACTCCAATTAGTACTTCACATGCTAGGACAGAAGTCGAAGAAAATGTGAGATATTACAAATATCAAAAGCCTTTAAAAATAATATCATTACATATGGAATTCCTAATAAAGAAGACCAATTGCTCTTGAAAGAGTTTGTTGAGGGAAATAAAAATGTTTTTATTGAGAAGCTTCAAATCAACTAAGCATGCAATTATTAAATTTAATGTAAGTATTGTGGCAGAATACACTAAAAATATTGAAGAAGAATTGCAATTGTGCATTATAATACATAGATCCAAAATGAGTTTGCTGAGCAAGGTAGATAATATAGAAGAAGTATTCGGTTGAGGAAATCTTAACGCGTATAGTCAGAGCAGAAATAAATATCAATAAATTGTCTCTTGTGAAAGGAACAAATTGGATATCTACACCTTAAAAACTTTTTAATAGAAAAGCTTGTATCAATATAGATAACAATGATGCAATGGATAGTGCGAAATACAATCATACAGAACGTTGTAGTACTTATAACATCGAAGACATTACTGTTGAGGTAATTTTCACGCAAAATGGTGTAGCGCTGAACTTAAAAAAGTTAAGCTTTCCATTAGCATTAAACTAAATAAAGGGGTTTAAAGTGAACAATCCTGCAATAAATGTAAACGTATTTGGGTATGATGAGGCAGCTGATCAGATCATTGGTTCTTATTATGTGGTCAAGGACGAAAAAATTAACCATATCAATTATACAATTTATAAATGAAAACAAATAAATAACAACACTTTTCTTTTTGATATCTCGAAAAATGCATGTTTGGAGATAATAATGCAGAAAAAATCGTTATATCATATTTAATCTTGTATAAAAATTTAATGTAAAATGCTCGTATACACGCACACGTAAAATTAATAAATTTCCTTTTGAAATTTTTTTTCAAATATGTGCATATTTTATTGTTTTTAGTGCATATTTTGCGTTTTTGATGTTATATTTTAGGCGCCTAAAATACCTTTTTTAAATGCATGAAGTACTTGTCCCTGGTTATTGCATTAAGTGTCTCCATGACAATAAGTTAAGAGTATATACAGGGAAATATGCCTCACAAAAATCTGTTTCATTTTTAAATCAAGATTGTAAAGATATATACAATAATCATAATAATAATATATACAATAAATAATAGGCAAATGGATACTTTATCCCCTTCTGATATTTGTAATTTTTATAGTGCGGTGAACTGTCATATATGTCAAAACTTATTAAGTAAAGATCGCTTTAGAGATCACTGTCACATTAGCGGCAAAATTAGACGTGCAGCCCACAAAAACTGTAATTTAAATTACCAAATACTCAAGTTTATACCAGTTTACTTTCAGTTTTACTTTTTATTAAAGAATTAGGCAAAATTTCAATGCAAATGACAGTATTCCCTCTCAGTAAGGAGCTTTATATATCACTGTCCCAATTTACAGAAATGAGCGATGGTCATAATCTTGAAATAAGATTTCTTGGTACAATACGCTTTATGTCTGACAGTTTGGAATCATTGGCCTGCAATTTGTCAGATAATGATTTCAGCACTATAAGATCCTTATTTCAGTCAGAAAAAGAATTTCAGGTCATTAAGAAAAAAAGTATTTTTGGCTATAAGTAGCTAAGTTCATTCCAAAAACTAGATTACTGTCAGCTTCCTTCACGCAGTGATTTCTTTAATAAGCTGAACAATAAAGAGCGTTCTTTAGAAGAATACTCAAATGCTGAAGATGTATGGAATACTTTTGGTTGCAAAGCAATGAAAGATTACATGGAACTTTACTTAAAAACAGATGTCCTCTTACTGACTGATATTTTCGAGAACTTCAGAAAAGGTTGCAAAGGTATTTATAAGCTGAATGCATGTCAATATTATACAGCTCCTGGACTTTCCTGGGATGCAATGTTAAAATACACAAAAAATTAAATTATAATTATTGATATACATAGACATGTACAATTCTATAAAAAAAAGGTATACGAGGGGGAATCGTACAATGTAGTCAAAGATATTCAAAAGCGAATAATAAGTATTTGGAAGATTTTGATAAAGAAAAGCCCTCAGAATTTCTTGTCTATTTAGACGCAAATAACCTTTACGGTTGGGCCATGTCGGAATATCTTTCTTATGGTGGTTTAAGATGGTTATCGCATGACGAGCTGAGTCTGGATCCAAAGAGCAAAGCTGACAATGGAACAGACGGTTGTGTATATGAAGTCATTTTGGATTATCCTTCCCACCTATATGACTTCCATAATGACCTTCCTTTTTGCGCTGAAAATATAAAAAACTATGCAAGGGGAGTATATCAAGCAAAGTAATCATACGTGATACACTATAGAGTTCTGAAACAATGCTTTGAACACAATGCTTAGTTTTAAAGAAAACACATCGCATTCTACCATTTAAACAATCTCCGTGGTTACAAGGATATATTGATCTAAATACCAGACATAAAGCCAATGCTAAAAATGCTTTGAACAAAATTTTTCAAACTGCGCAATAATGCAGTGTATGGTAAAACCATGCAAAATCTGGACTAGATGAGAGATGTTAAAATTGTCAAAAATTGGAACAGAACAAATCGGAACCATTTGGCACACAAGATTAGATATCCAAAACCAACTTTCATAGTTAATCTAAATTTTCCGAAGATGTGGTTGCTATCGAAATTAATAGAGTCAAGACTATAAATGGCCGCGTGTTGAATTTTTCCAACACGACACGACACGAACACGAATGCCAAGATGACCAACACGTGTGAAACACGCACCCGAAATTTTTTCAAAACACGAAACTGCACAACACCCACGAAATCAAATTGAATAGCAAAAAAGGCATTTTTTATATTCTAATTGATACATATTTTTGTTTCATTTCAGAACTTTAAGCTTAAGAGACCCTTACACTATCAAAAAATTTTATGGTTTTATGTGTTTGACGATACAAAATATTAAATTCATTCTTTAATCGAAATTCATGCATACATATTTTAAAACCAAAAATCGTTTCGTGTTTATCGTGTAAATTTTGCTCAACACGATACGACACGAACACGCACGAAAACAGATTTTCTGACACGAACACTTCGTGTTCAGCCGTGCGTGATCATGTCACAAGTAAAAACACGACACGCGCCCATCTTTAGTCAAGACATTCTACAATAAACCAATTTATTAGGATTTTGCGTACTGGAGCTTTCCAAATGGAAAATGTATAATTTCCATTATGGGTACATGCAACCTAAGTTCAAGACAAAACTCTCATTAAACTACATGGACGCTGATTATTTTATCTATACAATAAAAACGGACGACATTTATGCTGACATAAAAAGTGACATAGAACAACACGATACATAATTTTCCACTAGATAATAAAAAAGTTTTAGGTATGATGAAGGATGAAATGCGGTAAAATGATGACAGAATTTGTTGGAATGCATTCAAAGATGTACTCATTTAGTGTACAAAACTAAAATAACATAAAAAAAATCGAAGGGGGTAAAGAGAGCAATATTAGATAAGTATAGTTTAGCTTCGTATACAAATTGTGTGTTCAATAAATCCAATGTATATTATAATATGATAAAGTTTAAACATAAGTTACATCAAACATATACTAGTCAGGTAAATAAGGCAGTCTTAAGTTATGAAGTCGATAAAAGAAAAATTAGATCTAATAATATTAATACATATCAATACGAACTTGACATGTTGCTAGAACAGATTGCTAGATCGCAGGAAAACGCATAAAATTAATTAAAAATTAATGTGCATAAAATTTTAGTTATTAAGAAAAATTATATTATTGTTAAAGTCTTAGTTATTAAAAAAATTCTTTTATTGTAAAAATTATACATAAAATCTTAGTTATTAAGAAAAAATGTTTTATTGTTAAAATAAAACGAAAAGTAATGTACATATATATGTATATGAGTTTTTAAAAAAAGTGAGAAATAAAATATTAAAGAAAGAATGAAATATGTAAATGGTTTTTATTTCAACTTAAATTAACTAAATAGAAATTTATCGTTGAGAGTGAGCTGGGTGAATTTTTGATTTAAAATGCTCAATATCTTATTTGGAAGTAAAATAAATTAATTCTGTATTAAATTATAAATAAAATGACATTAAAGAGTTTTCTAAAATATATATGTTTGTGTTTTTATTTAATCTTTTCAGTTATTTCATAAAGAAATTTAAGACATAAATGACCACAAGTAAATGTATTAAAATTCTGATGTTGATTATAGTTGTGTTTTATATTTGCACCAAGATATTTGACTACTTCTAAAGGAGGCTGTTAGTTTCCCAAGCTGTCGAAATATTCCGATGTGTTCCCAATATGTACCAGGTCCTGTTGATACATCTAAATTGATTATTCCACATTATATTTTCTTTGATCGTTTTGGTAGAGTACTCAACGTGAAAGCTCCTCTAAAATATGGAATATTTATATTTCCACATCAGATAGTAGTCTGTTGTATATCATATCTAAGAATTTTTTTATTCTTCTTTGTAAACTAAACCATAACCCTTTTTATATGGTTTTAAGTAAAGTCCTTTTCCAACTGCTGTAGATTCCATCGCTCTATTATGTTTAGTTGCTTCATTAAGTTGATTTTTTGCATTCTTTGTTGCATTTACAGCCTAAGCTATAGCAGCACCTTCAGTTATTAGGCTACCAATTGCACTCAGATCAGTTAAAATCAGTATTAGAGGTAAAAACTACCAATTTTTGGGACACGTATTACACGTGGTACTATAATTTGAGATTTTCTTCTTTTTAATGATTTATAAATAGTTTTCGGTGCAATTTTAATAGCTGATTTAATATCTAATGGTTTTTCCTTCTTTAGTATTTTTGTTGCATCTCAGATTGATGTTCTAAATAATTTTTTACTATTTAGTTTGTTCTTTTTAACATTTTTCTTTTTCTCCACACCCACACAAAATTTTGTTTTGGCTTTCATAGCGTAAGTAACCATACTCGTTTATGCAAATGATTTTTCAACAAGATCTTTTGATATAACTCGATCCCAAGTTGAATTTTCAAGTATTTTATCTGCTTTATGTCTAGTACTTAAATCCTTATTTTTTGAATAAGCAATATCTTGATTTTTACAAGCAGAGTCCAATATATTAATTCCTATATCACTTCGATTTAAACGTTTTTGTAGTTTTATTCCAGGGCCCTATTCCACAAAAAAGTTATCAACTTTTCACTTTGCACTTATCAATTTGCATTTTTTTGCAAAGCGATAAGTGTTTCTGTTCCACAATATTCTTTGCAAATTTCACTTTGCACTAAGCATATTTTTGCAAAGACTTTGCTCTCTTTGTAAATTTCTTGCACTCTTTGCAAAGTATTCGCGCTCTTTGTAAAGTCTTTGCCAGTGATGCCAACTATTTATAACTCAAACGCGCTATTATTATATTATTTTTATTTTATTTGTCAGACTTTTTGACAACTTATATAAATTGTCGAATAATTTTGCGATTCAAATTCTTTTTGTACTTCAGCTAGAATAGATGTTTAATAAGTTATATGTATAAATTTTTTTGGTCAAGAGTACGAGTACACATATTTAGTTGTGAAATTTAAAAATATTTGCCATTTACAGTATTGAAATGCGTTTTTAAGTCTCACCACAGTCAAGGGAATTTTATTTGCGACAGCAGAATCATTAACCAATTTAAAACATTTTATGAGTTTTGAATACTAGAAAATTGTTAAATTTATTCAAAAAAAGTTTAAAAAAATATTGAACTGAAATAATGATGACTTTATTAAAAACGCGCTAATTTAGCGCTTTTTTACTAAACGCGCTAAGACGAAAAAAGCGCGTTTGGCATAGTTAAAACGCGCTAAATCTAGCGCGAAACGCGCGAAATTGGCATCACTGGTCTTTGCGTTCTCCTGCAGTGTTCCAGAAAACATTTAATCATCTTTGCATTTCTGTCTTATCACTTTTCACTTTGCAGTGCTAATATATAGAAGTTGTTAAAATGACCCGCAAAATTAAAACGGAAAAAAACTTGCAGTTTTAAATGTAATTAAAAAAAAAGATATTTTATAAAGTAAGTATTTTTTATAAAATTATTATAAATATTTACTCCATAATTTTAAATGTATTTATTTGAAGTTTTTCATACAAAAAATTCTTAAAATAGATTTGAAATACTTTATTTTTTAATGAATATAATCCTTAGATCATATTAAAGTTTATATTTCATTTTGAAGGTTAATAAATTATATAAACAGGCTGCCTGGGAGGAAGTTTTGAAAAAAGCCCAATCCCTGCAAAATCAATTTTCATCGGCCAAAGCCTACATTTTTTCTTGACATAGATTCGTAAAATTTTTAGGCCATCCGAAAGAAAACATATCAAAACTAAGGTAGATAAAAAATTTGGTCAAAATATTCTCAGTAGTGGGCGTGGCATGCTGGTAAAAACAACAAATTTATGTTAATTAAAAAAAAAAAACAAAACTTACTCATATTTTATCTGAAATAAATTACGATTCCTCGAAAACTATTATCGATAAAGGGCTGCGGTCTTTTTTGTTATGTTGGGTAAGCTGTTCTTTTTAAGAAATGATATGTGCACACCCTGTATAACTTGTAGTTAGAGTGCGATGTAAGAAATTTTAATCCCCCATATTTACGTTAAACTTGAAGTTTAGTAGTGTATAACTTTTGAAGATCAAAAGGGATCAAAAAACCGTAACCCTACAAAGAAAGACGAAAGTGTCTTCTTTAAGCGTATATATACATTTGCACCCGCAATTATTTTAATGAAAATACTCAACAATTACACACAAAAATTTGTACACAAATTGCTAGAAAATCTACCTTTGAAATCACGTAAATGCCATTCTACCTTTACAAAATAACAATAGCAAACTTTATTTTATACACATAATTTTGAATTAAAAAAATAGAGATTAATATTTAAAACCGAATACGGCAACCTCCAAATAAACAATCATAAGTACAAATCGAAGGTACCAAAACGTATTATGGTGATTGTTTTCCTGCAATTTTGTATAGTTAATTTTTTAATATTAGGGTAGGTAGACAAGTTGGTGGGAAGACATAGCTATAAATCCACGTTCATTTCGAAGGTCTTTTCTTCTTACCTGTAAGAAAATAAAGAAGGAGAGAGAGAGCGAGCGGAGGAGTTAATTTTATTAGAAAATTGAGAATTTAAGTAGGTAACATAGATTAGGTTTAAAAATTTTATATTGAATATTGTATATAAGGACAATAATTTGGAAATAAAATTTAGTTTCATACAAATATTTGACTCTAAAAATTGATAAATTTTTGCAAGTTTTACTTTATAGTGTTTTAGCAAATACATTACTTTCAGCTTAATAAAAATATCGAGAGTTTCAGCTATAAGGAATTGACTGAAGAATATTTTAAAAACAAAAATGAGGAAGATGTTATGAGCTACATTCATAGAAAATTAAACTTAAATTCTTACAGCAGTGAAACAGAATTGGAGTTACAAAACAAAGTATCTGCTTTTGTCAAAAATTTGAAAAAAACGCTACAAAGAAGCTGATTGTAGTAAAAGTAAATTCAATATGTGCTTTGCAAAATGGTTACAAGGTGAACTTACTATCCAGATAACTTCTGAAACTACAAGTAAAAACAGTGGAGGAAGACCACAAAAATCGCTAGATAAATATAGCGATAGATCTAAGAGGCGAAAACTGAAAAATATAAATGAAGAAATCGGATGTGAAAACATTAAAGATAGTTTGCTTTACCAATTGCGATCACAAAAACAACTAACTAAAGTGGACATCATTAAAAAAGTTATTTCCGCTAGACCAGTGAGAACAAAACGGATCCTTAAAAGCATTCCAACACCAAACGAGGAAAAACAGTTCACAAATGAGGAAGCGCTTGCATTATTTCTGGATTTGAAGTTAACAAAAGAGCAGTATACTCAGCTCAGGTTGCGTGCAATCGAAAAAGGCTCAAATTTATACCCATCATATCATCACATAATTGCAGCTAAAAAGGACTGTTGGCCTTCAAACGAATCTATTACAATCACACCAATTTCTGCAAAGGTACAACTGCAAGCTCTACTTGATCATACAGCCGAACGGTTGTTACAATCATTTAAAGGAAGTGAGTTGAAGAAATATGGAAACTGCAAGTTAACTCTATTTTGTAAATGGGGATGCGATGGATCTTTTGGACCAAAGCAGTATAAACAATTTTTATGGGAAGATATTTCGGACAAAGATCTCTTCATGGTGTCATTTGTACCATGGCGATTAATAAAGAACTTAGAAGAGTCAGAACCTTCTACCAGTACAATGCAAACAAGGTATATTTGGAAAAATCAAACACCATCCTCTACTAAATACTGCAGACCAATAAAATTTTAATTTAAAAAGGAAATTCATGATACCATTAAGAATGAAGTAAGAGATATTAGAGCTCAAATTTCAACACTACAGCCATTAGAATTGGAGATAGATGGAGAGACTATTCAAATAAACTACCAATTAGTGCTTTCAATGATAGATGAAAAAGTTGCCCAGGCTTTGACTGAGACAAATGCTTCATCCAGCTGTATTATATGCAAAGCAACATCAAGTCAGTTAAACGAAGAACCGACAAAGTCATTATGTAGTACTGATGCATATTAATTTGGATTATCACCGCTACATACAAGAATAAGATTTATGGAACACATACTGAAAATAAGCTATGATTTTGACTTCGGATCTTCAGGATCAGTAAGAAATAACGACACCAACAAAGAGCTAAGGAAATTAAAAAAGAAACATGCTCAAGATGAATTTCTCAAATATCGGTTGATTATAGATCAACCAAAGCAAGGAACAGGCAATACAAATGATGTCAATACCGCAAGAAGATTTTTTTGGATCCCGAAACTAAATCTAATATAACAGGTGTTGATAAAGACCTTATTTCAAGATTTAAAACAATTTTTGAAGTACTTACGTGTAACGAGCAAATTAATGCTAAGAAATTGGGTGATTATGTCAAGGAAACCGCTAATATATATACATCCAAATACCCATGGAGAAATATGTTTGCAACAGTTCACAAGGATCTTTATCATGGAGAAGATGTCATTAAGCACCATATATTACCAATTAGAGATTTATCAGAGGAAGCCCAGGAAAAAAGAAATAAGGATTACAGATTTTACAGAGAACATAATACCAGAAAAAATTCACGAAGCTCTACAAATGAAGATTTGTTTAAAATATTATTGGCAACGTCAGATCCCTTCATCTCTAGCATTCGAAATCAATTGAAATTGGATCATTCGGACTTGCATGCCGAAGCTAAGGGACTGCTACACGACAGAAGTAATACAGAACTGAATATGGAATATTTAGAAGCAATATTCCAGCCAAATGAATAATAATTGTAATTTACATTTACTATTATTTGAGTGAAATAAAGTATAAAAATATTAATATTTAATGTAATTTTTGGTTATTTTATTTAGTTGGCCATGAGAGCTTTATGAATAAATTGAAAATAAAAACATAAACCATATTGAAATAACGTGCAATATACAATGCTCATCATTGTATAAAAAGAGGTCACAATATAAATATCTGTGATATATCCATAGATTAATATTTCTTCAGGTACTAATATTTAGTTTTGAATTATGGTTAAAGTTTCTCATAAGTCCATCATAAAAAATCTAAAAGCCAGATTTTGGGAAAAATCCCTCATTATATAATACTTAGAGTAAGGGCTTTATGATACCTAATTATATTTTAAATATCAACAGGTAATTTGTGCTTTTAGTGATACTTAATTATTTTAAACTAGTTTTATGATTCTTATAAGTAGTGTTTAAATAATATTTTTTAATTCAGTGTCTTGCAGATATTCATCTAGTAGAAACGGTTCAGTTATTTATGTCTGCACATGTCTTACATACTTATGTATATACATATATTCAAATAACAAAGAGCCTATAAACTATTTATGACTGAAAAAACTAAGCATATGTATTTAATTTTCAAAAACTTACTTTGTTGTTTTTATAAAAATTATTTTAGTTTCATTATAAGGCCTTTTTCAACAAAAATAAGAAATAAAAAGCGCGCATTTCTAAGCAAATTAAAAAAAATTTTGAAAGTTCTACTTTAACCTTAAATTTCTCCACAACCACTGCACTGATTTTAATGAAACTAAAACTGGATAAAAGATTAAGATTTTATTAGTTCAAAAGTTATAGAGTTTTTTCCGATGAAAAACGATTCTGAACCACTGTGCGTCGGCCCAAAAAACATGGATTTATGCGCGAGACGGTTTGTTTAGGTAGAGGTCCATAGCTCGCTTTTTGCGCGTTATGCTTTACACGCGTTTCATCCTCTTGTTTCATTCTATACTTTGTTCGCGTTGAGTTACATGCACTGCTTTTCATTCGCCATTTTATTTTTGTTTTGATCAGCTGTGTGCGTTTGTTTATAAATACTTATAAAGAAAGAATGGAGAGTGAAATCGAGTTTTTAAAAGAATTTGTGGAGTTAGTCGTAAAAGTAACTACTATGCAAAATTTGTTACTGAGAAAAGTGTGGTGAAAAGTTAATTAAAATACATCGCATTAATGAAAATATTCACATATTTTATTAAACAATTTTTTTTTTACTAAGAAATTTTTTTTATTGAAAAAAAAAAATTATCCACGGCAAAATAATATTTATCGATAACGTAAGAAATAAAGTATTATTTAACATCTTTAGCATTCAAGAACAGCTGACTTTCTTTCATGGTGCTTGTAACGCGTACAAAAATAGAAAGTAGACCTACTTTTTGCTTTGAACGCGCCTACGCGTTCTGCGCTTTTTGCAATGTAACTTGTCACATACTATGACATTGATTCTACTTTTTTGACAGATGCATAGAAAGCGTAACGCGCAAAAAGCGAGCTATGGACCTCTACCTTTTGGGCTTTGGAAGAGTCGGACATTGGTAAATAAAACACTTTATTGTCTACACATAACAAATAATTATATGTATATATAAAATTTGTTTTTGTTGGAATTTCTATTCATTGTATTATTGTTCAGTGCTAATAACTAACAAGTTACACATATTGTATCAACAACAATATAACTCACCATAGAAATTGTTGTTGTGACTCAATTCAACAACTCTCGTTGCATGGTAAATAGAACCGGTTTAAGCACAATATAATTATTTGTTATACATATATGTGTACAGTAAAAAAATATAATATAATTGTAATAATTGAATAGGCTTACAACAACAATTGAAAAAAAATTGGTTCAATTTTATTATTAAATTTTGAACGTAACGGTTTCAATGTGCTACTCTACATTGTTTTTGCTATCTTTGATATACATACATACATATATTTTCCATTTACTCAAACAACGTCATAACTCAAAAAAATTAATATTTGAGTTAATGATGCTGAATTAATTCTCATATCGTTGTTCATATTGTGTAAAAATTTTATACAATTATCTTAGTTACTCAACTTTTGAGAGAAACATAAAATTTAATTTTTCTATTAACTGCCACTTTAAAGAGGTGTAAAAATTCTCGTATTTCTATTTATATTGAAAATAAAAACAAATTTGAGTGCATTCTTTTTGTTTTCAATATAAATAGGCAGACGAGAATTTTTATATGGCTTCTATAAACTGGCAGTAAGTTGTGTGTAAATTAAAATTTAAACTCGTTTTCTGGCAAACTTCTTTTTTGAGTTATGTCGTAGTTTGAGTAAATGAGCAATAAGAGAACCTTCAAAATAAGTTTATATAATTTAATATAATAATATAAATTAAAGCTCAAATAATTTTTTTTTGCATACAAACGTAATATAACATTGTTATAATTATTATGTTTGAAAATAATCGAAGATTTATGCGTAAATTTAATTTTGATAATTTACAGAGTAAAAGGGATAACGCTCGTAAAACTGGTTCTGGAGGTGGGAAGGACAACGTTATGGATGAAGTTGACTTGGCCATCCTCGATATTCTGAAATCAGACTCAGCTGTGGTCGATGGACTGAATTTGCCATAAAGCTATGGAAATTTAGAAAATCTATCAGCTGAGTGTGGTTCCAGAATATTTCCGACAGAGGAAACACTTGCACACCCAGAGGAAGAACTCTTCCAAGTTTTCAAGTGAAACTTTGGATGAAGTGAAGAAATGCCGGCTGGAGCTCCTGCAGATTGAAGTTTACTACAGGAAACTTCAATGCTTGAAATTGGAGAGGGAGCTCCAACTTCCAGCCTCTGCCATAAATCAGAAAATTGCAGCAGCAGAAACTGCAAATGTCGACACACACTAGTTGTTTGAGGAGCATTAAGTCATGTAATATTAATTTTATTTCTTCATATTTAATTATTTTCCTATTGAGCATTATTTGTTATTTTTTTTTTAATACTTTTATTTCTAAATAAAAAAATAAGTGAATTTCATATTTTAATACTTTTATTTCTAAATAAAAAAATAAGTGAATTTCATATTTTACTTCTTATATTACTTATTCTCTGAGATCTTAATCCCAAACTCCAAAAATGCCCCAAAAGAAAAACCGCAGTAAAAAAGGTAATAGCAAAAAGATCAATTTTATTTCAAAACTGTACTACAATAGTTGGCATTAGGAAAAGTATTGTAGCAAAGAAGTAAGCCTCTCCATTCCGCTCGCATAATTCATATTATTAATGGCATCATTTTCTCCTTCATTCAGCATTTTCCACATTCAATTCTGCGATTTCACTGTCGTTGTCTTCAATCGGTTGCATGTTTTCACTACTGCTTCCGATGCTACAGGCAATATTGCATAAGATGGCACAAACAATAACTAACTTTCCTGCAAACTCAGGTCTCAGTCGCAAATAGTTTAGACATGGGAATCTCTCTTTAAGAATGCCAAAACTATGGTGGTATCAACCAGTTTTTCAGTCCATAACCACTGTCAACCAAAACAACAGCATGCGGAAATGGTCTCCATCCATTGTCAAATCTTTGACTTACAGCTGAATTTCGTAACACCCTTGAGTCATGAACGCTGCCCGGCCAACTTGCATTTGCACTGTAAAATGTGTAGTCTAGCCCGCATATCATCATCACATTTAATGAGTGGTTTCCATGCCGGTCAACATATCCTTCTTCGTGTAATGTAGGCGCATCAATTTTAATGAATGTGCTATCCACGCAACCACATACACAAGGGAATCCACCCATCATAAAAAACTTTTCAGCAATACCACTAACGTCATCAGGCCACCGAATTGTGTTTTGAAATAAAACATCTATTAATTCGTCAACAACTCTACGGATGCTTCTGCAAACTGTTGATTTTGCAACACCATGCATAGTTGCAACTCCATGGTACTGGCAACCATTTCCAAGCCAATACAAACATATTAGCACTTGGTTTTCAACCGACAAGGCATGACTGCGCAATGTGTTGTGCTCTAATTTTTTTTCCAATTATGAACTCAACTTGAATTTGATTTAAACGAAAGCACTCTTTAAAGTTAAAGTTTTGTAATCCCGAAAAATTAATTCGGTCTCTATAATTTCTCGTTATAACCGAGTCTTCTTATAACAATATGAATTTGTAAAGTGATCGTTTACCTTGCAAATTTTTGCCAAACTTATCAAAATTTGTTTTGCAAAAATATAATTTACAGTTATTGTGGAACGAAACAGCATAATTATTTGCAAAGTCTTTGCAAATTACACTTTTCAATATTAACTTTTCACTTTACACAAGAGAACGTACGTGGAACAGAAATGGCAAAGAGAGCACAAAAATTGCAAAGACTTTGCAAATTACACTTATCAATTTCAACTTATCACTTATCAAATTTTACAGTTCTGAGGAACAAAGAGTTTTGCAAATTGACAAAAAATTTGACAAGTTCAAAGTGAAAAGTTGATAAGTAATTTTGTGGAATAGGGCCCAGGTCCACAGTACTGATATCCAGTAAGATGAAGTTCAACAGTTAGAGAGTTTATTATTTTATCTACTATACCTCCTCTGTTTTCTGATATGGTATAACCATATTATTTAATTTTTTCTATATAAGAAGTAATATTTATGAAATGCATTTAGTTACAAAAATGCAGTTAGTAAAACAACATAAAAATATTTCAGTTCGCAATATTGATGATTCAGCGAACATCAGTTCAAAAATAGAGCAAAGCCTCCAAATTCTGTTCGTGCTCTAATAGTGGGATCATCAAATTGCGGATGGACTAATGTTATGATTGGCTTGCTAGAAATTCCTAATGGACTCAAGTTTGAAAACATCTATTTATACTCAAAATCTCTTTATCAACTCAAATATACATACCTGAAGAAATTAATTTCACCAATTAAAGGAATGGGATATTATACATTTACCAATAATGAATCAGTTATTCCACCTGACAAAGCAAAAACTAATTCAATATTCCTAAGAGTGATTCCTAACACCGTTAAAATAGCGCTTAGGTAGCCGCAAAAGTCAAAAATTTCGCGAAAATTTTTTAATTTCATTTGTTTGGAATTTTTTCACTTTTGCGGCTACCTAAGCGCTACCTAGACGGTGTTAAGAATCATTCCTATTAAGTTGAAGTCAAAAATTTCGCGAAAATTTTTTAATTTCATTTGTTTGGAATTTTTTCACTTTTGCGGCTATCTAAGCGCTACCTAGACGGTGTTAAGAATCATTCCTATTAATTTCATATATTCTAGAAAGTTTTTTATTGAGATCTGATGTAAATTTTTGTGGTTGTTTCCCTGAATTTTGAACCGTTTGCTACCTATGGACCTGAATAGGAGAAAAAAGGTAAAAAATGTAATTTTTTGCGATTTTGAAGGTTTTTCGATTTTATATGTTCATAATTTTTTTTGTCATTATGACAAGAGCTACAAATTTGCTTCAAATAGTGAATTAAAATTGCGAACGGTTTGCAAGATATGAGCTTAAGAAAATGCAAAAATGACACCGAGACCCCAAATCTTTGGGGACCCATAAAAAAAGTGCATAACTTGGGGCAAAACTGGGAGACATGGGTCTTTTTTGGTCTTTTAACACGTAGTGGTATCCGAATATGGTTATATTTTTATGACTTAAAAAATTACACACAGTGTATGTTCTTCAATTAAAGGCTCAAAAATAAATTACAAGTTACATATTTGTTAAAAATGCTCAATTGCCAACACTTTGGACAGAAAAAAAAGATACATGTAATAAAAGTGGGCAGCCCTATTTCACATGAACTGCTGATAACACTCTTCTGCAAAGAAAAATATGCGCATTGTATGTTTTAAATATGTGTATTAT
The DNA here is from genome assembly GCA_936439885.1 of Nowickia ferox. Taxonomy (NCBI): domain Eukaryota; kingdom Metazoa; phylum Arthropoda; class Insecta; order Diptera; family Tachinidae; genus Nowickia; species Nowickia ferox. The sequence continues at coordinate 37,995,996 of OW387027.1, forward strand.
ATGGACATTAGTGTCCTAACTCAAATCCGTTTTAGGTTTTTTTCTATCATAGATTTTTTATGGGCGCGGCTAATATTAACCCATAAACAAGGCGGGCACACTAACTTATTTCAATATAACTCGATAACGGTTAACACTGAAAGATGCAAACTAACATTATCTTTATATCCAACTACAAGTTTTTTTTTTCGATTCTCAGCTGTTTTCGCAGCGCGAAAAATTTGACACATAATAAGTGATGCCCATATTACTTTTTCAAAAAATATAATCGTTTTTATTGGTTAGAAGTATGCAACATTGATCGACTTTTGTAAAGAAAAACATCATTTTGTCAATATTTCACGAGAAATAAATGCCAGTCACATTATTTCGCAGATTGCAAGAAAATGTTGCCAGATACATTTCATACATTTTTCACGAGTTGAACAGAGTAGTTTTGCAACATTTTTTATAAGTATTTCAGAGTACCAGGCTTTATTGAGAAATTAGTGGCGAGAAAAATATTTTTAATGCAAATTTGAATTTATTATTTGCTTTAAAAAACTTAATAAAAAATTAAAACGGCAAATATTTTAGAATTTCGCATTTTTCAAAAGTTAGGTATCCTGAGAATAAAAAAGGGTATAAGTAAGGAAAATCAGTGCAAAAGTTTTGATTTTATTCACATTTAAAGCAGGTATCCCACTTTGACAAACATTGTGTAATACATTTATCCGTTACACACTTGCATCTTGTAGTTCAATTCCACAGCCATACCAAGTAAAGAAATTATTTTTTTATGGTTTCTGGAATTAAAAAATGCATGAATAATAGGAATATCCAATGGCTAGGAAATCAGTAGCAGTAACTATTGCGTAGTAGATATTGCGCACATGAAAAAAATATATAGCGCCAAGTGGTCCCCAGATATATTAACTGGTTTCTGCTGGGAAACCAAATAAATGAAACAGCAAATAAAACTTATAAAAAAAGCTATCTACTAATTAGTATTTGATGTGTTATGTTATAATATTGTTTAATGATTGTGGATATTTTTATCAACTTTTCACTTTGCACTTATCAAATTACATTTTTTGGCAAAGTGATAAGTGTTTCTGTTCCACAATACTCTTTGCAAATCAAATTCAGATTTCTTAAGATTGTACAAAGAGGCGTTTATCGATATCCTTTGAAGGAGCCAAGGTATATCATTAATATTACAGGTATATAATTTTCTATGTCTTTTTCTACTGTCCTATTAAGAGCTGAGGGGACTTTTGGAGCTTTTCTGCTTGTTCTCACACTGTTAAAAATTTTGATATTGCCGTGTAAAAGGTTTTTATAGATTTTCGTACTCAGGATGTCTCTTTGTGCGTACCAGTGAGCTGCAATTTTCATGGTTTTCGATGATTTACTCATACAATAAAATTTTTACTCACATTTAATCACGTACAAAACATTCAACGTACAATAAAATCAGCATCGTTCTAATATCTGTTCATTGGAATGATTGTGAGTGGAGGGATCGAACATGTTTTACTCAATTCATTCACATACATTAAATGTTTTATTCAATTTTAATCATGCAACAAAACTCAATGTTGAATATAATCAGCATCATAGAAACGAACGCATCGTTGGAATAAGTGAGTGGAGTGATCGAACTTGGTTTATTCAAACTTCTATGTGAACAAGCGCTGACGTTGAATAAAATCAAAGTAGTCAAGTTCGTTCAAGTTATTTTAAAACACACACACACAAACATGTCAAACAGGGGTGGAAAATTGGAGTTTTCTTTTTGTTCCAATTATAAAAAAGGTGCAACATTTCGTCGGCTTGTTTCTGGTTTGCGGCACAGTATATTGAAAATACATTATGTCTGCAGCAAACCAGAAACAAGCCGACGATTTTTTTAACTACGAGTTTGAAAATTTGCTTGTTTTTATGGTTAAGCGATTGTCTGTATGCATTTCGTTCCCGCTTTTTGGAACTCATCAGTAGACTTCAACCCAAAACATTTTTGAATTTAGCTAACAAACTTCGTATGTTTATAGTAAGACTCTTAATACTATATTGAGAATCACAATATACAAACATCATAAGTTTGAAAGCCTCAAACAAAAATTTTTACAAAACAAGCATCTTTATTCGATTGTGCATTAAGAGTCTTACTATAAACATACGAAGTTTGTTAGCTTAATTCAAAAATGTTTTGGGTTGAAGTCTACTGATGCGTTCCAAAAAGTGGGAACGAAATGCATACAGACAATCGCTTAATCATAAAAACAAGCAAATTTTCAAATTAAATAAATAAAGACTTTATGTCAAATAAATATACTTCGGTATTTCATTTAACTACGAGTATTAATAACAAAATCTTCAAAAGAACTTACATAAGGGGAACTCGTTTAACCTGTTTTATATCTCTTAAAGTTTAACCTTCTTATTTACAAATATATTTGATGCTTATTAAGAGCTTTGAAAATGTGCCCTATTTTCATCGATATATTTTGAACCGCTTTACCACTCGAAGATCCGATTATACATATTTATTTGTCACCTCAACCCGAAGAAAGCTCCAGGTATTGATGGAATTAGTAACAAGATGCTGATGAATTTGCCTCTAATCGCAATAAGAATCCTGCTATTTATTATTAATGCCATTTTGCGATTGCAGTATTTTCCACATAACTGGAAACTGGCGAAGATCAAAATGATTCCAAAGCCGGGTAAAGATCTTACCAAGGCTGAGTCATGTAGGCCTATAAGCTTACTTTCAACAATCTCAAAGCTTTTCGAAAAGCTGCTCATGACTAAATTTGCCAAAATTTTAGCTGATAATGGTTGTATCCCGGATCATCAATTTGGATTTAGAAGTCAGCATAGCACAATTGAGCAAACGCATAGGTTGGTGCAAGTTATAAGGAAGATATTTGAAGAAAAGAAATATTGTTCTGCCCTCTTCATTGATGTTTCTCAAGCGTTTGACAAAGTAAGGCACGAAGGCCTAGTTTCAAAATTGAAGACATACCTGCCAATAAACATTCAAAAACTTTCGGAAAGTTATATTGTTGATAGGAAGTTCACTGTTGTGGAAGGAGACTTCATGAGTGTGCCCGTATCTATATCTTCCGGTGTGCCACAGGGCAGTATTCTGGGGCCAGTCTTGTATCTAATATATACTTGTGATATGCCTGTGACTACTAACATCCTCACTTCTACATTTGCCGATGATACAGCCTGTATGAGTATGCACGAAAACCCTTCTGAGGCATCCCGCAATCTCCAGGAACATATTACCCAGTTGGAAATATGGTTGAACTTATGGAGAATTAAAGTAAATGAACAAAAGTGTGTCCATATAACGTTTTCCCTAAGAAGAGATACTTGTTCCCCCATTCGAATAAACAACGAGAATATTCCTCAACATTCTCACGTGAAATACCTTGGTATACACCTTGATCGAAGGCTTACGTGGAAACATCATATTGACTCTAAGCTAACTCAAATGAAACTTAAGTTATCTCAAATACATTGGTTAATTGGCAGAAATTCAACAGTCAGCCTAGACTGCAAACTGTTAATATACAAGTCGCTTTTGAAACTAATATGGTGCTACGGAATTCAGTTATGGGGGCACTGCTTCAGCTTCAAATGTTGAGAAAATCAAACGAAGACAAAACAAAATTTTACGTTTAATAACATCGGCTCCATGGGCATTAAAAATTCAAATTTACATCGTGATTTAAATATGCCACTAGTGACTGAAGAAATTTCAAAATACGCAGGCAAATATTTAACTAAACTCGAGTCCCATCCTAATCCCCTTGCTCGTAACATCTTGAACTTTACTGGACACATCCGCTTAAAAAAAAGGGACACCAAGGCTCTAATACGCAATACCTCAGATGAAACTTTTTGAGAATAATTTTTTTTGCTAGTACATAATTATTGTATTAATAACTACTATCACTAAAATTGTTTTCGGCATTGGTCGGACACATTAATTATATCTAGACTTAAGATTTGATTACTTATTGTTAGTTCATTTTTTTGAAGATACAATAAATAAGTTATATGTATTACAAAAAAAAAAAAAAAAAAAATTGTCACCTCAATACCTTGCATTTGAATACCAAGAACGACCCAATCGGACATTTCTAGCTCGAGATATGCTTGGTCAAGTGAAAAAAGGTCGAAAAAATGAAGAAATTACAATATCTCAAAAACTGTTCCATAAAAATAATTTATCCTTGATTTTCGAATTCAGCGGAAGAAAATACATAAGGAAAATCACCTCTCATCAAATGTACATGAAAAAAATTAATTTTGTAAACTAGTGTAATTTAAGTTTATTAAAAAAATTAAACTGAATCTCAGAAATTTATATAAAATTTTTGTCTCTAATATTTTTCAAAAAGTTCGTAGCGACTAGCTCTATTACACAGTTTCTTTACTTTTACCATCCCTAATATGAAACTCCTAAATTAAGTACACATACCCATACATACTTAAACATTGATTTGTTGGCTCTTTATAAATACAACATTTATACACAATGATTATTTTCATTTTCAATTTTACTCTGCATCAACTACTTGATGCTGATTAGAATGAACATTTTTTCCTTTCACATTATGTTCTTGTTCAAAACACTCATTGTCGAGCCAAAAAACCAATCATTCGAACAGATTGGTTTGATGCTACGCATGATTATAAATCATATCCAACAACATTCCACTCACTTGAGCGATTAAAACTTAGCACCGAATATGTGTGTTTTGAACAGGTTTGATTTTTTCAACAAAAATACATGTTTTTAGGATATTGATTACGTATGATTATTTTTCCGATCACTCGTTGCAGTTCCCTGGTGCGTACATTGGTGTTACATTGGATTCAAATATAAAATTATTGATAGGAGTTGAGCGTAACGCTCCTATAATATCGAATTTCCTGAAAAAAGAAGTATTTCGTAGTTAACTTTAGATAGGATAAGTGCTTTAGTAATTAAAATGCGACTATATTAAAATTAAATTTTGCACTCGTAAGCAGAATGCTAAATTTTTGCAGCTAAATTTAGTTTTTTTTTGGTGATTTAGCTGCAAAATTTTCGATTTAGCAGTTAGCATTTTCTTTAGCATTTTTCAATTATTTATTTAGCATTTTCTAGCAAAAATCTACAAAATTTTTAACAATACGATTTGTTAAATTTTTTGTATATTAGTAATTTTCACGTGTAAACAACAGGATGATGTATTTAATGTGTAATAACCATTAATGATTCCTTTATTTACATATTAATTTAAATTGTGTTAGAATTTGAAATCCTTTCTATTTTTCACATAAATTTTGTAACAATATACAAAGTATATAATTTTAAGTAAACATGTGATATTTAATTCAACGATTTCTTCATAGTAACAATAACATTAACTTCAAGCGAGCCTGTTTCTCTAAAATCAATAAATATATCACAAAGTATACCATTGTTGAAGAAAGTGACATGAAAAAAGCTAAACTCATTTGTGGCACAGGTTCTGCGAGAAGGGGACAACTGTAGTATATTTGTTATTAAGATGTTAACAAAATAATCAAAACAAACAAGAGAAAATTGCATTTTGTGAAATGAACAAATCTACATAAACATATATTTACAAAATTAAATTAAATAATTTATTGCATTGAATTAAAAAAACAGAATGTGAAAAAGATTACTGGTATTAAAAAGTGATTAAAATTTGTTTGCAAATGATTCCTCAATTAACTTTAAGCATTTTCATGGAAAAATTTTAATTTTTACCTTTTACTTACAAAAATCACACCGCGAATGAGACCACAATGAATAAATTGAAAATACATTTGAAGAAGTAAACAATTGTACAAAATTAAATGAAAGAATTTGTTGCGTTGAATTAAAAACCATAATGCGAATAAGCTTATTACTATTAAGGTGATTAAAATTTTTTTTCAAATTATTAAAGAAGTCATTTGATGTCATTTCGTTCAAAAATATTAATTTTCACCATTTATTTACAAAAATCGTACAGCGAATGAGGTTACAAAGTATGAAACGACAATACCCTAAAAAATGCCACCATGAAAGAAACTTTAAAGAAGACACCGCGTCAGACAGAGTGAGCGAGACCTCCGAAAACAACAATTATCTTTCGTCTCGTGACATCTCTGTAAGTACTGTGAAATAAGAGTATATGTAAACAAAATGACGAAGGAAAACAAGTTTACGTTTATGCAACGTTGAATCGTTTTCATGTGAGTGACAAAAAACATAACACCGCAGTTCAAAATATTGAGAATGCATACCCTTTCAAAACGTCGTTGACAAGAACAAGAACGCCTCAAACAAACAATTAGCGCACCGTTTTCAAAGTTGATACTCGGGTTACAATGTTTTGCAACCTTGTATCTGTACCCGATATAAATACCGCATCCGAAAAGTATAAAAATTTTGTGTTGATACGCTTTTAGACTTCGGTCGAACTCATTCAGTCGGTCGTTTTTGACACAAACCTATAATTAAACCCATGTAATTTAAATAATTTTGATCATAGGTTTGTGTCAAACGTGACCAACTGAATGAGTTCGACCCAAGTCTATACGCTTTGGAAGTCGTAAGAATGGAAAAGATGAAAGCTTAAGAATATTTTATAAAAAAGAATTTTGAAACGGTTTTTATAAACGAAATATAAGTGAGATAGCGCTTGTTTTTGGATATAAATAAGCAAAAGAAAATTTCTTGTCGACATCGTGAGCCAGGTAGTAAGAGAATACATTTCATATTCCTTATCCTGCTACCCATAAGAGATAAAAATATTTTTTTATATATGATTTTTTGTAAAATACAAGAAATTTTATTGCAACTCAAAATTTTTAAAGTGCATAAGAATTTGTTTCCAAGACAAGCAAAGCAATTTTATTTCGGAGTCTGGTGAAATTCGAAAACCTATCAGAAGCCCTGCATTTCAAAATTTTGAAATGCAAAGGCGAGAGTTCGTAAATTTTAACGAAAATGTGAGTAAACTTACCCGAAAACGGCTGCAAATGTATTTAAACAACTTTGGCGTTGTATGAAATGATCGGGATCGTTCCAGGGAGAACGACCCGTTTCACGATCCTTATAACCTTTGCGTTGTGTAACTTTGATTGGTGCCTTTCGTGTAACATGGGATACAAGAAAGTTCATTAGGATGTCTTCGCAATTGGAAGATTGCTGCACAGTCTTCAGAAGTAATAGCGATAACCAGTTTGTATATAAATAATTGTAGTAGCGATGGTAAAAAGCTGCGCCAGTTAAAACAATGGAATAGTAATTTGTCCACTTTGATGTGTAACCCCAAGCATTCTGAAATAAGAAAGGAAAATACTTGAGTTAATAAATAAAAAGTCATTATTAAGTTTTATATGAACCTTGGAATCATCCCAGAAATGAGCACGCGCAGGATAGCCAACAATGCGGTCGGGAAAATCTCGCCACACCGTATAAGCAAAATCCAACTCGTCAGTATTTAATATGGCATCTTCATCTAATGAAAGCACGGCATCAGTTTGTATTTCGTCATAAGGATAAAATCGTTGGGATATGCTGGGGCGTTCATCAGTCGGTTCAGCATCGTTGTCGTTTGGCATATTGCCATCAGGTGAGTTGTGTGTATTTTTTACATTATTATTATTATTACTTTTGTGCTGGGAGGCTGCACGACCGTTTAAGGCACCATCGTTTCCTACTTTAACTGCATCTCCTCTAGCAGCAGAAACAGCAGCATCTACAACCGATTTTGTTTGATATGAGCTGCCTAGTGATATCACATGAAATTGTATATGGTATGTTGGAGGCCAACGTTTTTTTGATGGAAGCGTACGGTCTGCCGCCCACAATACGATAATCTATAACGCCAAATCATATTCGCTTAATTTGTTTTTCAAAGTTAACAATTTTAAAAATTTTACTTACTCTATCTACAAATTGACTTTTTGTTATCGTTTTGACTAGTTTATAAAGTGCATTATTAGGACTAAGAGGTGCACCTATTTGAACATATATCACGGCTGTATAATTGTCTCTGGTTCTCCAATTCATATCATCCAATAAGAAGGGCATAAATCTAAAATTAAAATGTTATGTATTTATGTATATTTCTTGCAATTTCTTTTAGAAATGCGATTTGAATTTTAAAAATATTACCATGTCAAAAAACTAAAAAAAAATTAATCATCGGCCATGTCACAGAGTTCAATTCCGTTTAGAAACGGAATTCAATCCACCCCATTTCTGTAGGAGATAGTGTCTAAAAGAGAAAATTTAAATACGGAAATTTTTCAAATGTGTCCAGACTATTGGGGGCGATGGTATGCTCCGGCTAGGGCTTGCCATTTTGAGGTGGATGAAATTCCGTTTCCGAACGGAATTGAACTCTGTGACATGGCCGAATATATATCTGTGGCAATAAATAATAATGGCTTAAGTTGACACTCAGCTAAATTTCAATTATAAAATGTTATTATTAATAACAAAAATTAAAATATTAAAAACCGATTTTCTTCAAACATAGCTAAGAACCCTTTCGATCAAGTCAAGTTATCATGTCCGTCTTGCCGCGACCGTGTTTGTACTTTACACAATTAAAAAACAATTAAAAAAATTTGCATATTTCATAAAACTACACGCTGAAAAACTTTGTTGAAAATTAGGTCGATAATAGTAAGCAAAAGTTTACAGACTACTTTCGACCGACCTAAAAAGAAGAAAATTGCAAACATTCACCAAACACCTGATCAGAATAACAGAACGCAAATTATTTTTAAAAACACGGTTTTTATTAGAGTGCCTCTGTGGAGACATGCGAGCGCTTAGTTTTTTTTTGTAAAAAAAAATTATAGCAAAACACTTCTTTAAAAAAAAGGGATAAAGAAACAAATGTAATTTGTCTAGAGAATAAAAAAAATTAATTAAAAAAAAGAAAATTTTTGTTTCAACTGAATTGTGTACGGACGAAAAAAAAATAAATTAATATAAAATTCTATTTCATGAGTTCGATATATTTTTCAAATACAAAGCCTTAGTACACATAATATATGTATTTATAAAAAAAAACAAGATTGGATTATAAGAATTTTGTTTACTAGTGAAAAAGTAATTTGAAAGAACGAAAGAAGAAACCAGTTAAAAAACTATAAACTTTTGGCGTAAGCCGACGCCTTTGAAGAAGCTCAGATCAGTTTATCAGACGCCTATATAACTAAACATACAAGGGAAATTTACACAAATAATTGATTACTATGAATTTGGAAACTATTAATTTTTGGTTGCAAACTATACTGCAAGATACATAAAGGTCACATAAAAAAAAATTGCAATTTAGGAAATTGAAACCTATTTTATTATCTCAACAAGAAGTATCCTGATCGTCCTGCTCTTTGGTTGATTCAAAATTCATATTTGTATTTGGATTTTAGTCTATCAATCATTTTGGTATCACTTAAGATGTAATTTATAATTCTGTGATTTATACATACACTTTACTTCCATAATTGCACTACAATCTATCTATACTTTTTATCACTAAAAATTTGCACTCATATATGTATAAGATACCACTGATCAGTTAATTTATCTCTTATTATTTTAAAATTTAAACTACGTGGAAGCTAATAAAATTTCGAGCAACTTTGACAACAGCCCTGCAGTCGTCGGAACAAGAAATTTTGTGAGTAGAAAATATATTATTGTAGTAATGGAAATAAAACTAAATAATAGATTAAATAAATAGAAAATTGCGGTGTATTTGGTATTTTTTTTTTGTTAATATTGTTAACTGAATATTCCTAAATTAATATAAAAATAAACTTTTATTGCAATCATTATATAGATAATCAATATTTTTGATTCTTCATTTTAACGTAATATTTTAATTCTACATTATATAAATGTTATTTTCTTTTATAAAATACAAATTTCAACAAATTGTTCTTTCAATAACCTTATTTTTTTTTAATTCTAGGAAATAAAATTATATTTTCACGAAAGATTTATGTACCTAGAGTTAGTGTATAAAGTGGGCTATTCAGAATGATATAGAATAGCAAACGTCATGGGCGGGTAGAGAAGAAAGGGCCATCAACACCTTCTTTTCCTTTCGAATTGCGCATCTTCACATCACTTCTTTTCATTCATTTTTTCTTATTTTTTTTTAACAATGTATCACTATTGAATTAAGCATACTTAATTATTTTACCATATTTTAAAAGAAAAATTAAAGAACCACCCCTTATAACTATTTTACCTTATTATTCTTTTTAAGGTTCGTTACAACTCCTTAAAATACACTTATTATAATTCTTAAATACTTTCCCGCATTTTGAATACGTATAAATGTAAATGATAGATGCTTTTTATTTTGCAGATAGTCATTTTTACATTTTCACAATATTTACTTATCACTATTTACATACATATAAAACATACTACAAGTGTTGTTATTTACTTATAAAGTGCTTTAAACACTAGCTGCCTTATTCATAAAAAATATTTCTGTTTAATAAGATGTTTATGAAACAAATTTTCTATGGAAATTTGATTAATAAACCTTTTATAAAAGTAAAATATTTTTTATGAATTAGGCCTTAATTTAAATTAATTTTATCAAAAATACATATGGCGTGCTTCTATTGCAACTTGTTCACTTTGGTATTTTTACTTATTTTGTATGTATATACTTAATTTTAAACATTTTAACGACACATGTCGTCGGTTTGTTTCTGTTTTGATGTATGGAACAAAAATGTGTTTTCGAGAAAATCGATGAACAATGTTTAGTTCATTAGTTTTATAAAAATACACGATAGAATTTTTTGTTTAATAATAAAAGTAATAGATACATATGTTTTTTATTCAAACTTAAAGTTGATAAACTTTTTACATCCATCATGAAAAGTTATTAGGACTTAAAGAAAAAATTACAAAAATCTTTGGTAACGCATTCCACATTCATAACAACAACATTGTTCACTACTTGTCCAAGCACATAGGTTACAGTAGTATGTATATATTTAAGTAGATATAAAAGGTAAAAATATTAGTTTTATTCATATAACGACTTTTAGAGGAAAACAACGGAAGAAATAAAAGACAGTTTGAATATATTCAATAAAAGAAATTTTATTAATAAAAAAAAATAATATAAATTCATTTGATTAAAACATAACACAATAATTCAACAAACATTAACAGTCTCTTATACAAAAAAAAACAATTAAATAAACAGTCTTTTATATTTAATAATTCATTTGGATGACTTATAAAGTCCATTAATTCTATGTTATAAAAATTAATACTTTTGTATCAAATTTTTAATAAATTTTGGAAGTAAATTTTATAATTTTCAGGTAAATATACCAAAAGATATTTAATATCAGCCTTTTTCTCCTTAGAAATAATTGAAATTTTGAATTTTTAACTCATGCTCAAATATATTATGAGGGGTTCGAAAATGTTTTTTCGAAGCGGGTTTGTATGTATATGGTTTCGTTTTGAAGTACTGTTTCCCTTGCTGAGTTCTTAAAATACATAAAAAATTCGTCTGTTTTTTTGTAAAGCAAAAGTTTAACTTTAGAAAATGGTATTTTATTCAAATTTAACTTATTTGCCACGGCAGAGTATAGGTAAAAATCGGTTGTTGCCATTTCTATAACTTTTAATCTAGTTTTTTTAAATGACATAGCCTTAAGTAATTTTATTAAATGAATTGGGCTATGAATTTCTAAATTTTTCAGGTACACATCAATAACGCTATGGACACAGTCGACTTCTTGAACTAGAGAGTGTCCTGGTTCTGAAAACTTTTGCACAATGGTATTAACCTTACTTGATTTCAGGAACATTTTTAGAGTTGAAGTGTTAATTTTGTTTTTGTTTTGCGGTACACACGAATCACTCCATAAAACTAATGTATCTAAATTTGGAAAATCTTTAACCAATTCATTTAATATTTTTATCAAAGCGCTAGCAATGTCATTGCCACTACGTCCACTATGTGCTTCTGTCCATAAAGCACAATAAGTAAAGGGCTTAACGGTTGTCATTATAATTGTTGCTGTTAAATTGTACATACTTAATTTTCTTTTGTAATAATATGCTGAAGCATTGCCGTTAGGAAGATTAAAAACACTTTGCAGATCATAACAAATTATGCATGTTGATGAATCCGAGTTGTTTCGGTCCTTATCTCGGTCAGCTTTTAGAGCAACTTTTTCTAAAAAGTGTTCTTCAAAAATACACTTTTCCTCTGATGGTATTATATCTCTTATTACAAATGTATTGTAAAAGTAGTTTTTCTCGTCGTCGGATAAATTCCAAAACGACTGAAATATTTTTATTCTTTCATCACTAGAAAATATGTTTACACAGTTAAAGCAACAGTCGTTGCATGATGCTTTTAGTGTTTTACCAGGTACAATTTTATTTGATGCAGTTTTATACGGTTGTCCAGATTCTCTCTGTTGCTTTCTTACATTTTTCTTCCATAATGCTGGATTTGTTTGTCTTTTCTTTGTTGATTGAGATGCTTGAGCTAAAATGAAAAAATATGTATGAATCTGTGCACAAGTTTAATTAAATATTCATTTTATAATTACCTGAAGGAATATATATGTACTTCATATTCTTCTTCATTATTGTTGGCATCACATTTTAACATACTATCTGGACACGATGCATTTTCCTCGACAATGTATTCTACACCTATGTCTACATATTCAGATGAATACGGCACTTTATATTCTTCATGTGGAATAATAACTTCTTCATACAAATATATCTGGACACGATAAATTTTCTTCCACAATGTACTCTATGTCTACATATTCATCTGAATACTCCACTTTTTGTTCTTCATATGGGATTTCTTCAAAATAGGCGTTTTCACATTTATATATATCTGGACACGATACATTTTCTTCCACAATGTATTCATCAGAATTTAGCAATTCTTGTGGCGAAAAATCATTCTCCAATATACTTACACAAAAATAAACAAAATAAACATTTCTTAAAGAATAAAGCTATTAATAATACTTACATAAATTCCTCAAAAGCCGATGGAGCTGGCGCTGAATTTTCATCCATATTAAACTACGTATATAATAATAATAATGTGAAGACTACTAACATTTCTTTTCAAATGAAAACTTAAATAAAACACAGAAGCGCGTGTTTGTGTTTATTTTAGCGTCATACATACATATACTTCAAAACAACCGTATAGCGTTTGTATTTTGCTTTTTATTTCGTTCTTTGAGAAGAATATGCATCATAACAGCTGCGAATAACAATATTTATACTTTTACTTGAGAAATGTGCCACATATGAAAAAAATTGTCGATTGCCGTAAAACAGACTTTACAATGTTCAAAAATTGTGGAAATGATGCAAATTTGCACTTCTATATCTCCAGATATATTCAAGATATCGGAAAACTGATAACGAATTTCGAAAGAGAACTCATTATTCATAGATAATCAATCAATAACTCAATTTTTTTTAAAAATGTCCCATACATCAAAACAGAAACAAACCGACGATGTGCCCTTAATTATGAAAGTGGTCTAATTCGTGTGCATTTTTGCTTCGAAATATTAAATGATTCTTAAAAAAACTTAAAAAAAAATATTTAGTAAATTTTATATACATATTTATTTATTAATCGATATGAGAACAACTCTAAATTAAAATAGTGCTTAATATAAAAATATTTTTTGACTTGCTCAAATGTAATCTACTAAATATCTCGACCAAAGAAATATATGTATGACTCAGACCACTTTCATAATTAAGGGCACATACGAGTATGTGGCTGTATTTTAAGCACGCTTTGTTTAAAAATTAAAGGCCCAACTATAATAAGCTGGCTTAAGCTAATGCCAGAATTTAACGATAAGCCTGTCAAATGCTTAAGCAATTTAGATGTGACTTTCGGGTGGCTACAATATACTTACATGAACTTAAGCATTCTTTAGCCATAGATGCACATATAGGTATTGTTTATAATTTTGCAGTAATTTTGTTTCTTCTCATAACTCCTAAATTAATGCAATTCACTCTAATTAACTTGTTGGAATGTTCTTATCTGTTAAAAATTCACAAATAATTATATCTATCACTTTATTACATGTTTTATTTGTTTTGCGTACTAAAAAGTACAACTGTGAATGTACATAAATAAACACATATGTATGTGTGTATATGTATATTGCAAAACAATAAGCAAAAATAAAAGTTTTTCTTTATTTAATGAGTTTAAAATTAAAAAATAATAATAAAATATTTAAAAGCAATGAATATTTCCAGCTGCTGTTTATTTGACTTATAAAATACACAAACAGTTATTTCCGTACGGAATGTGCGTTCAGTTTGGCACTTTGCCTAAGCAAATGACATTTGAAGAAACTTGACGAAAAGTTTGCTTAAGTACATTATAGTTGCACACATACGTATTGTATGTAATCGCACAGTTGCTTAAGTTTGCTAATTCATATTATAGTTGGGCCTTAACACTTTTAACAGCAGATTTGAACTTTTGTGTAAACGAAGACAAATATGTTTTTTGTTTATACAAATAACAACAAAATATATGTAAATTTAGACATTAAGAAATTTCAACAACAATTTAGACAATATATGATCATAAATTTGAGTTAATGTTTTATATTGTATACATAAAAATGATTTAAATTTAATTTAATTTCCACATTCACAAAAAATTTTCTTCACAAAATTTCACTCAATTGTAGGTGTGCTCATTTAGGGTCAGTCCCACGATGTCACCAACGTTCGCCGCACAGTTACATTGCAAACAACAACAAAATTTTAAAATTTGTTTTTGTTTTGAATGTAAGTGTGCGTCGATTCGAACGTTGGTGACATCATGGGACAGGCCCTTAATTTCCTAGCAGCAGTGTTGCCAGAAAATGATGATGAGAGAATGCTAAATCGGTCAACAAATTCTGCTAAAATGTTCTACAGAAGAAATGTATATGCCTGAATTAAATGTAAGAAAAAATTATTGAAATGGCTTTGAATTTCATGTTTGTACAAACTTATTAGTATGTGCAGGTAATTTTAAAGCACATACAAATATAAAATATTTAATTTTTGGAAATGTTACAATTACGTTAAAAATTATTTTACGCACTTTACGCATTTTACGCATAATTCTAAAATATTATTTTACTTATTCAGTAAAATATTTTTTTAATTATAAATACCTTGAAATTGATTATTGAGGGGTTAGCTGTTGCTAGTGCAGATCATCAGGAAACCTTTAGCCTGCAATACATGTACATTTATGAGAAAAATCCTCTATACAGAAGAATTTTTTTTAACAAATTACAATTTTTTATTTTCAACAAATTCTGCCAGAAAGCATTTAGCAGAATTTTTTTAAAGTTTAATGCTTTTTAACTAATGAAAATGCCAGATCTGGCAGTGAAAATAATAAAATGGCAACAATGCCTAGCAGAAACAAGCGACAAGAGAGTAAGGCAGAAATTTAAAAACTTACTCTCCCAGATATGAAAGGTAAATGAACGCTTTACAGGCAAAAATTTGCAAAAACATTTATTTATATCAGAAACACGGATGGCAATCATGATACAATTGTACTTTTTCTGATGTATTTTGGACTTTCCTGTTAGATAATATTTTAAATGACGAAAAAGTCTAATGCCGAGTACATATCTGGCATGTATTGTGTTTTCGAAATGTATGCAACGTTGTTACCATTATGTTTTTTATATGGAAAGCAATGCCACATAACGAAAAATATCAGATATGGCAAACGTTGCCACCAGTATACACTATTATTGATGTCACAAAATGCCATAGTGTGTACTCGGCAATATGAGATGCTTGTACATAGTTTCGTATATTATTTAATATTTTTATGAATTTTTCACTATTTTTTAAAAAGGCTGCTGAACATCCCGCTACCACCCATCCGCATACCGTGTTTAATAGAATTTATTCAACTGATATTGAATATCTGCGATGTGAAAAAAGGACTGCAAAATACGCAGGCAAATATTTAAGAAAACTCGATTCCCATCCTAATACCATGGCTTGTAATATCTTGAACTTTACTGGGCACATCCGCTTAAAAAAGAGAGATACTAATCGCTAATAAATCAGTGAAAACTTAAATATAGTTTAAGTTAATTTTCATAAAAAAATTAAAATGTATTTAAATACACTGTCATTTTTCAGTGGCGAATTAAAGTTATTATAAAATTACGTTGAAAGTACGGCAGCACTACAAGATTTCTAAATATTATGGAAAGCTTTCCAAAGAACAGCTGTTCAATATAAATAAGAAAGTTGATTTATCAATTTGCAGAAAAGTGGAATAGCATTTTTCTATTTATATATTTCATGATATGAAAATATGTTACATTTGTTGTATATTTGCGAAAATTAAACCAAATTCTTTTTTATACGACCACATGATGTTCATGTACATCCATTAAAAAAACACACACATGCACAAAACATATGGATATTTGTAAAACTTAAACACTCCTTATATAAATGCACAATGTTGACTATTTAAGTTTCATTTAATTTTGGGTTTGGAGTGAAAAACTAAATTTTGTGTTGAAATAGGATTTAAAAATAAAATACATACAATCATTGACTGATTTATTAGCCCCAAATTCTCTAATACGCAATACGGTAGATAAAACTTTTTGAGAATATTCTTAAGCTAGTACTTCATTCTTGTATTAATAATTATTATCACTAAATTTGTGTTCGGCATTGTTCGGGCCCATTAATTATATCTATACGACTTGATTACTTCTTGTTAGTTAATTTTTTGTTGAAGATACAATAAATAAATGTAAAGCACAAAAAGGTAATAAACATAAAATCAGATTTGAGTGCACTAAATGTCGTTGCGAATGTAAAATAAGAACTAAATTTATTGCAAAAGAAAAAGGAATTCATTAACGGCCTGTCCCACGATGTCACTAGAAATAGATCGAATACTTATGTTGAAAACAAGAACAAATTTTCTAATGTTATTGTTGTTTGCAATACAAGTTGTCGATTGAACGTTTGCTGGTGACATCGTGGGACAGGCCTTAAGAGTTATACCCTGGGTTGCCGTAGAAAATTTCGAAAAAGTGTCATAAAAAGGGTATTTAAGAAAAAAAGGGTCAAC
The DNA here is from genome assembly GCA_936439885.1 of Nowickia ferox. Classification (NCBI taxonomy): domain Eukaryota; kingdom Metazoa; phylum Arthropoda; class Insecta; order Diptera; family Tachinidae; genus Nowickia; species Nowickia ferox. Next base: position 38,013,206 of record OW387027.1, read on the forward strand.
AATGGTATTTTAATGTAAAATAGAGTCAAGTTTTTTGTGAACAAAAAAATAACATTTATTTCAGTTTAAAAAAAACAAACACGAGTTTTAACAGTGAATTAAATACATTATCATCTTATCAAAAAAGAAGTTACTTTTCAGTGATGCCATTAGGATACGAAGATACATTTTTCGTATCTCTTGATGACTCCAGTTACCATGTGTAATCCCGAAATTTTTCGTATTTTTTTAATCTGTACGCAAAATGTACAGAATATATGAACATCTTTTTTTTTTGAGGAAATATGAACATCTTTTTTATTTTCAGAAAATTTATATGAACTTTTTGATATAATCGCCTTATTATAAGCGCCTTAACTCGTATATTAATTTTTACAGAATGAATTTGTTTCGACAACATCCAAAAATATTTATGTACATATAGTTAATTTTAAAGTTTGCTTTACTGTATTTTTAAAAATTAAATGCCTAATGTTTATTACTTAAATAAATATAAAAATGAATTTATATGATATCATTTTCTTTACAATATTCATTAAATATGAAATAAAAATGTTATGTTAATAAATATTGAACGTTAAAAATGGTCTTTCAAATTGTTTGCAAAATGTATGTTTTTGGGAACAAATGTATCTTTTTGGAAACTAAAATGTATCTTTCGCAAAATTTCACTGGCAACACTGTTACTTTTACAAAAACTTTTAATAATGTTTATCACTTTATAGAAATACTTATTCTTTTTTGTTAATTAATTTTTCACTTTGAGAGAGGAAAGCATGGACTCACAAGTTTCTATTTTAAGTTTATTTGTAAGTTTATTTTTAATCAATGATAGTTTTGAAAAAATTCGTTAATTTTTTTAGTTCACGCCACTGTGTGGTGTTGCTCGTGCAATGCTCTAATGTTTAATATAGTATGTATATAAATCAGGACCTACGCCATTGGTGGGCACTGTGAATGTATTGGTGAACTGTCAATGTATTGAGGTTGCGAACTACCCATCAAACACAAATCCACACAGTTAAAATATTAATTGAAAATAAAACATTTTCTAAGCAAACAGTCAATTGTAAAAAACTTTTTTATACCCTTCACCAAAAATGGTAAAGGGTATATATAGGTTTGTCCAGATTTTTGTAACTTCTACAATATTCATTTGCGGCGAAATAAAGTTAGTTATTCTGGATCCTTATGAATAGGAGATGAAAAAAAGACATGTCCGTCTGTCCGTCTGACAGTCTGACCGTCTGACCGTCTGCATGTACGGATTTTCTATGTGTTGCTTGAAAGTGATTGTATGAAGCTCCTAAAAGAGTTAGAGAGCTCGGAATTGGACTGAATCGACCGCATTTGTCTTGGCACGATTGGTATTGAAAATCAGCAAAAATAAAGAATCGGTTCTTGCATTTTCTATATATAAAGTTTTATCACACATTTTTTACAAATCTACCAAAAAAGTTGCAGTGCATAGAACCAACAATATTTAATTCTGTTACTAACCTCACTAGCTACTCCACCGCTGAAGCTTGCTTGAATTTACTTTATATTTACTTTAGTTAAACATTTTCTTTAACAAGCATTATTTCGTATTAAACCCCTTTTTGTCACCAATACATAGACATTGCCTTATGGTGTTTTTGCTTGGCACATGCTTTTTCCTACGAATGCATATGAATTGATGTGTATAACAATCAGTAGAGTCATGCAAAAAACTGTATGTTTATATGGATGTATGTATAAATATACGCTACCATGAAGACCATTCACGCGTACATACACACATATTTATATGCATAAGAGTGTTCATATGAACAACTACAACAACAACAATACGCTACAAATAGTATTGAAAAAAGAATATCCAATTGTTTGTACGTGTGTATGTAGTCAACTCCACACACAGCAACAATATGCTAGCAAACGTATTGAAGGAAGAATATTAAGTTGTTTGTGGTAAGAAATGGGATTTTTTTTGTATACAAATAAAGTATTGTGCTAATGAATGCGTGTTGATAAAATATATAAAATATATGTGCCCTTAATTATGAAAGTGGTCTAAGTCATATATTTCTTTCATCGAGATATTTAATAGATTACATTTGAAGAAATTAAAAAAATATTTTTATATTATGCAACATTTTAACTTATAGTTGTACCAGTGTCGATTAATAGAAGTTTATTTAATATTTATTAAATATTTTTTCAAGTTTATTACAGATTTATTTCATATTTCGATGCAGAAATATATGCATATGACTTAGACCACTTTCATAATTAAGGGCACATATGTATGTATGATTGTAAATACGTATGTATGTATATTCAATGTGCCCAAGTATACATACATGCATATGTATATGTATAAATTCGTTTGCTATGTCGGTATAATGTAAATAAGCGCTTGTTAAAGAGCATTAGTTTTTTATAAATATTTCAAAGGGGATAGGATTGTGTTTGATTTGCTTGTTTGTTTTCTGAATATAATATATATGTAACAAAATGCATAAGATTTAAAGGCTAACATGGTTAATAGGTAATAAGTCGGTTTGTCATAACTTCTATGCTGAGTTTCGAACTTAGTTGAAATTTTTTTTCATTATATTTTTGGAAAAAAATTAATCGGGACAAAAAATAATAATTATTGTTGAATTTTCATAGAAAAAAGGCAAAACTACATACAAGGAAGCATCAAACAAAGTGGACAATCACACCATTTTAATTATTCTAAACTATTTTCTAAGCTCCAATTTTAAAATTATAATTTTTATTTTTAAGGCAGAAATAATTGTTATTTCCTGATTTTTATATTTTAACTGGAAATAATTGTTATTTTCTGATTTTTCTTTTTTCCAGCAGAAATAATTGTTAGTGCTTTCGTTCTGCTAGTGTTTGTCAGAATATTTACAATTAACTTTGTTGTTATTTGTTCCTTAAAAATTATCACATGTAATTTGGCTTAAAGAGAGATACGAACTATAGCCTACTGAAATAATAATTATAGAAATAATTATTTTCCGATTTTTATTTTTTCGAGAATAAATAAAAATCAATTTGTGATTTCTACTTTTTCGAACAGAAATTAAATTAAGTTACATTGTGGGAAAAAATACATATACCTACATACATATGTACATACATACTTTGAACTTATAGGTACATATACGATATACCTAACTACTACGACAGGATCAACGTGTGGATATTCCGTAGCCAAAAAACGAGGTAGCCGCCCAAAGCTGCGAACCGCTATTTTTCACACTTTTTTGATATGGCTGTCAAATGAAAGGGATTTTCCAATGGAAAAATCATGGTGGAATCATGCTGAAAATTTGAACTCATTTACTGATATCTGGCGTTGTTTTATTAAAAACGAATACACATTTTTAACCCTTATACCTACTTATGCATATTTGTATATGTATTCCATACATATTTATAAAATTTTGGTACTTTGTACAAACAGCGATACTATTAAACAATTATTTCAACACTTGTACAGGGTGGGCCAAAAGTTACCATGGGGCTTAAAAGTTTAATAACTTTTTAGTTTATTAATTTTTTTTATTTTGACACGTATGTACATATTTATTAAGTTGAACAGTTTCATGCATAACTAATAGACAATTTTATGGAATCCAACATTATTGGAAACAGTTTAAATCAATAAATACATGTCTGAATCAAACAGTTTTTCCGTAGTAATTCCTGGTTACGCTTCTTTTTGGCACATGGCACACAAGAAATGCCAGATGCAAAATCAGCCTTACAAACTGCAAGAAATGAGCCAGATGGATCACACAAATCTCCAAAGTCTGATTCATTTTCATATATTTTTCCATGAACATAATATATGCTACATGTGATGAAAATTGTGCGCTTAAAAATATAAACTATTTTTTATAAATAAGGCAATTGTTTTAAAAATTAAGCCTTGCAATTATTTATGTATAGATATTTATTAGCGCAATATTGACTTCGGTGTGAATCGATATACTTATGTATATATCTATTTGCAATTGTACAACAATAAAGCATGTATTCGTCCCCTACAATTAAAAAATCGGCAACATTTGGTTTACGTAGATTATTTGCAAGAAAATTGCATGAACACTTCTCCTAGTTTGTTTATATTTTTTCTTTCGATATGTGTATACATATGTACATACATACACATGTTTGCAAATACCAATTTTATACTTGTACGATTTTTACCCAGCGGGAAAAATAAAGAGCAAGGATACCTTCTAGAAGGCCTTTGTACTCCTTCTTTTGGATGTACAAAGTCTACTCGCTCCATTCCACTCTTATATCATTTTTGCCTTTCCATTTCGCCTCTTTTGAAAGCAATTCTGTCTTCAAATTAATCGATTCTACTTTTGGTTTGGTAAAAATACACGCAAAAAATTTTACTCCTCTTCCCCCTTTTTAATAGAAGGGAATGTGGAATGTGTATCTTATCTTTTATGCAAAAGAGTCGCGGCCTTCTCTAAGGCATTCTTTAGCAGTTAGATAAAAATAGTAATTGATTTAATAAGGCCTGAAGTAAGAATATATTCTGAGTTTTCCCGCTGGGTAGTAACGTGCTCGCTTTGTATCAAAGTAGTGGTTGGCGTACACATTGTACATGCATACAATTATAAATACATATACATCTCTACACTTGAAGTAGCAAACTATCCAGTGTTGCCAGAAAATGCTGATGAGAGAATGTTAAATCGGTCAAAAAATTCTGCTAAAATGTTCTACAGAAGAAAAGTATAATGCTAGATTTAAATGTAGAAAAAATTATTGAAATAGCTTTGAATTTCATGTTTATACAAACTCATTAGTATTTACATGTATTTTTATAGCACATACAAACATAAAATAGTTAATGATTGTGGTTTTTTTTAAATGTTATAATAACGTTAAAAAAAGTTTTAACGCACTAATAATCTCAAATTATTATTTTACTTATTCAGTAAAATATTTGTTTATTAAAAATACGTATGTACATTGAAATTGATTATTGAATGGTTAGCTGGATCATATGCGCATTTCACTGTAGATCATCAGGGAACCTTTACCCTGCAATAAATACATGTACATTTATGAGAAAAATCCTCCATACAGAAGAATTTTTTTAAGAAATTAAAATTTTATATATTCAACAAATTCTGCAAGAAAGCATTTAGCAGAATTTTTTGCAAGTTGAATGCTGTTTAACTAATGAAAATGCAAGATCTAGCAGTGAAAATGCTAAAATGGCAACAATGAAACTATCCCAAACGCTTTTTGCTGTCATTGTGGATTATTAGTGCGTTAAAAACTTTTAGACGTAATTGCAACATTTCCTATAAAAATACCTGTAAATACTAATGAGTTTGTATAAACATGAAATTCAAAGCTATTTCAATAATTTTTTCTACATTTAAATCTAGCATTATACTTTTCTTCTATAGAACATTTTAGCAGAATTTTTTGACCGATTTAGCATTATCTCACCATCATTTTCTGGCAACACTGGTTGTTATGTTGAGAACTTATGGATTTTTTTTTAAAGAAATGTTGATACATACATACGAGTACATATACATATGTATATAAATATGCACAAGTAAATATAAATTCGTTTGCTAATGTCTGTATTGTGTATGTATCTATATGTACCTATGTTAAAAAAAGTAAATCCCTTGCTAAAGATCATGGATTTCTTATAAATATTTTAAAGTGGACAAGATTGTTTGTTTGATGTGCTTGTTGTTGTTGTTGGTATTTTCTTTCATTCATGTGTTATTTTTTTTTTAAATAAATTTAGTAAAAAGTACTTCTATGTACTTAATTAAGGTGGTGTTTGTATATAGGCAATCGGCAGGGATTGATTCACTGGCTGAGTTCAATTAATGATGAAGGTACTTATGAACATACATATGTATATATTATTATTATTTTCTAAAATTCTTCAGAAAAACTCCTTTATAGTATATATGTATGTACATACATATGTATGTATGTAAATAGATACATATATATATGTATGTATGGTGTAGTATATGAAAGAAATATTTTTTAATATGTAGGAAAGAAAACATAAAGGTTGAGATGAGAATATGAACTCACGTTCTTCTAGTTTCAGAACGAATGTTTGATTCACATTTTGTTTTATTGGCATTTTGCACTTATTTTAAAGCTCTAAAACTTAGTTTAATTACATACATACATATGTATGTACCTATGTAGGTGCTTATGTACATATGTATATATGTAAATAAGTATGTATGTAATACCTACATGAATGTTTGTATCTAAGTACTCGTATGTATACCTACAATTGCAAATGATAAATTTATTAATGTTTTCCCCAGCAAAAAAAATTAATGCGTTCAAGATTTAATAGTGTTTCATGCTTTCTTTAGCATTTGTGTCTTCGAATGCATTCTAAAGTTCATCGCAAATCGTAATAAAGTTATAGTTTTTGAACTCATCAAAAACGCATGCAATATTACTGGGTAATTAACATTGGAATAAATATCCACACGAAATAGGCATGTATGTAAAACCAGAATTAAATCAACGCTTTGACACATTGTCATAAAACAAGTTTTATCTCCACCAAATAATAAGAGTGCAATAGCTCGGTGGTAGAGAGTGTGTCTTGACAGTCATAACAGCAAAGTTCGTATCCTGGCTGCGACAAGGTTTTTTTTTGTTTTGTGAAAAACGTCATCGAATCAGGGAACTTTTATGGGTTCTAAGCACTCATTCAATGAAGAGCAGTTTTGTTAAATGTGAACCCATGGTCGCCAGTGACACGCCTGTGTTAAAATCTTGCGTTTTGCACCTGAATTGAACCCATGCATTAACTATTTCTTTTGCATGTCTTTTTTGCTGGGTCCGAAAATAACTTAATTATTCGATTGCTAAATAAACTTACCTAAAAAGAAGTGTTGGGTTTTCAAAAAAAAAAAAAAAAAATTGATAACTTTTATATCTAAAGCCAGTTTGTATTCCTGCATTTTATTGGTAGATCTGCAGCAGTAATGTTTAAAAAGTTTATTTTTAATTTAAATTTTCTTAGGTATTATAAGAAATTTCAACGGAACATAGTAGGCTAGTAGGTTATTTGCAACTTAACAAGCTACATATGTACATATCGCTCATTTTCTAAAAAAAAACATTATATATGTATATCAAAAAAAATGGGATTTTTGGGTTAATGATGCAAAATCCTCATATTGGTATTCATATTGTGTAAAAATTTTATACCATATATTGTATACTTAACTATCGAGAGACAAATAAAATTATCATTTTCCATTAAGTTGTGTGTAAATTGAAAACTTTAAAGTTTAAAATAAACTAGTTTTTTTTGTTTAATAAACGAGCGATATGTATGACATTATATTGAGGGGTAACAAAAACTTTTTTTGAAGTGAGTCGCTCCAATGTACATATTTTAAAAAATTTATCGGAAGAGTAAATGAAAAAAGTTTTATAAACTAAAATATATTGTGTATATGTATATAAAAACACATATTTTTTAACCCTTATACCCATGAATATTGCTGCAAAGTGCCTATATTTCAGTTTCACTTGACTTAATTCATACGGGCCTGTTCTGCAAATCACGACATGTAAAAACACGATGATTTTAAAAAACTAATGAAAGCTAAATAATTGCTTTTTTAAATTGCACGATTGAAAGCGTTGGAAGTTGGAAGAAAATATTCTATTATAAATGACAAAAACTTAAAATACAATAAAAACCCATCAGGGCAGCTATTAGTGGTATACTTTTGAAATCACGTGATTTGAAATCACCATGATTTTCAGCACAGGCCCGATAAATTTGAAAGTATCTATTTATACAAGTTCGCTGTTGAGCACACACAGCCATGTTAACAAGGCAAGCGTCAGTTATAGAATATATTGTCCGCAAGATGCATTTAAAATGCAGTTTTGCGCTGAATATTGCAGTTTAATTAGTAATAGATACAAAAGTTTTCTCATAAAATTACGCATGTCTACGTATCTACATATATACACATACGTACATATGCACGCATGTCTTTTCTCTACATTTTATGATTTGTGAAGGGTATATAAGATTCGGCACAGCCGAATATAGCACTCTTACTTGTTAAACTTTATTTTGGTATGGTCTACTGCATAATATTATTTTTTTATTTTTTCAAAATAAATATTTGCATTTTTATTTAAAATTTCTCTCCTTTCCTACCATTAAACTTATGAATATCGCTATGAAAAGCATCATAATGTCTTTTAATAGCATATTCCTATTTTTCCTTAAATCTTTGATAACATAAAAGGCATTGTATGTTACCAAATGCGTTATTTATAATAAAATATTTTTCGCATATCATAAATTTGTGTTTGCTGGACAAATATTCTAGAAAAATATATGTTAGCATCCGCCTCATGCGCATTCGTCGCTGTCTCATCGACGACTAAATTAAAGAGGGTAAGAATACGTGTGAATTCTCTCAGCACAATTGTGCAAAGAAACGCGCATCAATGGCCTACGCACAATTGATCATCAGTTCCATGATACAATTATACAAGGTACTTGCACGACTACAACAAAATTGCAACACCAAGAAACACACGCATTTTGTTGGTAGAAACAATCAGAATTTAGTCAAAAACAGATGTCTTTTGTTGTTAAAAATAACAATTACAGGGTAACTAAAGTACAATTGCAGACGCGGCATTCATAAATGATTATAGTCATTCAGTGTTGCCAATATGTGTATAATATACAGAGTGTGTAATTTCTACTCACATGTGTAGGCCTATAATTAGATTCATGTATAATCTGTGTGTAATTCTACTTTGACTTATATTTTTGTTTAATTTTGTTTTAATTTTAACCTACACAAAGGATGTGTAGTGTAATTTTCTTCAATGTGCAATTGGAGACACAGCCATATGCAAATTCATTGGCAACACTGTAATCATTTTATTCACACACATGCACTAACATTTTTGCGGCTTGTAAACAAAGTTTGACAAGTTTCTGCATTGTACACATTACCAGGCTGGGCTTGTGCAAGTACCTTGTATAATTGTATCATGATCAGTTCATTTTACACAATTGTTAAACTTTATATGCTTGGAATATGACAGTTTCATAAAAGCATGCAATCTTTATATGTTTGTTCACAAAACTCATGTATGGAAATATATATGTATACAACACACATGCATAAAAGTATACTGAAAACTGTCGTGAGGAACATTGTAACTTTAACTCATTTTCCAAAAGTGGCATTCATTTTGTTAAAATGATACAAAGGGATAAAATAAAAAAGGGTCGTAAAAAGTGTCATTGGCACGAAAAACGGTCAAAAGAGAGACTTTAGTGTCACAACGGCAAAGTTGATTGACCGCATTATTAATCTCTTTATTTTGCTTGTTTGTCAGCGATGCCAACTATTTATAACCCAAACGCGCTATTCCCCTTCGCAAAACGCGCTAAGTTACTGCTTTCTCAACTGCTTACAGCCAAAACGCGCTAAATTAAATTTTAATAAAAGTCGATGTATGTACATTAGTAAATACAATTAATTTTTTTTTAGTAGCTCTTTTCAGACTTTATAATATTGTTTCTTCGAAATTATATCCTAAATCACTAAAATCATTTAATACAGAATCAGAATTGCCTTCCAAGTAATCAAAATCCTTAGTTTTTATTTTTATTTTATTTGTCAAACTTTGTACCAACTTACATATATAAATTGTCGAATAGTTTTGCGATTCAAATGCTTTTTGTACTTCTGCTAGAATATATGCTTAATAAGTTGGGAAAGGATTTTCATATAAATACATGTTTTTTGTCGTTGGTCGTAGTTCAATGTAAATAAAATATCTTTGCGAATCAACAAATTTGTGACAAAATGGCATCGATTTGTTATTGCATATTTTTGCATATTTTAAAATAAATACATATTTTTGCATATTTTATTATAAATGTATATTTTTGATAATTTTTTTAATTTTTTCATACTATAAAACTAATTTTGGTGTTTTTTGATTAGTTGCAAAGTATTTTTGCAGTTTTTACGACTGTGTAAGAACAAAACAGAGAAAAACAAAAACACTTTCAACTGGGATGAAAACTCAAATCATTTGAAAAATTCAAGAAAAAAACAAACTAAAGCATGGGATTAAAGCCCTTTGATGGGGAGCGTGGTTGAATGCTGTCGAATACTATATTTATATTAACAAAGTTAAAGAAATTTTAAATTAAAAAAAAAATAAGCACTGAATTGATATTTGTGCACTCAGAGAATGGCTTTCGTGTTGACACTATAGCCCAATCCAACTGTTTTGATTTTTTAACATCTCAATTTGAATTAATTGAAGATGCGGGAAAAAAATGTTGTGCTCTGAAAGACAGAATAAGTGAAGAAATTAAAAATAAATTAGCTAAAGTTTTACAAACAAATTATGGACTTAAAAAATTCAACAACTTGCATCAACATTTTATAGTTCGAACAGTTAAAATTTAGAAACTGAAGATTCCACAAACGAACTGGCAGCACTTTAATATGCACTAATAACTTTTGCTAACGTGGAATGTTAATTTTTACAAATAAAATGATTTTTTCCAAAAATAAAATCGGCAAAGATTTACCTTTGACAATTTACAAAAACACTCATTCATTTACGTAAATAAAAGTTCTTCTTAACTTTATTTTGTATTCCATATGATTTGACAAAATGTTTGTTAAGAAATCAATGAAGCTGATTTTTTTAAGTTTTTATGTTATTAAATGTTGAAAAAATAGTTAATAAATGCATATTTTATTAGTTTTTAACACATATTTTTATATTTTTAATGTATATTTTATGTACATAAACGCGATTTTAAATGCATGAAAATCCTTTCCTTATTAATAAGTTATATAATTTTTTTTGGTCACGAGTACGAGGATATATTTTTAGTTGTGAAAATTCAAAATACTTTCCATTTACAGTATTAAATGGAAAGGGAATTTTATTTGCGACAGCTGAATCATTAACCAATTTAAAAAAAATTATGAGTTTTCACTACTAGAAAATTGTTAAATTTATGCAAAAAAAAAAGTAAAAAAAATATTGAACTGAAATGATGATGACTTTATTCAAAACGCGCTAATTTAGCGCTTTTTTTAGTAAACGCGCTAAGACGAAAAAAGCGCGTTTGGCATAGTTAAAACGCGCTAAATATAGCGCGAAACATTTTGTTAATCTCTTTTTTTAGTGAGAGAGTAAACAAAATTATTAAAATTCACAACTTGAAAGCATACATATGTAAAAATACGTTTATAAATGATTTATTTGGGCATTATTTGTGTTTTTCCAAATAAAAGAACCATGATACAACTATACAAGTGTACTTGCACAAGCCCAGCCTGTTAATGTATACAATGCAGAAAGTTGTCAAACTTTGTTTACAAGCTGCAAAAATGTTAGTGTATGTGTGTGAATAAAATGATTACAGTGTTGCCAATGAATTTGCACATTGAAGAAAATTACACTACACATGCTCTGTGTAGATTAAAATTAAAACAAAATTAAATAAAAATAGAACCCAAAGTAGAATTACACACATATTATACATGAATCTCATTACATGGTCTACAGATGAGAGTAAATATTACACACTGTGTATTACATACATATTGGCAACACTGAATGACTATAATCATGCATGAATGCCGCCTCTGCAATTGTACTTGTTATTTTTAAAAACAAAAGACATCTGCTTCTGACAATTATAGGTATGTTTCTACCAACAAAATACGTGTGTTTCTTGGTGTTGCAATTTTGTTGTAGTCGTGCAAGTACCTTGTATAATTGTATCATGAAAAGAACTATAAAATACAAGCTTGTGTACTCGTATATAAATTTTGTTATAACGGAGTATTAACCATGTTTTTATGTAAACTGCATTCTGTGTTGCAAGAGAAAGATTTTTAGTGCAAGTTCAACTGCGTTCATAATATATACTTTTTCCCCGGGGAGTTTTTCTATTCCCGCATTTGGTAAAAAAAAAGGAAAAAACAAATTAATGGTAGGAGAAAAGGGAAAAGTGAGAAAACTCGTGCGGAATTTTTGTTTATGATTGAGGTAGTTTACACGGGCATAATTATGCTGGCACAACACACCAGTTTGTTGGCAAATTCGGTGAAGAGAGTGGTTTTGTATTTGGCATCATTTTTCAACCAGCTTCAACCCCGCATTAGCAGCACAAAACTAATACATATGCACATGCGAAATCACAGGTTCGGCGTTTTTTTTTAAACAGAGCGTATTTAGTTTTTAGTTGACCATCGTCGTGGAAACATGAATTTGAAAGAAGAAGAACAGAACTAAGGTTCAAAAAAATTGTTTAATTTAACCATTTTTTTTTAAGTTTAATAATAGTTTTTATGTTTCATCGAAGTTATTTCAAAAATGTTTATTTACTTCCTTGTTTTTTCGTGTTGAATAAATCATATGGAAATAACATGAACAAGATTTTATTTAATTCTTATAAAAAGAAGTTACAAAATATAATTATGGATAGTATAACTATTTAGAACTATTAACATATCTGCACATGAATTCATAAAAGATATTAAAAACAATTTCTTAATTTTAATTTTTAGTAAATGGATATGAATTTATTAAAAAAATATTTACTCCCTTATTTTTAAAAAATATTTGATGGTTATTCAAAGCTTAAATAACGTATTTTGTATGGAAATATTAATTAATTAATAAGCTAAATAAGTATTAAATATTTTTTATGAATAAGGCAGTTTATTATTAAATAAATAAACACGATAGTATTACCAAAGGGTAGTAAAACCCTATACTCAGTTTCATGAATTTGGTGATCAATTTTTTTTATGGGCCTCCAAAGATTTAGAAAATATGTGCGCCCTAAGAAAATTGTGTTCTCAGTTTTTGGCCAACACCTTATTCGGCTAGCTCTAAACTATATATATGGTAATGATGTAGATCAGAGTCTACCGAACAAATCTTGTTAACATCTTATACCCAAAAAATAGTTATTTCGTACACTTTTTCGTTGCAAGTAAAAAAATTGTTTTCACTTTTAAGAATAACTTATAGGGACTCCTGATTTTTTGCTATCAATATTGACAAAGTTGTAGCTTGATCCAAAAAGATCTCCTTTTCTTTATTTTTTATCTTCTTCCAGAATTAATGAGCCAGCTTCCAAATTACAGGCTATTGAAATTCCTCCTAAAATAATTGCCAATTCTTCATCATTTATTATCGCCATATTTCCTCCGCGTATGTTTCGAAATGTATATAACGAAAGTCAAACGTCAAATTAATAAAAAAAAACACTAACACACACAAAGCTGTGTATACGTATACATTTTATGTCAGATGAATTAGTCCCGTGTAATTTGGAAAAGAACAAAAATTGTGCGGCTTAAAAATTGTTCTCGTGTAAACTACCTCATTGGGCTGATTATTAAAAACCGAGAGGAAAAATTAGTTAAAAAAGTTACGTTTTTATACATACATATGTATGTATGTATGTACACACAAAAAAGTAATATGAATGAGTTTGTAATATTAATTAAAATATTTGTAATATTAATTAAAAAATTAATTAAATTTTCACCTATAAACAATTTGATAATATCAATTAAGTTTTTCCACTCAATTTAATTAATACAATTAAAAATTTAATTGAATCAATTAATATGTCATTGATTTCTTTTAAAATACTCGTAGTCATTCAAAAACAGCAGATAAACCCACTTTTTAGCTTGTAGACGGTACTTTTTTACTTTTGATAAAAGAACAAGTAGAAAAATATCTTTCGCAAATGTTGATGTTAGTGATACCGATAAAAAAAGGATTAAAAAGCATATCCAGTATGTGTGTTCTTTTCTTTGATATACAAATAATTTAAATCAACCTCAAAATTGTTGACGATTTTTATATTAGTACAATTTTTTACTTTATTGATACAAATTTTTAGATCAGCTAATAAAACATTGTCAGTTACTTCAGAAATTATATCTAATACTTCATCGTACTTGAGATTATTTGCGAAATTTTAATTGCAATACAATCGCGAAATCAAAGTATTTACGTACTCTTTTTTTAGCTTTTGTTGCATATTTTAAAAATTTATTATTCGAAAGCTTAGGAATATTATTTATTTATTTATTTATAACAATAACCAACCGATCCCATAGGGCTTTTGATTAGATCTGTAGAAAAGCAGTTGTTTTTTAAACTATTTACCAGGAATTATAAGACACCTTCTGATTCCATTAAGGAGGCATTATCTTTTCAAATCCAAAAAAAAAACAAAAGATGCGATTGGCGAACATATACAAACATGCTTACACGAGTATTTATAATTTGGAGTAATTTGATTACTTAACATCATATTGTTAACAAATTAAAAAGTTATGAAATGTAAAATACTTTTTATACAAAGTAATTAAAGAAATTGTTCGAATATTCAAATATTCTACAAAATGATTCGAATAATTTTTGTTCGAATATTGGAATAATTTTTTTTCGAATGACAACACTAGTCAAGACGTTATATGGTGTATTATTTGAAAATCTCTTAAAGATAAGAACATTGATTTCCCCCACCAAATTATATATGTACACCCAAAAGCCGGAATATTTATTTCAAAAGATTAGATTTGCGAGACCCTTAAGAGGTAAAAATATAATAATACCGAAATATCAATGTCAGGTCTCTAAATGACATATCTTTTTACATGCTGTTCGCATTTGGAATGTCCTTACACATCATCAAGAAATTAACAGCAATGCAACAAATTTCAAAAACTTTTTTTTAATTACTTTGAGTAGATCATCACTAAAGGTTTTATAGATACGTATATATAAATGTCTTTATGTTTGAAAATTTTATATTGTATCTAAATTTTGTATATAAATTTAAAAATTATTTATATAAATTATTTGATTTATTCGGTTTTTTTTTATATTTATTAAATATTAATCTTTCCTGGAGAGTTTATTGTACACAATACAACCGTGCATTATAAGTGTAAGAATAATTAATAATAATATTAACTATTCCTGAAACTATCCTACACAGAAAAAAGTATTCACCAATTAATGTTTTCAATTAATAATTTAATTGATTCAATTAAATTTTTAATTGTATTAATTAACTTGAGTGGAAAAACTTAATTGATATTATCAAATTGTTTATAGGTGAAAATTTAATTAATTTTTTAATTAATATTACAAATATTTTAATTAATATTACAAACACATTGATATTACTTTTTGTGTGTACAATTTCTTATGTTTTTGAAAACGCCCCATATGTTTGTTGTAAATTCCATGCGAAATAAGTGCCACCTATCTTATTTTGCATGAAAACTTAAAATGTTGAAGATATATTTCATACGTATTGTTTCATAATATTGTTTACATGTCAAATTTTTCGTATGAAATAATCAATGTTGCTCAACATTTTTCACAAATATGAACAGAGTATTATCCTATAAGCAAAGTACTATAACCATAGTGCTATAAGCACTGAAGATACATTTCATACGTTTTTCTCAAGATAAACAGAGTACTATTTCTGCAACATTTTTTCATGAAAAATTCGTGCCAATGTGTTGATATGTATTTTGAGGGCATTTCATGTGAAATGTGGAACAGAGTACAGGCGACTCCGCTTTACTGGAAATAACCAAA
The DNA here is from genome assembly GCA_936439885.1 of Nowickia ferox. NCBI lineage: Eukaryota > Metazoa > Arthropoda > Insecta > Diptera > Tachinidae > Nowickia > Nowickia ferox. The sequence goes on from OW387027.1 coordinate 38,028,917, forward strand.
ACCAAATATTTTTTTTCAGTTATCCGATTTTTTCTCTAAAACGTAGTTCGGATTACTGAAATTTGTTACAGTTAAGCGTACTGCTTAAATAAATGACAATATAATAGAAAAATACAATAAAGTACGTAAGAGCGAAAAGGACAAATACATTTTGCCATTTAATTTTTTAACGGACAAAACATGCACAATTTTTTCAGCCTTAAGTTATGCAATCGATTTCTAAGGCCGGGTTTACATCTGTGTGCCATGTGCCACACATGCGTAAAAAAACGTAACCACTAATTACTAATGAAAAACTGTTTGATTCAGACACGGATTTATTAAGTTAAATAGTTTCATACATAACTAATAGGCAATTTTATAGAATCCAACATGATTGGAAACAGTTTAAATCGATAAATACATGTCTGAATCAAATAGTTTTTCATTAGTAATTAGTGGTTACGCTTTTTTGGGCACATGGCACACAATAAATGCCAGATGTAAACTCAGCCTAATAAATAAATTTGTCATTGTTTATTTTTTCCGTAAAACGAAGTAAGGGCCAGTCCCACGATGTCACCAACGTTCGACTTGTCGCACAGTTACATTGCAAACAACAACAAAATTTTAAAATTGGTTTTTGTTTTGAATGTAAGGGCCAGTCCCACAATGTCACCAACGTTCGACTCGTCGCACAGTTACATTGCAAACAACAACAAAATTTTAAAATTTGTTTTTTTTTAATGTAAGTGTGCGACGAGTCGAACGTTGGTGACATCGTGGGACAGGCCCTAAGTTTCATACAAAACGTTGTGGGCTTGCTTTTGGTTTTTAGTAATACGATATTTTCAATAAAGCGATGTTTCGCTAAAGCGAAGTGAATAAGACTAGCTGCGTTTAAAATCAGTGCGGGGATTTGAATCACTTTCAGTAATCCGATTTTTTTCAGTAAAGCGTGTTGCGCTAAAGCTAAAGTAGCTCGAAACCAAGGAATCGTAACACAAACAGTGTAAATTGAAGCATAAAAGGGCTTTTCTCACATAAGTGTTTCTGTATCCTTATTTTGCGAGAACTATCTGTCATTTGAATAAATTTCCAGCAATTATTGGAAGGATGTGAGAAAAAGTGTTTCTGTAACAATGTTTTGAGAAAAGTTTCTCGCAAGAACTGTCAAAACAAATCTAAACAAACTATTTGAAAATTCACAATTATGAGCCCGTGACTGTGGGACGGTTTACAAGAGGAACTTCCTTAGACTTAGTGAAATCCTTACCAGGATTTGGCGACGGCCAAAATTACGCGGCATGGAGAAAAGCGGTCCATTTTGCTATGAATTAGTATACTGATTCATATCGGGTAAAAATTATTTGCTGGGATTTGTGTAAGTTTCTAAGCCAACTACGCTTATTTTTCTTTTGTTAAAGTCTGTGCATAACATAAGAGGTTTGTGACTGTTCAAAATGTGGTTGAGGTCTACTGATGATTTGGCTAAGCACCAATAAAATATATAGACAATGCAACAGAAAATAAACAACAGAAAATATAAGAAACACAAAGAAAAAATTATATACAATATCAAAATCAAATTTGTTAAAAAAAACTTAATATATTCTAAATATTAATGATAATTTAATTAATTTTATAATAGTCACACTGTTACTAAAAGCAAGTAAAAGGCTAATGAAAACGAGAACATGACACATAAAACTCTCACATGAAAAAAAGCCAAACAAAACAGTACTACTGAGCCAAAACAGCTCAGTAAAATAACCGGCTCACTTCGTTCATTTGACTGATTCGTTCAATTGTACACGTTCGTTCATGGACGACAAAGCTCTAGTATATAACTAGTTAGGCCGGGTCGATTTGTATGGATTAAAAAAATAATCTAAGGTAGCTCGTGAAAAAATTAAAAGCAGGAGGAAGAAAAGTAGCATTTATTTCTATTTGATAAATTTTTAATTTAAAAAAAATGGTTTTTCTAAAGAGGAAATACATTTTTATGTCAAGAGGCGGGGTAAAGGGATTGATTTTAGACACATGGTTTAGACACATGGTTTTCTCGGAGAATTTTTTCAGAATTTCGTGCAAATTACGTTTTTGCTATACGATATAAAATATATTGCAATTTTTTTTCAGTACATATACTCGTATATGTCTTGCGTTGGTTCAAAAGAGTTTCCCCATTTTGTTCTTTGCCTTCCCTTGCGAAAAATATTAACGCGATGGTACCAGACAATTTAATCCTCATTTCAGTTTTTGCTAATTTTAATTAGCTGAAAACTCTTTCTATTGAACAGTTCAAAAATGGCAGAATAATAAGGAAAGTTATTACTGTTTTTAAACTAAAAAACTTTAGCCCATTTGATTTCAATATACAAATTGTCGTAAAGGTTGTGCTCATTAGAATCTAACAAGAAGTAAAAAGATCAAAAAACCCGATTGCGACCAATTTTGAGGGGTTCAATATCCTAAACGGTCATTCGAAATGAAAAATCATAAGAGAAACCTAAAAATGATTTTAAAATACCTGTCGAATGATACCCATTTTGACATAGTTCACCGACTTTTTATTTTTTCGTATTCACAAAATGGCGTCTGACAAATCGATTGACATAAAAATCATTAAAATCGGTCCACGCGTTCGGTTTATATAAGGCCGCAAAGAAAGACATATACATACATAGGCTGATAAACACAATACCAATAGTGGTTAGCCAAATCAACAATAATGTTTTGTTGATTTGGCTAACCACTTCACATACAAATTTCGAACATTGCTATAAATTTTAATCTGGACATCTGAACAAACGGAAATCGATTTATGAGCTAATAAACCAATATATATTTCATTTTGTGAGATGAAAAATTCAGTATTGGTAGGATCAATCAACTATACAATCGCTTCTTTTAAAACATTGGTTTTAATATAATTTGACATGTACACATTTAACAGCTTATTAATTTAGCTTTTTAATTTGTACAAAATCGGAGATTCGGATTGAAATTGAAATCTGTTCATTTCGAAGGATTTTGAAATACCTAAGAAAAGATCTCAGTTTTAAATAAAAGATTATAATTATGTTAGGAACACAATTGGGACGAACGACGAATTTTTCGGTGCGAACTTTCGTCATAAAAAATAAAACACATTTGTGTATATGAAAATGAACACAACACCATCGTCGAACGAAATACGTCGTAAGTGACGAACACTGAGATTTATTTCTGTTTTGTACGCCGACGAAGGACACGAAAAAACAATTTTCTGTTTCTCTTTGTACACACAACAAACCAACTTTAGAAATTATAAGAGCAGAATTCGGTGAGTAAATTCGTCGCTATTGTGCTTCACACGACGAATTTACGCAGCGAACGCTTATCGAAGAATTCGACGATGTGGAAATTCGTTGTTCGTCCCAGTTGTGTTCCTAGCATTAGGCGAAAAAGTAACACAGCTGTGCTATCAACAATATCTGTATTAATACCTTTTTATAGCAAACAGGACACAAATAGTGTGTACATACATAATAATAATAAAGTATACATACACACAAAAAGTAATATGAATGTGTTTGTAATATTAATTAAAATATTTGTAATATTAATTAAAAAATTAATTAAATTTTCACCTATAAACAATTTGATAATATCAATTAAGTTTTTCCACTCAAGTTAATTAATACAATTAAAAATTTAATTGAATCAATTAAATTATTAATTGAAAACATTAATTGGTGAATACTTTTTTCTGTGTAGTGTTGTGAAACAAAAACCGAAACAAACCATTAAAAGAATATACAAATATTTGGTTGTAAATTTACGGAAATACATTTTAAATTAAATGAAATACATTTTAAATTAAATGAAAACGTTTTAGTTGCATATGAACCAACATTAAGGCGAAATTAAACAAAAAAATTTATGGTCCAAAAATAGTTCAAGAAAAATTTAATCTACCATGGTTCAAACTAAGTTGTATAAAGGAACTGGATTTTTAGTCAGTGTTGGTTTTATTTACGCACCTCATCGTACTAGGCTTGATGGAGAAAAAGCTTCTTAACTTTTATTTTTGAAGTAAAACATTGCTCTTTTTACGTTAAGAAAAGTATTTCAACTTTTTTAATATTAATTGTTCAAGAAGTTTGTATTGAATTAATTGTTATTGAATTTAAGTAACTTTCTTTTTCTAGTTATTACAAACTAATATACAAATATTTTTATGACATTTTTTTTATTTTATTTAGGATTTATGCATTTAATTATTTTATTATTGGGAAAAAATTATGTTATCGACAAATACCGTGCATGAAATGTGTCGAAATTTCCTTAAGCAGTCGTTGAGGAAAGTATGCTCTGCGAAAAGTTTGTCAACTGTTAAATGTGTACATTTGTCTTATGGTATGTATATACATATATGCACAACATCATTATATAAATCGTATCAATCATACCTCGAACTATCACCAAAAGAAGGAAGTGTAAGCAGTGCACCTGGTGCAGTATTCCATACTATACTATTCCGCTCTGGATAATCTGGCAAACGTTCTCGTATAATCTAAAAAGAAATCAATAATAAAAATATTTGTTAGACTAAAATAAATATCTTTACAGTATGTATGTATATATATTAGAAATGAGCACTAATGTAATTTTTTAATCATTTTGCTCTTTGTGAACGTGATTTCTAAATCGCTGTTCTATTTTATTTTGAAATACTAATAAGAACAGCGACAAAAACAATTAGCGATCAACCCCATCCAAATATTGAAAATTGTCGTATAAGAGGCAGAGAGACAATCCCCTTTATTGTGATTGGCGATATAAGTAAATAAAATTAATGTAAATAAAATGTGGTAGCTTCATTTAGTGTAAAGTAAGCATACGAGAACATTCGCAGTTTGTATGAAGAGTTGTATGATAAATTCAGTCACAGTTGTGATTTTTCAATCGCTGTGAGAAAGTAACTGATTCCGAAATATCGTAATTATTTTTTAAGTCTGGTCAGGCTTATGTTGTAATGTATTAAAAGTGTAATGCACAAGCGTTTAGTGATCAAAGTATATTGATAATTTATTTAACAATTTCTTTAGCTTATATACTAACAATGAGAAGTTCGCTTTTCTTATTTTTACTTATTCTAATATACATACATTCATACATTTTGAATTACATTGTATTATACATTGCACCAGGCTGTGTGTGTGCTTTTTATATGTATTTGAAGTTCAGTGCCATTTCGTTTTAGTCATAATAACAATTCATTCAAGTCAGCATAATTCAAACTATTTAGCAATAGTGAGCGTTGATCGTAAATTATAAGGATATTATATTACCGAAATTCGAGCGTTTATGACTAAGTGTGCTTGCAAGAAAATCGTTACTGACCTATCTCAAGAAGTTATTTTGAATTGTTTGCATAGTCCATATTTACACTATGCAAGTCTTATTGCTAAGCTGATTAGTTTGATGGAGAGAGAGACGAGGAGAACAGTAGTTTCTTTTCCCTTCGTCTCTCTTTCCTTACAAACTAATCAGCTTAGCAATAAGACTTGCATAGTGTCAATATGGACATACTCTTGAATATTCTTGTTGATTATGAATATCATGTTGCTGCGACTGTTTGGTGAGGTTCATGCATAGTATGTCATACTATGTATACACTACAATGTGTGGTGTATAGCCTTTTTCTTCTCGCTCGCACTGGTTCACTTCAGTGCAGCCAGATTAGGGGATTAGTCCCCAAAATGGGGAATTCACATCTCATTTGGGGACAGAATTTCATGGGGAGGGATTTGGAGACATTTCATTTTAAGCTCTAACCTCAGTTTTTCTTACATTTTATCTTAATACAATATTTAAGTTTTATGCGTTTTCTTATAATTTTACAGATTATTTAAAAAAAGCCACATATTGAATTTAATTGAACTATAGTGAATTTTAATCAGAAATAATTTCTTAATCGGGCTTACGTTCAGTATTTTTTAATTAGGAAAAAGATAAATATGTTACCAACTCAGTAAATACATAGGAAAAATTCTGAAATTCACAACCTACTGCAGATTGTATTAACTACACATATGATAGTTGTGAACGGCCTGTTGTAAGTGTTGCTAGATCTTTAAAAATGTCAAACATTTAAAAAGAAGAAGAGAAAGAATGAAAATAACGTAAATACTAAAATAACGAAAATAGTTTTAAATTAATAAAATAAAATAAAAAGAAACAAAAATTCTACATTATGCGAAAAATATACTGCAGATATGTTAATAGTGGATTCGAGTGAGTAAGATATAAAGAAACCTACAATTTCATACAAAAACAAAAAGTTTCAGGTGATTCTGAAGAAGACAATCACCCTTATTCTAGCTTACTTCCAATTTTGCAACTTCTCGCGAATTTTTGCAAACTTCGCGACAAAAGCGACTTTTTGCATGCTTTCAGCCTTTTAAAAGTTTTGAAGATTTTAAAAAATAATTGGACTTTGTTACCATCCTGCTGTCAGTAATTGTTTGCGAATTTTCCCGATTTTTATTGAATTTTTTGCATTTCTTACAGTTTTGGCGATTTTTAGTCAATAGTATGGCTTGTTTAAAATTTTGCAACTTCGATATTAGACTTTGTTATCATCCAGTTGTTAGTAAGTCTTTGTGAGTTTTCATCGTTTCCGCGATTTTTACCGAATTTTTTGCATTCCTTACAGTTTTGGCGATTTTTAATCAATATTATGGCTTGTTTAAAATTATGCAACTTCTCATGATTTTTTGCAAAGTTCGCGATAAAAGCGACTTTTTCCATATCTTCAGCTTTCTGGCAGTTTTTCGGGTTTCTAAAAAATATTAGACTTTGTTATCATCCCGCTATTAATAAGTTTTTGCAAATTTATGTAATTTTTGCCGAATTTTTTGCATTCCTTACAGTTTGATTTTTGGCAAAGTTCGCAATAATAGCGACTTTTTGTGTGGTTTTTTTGCGTTTTAAGAGTTTTTAAGATTTTAAAACATTATTAGACTTTGTTATCATCCTGCTGTTAGTAGCTTTTTGCCAATTTTCGTCATTTCGCGTATTTTGTTTATTTATATACATACATAATTGCACTAATTTTTATTAACTTAATAAAGAAAAATTAAGGTAAGTGTAATTAAAAAACATTTGCACTTTTATAAGTTTATGATTTCCTGATGCCATTCGACGACATTCAATAAACATTGGGAAAAATATTGTAGGTGTCGTAGCAAATGTTTCTATGGAAATTACCAACAACATTTTTACAACTATTGTACTGCAGAATTTCTACAGGTTGCGAATTGAACAATAATATCAAACAAATACAACATCAAAAAATCAGCTGCAAAGTATAAATAAAGTTAGATGAAAAAGATATTTTAATATCCTTGGACCTAGTTTCCCTCTTCACAAATATACCAATACACACTGCTATAGACAATATAATGAGCAAATGGGAAAAAATAAAAACAACCACTTTCCAAATTTCTGGATATCTTAAAATTTTGTTTGTATGACAACTACTTTATGTATGCAAAAAATCTATGTTAAGTAAAGTTGTATCCTAAAAAAATTATTATATCAAAATTCTAAAGTAGGCACCTATGTTTGTTAAGAATACTTTAAGTTGATATTTCCAAAATGTGTATTTACCTACAAATATCCGAATTTTAATAGATTACTGATTGCCTAAAAGTATTCAAAATTTAATGGGTTATTTTTTGCTTAAAAATATGCAAAATTTTTTAAATTAATTTTTGCCTAAAATTATTCCAAAGTTAATTGGCAATTTTTTCTAATAAAAATAAATAGATTTTTGTAATAAAATTATAAAACTTGTATCTTTTTTTGGGATTATTCAACTGATTCGAAATACATAGCAAAATCCATAAAAAAAATTTAAAATAAATACAATTAAACAAAAATGTTTTAGTGATGAACATACAATCAAAACAAATCGAAAAAAGCTGGATATTCAAATACTCATTTCATTCGAATAAAATAAATTGTGATACTTTTTCTTTGTTCATCATATTTTTTACATTTACTTCGTAAATATGTTTATCTGTTTTCCTACCATGTCGAAGCTCATATTTTTTAAATTAGGTTGCTTTACTTCAAGATAATAAAAATTTATTTAATAAAATAAAAAATTATTTGAATACTCGAATGAAATTGTATTCGATTTTGTACATCACAAGCTGTGAAGTGGTTGTTGAACACAGTGATGTTACCAGTATTTATTATTAAATCACAAAACAATTAAAGTTGTCTTTTGCATATAATTTCTTAACAAAGCAAAGTTAGCCTTAAAATGCTTAGCAACTACTATGAACTTTAAAGCTAAAGTAAAATATTTTTTTGCATAAGGGGGATAATATATAATTGTGCTAGAAAGCTTACTGGACGTAGCAATAGCTGAACTTCAAAACAAAAACATTCACATAAAATACATAGCAAAAGATGTTGATGACTTTTTAGCTATTATAAAAATTGACGACAAAGGTGACATTCTAAAAACATTTCATGGATATCATCCAAAATTAAAATTCAATATCGAAGTGGAAAGAAAAAAAGAAATTGTATATATCGACACTAAATTATATAGAAACGCAGAGAAAATAAAGTTTGATTGGTATGCAAACGATATATCAAAAATTTCTTCGTAGTGTACTACATATCAGTGACCAAAGCATATTTATATAAAGTATATGCAGGTCTGCAACAACTAAGAAAGTACAAAAACAACAGGCGATTTGTTTGTGTAAGAATAATGGATGAATGTCAAAAACAGATGCATACAACCAGACCTGGGCAACTTGCATCACTTTTGCATAAGCACTGATTGAAAAATAAAAATTTTAGTGCAAATTTAAATTTAATGCTTGTAGTGCACTATTTTTTTCACTTCAATAAAATCTCTTAAAAGTAATGGATTAATATTGCATTAGCATAGCGAAAAATGCACTGATTTTGTATTGATGTGCTTAGTCATCATGAAGTAATGCAATATTATTGCATTATCAAATATTGTACACAGTAATATTGATTAAAACGTTAACCTATTTTATCAGATAGCACAAATAATAAAATAAAAAATACAGTAAAGTTCATTGAGGGCACCTTTATAAGTATGTACGTACAAATTAAAGAAAAGGAAAACTGTCAATATAAACACAAACTAGATTTCAGAACCAATTGAAAAAATTAAAAAGTTTCATACCTCAAGTACGTTGCATCTCGACCTTATATAGAAAACCGTGCAATTGACAAAATATCAGAACTTAGGTTTTCATTTATTGTAGTTATATCTTAAAAAATGGTGATTTTATAAACGAAAAATACTACCGCTTGGAACAATTACATCTCTCGAAAAAAATTATAAAAAACGTAGTGATATGATTTTTCGTCTTGGGTGTACATAGGAAAAAATTTATATATTTATGTATGTACGTATGTTTTTATGTACATATGTACACATTTACGTTTTATTTTGCACTATAATGCAATAATACTTTTCATAATGTGTGAAGTGGTGAAAAAATAGTGAAATAAAAGTAACAATGCAATATTCATAAATTACTTTGAAGGGATTTTAGTTTAATGAAAAAAAATGCACTAATATTATAAAAGTTAGTGCTAATGTAATAAATTTGTATTTTCATTGATTTGGTTTAGTATGGTAAAATGGTCAATGCGTTTGCTTATTTAATGCAATAGTCCCAGATCTGCATACAACAAAAAGGATATGTATGGATAGACAAAACCAAAGTAAATTTATGAATTGATAAACCTTTAATATGTGAAATAAGTATAATAAAATATTAAATAATTAAATATAATTATTTTTAAATGTTTTGTAACACATTTTTTAAGTAAAAATTTATTTAAACTTTTTCACATACGTTTTCAGTATACACAATTGTGTATAACAAAGCAAAAGAAAACAAAATGGCGTACGAACATTGTAAACAACTTTTGACATTCAGGCATTGCCACGAAACGAGAAAAAAATGAATCACCTGAGTAGTTGCATATACTTGATATAAATTTACTTTGTCAGTGACAGTCTATTCCACACGCACAACATACAAAAAAAATTAAAACTAGAAAAAAACCAACAGTTTTCCCACAAAATTAATACAATCATTCATTTCATCCTAAATGACTACACAAAACCGCGAACATAGCAACTCTAGCACAGTAGACAAAAGGTATTGCATACAAACCAAATAAAACATTAAATACAATATTTACAAAAACAAAAACACTTGTAGAAAAATTGCAATATAACAACATTGTGTATGAAATTCTTTGTAAAGGTAATGATAATGTCAGCTGTGATTTTGTGTATATAGGAACGAAGAGGAGCTTAGAAACAAGAGTGAACGAACATATTATTGTGATCGTGTTCATCACTATCTCCGGAGGCCTTCGAGAACGTGGCAGCAACATGATTGGTGAGTTAAGTTGAATTCCATTGCTTATTCTAACTTTTAAAACTGAATTAATTAATTATTAATAGGGAAAGGATTTTCATGTAACTACATGTTTTCTGTCGTTGGTCGTAGTTCAATGTAAATAAAATTTCTTTGCGAATCAACAAATTTGCGACAAAATGGTATCGATTTGTTAGTGCATATTTTTGCATATTTTAAAATAAATACATATTTTTGCATATTTCATTAAAATTGTATATTTTTAATACATTTTTAAATTTTTTTCAAGCTATAAAACAAATTTTGGTGTTTTTTGATTAGTTGCAAAGTATTTTTGCAATTCTTACGACAGTGTAAGAACAAAAAAACGAAAACAAAACAATTTCAACTGTGTTGAAAACTCAATTCACGTTAAAAATGCATTAAAAAAAATACAAAAGCATGGGATTAAAGCCCTTTTAAACCCAAAAATTTTTGTGTAATTTTTTGGCGCTCTTTACCAGTTCCGTATTAATTTCATGTGGATAGAAAGTGTTTTTGAAAGCTCCTTTGGGTGTTGCAGCCTTTAAAGACAAATATTCAGGGATACGAATTCCCCACAACCTATAGTAACTAGATGGGGAGCGTGGCTGAATGCTGTCGAATAATATATTTGAAGGGCTTATTGTAAAAACACGATAAGCCACACGATTTCGGAAAGTGGTTTTATCAGTTCATTCAATTACTTTACAGCATCGGAACGTCCTCTTAAAATATTGTACCTATAGGGTGTTTTTTATTAAGGTATAGAACTTTAAGTTGGCATCACTTTTTTAACTGGCGGCCATTTTGTCAGCTGTCAAGTGATTAATATTTAGTTTGGTTTGCCATTTCATCATGAACAGGTTGACAAAAGAACAACGCTTGCAAATCGTGCAAATTTATTTCGAAAATAATGGTTCAGTTCGCGAAGTTTACCGCAAGCTCCGTCCATTTTATGGTCGACATAATCGTCCATCAGAGCAATTAATTCGGTTAACCGGTCAATTGGCCACCAAGATCGTGTGATTTGACACCATTGGATTATTTTCTTTGGGGATATGTGAAGTCGCTCGTCTACGCCAACAAACCAGAAACGTTAGGGGACTTGGAAGCCAACATTCGTGGCGTTATTGCCAACATACGGCCCCATATGCTCGAAAAAGTGGTTGAAAATTGGACCTGTAGAATTGGCTTTATTTGAGCCAGCCGCGGCGGCCACATGCCCGAAATCATATTTAAACGTTAATGGCATAAAATTATCCTTCCAATAAAGCCAAATTGATGGACATTAAAACGATTTTCTTGTGTTTTATTTCAATTCGAAGTTCTATACCTCTAAAAAAACACCCTTTATATTCCGTTTAATTTCCGCCTTAGCCGCAAGTGTCACTTTTTACATTTTGATTTTATTCAGAATTATTTGTCCCAAAAACTCGATAAGCCACAGCAATTACAAAGGCAGTATTACAAAACGATGGATTCTGATGAAGATAGCAGTGGAAGTGATTATTTTGTTGAAGATAGTGATGACAACGTGAAAGACAAAGAGTTTTTGCCAACAGATGATGAAGTAATTTCAGAAACCAGCGAGGTATGATTTATTGAAGCTGAATCACAACCTATAGAAATTATTTGATGTAATAAATAGAAAAAATAATAAATTTTAAACTGCAAAAACACGATATGCCACTTTATTTCAACCAAAATAACAAAACTTTTGATATTCAAAAAAAAAATATGAATAAATTTCATGCAATAACTGGATAAGCCACAACTTTTTGCGATTTTAGCGATTTCCGAAGATTTCTTGGTGTACAGCGACGGGTATGTGATAGTAGTTTTCCTTAAGCACTAAATAAAAGTATCTGTATCATGATTTCATCAAGTCCCTATTTATTGCATTTATTTTAAATTTCAAAGGCGATTTTCTCAGTATTTTCATTTTGTGGCTTATCGAGTTTTCATTTTGTGGCTTATCGAGTTAAAGAAATTTTAAATTAAAAAAATAAGCACTGAATTGAGATTTGTGCACCCAGAGAATGGCTTTCTTGTTGACACTATGAATGAATGAAAGAATGAATTAAGTCAAACGGGAAACACAGGACACTCCGACCAAAGTAGATCTATTGTATCCCTTGCCAGGTGCTAGAGCACCTCATCTAGACCTACTCTCCTGATAAATCTCAGGATTGCCAGTGGGTCTAGTGTTGGCAATTCCCAATCCCATGTTGACACTATAGCCTAATTAGATGGTTTTGATTCTTTAACAGCTTAAGTTGAATTAATTGAAGATGCGGTAAAAAAATTTGTGCTCCGAAAGACAGAATAAGTGAAGAAATTAAAAATAATTGAGATAGAGTTATACAAAAAAGTTATATACTTAAAAAACGCTACATATTGCATCAATATTTTATTGATCAAACAGAAAATGAATATTCCACAAACGAACTAGCAGCATTTAAATATGCACCAATAACTTTTGCTAACGTGGAATGTTAATTTTTACAATCAAACTATTTTTTTTTTAGAAAAAATAGTCAAAGATTTACTTTTGACAATTTATAAAAACACTTATTAAAGTTCTTCTTAACTTTATTTTGCATTCTATTTGATTTGACAAAATGTTTGTTAAGAAAGCAATGAAGCTGATTATTTTAAGATTTGAATATTATTAAATGTGGAAAAAAGAGTTAATAAATGCATATTTTATTAGTTTTTAATACATATTTTTATATTTTTAATGTATATTTTATGTACATAAAACATGATTTTAAATGCATTAAAATTCTTTCCCTAATTAGTAGTTAATAATCAGGGCAATCATGGATGATGTTTCGAGTGAAATTTCTCCCTTTTCCAATTAGAATTTTTTGTTTTCCCTATTACTTGCTATTAGTTGGAATTGTTCAAAGGGGAGAGTTTCACGCGGAATTTTATTCATGATTGTCCTGAATTAATATATTTTAATACCATTTATAGTATGTATTGAAACAATTAGAAATGTAATTCGTCCAGGAAGTTTAGCAGTTCGATTAACAGCAAATATAATTGCTGGACACTTATTATTAACACTTTTAGGTAATTTTAATAATTCCTTCTATGTATGAATTATTAATTATTAGTTAATAATTAATTAATACTTAATTGTTGTATTTGGTGTCAAATTAACACTTATACATAAATTTTATATGGCAGAAACTTGTTTTTTTAAGTTGCTGTTAATTTTTTTATGATTTATTACCTTATTCCCATTTTTTTTCGTTCGATCTCCACTAAAAATGTCAAAATTCTATTTATGTAGATAAAATGTTATTACTTACAAACTTATCATGGTGTTCTGAGCCTAATTAATCTGGATCAGTTCGAGTAAATTATAAATAGCATTTTCGTTAATTCTCCTATTAACCGCTTTTGGGTAAAGTAAAGAATTCTGCAAAATTTACCTAAATCCATATAATTTTCATGACACTCCAGTTTAGTTTTTCTTCAAAATATTTCCTTGTAGAAATTGATTTTTTATTTATGATAAATTGTATTAACTGACATTCCGAAATTTAATTTATTCATTGGAATTTCATATTTTTATATATTTGCCTAATCAATTATTCTTTTAAATTACCCCCAAAAGAAAACGAGAACAAAAAGATTGTGAAATAAAATTTTTATAAAATACTTATTGGAGAAGTTCTCTCATATTTTGAAATGAAAACAGTAATTGAAATGAAATTTAAATCGAATATTAGAACGTTATCACTATCGATTTTGTTATATGTACCTAGATATAGATTAATTTGTTAAAACCTATAAGAAGACCCATAAAAATGTTTGAAGATAATAAATTTTGTTAGTACAGTAACTAACAAAAATGGAGTAATTGTTAACTGATTTTTCTTTTCTGGTTTGGTGAGGTAAAGTGATTAATGGTGGGGTTCTGTACAATGATAGTGGTCAACAAGACATTGGTAGAGGAGGGTATAGAGGCCACGCTCATCACTCAACGTCTGATGATGCTTTTATTTAGTATGCAGTCGATACGCTAGGTGTTATTACTATTTGAATTCCCTTCTTGATCATATCGGGCTCTTTTTTCTTATTGTATACTGCCAAACGAAACAAAAAAAACTAGATGTCGGGTTATCATCCACCGATGGTAACAATTATTTAAATAGTACTAAACCCCCTGAATTTGTCATACCAATATTAGAGATAAAATAAAAATTTTACCTAAAATAAATGCAAACCGAGCAACATTGCTCAGTTAAACTCAAGTTAGAACTTTCAAGTGATAAAAAAAATACACAATTGAAAAAAAAGTTTTGCTAAACACCCCCCAAACCAAATGTTTCGACTTTCTCTGAAGTCAGACTTGTCGTGCCGAATTCGTTTAGACAATTCTACCGAATTTGATTTTTAAGTACATAAGTAAAACTCTGGGAAAATTTTTGTTTTATATATATAAATATGTATAATAAATTAAAAAAGAATAGTAATAAATATTAAAAAATTTCAGTATGTGCAAGTTATTCCGACAAAAGTAGTAACATAGCGGTTAAGCGGTACTCTGCTGTATATATAAAAATCGTAGCTACATGTCGTTACGAATTCGTACCGAAATATCGTATCGATTTCGTAACTAGATATCGTTGAGAAGTCGTGTCAATCATTTCATACAAAAATCGTAACGATTTCGGTAATATTTCGGTGCCGAAATCGGAAGATTTTGTCCACCAGTCGTTACGAATTCGGAACATTTGGTTTGGTGGGCAGTTTAATAAACAAATACATTCATACACACATAAATAAAATGGATGTTTCTTATGACGACGAAGATTTTAGCTGTTATGATACCTAAATAACTTGGATAGGACAATTATGAGAAAAATAAGGCAGATAATAACACGTCCAAATCATTTTTATGTGTATAATGGATTGGAATTCATTCAAATATTTGGTTGGATTTAAAATTTGATGATCTTTTTAGTCTATTTTTAGAGCGTCACTATTTTTTAAGTCCATATTATTTATTTTTTAACCCTCAAAAATCTCAGAAAAAAATTATTGAAGTTTTATATAAAATATTTTCAACAATGCCACTTCTAGATTGAAAACAAAGTATGGAATTTCTAGCTAAATTGACAAATCTTAATCCATTACTGAAAAATAGGATAGGCGGTTAAAGCCCGTTTAAGTTTGTTTCTTGGTTAACTCAAACGTATGTTAAACTAAGTTTAACTAATTAGTAAGAAACTAGCCCTTATTTTAGTTCAATTTTTGAAGATACAATAAATAATTATAAGCATGTAAAAATAAAAAATTACTATACTGAACCAAAAAGCATTCTTAAAACAAGAATTTTGCGTTTTTGTTTTAAAAATGCTGCATTTTTAAAAATCATTTTTAAAATAAGAATGTTTCTTATAATATTAATACACAACATTGTTATTTTTATAACGAAACAGTTCTAAAACAAAAATGTGCGCTTTCATTTTAAAAATTTCAAAAACTATAATGTTTTCTTATTAAAATAAAAATTATAATTTTTTAAATCATATCAAAAAAATTTATTTTTAAACATTCTAAAAACAAAAATATTTTATTATTATATAAAGAATTTAAATTCTTTCAAATAAAAATTTTTTTTTCCCCGAGTAACATTTTATATTTGTGTAGTGTTAAAAAAATTAAATTTAATTTTTTATTATGACCAAGTGTGTATTAATGTTCATTGTCCTGTATGATCCTTGAGCACAATGTTCATAATAGCGACATTTTTTGTTGAATGCTCGTCATGACCCAATTCGTTCGATTAGCGCTTTGGACTATAGTCGAAGACCGAAAATTTATCATAATAAGGGCAAAAAAATTAACATTTTTAATTTTAATACGAACCATTGGTAATAATAATCGGTAGTAATAATGCTTAAACATTTCTCCTAATTGATGGGAGCATTTCTCCCCTCCTCTTCTGCCTACTTGAACTGTTATTATTAACTTGTAGTTACCCGCCCTAATTGGACCTCTGTACTTTAAACTTTTTTTATCCTATTCATATCATTCTTAATATGTATTTAATAATTAACAACTTTTATGTTTGAGGGGTTTTCTTGAGATTGTTTATTATTACTTTTTCCACCTTTTTCCAATTAATTATTACTTTTTAACATCCTATCCTTTTAGTTTTTTCATGATAAAACTTTCAAGTTTATATTTTGTTATTAGTTTTTTGAAATACTTGGGTATTTTACTATTTGTAATATTTTATTGGCCTTGTAGGCTTACTATTACAAAAACTAAATAAATAAATAAATAAGTAAATAAATAAATATGAAAATTCTCTTTTATTAATTTGAAACGTTTCATTCTTAATTTAAGAACTCTCCATTATTAATTCAAAACATTTAATTTTTTATAAAAATAATAAGTTTTAAAATAAAAATGCTTCATTCATTTCATATTCTTGAAGTAATGAGTATTTTATTCTTAAATCAACAACATAATTTCTTAATTTGAGTATGTTCAACTTTATATCAAGGCTGTTGTTTCTTAAAACAAATATAATAATTTTTCATTCATTTTCATGTTTAAGCAAAGAATGAAAATCTTTAAAATAACACAAAACAAACTTAGTTCTATTTCATAAAGGTTTCGTTTTTTAATCAAAATGTTTCTTCTTGATTTTAAAACTTTCTTTTTTGGATGTAGTTTTTTATTTTGATTTTTGTAAGCATGTGGTTGAGCTGATGTAAATTTGTGTTTTTCAGCTTTATATTACAAAATAAATGTGTTTTGGCTTATTTTCATTACAATTTTAATATTCCTCCCATCTTATGTAATTCGCTAAATCTAAGTCCCTACCGCTAAAAATATATAAAAATTTAATCCGCCGAAATTTTACTGTTTTATGTCATGGCTAAAAAATTTCAATTTTGTTTTTTTTTTTCATATATTTATTTAATGTATTTTCAAAAATGAACTAACAATAAGTAATAAAATCTTAAATCTAAATATAATTATTAGGCCCCACCAGTGTCGGACATAAACTTAGTGATAGTTATAAATAATACATAAGTAGTGATAATCAAAAAGGAAAAAAAATAAACGTATTTTCAAGAAGTCCTATCTGGAGTGTTGAGAATAAGAGCCCTTGTGTCCCTCTTTTTTAAGCGGATATGACCAGTAAAGTTCAAGACATTACGAGCGAGCGGATTAGGAAGTGACTCGAGTTTTGTTAAATATTTGCCTGCGTATTTTGCAATTTCTTCAGTCACTAGTGGCATATTTAAATCGCGATGTATTTGAATTTTTGATGTACCATGGAGCCGATGTTATCAATCGTAAAATTTTGTTCTGCCTTCCTTGGATTTTCTCAACACTTGAAGCTGAAGCAGTGCCCCATAGCTGAATTCCATAGCATCATATTGGCTTCAAAAGCAACTTGTATATCAAAAGTTCGCATTCTAGGCTGAGTGTTGAATTTCTGCCAATTAACCAATATATTTGAGTTAATTTAAGTTTCACTTGGGAATGTTGAGGAATACTTTGATTGTTGATTCGAATGGGAGAGCAAGTATCTCTTCTTAGGGTAAACGTTATGTGAACACACTTTTGTTCATTTATTTTAATTCTCCATAAGTTCAACCATATTTCAAGCTGGGTAATGTGTTCTTGGAGATTGCGGGATGCCTCATCAGGGTTTTTGTGTATACTCATACAGGCTGTATCATCGGCAAATGTAGAAGTGAGGATGTTATTAGTCACAGGCATATCACAAGTATATATTAGATACAAGACTGGCCCCAGAATACTGCCCAGTGGCACACCGGAAGATATAGATACGGGCACACTCGTGAACTCTCCTTCCACAACAGTGAACTTCCTATCAATAATATAACTTTCCAAAAGTTTTTGTATGTTTATTGGCAGATATCTCTTCAATTTTAAAACTAGGCTTTCGTGCCATACTTTGTCAAATGCCTGAGAAACATCAATGAAGAGGGCAGAACAATCCTTCTTTTCTTCAAATGTCTTCCTTATAAATTGAACCAATCTATGCGTTTGCTCAATTGTACTATGCTGACTTCTAAAACCAAATTGATGGTCAGGGATGCACCCATTATCAGCTAAAATTATGGAAAATTTAGTTAGGAGCAGCTTTTCGGAAAGCTTTGAGATTGTTGATAGTAAGCTTATAGGCCTATATGACTCAGCCTTGGTAGGATCTTTGGCCGGCTTTGGAACTATTTTGATCTTCGCAAGTTTCTAGTTATGTGAAAAATACTGCATTCGGAAAATGGCATTAAAAATAAATAGCAGGATTCTTATTGCAATTAGAGGCAAATTCATCAGCATCTTTTTACTAATTCCATCAATACCTGGAGCTTTCTTCGGATTGAGTTGAGAAATTATTTTTTGTACTCCACGCAGCTTAAACCTTAAGGGACGAAGGGGTACGGAAACTAAACTCAACAAATCAACAGCAGCCGTACATGAATAGGGAGTGAATACAGATTTTAAATGCTCAGCAAATAAGTTACCTTTCTCACTATCGCTTCTGGCCCATCCTCCTGGCCAGCTCAATAGGTCTTTTAAGATTTCTAGTAGCGCGCTATAACGAGTAATTAGATGCTGGCGTGACATAGAGACCTCCTAAATATTATTCCAGTAATGCAGTTTTTTCCGACGATAGCAACTCACTAAATCGTTTAGTACATTTTTTTCTTTTTTTTTCATGCGTATATTTATTTATTGTTTCTTCAAAAAATGAACTAACAATAAGTTTTCAAATCTTAAATCTAGATATAATAATTAGGCCCAACCAGTGTCAGGCATAAACCTAGTGATAGTAATCAACAGGGCAACCAAAAATATGTTCTAAAAAGAGGGTTTTATGCGCATAAAAAATGCTGTAAAAAACAGAGAAAATGCTCTTATAATGTAAAAAATATGCTCTCAAAAAGTTTTGTTTTTGTTAAAAATTATAAAATTTTATTGAAAATATAATGAACAAATAAATTAAAAAATAAACATGTTATCGAATTCATTAATATAACTTGTTAATTTAGGTACACTACGTGTGAAATACAACATACTAACTTATGTAAGATAAAATATGAACTAAATTTTACTTTATAAGCAAATTTGTACAAGTCTGTAAAATATATTAACTTAATTAATGTTGCAATTGCAATAAATTACGACGTGTTGACTTAAATTCTCAAAAAGAAAGCTTTGTCTGTTGCTTCTAAAAATAGTTTTATAAACGAAAAACTTCTTTCTACATCCGCTGAATTCATTGGAGCATATTTAAAAGACAAAGCTTCGCCCACGTTGTATTCTGAAGTTGGGCTTACCTTAGAACCATTGAGCTGACTACAAATATTTTGTATTGTTTCAAGCCCTTTGTTTTTATCCACAACTCGTTTTAACTTATTTTGAACAATATGATTAGAATTGGAGTCAGGAAAAGATCGACAATGTATGTCGATCTTTTTAACTGTGTCGTTCAGTATTTTTATTTGCTCATTTAAGGAAATACCAGCAGTTTGTAATTTTTTTATATTACTGGCAATAAATCCATAATTCGATGCAATAAAAACTAAATCTGTTTTTGTTTCAGATTTACGTAAAGCTTCTTTGGCAATTTTAATCGATTGAGCATCATCTTTTAAACTATCTAAAACTTTTAAAACTTTTTCGTTGTTGGTAGCATAATATTTTACAGCCTCAATCCATGTACCCCAATGGGTTGTTATTGGTTCAGGAGGGAGAGGAAGGTCCGGATACATTTCTTTAAATACTTCTACTCTGCATGGTGCTTTCAGAAAAATCTTTTTAACATTGGAAATTATTTTGTCTACATTTTCATAATGATCCCTTATGTTATACAGGGTGGGCCAAAAGTTACCATGGGACTTAAAAGTTTAATAACTTTAGTTTATTAATTTTTTTTATTTCTTTTTCTCAGATTATATAATATACAAAATGGAAATTTTTTTACACTAAGTATGAAAAATAATGTCCTTAAATGACCATCGTCATCGTCAGCTGCGCACTGATGGGCTCGTTTTAGAGCATTTTCCATAACATCTTTAAAAATTTGTGGCTGTAGCGTTCGAATTTCTGCAACAATGTTTGCCTTGAGTTCAAGGATTGTCTCTGGCTTGTTCACATACACTCGCTACTTCAAATAACCCCAAAGAAAATAGTCGGGTGCTGTCAAAACTGGCGATCGCGCTGGGCCAAATTATTTCCGAATTTCTGGAAATTATTCGCTCTCCAAAAATTTTACTTAAAAGTGCCATTGTGTCTCGGGCAGTGCGGGCAGTGGCTCCGTCCTGCTGAAACCACATACCAGGTATGTTTTCAAGAGCAAGACGTAAAAAATTTTCTATCATAAACCGATACCGCTCTCCATTTACGGTTACAGCACTTCCATCTTCATTCTCGAAGAAGTAAGGTCCAATGATATTTTCAGATGTGATCCCACACCATATACGTTTATGAATGGCTCTTGGATTTTCAGAACCCCAGAACCTACAGTTCTGCTTATTAACAAAGCCATTCAAATGAAAATGAGCTTCATCACTCATAATCATAATCGCCCATCAGTGCGAAGCTGAAAACGGTGGTCATTTAAGAGACATTATTTTTCATACTTAGTTCTCGCTGAACCTTCATAGTGAACAGACGTCTTAGCGGAGTTTTTTTTTCATATACATATTAAACAAACAAAAAATCATAAAAAATATTCGTAATACATAATAACCGTAATACATACATATTAACTTTGATAAATAAGCAAAGCAAATATTGCTGATATTATTTTTAAATAGCAAGAAACAAAAAACAAAAACAAACAAAAACCGCAAACAAAGTGCCCTTGAGGAATACTCTACATGAGTACCTCAAAAACAAAAAATTGTGAAGTGAGTTCAAACGGCAGAAATGCATATTTTACTGTGAGTTCTGAAGCTCTCAATGTTAACAATAAAAATAAAAAATCAGATGATAGTCTTTTTCTAACGGCAAAGCCACTTTTTCGTCAGCGATCAACTTCGCTTTGTCCAATGCCAACAAGTGATTCGTTAACATTACAGTTGCCTAGTACATCTTCATATAAGTCAGCGATATCATCCCCTTTGGGCTCGTGTTCATCACTTAACAAAGTTATCACTACAGATAACAGCAGTTCAAAACCCAAAGTCCAAGTCGGTATGGATAGATATATAACTGTGGTAAAGCGTGGCCGAAGCCCAAAATCTTCTAAAATTTCATCTGCTCCAAAAATGTCTAGGGATAACAGCGCGTCCTCTATTAATCGTCAAAATCGTTTTTCAATATTGCAAGACAATAACGGGAAGCCCGCTGCATCATCGCAAAAGTCTTTTAAGCCACCACCTATCTATCTGAGAGAAAAAAATTCTAACGCGCTTCTAAAAAAACTGCTGTCGGCCATTGGTGAAAATACTTTCCACATCATTCCAATTAAACGAGGTAATATTGATGAAACAAAAATCCAAATTTATGATGAAAAAAATTTTCGAAAAATTGTTAGCGAATTTGAAAAAAACAAAACAAATTTTTACACTTACCAACTTAAGAGTGCTAAAGGTCTACAGATAGTATTAAAGGGCATAGATTCATATGTTGACCCCGAAGAAGTAAAATGTGCACTTCTTGAAAAAGGATTTAAGGTTAAAAATGTTACCAATATAATTAACAGAGAAAAGGTCCCACAACCCCTATTTCGGGTTGAATTGGAGCCGAATGACATGCAGTTGAAAAAAAAATGAAACGCATCCTATTTATAATGTAAAGTTTCTATTACACCGAAAAATCACAGTTGAAGAGCCACGTAAGCGTTCAGGTCCCGTACAGTGCCATAATTGCCAAGAATATGGCCATACAAAATCCTATTGCAATTTACCTACAGTTTGTGTTATCTGCGGTGAATTGCATGGTACTGCTAGCTGTACTAAGCCAAAAGAACAAGCAGAAAAAAATGTAGTAATTGTGGAGGCAATCACACCGCTAACTACAGAGGATGCCCTGTGTATTCTTTCGTTAAACAGGCTATGGGTCAAAAACCTAAATTAGTTCCAGCTCAATCAACTAACGCTTACTCTGTCACTTTTCCTCCAATGAGCCAACCTAGTACCTCACGTGTATCGTATGCCGATGCTGTTAAAATAAATTCTATTCCCACGCAGAAAGTGTCCCCACCAAGTAATTCAACAAATGCGAACACAAGTTTTAATTTTAGTCGGCTTGAAGCCACTATTGATAATCTGGTGCAAACTATAAACAATTTCACAACAAATATGACTAATATGATGCAAGAAATGCTTCGAATGCAGAATACTCTGCTTCAAGCATTAATTAACAAGCCATGAACACGTTAAAAATATGTTTCTGGAACGCAAACGGCATTCGCCAACACAAAAATGAGCTCGAGCACTTCCTTACGGAAAAAGATATTGATATAATGTTGGTCTCTGAGACTCATTTGAGAAGCTTTTTCAAAATCAATGGCTACAACTTATATGATACAAAAGACCCTAGAGGAAGAGCATGCGGTGGATCGGCAATTCTAATAAAGTCAAGACTCAAGCACTATATTCTTGACAACGTTTGTGAAGAAAATCTACAAGCTACAAATATTTGCGTCGAAAATTTTTGTACAAATTTCGTTATATCATCAATTTACTCCCCTCCCAGATTTTCAATCACTGAGGATCAATACGAGGATTTCTTCAAATCTCTTGGACCTTGTTTTGTAGCTGCTGGCGACTACAATGCAAAGCATACGTTCTGGGGTTCGCGTCTTATTACAGCTAGAGGTAGAGCGTTGTTCGCCACAATTTCAAAAATTGGTTTGGACGTCATTTCGAGTGGGCAGCCCACTTACTGGCCTACTGACATACAAAAAATTCCGGATGTTATAGATTTTGGCGTCATGAAAAATATTTCTAGAGATTTAGTTCATGTTGAAGCTTCTCTAGATCTCTCCTCCGATCACTCTCCCACTATCGTTACAATCTGTAATCCACTAAGAAGTGACTTACCTCATCCATATGTGAAGATGGTCAATCGTGTTAATTGGCTGAGATTCAAAAAATATCTTAGTAGTCATTGCACAGAAAACATAACGCTAAGTACATCCGATGATATTGAATCTAACATTGCGAATCTTAACGGAAATATTAAACAGGCTGCTGAACATGCTACTACCTCCCACCCGCAGACTGGGTTTAATAGAATTTATTCTACGGATATTGAACGTCTCGTAAGTGAAAAAAGAAGAGCTAGAAGGGAATGGCAGCAACACAGATCACCCCAACATAAAATCAGGTTTAAAGAGTGCACTAAACGACTCCAAGAGTTGCTTGCATCTGAAAAAACTGCATCTCTTAAAAATTATCTGGAAGGTCTTGATGTTACACCAGCATCTAATTATTCTTTGTGGCGCGCTGCGAGGAAGCTTAAAACAGCCGTTGAGTTTAAACCACCCCTGCGCACTTCTACTGGAGGTTGGGTAAGAACCGATACTGAAAAAGGTAACATATTTGCTGAGCATTTAAAAACCGTATTTACCCCAAACACATGTATGGGTGTTGCTGATTTGCCATGTGTAGTTGCTCTACCCCCTCGTCCCTTAAAGTTTAAGATGCGTGATGTACAAAAACTAATTGCTGAACTCAACCCAAAAAAAGCTCCGGGTATTGATGAAATTAGTAATAAGATGCTGATGAAGTTGCCTCGTATTGCAATTAGAATTCTGCTATTCATTTTTAATGCCATTTTAAGACTGGAGTATTATCCACACAGCTGGAAGCTTGCCAAGGTCAAAATGATTCCAAAGCCGGGCAAAGATCTTACCAAGGCTGAGTCATACAGGCCAATAAGTTTACTGCCAACAATGTCAAAGCTCTTCGAAAAGTTACTCATGATCAAATTGTCCCCAATTCTAACTGATAATGCGTGCATACCGGATCATCAATTTGGTTTTAGAAGTCAGCATAGCACTATTGAACAAACGCATAGATTGGTTCAATTTATAAGAAGAACACTCGAAGAAAAGAAGTATTGTTCTGCCCTCTTTATTGATGTTTCTCAAGCATTTGATAAAGTGTGGCATAGAGGCCTAATTTTAAAATTGAAGACATATCTACCAATAAACATTAATAATCTTCTGCAAAGTTATATTCTTGCTCGAAAGTTCACTGTTCTGGAAGGAGACTTCATGAGTGCGTCCGAATCAATCTCATCCGGTGTGCCACAGGGGAGCATACTGGGCCCAGTCTTGTATTTGATTTATACTTGTGATATGCCTTTGAGCAGCAATATCCATACATCTACATTTGCTGATGATACAGCCTGCCTTAGTATGGACGAAAACCCTCACGAGGCTTCCTGATACCTACAAGAACATATTACACAGCTGGAATTATGGTTAAACTTATGGAGAATTAAGGTAAACGAACAAAAGTGTGTCCAGGTAACATTTACTCTGCGAAAAGATACCTGTTCACCCATTCGAATCAATAATCAAGTTGTTCCTCAACATTCACATGTAAAATACCTTGGTATACACCTTGACCGACGGATAACATGGAAACACCATATTGACTCTAAGCTAACACAAATGAAACTAAAATTAACTCAGTTACATTAGCTGATTGGTAGAAATTCAACCCTGAGTCTAGATTGCAAACTTTTGATATACAAATCGCTTTTGAAACCTATATGGTGCTACGGAATTCAGCTATGGGGCACTGCTTCAGCTTCAAATGTAGAGAAAATCCAACGAAGACAAAACAAAATTTTACGGTTAATAACATCGGCTCCATGGTACATAAGAAACTCAAATTTACATCGTGATCTAAATATGCCACAAGTGACTGAAGAAATTGCAAAATACTCAGGCAAATATTTAACTAAACTCGAGTCACACCCTAATCCGCTTGCTCGAAATATCTTGAACTTTACCGGACACATCCGCTTAAAAAAGAGGGACACAAGGGCTCTAATACTTACCACACCAGATGAAACTGTTTGAAATTATTTTTTTATTTTTTGCTTTGCACAACTCTTATGTATTATGAATTACTATCACTAAGTTTATGTCCGACACTGGTCGGGCCTAATAATTATATTTAGATTTAAGATTTGAATACTTATTGTTAGTTCATTTTTGAAGATACAATAAATAAATATATGTATGCATAAAAAAAAAAAAAAAAAATTTTGTATATTATATAATCTGAGAAAAAAAATATAAAAAAAATTAATAAACGAAAAAGTTATTAAACTTTTAAACCCCCTGGTAACTTTTGGCCCACCCTGTATATACATATATATAAAAGAGTAACGTTACTGACTGATGTATCAACTCACAGCCCAAACGACTATAGCTAGTGAGCTGAAATTTGGTGAGTAGGTTCCTCTTCCAATGTATAGATCCACTAAGAAGGGATTTTTTTAAATGCTAAGGGGGTAAAAAGGGGAAAAAAAAGTTAAATCGGTATCTTTATATCTCGGAAACTACATTAGATAGACTTTCAATTCTAAAAGCACACGAATGCTGCTAAAAAATAAGCCGACACGTGTTTAGTACTTTTTCGATATGTTTACTTTTAGGGCTTGAAAGGGGGTAAAAACTGAATTTTTGTACTTTTTTTGCACTCGCCATATCTTCTAAATTATTGAACGTAACGAAAAGCTTTTTGGTGCATTCTTTTCTTTTAGACAGAGTCTCGAATGTATTTTGGTACTTTTTGAAAATTCGCACTTATAAGGGGTAAAATCACACCCATTTTCGTTACGTATTAAATACATGTAAAAATAAGGTAGAGAGCTGAAATTGACTATGTTCCACCTTCGGTGTTTAGATACACTAAGGGCCATTATTACAACTTGCCGATAGTTAAAGACAAGATTTTCTCGGACGGATAGATGGCTTAGCATTATAAAACCTTCATTTATTATTTTTTTATGCATTAAATATTATTATTATTATTAATAATAATAAACAAAAATTGAAGTTGTGATAATGCAAAGCTTTTTATCGGGCAGACAAAATCCTGCCTTTAACTATCGGCAAGTTGTAATAATGGCACTAAGAAGTGGTTTTTGGAAACTCGAATGCTAAGGGGGTAAAAGGGGTATCTTTATATCTCGGAAACCACATTAGATAGAATAAAAATTCTAAAAGCATACAAATGTTGCTAAGAACGAAGCCGACACGATTTTGGTAGTTTTGCAATATGTGTACTTTTGGGGGATAAAAGGTGGTAAAAACTGAATTTTGGTACTTTTTTTGTACTGGTTCTTTTTTGAAAATCCAATTTTTTGAAAATTTACTTTTGGAATATAAAAACTTTTGGATAAGGTAATTTTCTATATATATACCTTTTATCAATGGTATTTTATAAAAGAGTAGCTTTTCAAAAAAGTACTTTAAGCAAAGTTTTTTGCACTTGAAAATGTGCTTTAAAAAAAAATACATTTAAAAAAACATCTTTTGTAAAAATTACTTACACATGTATGTAAGAAGAGTATTTTTAAGCAAAAAAAAAATACTTTTCAGGTGAGATACTTTTTTGAAACCATACTTTATTGAAAACCGTACTTTCTATAAAAAGTGGTTTTTGAAAAAGATACTTTTTGAAAAAGGTACTTCTTGGAAAAAGTACTTTATGAAAAAATGTTGAAATAGGTCCTTACAGAAAAAGAACTTTTTCGATTAATTAATTAATATATAAAAAATTAAACCCAGTCTAAGTACGTAATTATTATTGTTTTTTTATTATTGGTATTATTACTATTATTATTATATTATATAAAAGCGAAACGTGATTGACTGGGTGATCATCGCCTAGCCCAAGCCAGTGGCGGTAGAGCATGTGTGAAGCCACTGAGACAGGTTTTTTTAAGTTCAAATGCAAAGGATTAAACAGGTGCAAAAATGGGTAAAATCTGTAAACTAATTTTTCCGAAACTAAAGCAAATACATACAGGCCTGTCACAGAATCCAAATTCGATCGAAATGATTTCAATTCCGTAATTAGATTCTTCAGAAAACGATAAACGAAGAATATGCTCGAAATGAAACCACTTTAAATTTAATGCTCGGAATTGTAATTTTCCTTATGTGAAATTACAAAAATCTGTTTGAAACAACTTATTTCAATAAAGAAAAATGTTTTTCAACAATTTATTTAAAATTTTTTTTGTATTTAATTTTTTTTTTACATATTATAAAATTTCCTTAAGTCTTAAGGAAAAATGCAGCATCGTAAAAAGTGAAATATTCTGTTCAGTCAAATAAAAATAAATAAAACTTTAACATATACACTGCGTTTGGATATGAAAGTGAACCTAAAGCATTAATCGTCTTCCCCGTAATTTTCCGGTAAAGTCTTGACGTCCCTGCGCAGTTATTGCAGACATTTCGTGTATTAATTTTTAAATGTTGTTCACTTCAAGTTAAAAAAAAAAATGTTGTGCCTTTCCTATTTTGTTTTTCTCTTCTAATAACCATGTGTTTTTTGTTTTTCGTTGTCCAATACTGCCAGATTTAAATTGAAAACAATCTAATTGCTGCTTTTTCGTATTGAACAAAATCGATCGAAATCTGGAGAAGGTAAAACAAAATCGATCGAAATGAAATTTCGTAATGAAAACAATTTCGATCGATTTCTGTGACAGGCCTGATAGACTCAAATTTCAAAAACAAGTAAATACTGCTAAAAAAATTTCAAGAAGATAACAAGTAATGAAATCGTTTAAAACACAATATGGCGGGCGCCCCAAAATGACAGATCATTCCTTTTTACATACTCCCGTGATATGGGATCAAATGAAAGGGACTTTTGAGAAGGAAACATAACATGTGGTGAATATATTTGGGCAAAAACATACGGATAGTAACGTAAGCAATGGTAAATAGCAGTTTAAAGCAAAGCATCGGACAGCTGTTTGGTACTTTTTTATAATTGTACTTTTAGATGACAAAAACGATGAAAACTGACTTTGATACTTTTATTTTGTAATTCGTATATCTTTTGAATTACAGAACACAAAAAGAAAATTTTATTTATGTACAAATTTCCTTGGAAAAATTTGAACAAATAAAAATTTTGGTAAAAATAAAAATTGGTAAAATTTCTATTACATTAGTAATTCAATTTTATTTTTATCTTTCTCTGAGGATGTATTAAGAATTGATTTTTGGAAATTTTAATCTTTAAGGTCTAAGAAATAGAAAAACACGAGTAAGACCAGTAACGCAATATCAATGTAGAATAACAATTCCAACTGAATTAAATGTGAATAATAAAAGTGGATAGCTTCCAAAGTAAAATCAATAGGATGAGTTATTATTTGATCTTATATGTATGGTTTGATTAGGCTAAAGTTCGTATCGCTCTGTAAGCCAAATGAGTGGAAATTTACACAAATAAGTGATGAAAATAGTGTCACTTTTTGCTACTTTTCCTATACAAATCCTATTTCATACAATAAATTAATTAGTTCAAACGCACCTAAACGAAAAGAGCCAAAGCAGAAAACTTTGCCAAAGCAAAAAAAACCCTAAAACGAAAAAATTCCAAAACTACAAAAATCGTCAACATGAAAGAAATCGCTTCTAGGTATTACAATAACAAAATGACAAAGGATAATTATTATTTTTGGAGAAAAAACATTCCTATCAATATGGGTCTTAAAAAAGATTTGGTAAGTGCATCATTACAAATATTATTAAAAAAATCTGAGACGACCTCAACAAGAAAATGTAGGGTGAAACTTGATATGTTTGGGCAAAAAACAAGCCTACAAATACGAGCCTGAGGTGTGAACGATTAAATTTGAGGAATTAACATTAAAAGTATCCCAGGAAATAGTATGCTTATCTTAGAAGTGCACTCTATCAATATGGATTTCAAATAAAAGGACTTGGTTGGTACTTTATAAAAAATTATATAACGAATTTCTCAAATGTTTAGAAGAAAATGGCCTGTCAAAATAGATTTCTTTTGAACAAGAAATACACCTATGAATATCGGTCACACATAAAAGGGCTTTATGAGTAGATTTAATGAATCAACATAAAAAAGGACTCAGTTGAACACAATATCAATATCAAATATCTATTTGATTGTCAAATGAGAGCTTGGTTAATACATATAAAATATAAGCTAATAAAGTAGCGGGCAATATGCTAGTATATATTTTTCTTATATTCTCAGTCTGGTTTTCTCTATGAAATTGTTTATTTTGTTGATGTTGACCGTGGAAGTTTCCTTTAAGAGATCGATTGCGGGTATGCTTCCAAACATTTGGTTCCTTTTATTATGGAAAAGCGCGCATTCCAAAAGGATGTGTTTGATTGTTAGAAAGCAGTTGCATTTATTGCAGTTAGGCCGTGGAGTATTTTTGTTTAATAACCAGTCGTGTAAAAATGCGGTGTGTCCCATTCTTATTTTGTTTTTCAAAAAATCGATTGGATAGACAGGTGGATCGTTATGAGGACTTACGATGGTATAGTGGTAGTGAGACGAAAAATTTTCTTTGAATTTGAGTGCTACATAGTTTGTTACGTGGCGACGAATATCTATTTTCTCTATCGTACTATCCCTTAATATCGGGGCGTAAGATGCGTATTTAGCAGCGATGTCAGCAAATTCGTTTCCAGAAACTCCAATGTGGCTAGGAATCCACAACAGTTTTATTTTATTTTTTCTGCCTATGAGAAGATTTCTAGTTGTGTTTATTATATCTTATTTGTTATTGTAGATAGACTGTCAGTAAAAATTGCAGTTTTGATATTGTTCTTTAGTGATAAGCATATGGCTTGGTATATAGCACAACATTCTGCTGTGAAAACTGGTCCCTGTTCATATATTGTTCTAAGTGATAGACTTTTTCCTGCTTCGTCCACTACGGCATAAGCTGGTATGTTGGTTTTTGATTTAGTGCCGTCCGTGTAAATAAATGACCAGTCGCTTTTTTTTAAGACCTGATTTTAGTTCTGATAGCATAGTTTGGAATACCGACTTGGGGCTGTTGTTTTTATTATATTTGGCGAGTGACACGTCTATAGAGGATATGTTGAGTTTCCATGGCGCTTTATTTATGCTACTTTTGGAGGTAGTCAATGGTATATCTAGTTCATTTGATAAGGCTAGTGACGCGGCAATTGCAGATTTAAAACTTTTTTTTGCGTTTGGCGGTTATAGCAGCAGAAATGTCTTTGTCAATGACAGAATTTGTGCTACTGAGTAGTTTCGGCAGAATTCTAGCTCTAGACTGAAAAATTCGGAAGTCTATGGACGGTGGGCCTGCTTCCTTGAGTATATCATCTATCGCAGTTATTCTGAATCCGTAGACACATGCCCTTGCGGCTTGGTTATATATAGGTTTGATGATGTTTATGTTAATCCTGCTGCCGTTCCCATAAATGAACAAGCCGTAGTCAATTTTGTGTTGATGTGAGCAAAACTCTTACATGACAAGTAACGAATGATGTTGGTTCTGGGTATTAATGAGTTTTTGAGTTGCATGAGATGATCCTTCCAGGTGTAATTTTGTGCAAAGGTTAATCCGAGGATTTTCAGTTTCTTCACATTCTCTATCTGATAATTTTTAATCTGAATAAAGTGGATGTTGGAGTCGCAATGGTGTTTTCTGCATATGTGAAGTTTCCTTCTTTTTCGAGTATTCCGTCCAATTGTTGATGTTTTGAAGCATTCTTTCTGGAATTACTGTGGTCTCATCATTATCGTTTCTTTTACACAGGATATACAGATCGTCAGCATACAGACAGTGATCGATGTTGCTCTTTACAATTTGGCTTATCTCGTTGAATGCTATTTGGAACCATATTACCGAAAGGGGTGAAACTTGAAGGATGCCATTTTGAAGTTCGAAGATCCTTGAGGTTCTTCCGTCGATCCTAACTCAGAATTTTCTATTTGTTACAAAAGACTTCACAAAATTAAAAATGTTTGGACCAACTGACCAGGATTTTAAAATGCGTAGAATGACATGGGGCCAATTCTATCAAAAGCTTTCTCGAAATCAATTGACAGAATGGTTACATAGGTTTTTGCTGACAGTGCTTTAGTTACATAATAGTTCATGTGTAGTAATGTATCGTTACAACCTTTGTTGGCTTTGAAAGTGACCTGTTCAGGCGCAATCAGTTTTTTCTTTGTCATAAACCAAGATAACCTGGATGCTATTATTCGTTCGATGATTTTAGTCAGGAAGGATAGCAAAGATATTGGACGATAATCTTCTACGGTAGCGACTTTCCAGTAATGAAGTATCATCCCACTATTGAATATGGTGTTGTACATTTCCAGCAATTTTGTTTTACTATGATATATAAGAGGCTTGATCATATATGATATGAGATGCGGTCAAATCCAGGCGACGAGCCTTTAACTTTTCTTAGGCAGCTGATTAGCTCCAGCATGGTAGTTTTTCGACCATGAAGCTGGCATCCTTGTCTGTTGTACTTTTTACTGAGTTGGGAAATTTTCGTCTGATGCATATTTGGACCATACACTTCCAAAATGGTGATCTATTTTGACGGATCAGTCAGGGAATCGTTTTGTGTATTAATGACTTTTATGTTGGTGGTGTAGAATTTCCTTAAGAATTTGTTAATTCTATTCCATATTACCGATGTTGACATGTCTCGGTTAATTGTTTTTGTATAATTTTCGAAGCATATATGTTTGGCTCTCATCATTTCGTATCTGAACTTGCCATTAAGTTTTTTGTAAGCAACAAAGTTTTCTTGGCTGGGAGAGGATTTAAATTGTTGCCAATTTTTCATTCCGAAGACATGTAAGTGAAGGATTCCACCAGGCCCGACCTGAATTCGTATTGCATTTGGTTTGAGGAATGTAGAGGTTTGCTGCTGTACGTATTGATTTGGTTATGGTAGCCGCATCCTTGTTGCTTAGTGAAGATAGCTGTCTATTGAATATTTCAGTGTCTACTCTATTAGAGAATAGAGAAGTTAGTCCAGTCAGGTAGATGAACCAGAAATTTTTTAGGTATTTCCGATGAGATATTTTTGTTTGAAATCGTCATTGATATTTTAATTGGGAAATGATCACTTCCGTGTAAAACCTTAAGGGTGTTCCATGTCGTAAGTGGAAGTAAATTTAGTGAACAGCAAGATACATCAATGTGTGAGAAGGAATTGTGTGTTGAGAAGTGGGTGGGGCTCCCATCATTCAGCACGCACAACACTGCCCCAAATATTACGTTTTCAAGGATTATTCCTCTGTTGTTGTTAGGGGGGAACACCAGATGGTGTTTCATCCGTTGAATTCGTCCACAACTAACAAGTGGGTGTTAAGGGAAGATAGAACATTGGAGAGCTCTCCAGCACAGATTTTCTGAGTGGGTGGGATATAGACAGATATGATAGTGAAAACTACAAATAAAACGCACGTTCGATGTTGATGCTTCAACAATTGAGTAAAGACTAATATATTCAATAAAAGCACAATGAAAGTAAAGTAGCAATAATATAATGTGTGGTAATTTCAAGAATTCGTTGAATTTTATACCTAGATTAATTTCTATGGCGATTATTTGATATTCAGAGTTAATGTGTATCTGCCTGTGGGGAATATCCGACTTAATAAATATTCCCGTGTCTTGCTTCAAAGAGGTGTTTTGAGTCAAGTTGGTAAAGTAAGCGCTATAGTTCTTTGGGGGGATTGGCGTGAAGCTGTGAGCTGGGATTCATATCCCTTCTAAGTAACTGGAGCTCAGGGTAGTTGTTTTTAAATCCGCGTATATTCCACTGCAGCAAGACAAATTCCATAGTTAAAAAAAGTGTTTAAGTGCGAGGTTTGATGTAAAATTCGTAAAAGTAGCTGTTGCACTGAGCTTGTTATGGTAACAGTTGTAGAGGCTCCAAGCGAAACTCGTACTTGTATACGAGCTTCGACAGGAGCCTCTGCAGCTATAATGTTAACTTAAGTGGTTACAGCGTTGATAGGTCCATCGAATCCGGCTCGAGGGATTCCTCGTCGGATGATGGAATGAAATACTCGTCTTTGTTTATAAGAGATTGCGTCAAAGAAGACATTGGTGACAATAGTGTTGTTATTTTTTTCAGTAGATGAATTATTGTTATTGTTGTTCTTAGTTGATGTAGTGGGTTTATTTATTTTATTGTAATCTTTTCCAAGGTCTGCGTTATTGTTGTTATTTTTTGTTGATGTAGTAGTAGGATTATTTATTTCATTGTCAATTTTTTCATGATCTGGATTATTGTTGTTGTTCGTAGATGTTGTTGGTTTATTTATTTCCGTTATTGTAGAGGTATCGGTTTTGGCTTCATTAATTTTTTTTTTTGTAGAATGAGCTTTGGATATTAATGGTGTATTTGGGTTATTGAGATGATATGTATCTGTTGTAGGTTCTTTATTTAGTTTCAGAGTTGGTGAAGATGATATAGTTGTTTGTATTTGCTTGATTGGAGTGTCTTTGCGTTTTGTTTGAGATTCGGTTGAGACGGCTGCATAAGAGCTCTGGATATTTGGACGTGTCGGATTACTTTCACTGTATTTACGGCTGGCTTCCCCCATACTGCAATGATTCTTGGTTTTGATATTTAAAATCTCTTTCATTTGTGTATATCGAGGATAATTATTATCAGCTGATGAATGATATCCTGAGCAGTTGGTGCAGAATATGCGAGTGCATTTTTCTGGCATATGTGGCGGTAGACTACATACGGCACAGGTTGTATTACCCTTACAGCGGTTTTTAGTATGTCCAAGTCGCTGGCAGTTTTTGCACCGCATTGGGTTGGATATATAATGGTCTACTTTGCATATGTACCATGCCACGTCTACTATTGTAGGTAACCGGTAGATATCAAATATAATTATCATCTTGCCAGTTGGTGTACGAGAATTTCCATCTTCGCTAGGCCGGGTAAATTTGAAGATACCAGTTACTCCTTGATCTTTCATCTCATGAATGATTTCTTCTTCTGGGACGTGAATTAAACATGGGGCAAAAATTACTCCTTTAACTGAATTGAGTGAGACGTATAGTTTGCACGAAATTGGACGTAAGTTTGCTAATGACATTGATTTGATTAATTTGTCTGCTATGCGTGAAC
This sequence comes from Nowickia ferox, assembly GCA_936439885.1. Taxonomy (NCBI): domain Eukaryota; kingdom Metazoa; phylum Arthropoda; class Insecta; order Diptera; family Tachinidae; genus Nowickia; species Nowickia ferox. Next base: position 38,063,528 of record OW387027.1, read on the forward strand.
TGCGGGCGAGAATCAGCAGACTTCCGTTCCGGGGTAATGATATGGAATCTATTTCGGTTGCTGATGCTTTCAATTCCTTTCTTAATAACGAAAGGGCTTAGTTTAGATATTGGTTTGTTTGTGTCGGTAGATGATATTAATACATATTTCGTCGAGTTTTATTTATTATTGGTTTGGGGCTGGTAAGCATGAAAATTGTTCTGATCTATGTCTCTTGGGAGGATTTTCTAAGAAATCGCCAAGAACACTGAATCTGTTGTTATAAAGTTTGTCCGGCAGGCCCAGAGCCATTCTTTCCCAGCGCTTGTCTCTATGTCTAACTCTATGTGTCTCTATGTGTAACTATGCAAAAATTACAACAACGAAATGAAATTAAATTCTTCACACTTCTTAACACAAAAGTAATAAAAGAAAAAACCTATACTTGAGAACTTTTATTACTTGTAATAAGAGAACCAGAAAATAAACGCAGCAGAAAAACACAACCGTTTAATTAATTTAGTTCCATTTCATTGGGTTCGGATATTGTGGCTTATACTGCCAGTGGAACAGCAGTGAATATCAAATTTGGATTAGAAAACTGGGGGTGGGGTTATATTTTAAGCCGAAATCGCAATTTGTTTCTGTCTGTCCTTTGTCGGCGGTATGAGTACTCAAATTTTATAAATTTTAATTCTCCAAATTTTGTTAATTGATATTCATACTATGTTAACATTAATATGGTACACAGAGAGAATGGATTGGTTAAAAATCCGTTGGAGCAACAAATATTTAATTATGCATTCCAATATTCCATATTTTCTATCAATTATCAATCAATTGTACGATTTTTTCATATTTATAAACAAAAAACCATAATTACAATAGAAATAGAATTCTCAGAATAGTTTTATTAGTAATAACAATTGATTCCGTTCATTTCTAATAAAAATTTTAAAATATTCGTAGACACAACTGAATTAAATATAAGTTAGAAAGTAACGTGACTGAATATTGGATTTTGAAATTAAAAAAACTATTCTTTTAAGCAATATTTAATTTGAAAACAAAAATTGGTTATTGTAACTAACTAATCATTTGCCGTCGTACTGAAAGTCTATTGCAATAAAAGAAAATAATATAAACAACTTTATTGATGTTCCTAACCGAATTCTTGATTCTGAATACAAAAAGAAAAACATATTTTGTTCCCGCAAAAAAATTTTAATGTTCTAAAAAAAATTAAAATCGGATAGAAATGTCATATAAAAAATATTTTTTGCAGAATAATTACACTAAATCTCGATTTAATAAAAAAGGTAAGGGCATTATTATATACGTATATCGCAAAATATTTGAAGTGTTATTAGTATTATTCTGAAGTGAAATTATTTATGCAAATAATTTGTAGTTTCTTGAAAGGAGAATGTCTATGTGTAATAAAGCCGAACACCACGCAGATCAAAAATTTGCACATTTCACTTCAGAATATAAGCAAAATATTAAGAATAATTTGCTATAAATATAATAATGCACTTATCTACCAATGATTTCTTTATAAATACCAATCATATTGGTTGTATCAATTAGTTATTTCTATAGTCACAATTAAAATTTTCTTTTGCAATAACTATTTCATTCCAAAAATTCACATATCGCTAATGCAAAATTGGTGATTACAAAACCTGTATTTAGTCTTTATAACAGAATTGTTTATTAGTTGTTGGAACCGATAAAATTCGATTGGCTGTAAATTCGGTTATCACAACAAATCTGTTTTCTCTGTGTATTTGTTTATTTTATGGTGATCATCTATGACTTTTATTTGATGTTCTGGATGCTGTGATTTTTTTTTTTTCATTTTATTAAAGTTTGTACATATGTATGCATATTTCTGGTACGTTTCAGTGTGCTTTGTGTGCCTGTCAGGCAGGCTGTATGTACATATCAGTTGGCCAGTCAGTCTGTCTTTATTCTTTTTTCTTATGTGTCACTACTTTTCTGAAATAGAGAACTTTTGTGTAATTTTTAATTGCATAAGTTTTATTTAAAATATGTACATATGTGAGTTTGTACATAAGTATATAAATATATACATATGCACATATGTATGTGCCCTTAATTATGAGAGTGGTCTAAGTCATGTTTTCCCTTTTCGAGATATTTACTAGATTATATTTGAACAAATGAAAAAATGTTTTTATATTATACAACATTTTTATTTAGAGTTGTTATAGTCTCGATTAATATAACTTTATTTAATATTTATTAACTATTTATTGCAGTTTTTTTAAGATTTTTTTTATAAGGGCACATATATATATATGTAAATACGTTTATTTATGTAGAAATTAGTTTATATAAAAAAATATGTACATCAGGGTGGCAATGAAAACCAATTTTGGAATTCTGTAAAAAGCTGTGCGGTTTATTTTGGTACTTGATATGAAAGTGACGTAAAGAAAATTTTAGCAAAATCCGGTAGCTCCTAAGGGTACCATATTCAGGTCAAAATTCCAATTTTATAAAACTTACAAAAATTAGACTCAATTTACATAAAACGATATTTTAGTAAGCGAATCCCAAAATTTGGGCCAAATCGGAAAACTGCGCGGCTTAACCCCTAGATGTAAAATTTTAATTTTAAAAAATCTACCAAAATTTGGAGGAAGTTTAACCTTAAGTATTCCTTTACGAGGTTTGCTGGTTTGCCTTAAAGGTTTTGTTGTTTTTTTAAAGAGAAGTAACACTTAAGCAATGAATGCCTACTACTATTACTAGGTGTTACCTTCTTTGGTGTCAATGAGGTGTATTTAGTTTTCAAAGCTGTGTTTAGCAGCGATTTTATTGGTTCTTTTACTTTGCCGATGATTCTGCTACAGAATACCGACGTAGGAGGGCGCTCTAATGTTACATTTGGAATAGTTTCAATTGTAGCCGCTGTAGTTCAGTGACCAGTGTCTATGCCGTCATCACTTGAAATTTCCTACAACAACTCAAAGTCCAATTTCCATAGTTTGTCTATATTTTTTAAAGCTCTGATAGCTATTGAAATGAAATGTGTGCTGGAGCCTAAGAAGTGGTAAATGTATAAATTTCACAATAAAAATTGTCAATATGATGTGTTGCTGAATATTGCACTGTATTGTATTTTATTTTGCACGCTTAAGTTTTCACAATTGAGGTATTCAAACGGGTGTCTTAAACTAGTTTAAAATTATTTTCATTTTCTTTCATATAAAAGGTGTACTATATTAATACAATTCTTCACCGTATGTATTTGTTACTGTCATAACTTTTTATTTTACTATTTAATTTTTTTCGAGAAAATTTCCAATAATGTTTAAATACGTGGCGGTTTTCTTTAGCAAATTTCTACTAAAAACTTTAAATATTGCAAAAAAGATAAAAATTTGCAAGGGATTAAAATAAGAGAAGAAAATCTCCTAAAGCTGATCATATAGACCGCAAATAACTCGAGAAAAGGCTTACAGCATATAAATCGCCAAAACTTGCAAAAAATGGGAACATCTTTAAAAAATTTCCAAAACCACAAAAACTGTAAACGAACAAACTCAGTAGATTTTAAGAATGAAAAAAAAGTATCATTGAAAAAAAACCTTAAAATATATTTTAAAAAAAACTTAAAATTGTAAGGTAAGCCAAAAACTTGGAAAAATTTACGACAATGACTAAAATTCGCAAAAACTTGGTAAAATCAAAAAGATAGCAAACAAAGGCTGATACTTATTAAAAATCGCTAAAACTGCAAAAAAAAACGAAGAAATTAGAGAAAATTCGCGATAAGTTGCAAAATTGAAAAGCTCTAAAATTACTTACAAATACCTAAAGATATAAAAAATTAAAAAAAAAAAACGTTAAAAATTGCCAAAATTATGAAAATTTGCACAAATTTGCTAACGTCAAAAAGACAACTAAATGTGACACTATATGAAAGTCAATAGAACTGTAAAAGAGCAAAACTACAAAAAAATACTGCTATCAGACAATGGCGTAAATAAATTCTTAAGCCTAATTTTAAGAGGATAAATGCTCGAACAAATTTTGTTTTACATATTGCAAAAATTACAAAAATTCGCAAATATTTTCGGATACAGATAGAAGCCGTTGAATAATTTTATCATAATTTTGCATTTTTATATCTAATTTTATTTAATTTTTGTAATATTTCTTCTCATTAGTTTTGTATCATCTTGATGTTTCAACTTACAGACTAAAATATCAGGGGTTGCTCACAGCAGTCATATTTTAAACTAGTTTACAATTTTATTACATTATGACCTTAACACTACCGTTTAAAACCCCAAATATTTCGTACAGACCAACTAGTTTAGAGAATTCCATTACATTAAGTTAATCATGTTTCCTACGACCTAGCATTCCTAATCAACCCTTCAAAAAAAAAAAAAAAAGACAAACTAGATTTCTCCGTATTAATTTTATTTAATTGTATAATGCATTTAGCAGCTTTATCTCGTTTGTTGAGTTGACTTTAATCAGAGACATTTTAATGGTGAGATGAACTTTTCTATTATATGCATTAAGTAAATCTTTGTATATACATATAAATCCACCTATATGAAACATTAAAGCTAAAAAATTCTTTCCACATCATTCCTTTTAATGTTCTATTAAATCGTTCTTCTATCGATGTTTAATTTTAAGTAGTGATTATTATTGTGCTTATGCATTAATTTTCCAGTATTTATTAAAAAATGTTACCATCAACTGATTGTTTGTTTTTTTTTTTTTACTCGTCTCAATTCAGAAATATTTTCCATTGCCTTGGTTTTATCGAGTGCAGTTTTTGTTTTCAGCGGTGCTGCAAATGCAAATTTTGAGAATGTGTCAATGACAGTCATCAAAAATCAATAAATTATATTTTCTGTAGAATAGTTCTCCATTTCAACTAAATCAGCTACAGCTTATGGAGTTCGTCTACTAAATTTCTTTTTGCAGGCATTAAGTTGTTTTACAGATTTTTTGGAGAAGGTTGTGATCTACTTTCAGCTATTGATACGAATATGTAATTTTTCAATCTCTAAATTTTCTTATGCAGCTGTTCAATTTGTTCTTCAACAGATGATTTAATTTTTCGAATGTCTTTTTCAATTTTATAATTGTCTTTTATATCTAATTTTATTTCGAGTTGTAGTTCCTCGATTTGCATTTGAATATCTTCTTGAATTATATTATTGTCTCCCTTAAAGAATATTAATAATCTGTCTTCTAGTTTTTCGATTTGAGTTTGCATAGATTGTGCATCAGGCGAAATAACTTTTTTTGTAGATTTCAAATTTGTCATAGTTTTTTGTTGTTTTATCAAACATTAAAGAAAAGAAACTGGGTGGCTCTAAGCCCATCTTGGACTCCCACCTTGAATTTTATCCTCATTTAGCTCAATGTTACTGCTACTAAATAAAAATCATTTTCATCATCATCCTCATTATTAAAATCATTAAATAAGATATAATAAGATATATAAATATTGTTCCTTATACAAATTTCTTTGATTTACTTGTCTCTATCTTGGCTGATGGTTTCTGGGGCTTTAAACTTTTACTCCCATATTCATAAAAAAATAAAATGAATTTGAAATCCATTTTAGAAAAATTTTTTATGAAAAATTTGAAATAAAATACATTTCAAATTTATTTTAAATTTTATGAGTATGGGGGTTATTATTTTCAATTTCTGTCTTGATTTTACTTTTTTTGGGAATTCTTTCAGTATTTTTAGAACTATTTATGAATTCCGACCTTTCTTACGACACCAACTGCTTTAAAACTTTCTCATTCATGTTTGCTATCAGCAAATAGCGGATCAGGTTATCAGGTAGCTGACATGGTTTTAAGATCAGGTTATCAGGTTGCAAAGTGGATATGTAAAAGAGTTGCCACAATTTTTGGTTTTTCCCGGTTTTGAATTCCCAAACTTGGACTCCCTTTGCCATTACACCTACTTTACTACATTAATTTTCCAGATATATCAATGAAAAATTTTCTCCTTATGGGAGGTGTCACACCTACATGTCCAATTCGAACTTTTTTGTAAGACTATGCATATTATAAAAATCGTTACTTACTGAAAGTTTCACGTTTCTTCACTCAGGGAAAAGCTGTAACTTAAAAATAAAAACGCGTCACATTAATTCAATAATTTTCAATATAATAGGAAATGTATATTGAAATACTTAAACATATTTTAAATTAATAAATAAGTGCTGTAAATTAATATTTTTCCATAAGAAATAAGAAATTTCAATATTAGTAGACTTTCGTTAATATTTGTTATTAATACAATATGGTTTTTATTGATTTTAAGCTGTTTTTTATCTGGGTGTTGTTGCATTAGATGCAAAGATATCAAAAAAGTAAAAATAAAAAATAGTGAAATATGCTCAGCATTAATTACAATTATCAACGAAATACAATTAATTTTTATTTATATAGATAAATTCTTTTGTTTATGTGTGAATTTTTTTTTAAATTTAATTGAACTATAATGAATTTTAATTAAGAATAATTTCTTAATCGGAATTAAGTTCAGTATTTTCAATTCTTTATTGAATGAAACATTTTTATTAATTAATGTGAGTTCTTTTTTTAGGTGGCGTTGGCTGAAGTAGTTAGCACGTTGACTACAAAAACCAAGGTCCTGGGTTCGAGCCCGGTCTCCGACAGTCATTAAAAATAATAACACCACGCATTTTCCGATGTGCATTAGTGTCCTTTGTATCAGTTGTTGTGGGAAAAGTTCTAGTGATGCAGGTATAAGGCACTGGTCAGGTCACTAAAAACTACACCGACTTCATCAGATCCTAATCCTAATTTAACATCAGACCGCCCTCCTTCGTTATGTAGCAGAATCATTGGCTACTAAACACAGCGCCAAAATTTAATACGCCTCATTTAACACCAGAAGGCGCTGCAACACTACATTATCAAAAAAAAGCGTGCAAAAAGCTTCTCTATCACTATCCCTTCCCTATCACCCTCTCTGAATATCTCCTCTTCAACTAACAGGTAGCACAAAGGGATCATTGTATTGGACTCAAGTGAGCTGGACTTTAAATTTCACCTTTTCTTACCAGCAGCCTGCTAACCTAACATAATGTGAGTTTCTAAAGAAGGGAAGAAGTTATATCACACTACCTAAAGGTAGAATTAGTAAAACCGTATCGTTCTACTTTACAGCTTGCCGTATCGTTCAGCTTTGTGTACAAGTTATAGAAAATTTAACAGTTTGCATAGCACATTATTTTTGTTTGGCTTTGAATGCGGCTTTGTTGAAATTCGCTACAGAAAAATCTATTTTCTGTATCGAATTCCAACTAATTGCAGAAAAATCTATTTTCTGTATCGAATTCCAACTAATGGCAAGTACTAGGGAAAACAAAAAATTCTAATTAGAAAAGTGAGAAATTTCACGCGGAATTTTATTCATGATTGACCTGATTAATAAATACAGATGTACAACTTCAAAAGAATATGTATTTAAGGTATTTAATAACTGTGTATAATGCTTAAAAAGAATCGATTTATCAAGTTTTTATCAAAACTTTAAATGGTTAAGTAAATTTTTTGAATTATGCTGGTTTTTAAGTAAAGACATATGTATGTGATATGAACCATGTCCCAAAAATGCCAAAAAATTTATTTATGTATTCTTAAGTTTTTTGTAAATCTTAAGAACTGGGGCAAATTACGATATTGAACTAAATTTCCATTTACTTTCTATTGGAATTTCGATCGATATCAATTGCCGCGATTTTTATTATTATCATATATTTTACGATTTTTTTCTTTAAATTTAGTAGCTATCTATACAACGTTTATACTCGACTTATTCTCAAATAAAAACTGTATTTGCAAATACTTAACTAACTGATTAAACGGCCCGTATTATATATTTAAGTTGTTTATGTTTTTCAATAATATTTATTATTATACCTTGAGTTTTAAAAATTGTTTGTTTTCATTTTTTTTACTCGTATTTTAAATATTTTTTTATATGTAAGACTTGTCAACTATTTTTCTTTACTTCAATAATAACTTTACTAACAACAGGTTATGGGACCAGAAGTCAAACAAAATAATTAAAAAAATAAAATCAATAAAATCTGTGTGTGATTAATTCAAGAATCAAAAGGAAATTGTGACTCAAGAAATGGAATTCAGTAAATCCGTTAAACATTTATCTGGTGAGACGGATTGGCCTATATGGAAGAGAAAGGTTAAGGATCTGTTTGAATTTTATGAAGAATCCCTAGATGTAGTTGAAAAAAGTCTATTAAAACCCGAGCCCATAGCAAATGCAGCAACCGAAGCTCAACAGAGAGAATATAAGAAACATTGTGAGTCATATAGAAAGGCAAGGCAAAACCATTATTACAAGCACGATTACTGATGAAATCTATCAAAAAGTGATGGATAAAGAATGTGCTTCCGAAATGTGGCAAGCTTTGAAGCAACAATTTGAGGCAACTTCAAAGGACCAGCTGTTTAAAATATGTACTGAGCTATTTTCTTTTCAATGGAATAATCAAGAAGATGTTTCTACTCATATATCAAAGTTGAAGAACTTATTTAATCAAATTAATAATGGTTTAAAATTAAACGACACAAATCCATTACCAGATCTGTTGCTAGTCTGTAAAATTCTATATGTATTGCCAAGCTCATTCGAAATGTTTAATTCAAGTTGGATGATGCTAACCCGAGATGGAGATAAATCTTGTCTCTGAACTTGTCATGCAGATGTATCTTTAAGAACGAAATTTAAAGAAGAATGAAACATCTGAACAGGAGAATCAAAAATCTTTGATAATAAGCAGTAAAAAGGAGGTAAATCGCAATAAGAATTTTAGAACAAATAAAAAAGATGGAAGACCAAATATGTTTAAAAATTATAGAATTAATTATTCTAACGTAGCACTTCAGTCAGTAAGTCCTAGTTTACACATGCAAGTCTTATTGCTAAGCTGATTAGTTTGTTAGGAAAGAGAGACGAGGGGAAAAGAAACGTTACTGTTCCCCTCGTCTCTCTCTCCATCAAACTAATCAGCTTAGCAATAAGACTTGCATAGTGTAAATATGGACTAACTGATGAAGTCAATTCCGTTTCAACAACAATGGATTGGTGGGTAGATAATGGTGCTACGAAACATATTACCCATTCAGCAGAATTTTTTATAATTTATGAACGTTTCAAAGAACGTCATTATATTCAAGCCACTGGAAAGAAACACTTAATGCTAAAGGAAAAGGTACCATTGAATTTTCATCAAAAATAAATAATAGAGAAATCAAAATAAAGTTAGAGGATGTTTGGTATGTTCCTGAAATTGAAAGAAATCTGTTCTCAGTTTTGGCAGACTTTGAAGGTTATGAGAGTTGCTGCAAGATGCTGAAGCACGAGATGAGCTACAGCTAAAAGTTTGGAAGCCGCTGATAAAAATACTGAATCGCGATGTAATAAATTTGTAAACAAAATTCTAACACCCAATACATATAGAGAAGCTATTGGAAGTGAACAAAGAGAAGAGTGGGTAAACGCTATGAAGTCCGAAATAAACTCGTTATTGGTAAACCAGACTTGGGAGCTTGCAGAACTACCAGATGGTCACAAAGGTCTTCCGTCAAAATGGATTTTTAAAATTAAAACATATGCTGATGGCACTATAAATAAATATAAAGCAAGACTGGTAATTGAAGGTTTAAACAAAAGAAGGAAATTGACTATGATCAGACTTTTAGTCTTGGAGCAAAATGTCAACTATCCGCTCAATTCTTAGCATTGCTGCAAGTGAGGGTTTGCACATAACTCAGTTCGATGTATCTACAGCTTTTTTGTATGGTGAGTTAGAAGAAAACATATTCATGGAACAACCTGAAGGATTTAAAGATGCTTCAAATAAAGTATGTTATTTAAAAAGAAGTTAATAGATGCTGGAATAAACTAATATGTAGTTATATTAAGAAACTTGGATTCAAAGTTAGTTCGGCCGATACTTGCTTATACGTGAGAGAAAAGAATGGTAATAAAATAATACTTGCGCTATATGTGGACGATGGTTTAATCGCAGCTTCTTATAAAACTGAATTATACACCTTTATAAAAGAAATGAAAAGTGAGTTTAAAATTGTAAGTAAGGAAGCTACATATTTTCTTGGATTAGAAATTGACAATAACGAAGAATATATTAAATTACATCAAAAATCATTTGCGAAGAAAATATTGGACAAATTTAAATTTTCTGAATGTCGCCCGGTTGCTACTCCGTTGGAGAAAATTTGTGATATGAACAACAAGCGGAGTGAACGTGTCGATTTCCCATATAGACAAGCAGTTGGTGCTTTGATGTATTTAATGGTAGGAACGAGGCCAGACCTAGCTTATACCATAGGTTATCTCTCAAGATCTTTAGAAAATCCAACAAAAGAAGATGTACTGCGTGTTAAACGAGTATTTCGATATTTAGCTGGAACATTAGATGTTGGAATTTGTTATAACAAGAAAGGGCCTAAATTAATTGAATGCTACAGTGATGCTGACTTTGGTGGATGCAACACTACAGGTCGTTCAACATCTGGTGTAATAGTAACGTATGCTGGTGGGCCTATATCTTTGTTGAGTCAGAGACAAGCAATGGTATCAACATCTACTACCGAGCAGAAATTGTTGCTGCTAATGAAGCTGCAAAAGAGCTTGTTTGGTTAAAAAGACTTTTTAAAGAAGTAATTAATTTAAAACAAGTTCCATGCATACAAATTGACAACACTGCTGCCATTCGCTTAACACAGAATCCTGAATTTCACAAAAGAACAAAACACATTGCAATTAAGCACTTCTTTATTAGAGAAATGGTTACAGAAGGCAATGTGTTAGGTTACGATTGCAAATGTTATGTGATCTTTTAAATGTTAAATAATTATTTTAAACGGGGGAAAGTATTGAAGTTGTTTATGTTTTTCAATAATATTTATTATTATACCTTGAGTCTTAAAACTTGTTTGTTTTCGTTGTTTTTAGTCGTATTTTAAATATTTTTATATGTAAAACTTTTCAACTACTTTTCTTCACTTCAATAAAAATTTTACAAACAATATTATTAGAGTTGTGCATAATAGTTCATTTTACTGAATCGTTCAGATTGATCCGAACGATGAAATGAACTAGTTCGTTCATAGTTCATCGTTCTTTATTTACTCTGAACGAACGGTGATTGAACGAAAGATCAGATTTGTTTTTCTTTTGTCGCTCTTGCTTTGATATTTTGTTTATTTGTAAATAATAATGCAAAAATCGAATTCCGTGAAAATTTGTGGAAAATATTGTGAGGAACGAAAGTAAATTTTAACACGTTTTTTTCAAGCAAGCCATGGAAAAAATTTTGCCACTGAATAGCTAATTTAAAATTTTTAATATTTGAATTTAGGCTAGTATATTACTAGAATGGAAAACGGAATGGAATACAAAACTAGAAAACATACTTTAAAATACTTCCCACTGTCAATGACATTAAATCTAAGACACAAAAACATAAATCTTGCGTATTAAATTCCATCCCTGAAAATAACGAACTGAAAGACAAAAATTTCTATGATGTAAACAATATATATATATGTCAGACGTCATACTAAAATTTGATTTACTAATTGGTGTAAATTTTAATAGCGTTTCTGAAGTTTACCAAACCTATGCAAAGAACTATGAATGATGAACTATAAAAAAGACAACAATCCTAAAGACAGAATCGTGCAATTTACTGAATCGTTCAACTGAACTAGTTCGTTCATGAACTACACAAGCCTAAATATTATATAAATATATTCACAGTCGTCAAATAAGCAATTATAAAACTAAAAACTTCTTTTTCTGTATACATACATCTCATCTCCAGTAATCAGTAATTGTTCTCATGAGTTAGTAATTTAGAATTTTTACTTGCAAATAACACGTACGTATAAATGTAGTACATGAGTTCTCATAAAATTTATGTTTTTCTACTTCTTATACATGATAAATTATTTTTTTTTTTAAATAAAAATAAGTTTAAGTTTAATTATAAAAAGGGGTTAAGAAGTGGCAAGGCAGCCGAAAAAGGTGCATACTGCCACTTTAGTCGGTCAAACGGTCACACTGATTGTTATCTTTTTACAATTAGCTGCCACACTGGGCAACAATAAAAGTATTAAAAAAGAAAAATAAAATATTTATTTTCATGAAATACTGAAATATGTTTATTTGACATAAAGTCCTTATACATGTATTTAATTTGAAAATTTTGCTTGTTTTTGTGCTTAATAGTGTTTTCACTGACATGGTTTTAATAAAAGTTGATTTTAACGCTAAAACCAAATCTTAAAACCTGGTTTTACCATACAAATTGTTTTTGTTAAAACCAACTTAAAACCACTTTTGAATTGGTTTTAAGTTGGTTTTATGGTATGCAACGTTGTTTTCTATGTACTAAATTCAGTGCTGCCAAGTTAAAATGTAATCTTTGGACCTCTGGGAAGACATATGACTGACATCCATCTGCGGAAAAAAGGTTAAGCTTATAACATATTTGTGAATTTTTTCATATAATAATATGATTTAAAAGCACTTCACGTTGTATAGGTAGTTACATTATTTTAAAATGTTCAGTTAACAAATATAAAATAATTTCTAATTTATTGTGCATGGTAAAATTTTTCAGTTTTTCATGCAAACAAAAACAACCGTTGTGGGTGTCAGATAAATATTATAAAAAGCTGAAAAAAATACAGCAACAAATACACGCATTTCTACAGTACATTTATTTTATTTTGGACAAATTTATAAGACATCCTGCTGTTTAAAACCTGAATTTATCAAACTTGCAGTGGGAATGCAAAATCAGCTGTTTATGATTTTAACGTTAAAACCAGGTTTTAACTTTCGGTGTGAAAACAGTATAAGCATTGTCTATATGCATTTCGTTCCATTTTATTTACAAAGGGTTAAATTTAATGTTTGAAATGCCAATCAAATATTAATATCCTCTAATTTTTTACAATATAACGCCATGCATATGATTTTTATTGGACACTAAAAAATAGGTATTGCTTTCTAGATGTATCGAAAAAGGCAAGCTTTTTCCTGATTTTTTACAATAAATTATTATTGTCATTTGCTGTTGTGTACATGATAGTTTTTTCATTCGAATAAAAATTATTCGAATATTCGAACAACTTTTTTTCATTTTTGTTCGAACGAAAAAAAATCAATTTGAAGCTAGTACTCTGTTCGAAGTTGTGAAAAATTTTCAGCAACATTGATTATTTCGCATGAAAAATTTTACATGTACTAAATGTAGAACAACTTGCGTTTTTTTATAAATTTCTCGCTTTTATTACTTGAGTGTATGCAACATTGTCAAAATTCCGTGCAAAAAAGTACTACTTATGTTGTTTCAGCCGCCATCAGACTATTATACTTTGTATTTATACTTGTCAAAAATTCAAATAATACGTGCAAGTGTGATAGTCTGAACGCAAAATGTCATCAAAGTGGCAAATAATACGATAAAAATGTTGACATCCCATAAGACTTTTTCGTTTTTATAAAATTTTTTAAACGATAATACTTTTCATTAGATCAGGGTTGCATTTTCACACAAACCAAATTTCAAAGTCGTTATTGATGTAATGTTATGTCATATGTATATCGGCTCAAAATTTTGAATAATTGAATCGTATGGAAGTATATTTCGTTAACGTAATTTTTTAACGTTTTTGTAATATCTTTTCTTAAATTTTTTCTGTTATTTACATAGAATATTTTTAACTGTTGAATTTTTTCAAGTGCCGGCACGTCCTCGCCTACATGAAACCGCTTTGCTGCCGCTAGTCAATGAATAGCACAGACATTTTCATTGAACAGCTGTTTTGTTTTCTGCTTGTATTACACATTTTATTTGAAGTGTGATGGTCTGAACACAATATGTGATTTTACGTTAGATTTTTTGACAGTCGCAACGAATGTATTTAGATTTCTGTATCGTAAAATGTGATGAAAGTATTAATACTTGTATAATAGTCTGAACGGGCCTTTCGCAGCGAAACTGAAATGATGCCAGAGTCATTTTGAATGGAAAAATATGCTGCCAGATAGATTTTACGTGTTTTTGCAATAAGAACAGAGTACTACTTTTGCAAATTTATTTCGCAAATATTTCATACCAAATACTTTTACATGTAGTTTGACAGCGTTTCGAATGAAATTATGAACAGAGTACCAGCTTCAAAATAAAAAATTATTCAAATTATTTTTTTCGAATATTCCAATATTCGAACAATTTCCTTTATAACTATGTATAAAAAATATTTTACATTTCATAACTTTTTAATTTGTTAACATTGGGAAGTTAAGTAATCAAATTGCCCCAAATTCTAAATAAATAAATAGATAATTCCTCTTTAATGAAATTCCTTATAACGAGTTAAGGAAAAAATTGCTTTTTACAGATTTAGCTTAAAGAAAATCTGTAAGAATCGAATTAATGAACGACGTAAAAAATCATTGAGAGTTTTAATATTATTCCTGAGCTTTCCTATCCAATACTAACTTTTTAAAATATTCCACAAAAAGCGAAGAGTACACAAATACTTTGTTTTCACGATTCTTTTGTAGTAAAAATATCGCAAATATGCTCAAGTACGATGAAGTATTAGATAACATTTCTGAAGTAATTGGTAATGTTTTATTAAATGATTTAATCAATAAAGTAAGAAATTATATCAATATAAAAATCTTCAACACTATTGAGGTTGATTTAAATTATTTGGAAACACAAAAAAGTGATTACACAAACTGTATATGTCTGATTTTTAATGGTATTTTAAATATACATATACATATACCTATATATATATATATATATACTATATATCATCAACATTGAATGAAAGTTTTCTACCTGTTCTTTCATTAAAAGTAAAATAAGAATCGTTTATAAGCTTAAAAGTGGAATTAAATTTTTAAATGACTCTTATAAAAGAAATCAATGACATATTTTAAAAATGTTTGTAAATGTGAATAAAAACCTATACTTTTTAACTAAATCGTTTCGGGTTCGTTTACCCAGCAAAAATATTCGTCTACCTGGAAGCAGGTTGGTAAGGGAGAGAGAGCACATGTCCCGCTTAGCAACCTGATTCGGTATCACATGTTTTTGTTCGTGATGTCCCACTTAGTAGGTCTCCAGGTATAAGCTTCTGAATGCATAAAGGATGTGCAGAAAGTATCCCATACTTCATGCCTTTTTCGTATGTATATAATTAAAAAATTTGCTCTCAGATTAATTTCCAATAGTTTGGGCCTTATTTTGTAAAACGCAACGCTTAGCGTTGATAAATTTCGTATGTATTTTGTTTTTGTAATTTAAACTTTTTTCATATAAAATTTGTCAACGCTTGGCGTTGCTTTTTATATAATTAGCCCCTTATTTTGTTTTTATATTTATTATATCGAGAGCCTATATTCAATATACGCCAACTCGAAAAACTAATATTTTTTAGAGTTAGCATATTTTGTCGGAAAACAAAAACATAATTTTTTAAATATATTTATTTTGTAATCAATTTGTAAGATAAATACTAGATATTAGTGTTGTCATTCGAACAAAAATTATTCGAACATTCGAACAACTTTTTTTCATTTTTGTTCGAACGAACAAAAATTTTCAATTTAGAATAAAAAATTATTCGAATTATTTTTGTAGAATATTCGAATATTCGAACAATTTCCTTAATCTCTTTGTATAAAAAGTATTTTACATTTCATAACCTTTTAGTTTGTTAACAATATGATGTTAAGTAATCAAATTACTCCAAATTATAAATACTCGTGTAAGCATGTTTGTATATGTTCGCTAACGCATCTTTTGTTTTCCTGCTTTGAAAAGATAATGCCTCCTTAACAGACCAAGCTAAATTACGACGCAAAGCGTTGTCTATGAGACCAACCGAAATAACGCGGCGTCAACGCTTTGCGATTGGAAAATCCAATTTTGACAGCGCGTAAAGAAGTGAAGTACTGCTGCAAAAGTACTGTTGTTTTTGTTAAGTAATGTAACTTTAGCTACTTTCACGTAAATTTATTGTTTTAATTTTTATATCTTATTTCTATTTAGAGTTTTTAATTAATCAAAGTGAGTGAACATTACTGATTCTGGCGCAACGTTAACGCTTTAATTTAGGTTACTCATTCCAGCGTAAAAGCTAAGTGCTAAATTACGTTGCGCTTTGCGTCGTAATTTAGGTTGGTATGTAATTGAATCAGAAGGTGTCTTACAATTCTTGGTTAAGAGTTTAAAAAATAACTGCTTTTCTACAGATCTAATGAAAAGCCCTAAGGGCTCGGTTGGTTATTGTTATAAATAAATAAATAATATTATTCCTAAGCTTTCCAATAATAATGTAATAAAAATTTCGCAAATAATCTCATGTACGATTAAGCATTAGATGAAATTTCTGAAGTAACTGACAATGTTTTATTAGCTGATCTAAAAAATTTTATCAATAAAGTAAGAAATTGTACTAATATAAAAATCGTCAAGAATTTTAAAGTTGATTTAAATTATTTGAATATCAAAGAAAAGAACACACAAACTGGATATGCTTTTTAATCCTTTTTTTTAACGGCATCACTAACATCAACAATTTGCGAAAGATATTTTTCTACATTTTCTTTTATCAAAAGTAAAAAGAGACTATAACCATTTCCATTACTTTGCACATAACAATATCGATCAGCTGTTTGCTACTGTTGCAGTTACATTACGTTACAGTCGGCTAACTGAGCCTTAATTAGGTTATTAAAATTAACTGTTTTTCTTGTGTAATGAATTATTTTTTGTTTGTTAATAAAAATATTAAACTAATGCACATGCGTGTCGTCTTTTGCAAATTTTTTTTAAAATTATTCGAATACATTAATATGATTTTTGTTCCTTCGGATATTCGAACAAAACTTCAAAATTATTCGTCTGTTCGAACAAGAAAAAATCATGAAATTTTATTAGAACAAATATAAAACAGGAATAATTAACAATATTAGTACATTATAGCTGTCATTATAAATTAATAAAAAAGAGCTTTTATTTGAAATCCAGAATAGGTTTTTGTTATTATTGTCACAAATGTTTTTACTATCACAAATATTTTGTTATAACTGGTTCAAGCATAGCACTGTAAATAAATAATAAACTTAAAATTGAAATTCTTTTTATACAATTAACAAGTAAAAAAACTACACAAAATATGTTTAATTTAAAGAATTAAAAATAAACTCTCAATAAAAAGTAAGAAATACATATTTTTGTAGAGAAAATGAAATAAAATCCAACAGAATTTGATTGTTGCGCCTTTTTTTTTAATTCCTTAGTTTACTATGCTTATGCTTTTAAGACTTAAAATTAAAGTAAACCATTCGATTTTTCCCTGCCTTGCCAATATGTAGACGCGTGACGTCATCTATAAAAACTTCGCATATCGTTAACTTGTAGTCTATCATTCTAGAGACCTACTGTATCCAAACTAGAATTAGAATCAGTGTGACCAGATCCTAAAAATTTTTCCAGCTAAATTGACTTCAAAAAAAGCTAAAAAATAATTTAGGTGCTAAAAAATAATAGTTCTTCTTAAGCAAATATTTTCTTTAAAAGTTTTGATTTTTGCAATTTCTGCACATATTGCCTTACAAATTTTTACTTCCTATGAACGAAACTAAATTTCTTAAACAATAACGAATTATTTATTGAGCGTAAAAGCGTATTAAAAACAAAACAGTAATATTAAGTCACATAAGGTTCTTAAAAAACATAACGTTCAAAAAGTGGTGCTTATAACAAAAATTTAAAGCTTTCAAATATTCCGACTTGATGTAAACAGAGCATTATTCGTATAACAAAAAACACATAGAAAAACTTATATCTGTTTTTGTCACTCACATGTTACAATAACGTACACATGTTCGTTAGTTTTTTTTTTAAGATAATATACAATTATTCATTTTCGAAAAACACTTTTTCAGTCTTTATTTGATTTTTTCAAACCTGGCATAGCTCAAACCTTTTGAAGCTAATTTGTTTGTTATTTTAAAGTAATTCTTAAATTAAATACCACATGTATGAATACATGTACGAGTATTTCAGTACAATTATGTTTTTGGTACATTGTTAACACAATTAATATGAAAAAATAAGATTTCAAACTCTTATATTCATAAACCTTTATAAATCATGAATATTCGTCATCAGAACAGTTGTTCAAATTATCGTTGTAATATATGAGGAATTTTTGCTTGTTAGATAGCCTCCGTCTATATATATTTTGATCCTGCTTTAGGGACTCAGTAAAGTTCAAACAAAAATTTTTGAGATAAGCTAAAAAATACTTCATATGTTTTTGAGAATCACATATAAAAATATAATAAGACGAGGCATCAAACAAAAGTCGATTTTGCATCCATTTTAATTTTTTATAACCTTTTAAAATTAGTTTCATTTCCTTTTCGTCTTGTAAATACTTTTATTGTTATTGTTTTAATTTTATACTGCAACTTATGAAAATTGGACGAACGAATCAAGTCATTGTTTGCTAATACAAGTAAAATAATTGTGAAAATATATGCAAAATAATATTCTTTCACAATTATTTTAATTGTATTACAACATTTGTAGGTCTTAAGAAACAGCCCGCAGATTAACGCTAACATTATTACACGTGAAAATTAAAAATATACCCAAAATAGCATAGATTATATTGCTAAAAACTTAATAGGTTATATTTCTTAAAAATGCTAGAAAATGCTAAATAAATAATTGAAAAATGCTAACGAAAATGCTAACTGCTAAATCGAAAATTTTCTAGCTAACCTTGCGGCTACACGTTCAATAAATTGCTTTCAATTTTTTCACACGTATGGTTTGTCAAAATTTACTAAAATTGAAGTTGTGACGTAGGCTGCAAGAAATTTGATTTCCAATTTTATGTTCAAAATGCCGTCGTTGAGGAAACAATTAAAAATTTTCGCACTTCACTACTTTTATTGATTTTATACATATTTTATTTCAGCAAAGAAAATTAATTCTATTTATATATTTATGATTTAATCAGGCTAAAGTTCGTATCGCTTTGTAAGCCAACTGACACCACACACAGTGGACCAAACACAGAAGAACGCAGATGATGAAGGTTTTGTGGCCTTCGAAAACGGCTGGCTGTTCCGTTCAACTATGTGTTGTCAGAATATTTACAACTAACTTTGATGTTATTTGTTCATTAATAATTATCACATGTAATTTGGCTTACAAAGCGATACGAACTTTAGCCTGATTAAATCATAAATATATAAATAAAATGAAAGTTCGAACAATAATAATTAAAATTAACTAAAGAAAATTAATTCTGTTTTAACTTTTTTACAAACACAAAAATTACTTTAAAACAGCTGTTAAATTGAAAGAAAAATTGAATGGTGCGTTGAAAGAAAAATTGAAATCTACCTGGTATTCAATTCCCAAATGTATGAGTGTGGTAGTAAAAAAATGTGAATGTATTGAGCTTTGAAACTAAAATTGAAGCAATAATTTAACGTGTAGCCTTCAAGTAAATCAGTAAAAAAAATGCTAAATTTAGCTGCAAAAATGCTAAATTTAGCTGCAAAAATGCTAAAATGGTCACGCTGATTAGAATCTATTTATTAGATACAAAAATTTCAAAACTATAACAAAAACTTATAAGACAAATACATAAAGTAATTAAGCGAGCAAAATAAATTAAAAACAACAATATGAATCAGTATAATGCACAAACAAACAGTGTTGTCAGATTAGGGGATTTATCCCCAAATCGGGGATTTTTTATCGAAATGGGGATAAGAATTTTGGTTTGGGAATTAAGGAATTAATTGGGGATAACTTTTATGTTTTGGGATTTGTATTATTTTGTATTTGTATTACTTAAAATTTTTTTTATGTATTTCTCGGAATATTTTAATTTCAATACATATTCCAATTGCTCTTTTTTTAGTTCATAAATAAGGTAAAATGATATGGTAACAATGAACTCGTCTTTAACATTTGTTGTTGACAAGATTTAAATAAGGTTATTACAATAAAAACAGGTACTCGGGTTGGCGAGATTGCTCGTCAGCTGATCTTATTTTTTACACGTATGTATATAACTTAAATTATTAATTACTTAAATTATTGAGTTATTTGACAATTAGTTCTTTACCTTGCTTGATGCTTAAAATTTTTAGACACTTACGTCCTGAAAAGCGCAGAGTTACATCTAATGCGAATATCTTAATGTTCAATGGAGCTTAATTAATCGTACTTACCCTTAGATTCAGTGGATTTGACGGGAAACTAAAGTCTGTACAATCGACGTAATTATATAAAGTAAGTACGACTTGTTTTTTATAACTAAAAAGTTTATTGCAGCAAATTCTAAAACATATAAACAATTTGCTCCAAACATGGATTAGGACAACCTTAATTAAGCTCAATCATAAAAGCGATTTTTCATGAAGACATTGTTCATATGAAGAATCACCCAAAATTTTTTTGGGCGATTTTTCATTTTTATTTTTGGGCGATTTGGTTTTGGGGGATTTTTCATGGAGCCAAAAATACTACAACAGCGGCAAACAAGGTGAAAAAATTTATTCGATATTCAAATAACAAACAACTTAAACATGTTTTGGGCACAAGATTATTGATATCAAGATGCCGCTGGATCACGGCCGTTTACATATTAAATTTACTTTGAATATCGACGAGCAACGCTTGCATCGAAAGTTTTTTTTTTGGCAATGAAGTCAATAAAAACTCAACTTAAAATCAAAATTCAGTATGAACTGCTAAAATCTCTGTTACGAATTAATATACCTTTTAAAATAAGGGAATTTGTTGTGACACTTGATCCATCTCCAGAAATGGTAAAACAAGTACAAATTACGTTTTGGGGAATTTTGGAGATACAAATTTTAAAACTGGGGATGTCAGTTGAAAGAAATCTGGGAACCCTGCAAACAAAAACGACTATGACGGCATTGGTAACGAAAGAGAATTGTAAAACGAGTACGTAGACTTATAAACGACAGCTAATTTTTGTCTACGGCGAATGCTAGTATGTATGTACGTACGACTTCCAAAATGATGATTTCATTTTTAATATCGCAAAGGTTAAATGTTTAGTTTAATATTTGAAGTCATACTAAGCAGGCACGTTCTGCAGAGTGAATAATATTTAAAAATTTAATTGCAAAGAATCAACACAAATACTATAAAATTTTTTAAAGAAAAATTAAAAAGAATTACAAGAAAATCATTAAAAAAAAGAAAGGCACAAAACAAAGCACTTGTGTTTGTTAGTATTGTAGGAGAGAAAGAACTTAAATTCGTTCTTATCATTTAAGTTTTACAATAGGAAATACCTATAGAAATTTAAAGGAATGTCTCAAAAACGTGTAACACTTTCTACAGCACGCGTATCCCGCGCTTCAGCCACCAATTCGGGTGCTGGAGGTAACCGAGTTGGCGCTGCTAGTCCCACTAGTCCAACACGCACTAGCCGTCTGCAGGAGAAGGCAGAATTGCAGCATTTAAACGATCGTTTGGCTTGCTACATTGATCGTGTGCGGAATTTGGAAAATGAAAACAATCGTTTGACTCAGGAATTGCATTTGGCTCAAGACACAGTTAGTCGTGAAGTTTCCAATATAAAAACTCTTTATGAAAAAGAGTTGGCTGCCGCCCGTAAGCTACTTGATGAAACTTCTCGTGAAAAAGCCAAATTGGAAATCGATATTAAACGCTTGTGGGAGGAAAATGATGACCTAAAACAAAGGTATACATTTGTATGAAATTCAATTCAATTTGTTCATTTTATTGCCATTCTTTCACATTTAATAATCCAAAATCATTTCCAGCGCCTCGTATGCATCTTACTGCGTACATACGTACATACTATGTACACATGTATGTATGTATGTACTTATATACATACATATACACATGAATATGCAATTTACTTTCATTGAGGGAGGTGCATATCACAAATGAACATTTTCTTTTTATGTGGTCTCTCCCCGTCTTGTAAGTGATAAATAAGAATAGTTTTTTTAAGCACACTATCATTTTCAATGGCAACATACCCACCAGCCTTGTATTTTTATTTTTATATTATTTTTTGTGTACCTTAAAGTTTCCATTACAAAAACTCTCCAACACCGGCCAAATATTGTATTCGTAGGTATTTGTTGGAAAACAACATAATAAACGCTACACGCTACTATTTCACATAATGATGTCATATCTTTATTTGTTATACCTACCGTAGCATTTTGTGACATCGCAATAGTGTATACTGGTGGCAACGTTTGCCAATTCCGATATTTCTCGTTGTGTGCCATTACTTTACATATAAAAAACATAATGGGAACGGCGTTGCACACATTTTTAAAATTACACCTCAAAATGACAACACAAAAAATGCCAGATGTGTACCCGGCATTACATTCTTTTAATACCGCCAAACTTAAAGTAATATTACTACAACAAAAGTTAGTATTTTGTGTATCACACAAACAAATAAGACATTGACTGGAAATGATGTCATTCGGTTTTTATTAGTTCGCGTGTATTTTTGTCTTTTCTTTTATTTTGCTTCTACTGCTTTTTCTCTTTGCGCAGTGTACACTCATCCAAAAGAAATAAACACAAATAATTCTTTATAATTTACATTGTTGTCATTTTATCATTTTCACTGCTAGATCTGGCATTTTCATTAGTTAAAAAGCAATAAAATTTCAAAAAAAATTTCTAAATGCTTTCTGGCAGAATTTGTTGAGAATAAACAATTTTAATTTGGTAAAAAAAATTCTGTATAGAGGATTTTTCTCACAAATGCACATGCATTGAAGGGCAAAGGTTCTCTGATGATATCTACTAGCAACAGTGAAATTCGCATAGGATCTCGCTAACCGCACAATAATCAATTTCAAAGAATTTTTAATAAAAAAATATTTTACTGAATAAGTAAAATAATAATTTCGGATTATTAGTGCGTTAAACAAATTTTAAACATAATTGTAACATTTCCAAAAATTACCAATTATTAACTATTTTATGTTTGTTTGTGCTATAAAAATACCTGTAAATACTAATAAGTTTGTATAAACATGAAATTCAAAGCTATTTCAATAATTTTTTTTTTGCATTTAAATCTGGCATTCTACTTTTCTTCTGTAGCACACTAGCAGAATTTTTAGTAGCAAGAGAGAACGAACATTGTATTGGAGTAGAGGTGTGCGAATTAGACATATGTACATATGTATGTACATGACACATGGTTGAATTGTTTTTTTTTTTTAAGTTTGTTTACATGTAAAACTGGCAATATGCATGCATTTACAAAAATTTACATACATATGTATGTACATACATACGCATTTATGTATATATATACATACTTATGTATATATGTAGGTATCTTTGGTTTCGACTGATAACAGCGTAAATAAAAAAAAACATTCAAAAAACACAGTATGAACGTTTTCTTTTTTTAAATAAAAATTGCAAAAGAAAAATAAATTTGTCGTAAATAAAAGATAACTGTCTTAACAAGTGTGTTGTCAGATTTATTTTGAAATTTTTCGCCAATTTTAATGTTAAAAATCTCCAAAATCGTGATAGTTTTTGCCAATAATATGTATATTTACATATACAGTAAACCCCGGTTAATAGCCTCAGCACAAATGTCTTGATTAGGGAAAGGATTTTCATGTAACTACATGTTTTCTGTCGTTGGTCGCAGTTCAACGTAAATAAAATATATTTGGGAATCAACAAATTTACAACAAAATGGCATCGATTTGTTAGTGCATATTTTTGCATATTTTAAAATAAATACATGTTTTTGCATATTTCATTATAAATGTATATTTTTAATACATTTTTGAATTTTTCATGATATAAAACCAATTTTGGTGTTTTTTGATTAGTTCCAAAGTATTTTTGCAATTCTTACGACTGTGTAAGAACAAAAAAGAGGAAAACGAAAACAATTTCAACTGGGATGAAAACTCAATTCATTTGAAAAATTAAAAAAAAAATGCAAAAGCATGGGGCAAAAGCCATTTTAAACCCAAAAATTTTTGTGTAATTTTTTTGGGAGCTCTTTACCGGTTCCATATTAATTTCATGTGGATAGAAAGTGTTTCTAAAAGCTCCTTTGCGTGTTGCAGCAAAGAAAGAAAAATATTCAGGGATACGAGTTCCTCCCAGAATATAGTAACTAGATGGAGAGCGTGGTTGAATGCTGTCGAATACTATTTTTATATTAACAAGTTTAAAGAAATTTTAAATTAAAAAAAAAAACTTAAGCACTGAATTGATATTTGTGCACAAAGAGAATGGCTTTCGTGTTGACACTATAGCCCAATGAGATGGTTTTGGTTCTTTAACACCTTAAGTTTAATAAACTGAAGATGCGGTAAAAAAAATTTTTGTCTGAAAGACAGAAAAAGTGAAGAAAACAAAAATAAATTAGATAAAGTTATACAAAAATATTATAAACGTAAAAAATGCAACAAATTGCATCAATATTTTATAGTTCAAACAGCTAAAATTTAGAAACTGAGTATTCCACAAACGAACTAGCAGCATTTAAATATGCACCAATAACTTTTGCTGACGTGGAATGTTAATTTTTACAATAAAAATGTTTTTTCAGAAAAATCGTCAAAGACTTAACTTTGACAATTTACAAAAACACTTATTTATTCATTTGCGTAATAAAAGTTATTCTAAAATTTATTTTGTATTCCATATGATTTGACAAAATGTTTACTAAGAAAGCAATGAAGTTGAGTTTATTAAGTTTTTAATGTTAATAAATGTTGAAAAAAGAGTTAATAAATGCGTATTTTATTAGTTTTTAATACATATTTTTATATTTTTAATGTATATTTTATGTACATAAAACGCGATTTTAAATGCATGAAAATCCTTTCCCTAGTCATGATTTTTGGGGTAATTATCCGCAAAAGGTATTAAAGTGGAGAACCTCGTAGGTATAGGTAATTATGAAAATATGCTTCAATACTTTTAAAAATGCATTTATCCGAACTCCCTGTTTTATGTACATACATACATATTTAGTTGAAATAAAATGCATGTATGTATGTACATATATGTATCTTCAACTAAAATATTTAGGGAGTTCACAATAGCATTTTGAAATGTGTCTTAATATTGAAACGTTTCAACGTTAATACTTTAATATGGTCTGGCAAGTTTGTTGTTTTTGTTTGTGTGTAAATCAAATTTATTACCAGGTGGCAAATTTAAAAGTATAAAAAGCATGTCATTTTCGATATGACAATATGGTAATGTTAAACTAAACATGTTAAAACGGTCAGCGCAGCTGTAGTTGATGAAAAAATATTTGTATTTTCCGCAGAACAAAAGTTATTTTGAAACATTTATCCAACAATAATTTCTAATATAAAAAATTTTGTTATTTTAATACGTACGGAAGAAAATAATTCAGTCTCTCACAAGCATTCGTACAAACATGCATTTTACTCTCCCTCTCTCATATTATACACTAATACATAAATAATGTAAAGATGTATGTGTGTTTGCCTGACTTTGATATACACAGTATGTGTACATACATATTTATATCGTTGCCTGCTCACAATAAATAAATTAAGATGGCACATTGTTGCCACATTAAAATTTTAATATACTCATTGTGAATTCCCTAATAATATTGAATGACAAAAAAATTCATACCACGAAAAATTATTAAGTATATGTCCCACCAACATAGCCACATACATACATGCATATGTATAAAAAAAAAAAACGTTATATCATATTTAATCTTGTCCAGCTTAAGCCAGAAGGCTCTCAAGACATGTATTATAAAGTCCAAGTTCTCCTCTAAAGCTGTTCGAAGTTTTATATAAATCCAATCAGTAGTTTAGAAGTTCCAGATTTATTACCATTTATTTTGCAAAAGTTCCCACTGTGGCATGTAACATTAAAACAGGAATAACGGTATTTTATATTGCTCAAGAAGACTGCTCCAAAATAAATTTTTTGTGGTCGTTAGAGATTTTTTCAGTGAAGTTGTTTATGAAAAAATAAATCATTTTGATAATTTTGAGTTGTGACTGTTTATGATTTAATGTGCGATATGTACATATAAAATTAACACGGAAATTGCTCAGCAATTTTTTAAAGAACTATTCGATACGATGTCAAGTATCAAATAAAATAATTTTTAAGAATTTATTTTGTTGTCTGTTAAGCACGTCTAGATATATTTCGTTGTTGCTCAAGCAGCACATCGTAGACTTTAACCACAATCCGCGTTGCTGAATATGCGGATTTACGTGTCTTTTACAGTTTTTTGAGCTCCAAAACAGTCTTTAATAAAGAACAAATGACAATGGCAAGACAGTTGTAAAATTTAGAGATGGTAAAAATGAGCTTTCATTACAAAAAAAAGCTTTCAGCAAATTGTAATACGATGAATCAAAACAATTCACATATTCCATTTGCAAAAAAGTTGCGTATATAAAGCTGAAATTTACATCAACTGACACCACACACAGTGGACCAAACACAAAAGAACGCTGATGAGGAAGGTTTAGTGGCCTTCGAAAACAGCCAGTTGTTCCGTTTAACTGTGTGTGTGTCAGAATATTTACAACTAACTTTGGTGTTATTTGTTCATTAATAATTATCACATGTAATTTGGCTTACAAAGCGATACGAACTTTAGCCTGATCAAATCATAAATATAGTCTTTAATTTTTTGTTTAAAAATTTAGTTTTTTTTAATCATCAGTTTTTACAGTGCTTTTCATTTCCAGTAAATGTTTCAATTCTTATATACATATATTTAAAACCATCGGTAGTTATTGTTTTGTTTTTCTGATCACACGTTTATAACGCTGACAAGATCATCCATGCCTTATACCGAGTACACACTATGGCATTTTGCGACATTGCAATAGTGTGTACTAGTGGCAACGCTTGTCATTTCCGATATTTTTCGTTGTGCGGCATTGCTTTCCATATAAAGAACATAATGTGAACTGCGTTGTACACATTTTGAAAATGACACCACAAAATGACAACATAGCCAGATGTGTACTCAGCATTAGATAATTATATAAAACACCTAATCAAAGTGAAATTTATATGGGAAACAAAAAA
This sequence comes from Nowickia ferox, assembly GCA_936439885.1. NCBI lineage: Eukaryota > Metazoa > Arthropoda > Insecta > Diptera > Tachinidae > Nowickia > Nowickia ferox. The sequence goes on from OW387027.1 coordinate 38,090,802, forward strand.
ATTTACAAAAATATTGAAAATTTATTTATGTTTAAAAAAAATTATGAAAGGAAAGAATTTGTATGAAAAATGTTTAAACAATTTCATATTTTCCTTTTATTTTCTAGAAATGTATGTACATACATACATAATTGATGAATTTTCAACGAAGAGGCTTTTAATGTCCACACTACGATTTTGTATCATTGATAATATTATGCTAAGGTGAATTTAAATGTATTTAAATTAAATATTTTACTACTTTTTAAAGAAATTATTGTGATAATTCAGACTTCCTACCCCAAATAAAACCTCTAAACGTAAGGCAACATTTTACACCAAGACTTGAGAGGAGCAAGGAATAATTAAACCTTATATCTTCAAACGTATGTGACAACACTCACCAGAATTAAAAATTGCTTACAAAATCTCATTGCTTATAGACAAACTTCCAATAGATTATTGAGAATTACAAAACTACATTCCGAGTGGATTAAGATTTTTTTCAAAAAACAACAAATAATATTATGCAGCATATTATTAATTCAAACAAAGTAATAACAAATAATTTTATATAAAAACATAGATATTATATAAAGTATTTGAGGTGAAAAACATATCGCATATTTATGTACTTCAATATTGTCATAACTCAAATTGGCATTTCGTATTTTATCTTGTGTAAAAATTTCATATAAATAGCTTGTACAACCACCCCCGAGAGAAGAATATTTTTGTCATGTCTTCATTTAACGTAACGTGTTTATTTTAATTTGAAATTTATTTGCTGGAGGTCAAGCATTGTCTATATATTTCATTGGTGCTTAGCCAAATCATCAGTAGACTTTAACCACATTTTGAACAGTCACAAACCTCTTATCTTATGCACAGACTTTCAAAAACTATTTGAGAATTCACAAATAATAATCACAAATAATAATATTTCTGAAAATCACAAGCGAAACACAAGCAATAGGCATAGAAACTATAACAAAATAAGATAAGAGGTTTGTGACTGTTCAAAATGTGGTTAAAGTCTACTGATGATTTGGCTAAGCACCAATGAAATATATAGACAATGCTTGACCTCCAGCAAATAAATTTCAAATTAAAATAAACTTATGACAATATGTCGGATAATAAATTTCGTAACGTGTTTATAATTTAGTAAAAACAACAAGCTGATACAGAACCTTATTGTATTAAAAATTTAATGTTAATAAAACCTGTAGGAAAATTTTTCATTTTTTGTAAATTTTTTTGAACCTGTTATAAAATTCATACGGCCAGGTTCTGAAAACCATTTCGTTTTGAAACCGACAAATTTCAGGAAAAAAAATCAACAAGAAATCTGACTTTATTTGGTTTTAAGAATTCATATGCTTTATATATTTTAACTTTTTATTTTTTCTTTCGCTTACTTATATTGAGCGAAATAAACTTTCTTGTCGACATAGTGGGCCAGGACGTTAATTTCGAATGCACTAAATTATCTGATAAAGAGGACACTATTTTCCGTTTTTGAAACTTTGCCATTTCAAAACGAAATGGTTTTCAGAACCTGGCCGATAGTTTCTAAAAATAAAAATCATCATATGAGAAAAAAATCATCAAACCATATTTTGGTCCAAAAAACATCAAAAATATAATAAAATCATCATTCTGGCAGAGCGTCCTGGCAGGGGTAAAGAAATAATTACATGTGCGAAGAAACTTAGATATCAATAATTAAATCGTCGATTGATTGCCACTTTAATTGTTTTAACCATTATTTGACAAACTGTATGTTCTACGAATTTTACATATCGCTCCTTTAATGCAACAGATTCATAACTCAAAAAAGCAATTTTTGCAGAAAATAAGTTTTCAATTTTCATAGAACACAATGAATACATAAAAATATTTTCTTTTCTCGAAAGGTACACGTAGCATTTCATATGAAATTTTTACACAATATTAAATATGATATAACAATTTTTTCTGCATTATTATCTCCAAGAAAGACTTTTTTTTAAATATGTCTATGTACATACTTACATATGTATATAAATACAACCACAGTCAGCATTTTATGAAATCAATGATCATATTCGAGTCTTAGACACCTCCGCGCGATTACAATAATCCTTCATTTTCTAATTTTTTAGACAGTTTCTGATCGTCATTTTCAGTCATATTACTCGTCATTTAAGAGTCTTTTACGAATCATATTATACGCGCATTATTAATCACAATTTTGTTGTATCAAAACAATCATATTGTTTATTTTTTTTTTTTATAAAATATATTAAAATTATGGTCTAATAATTTTTCCAAGAAGTTTTCTTATAATTTATTATTGCTTGTTTTTATTTTATTTTAAAATACAACATAAACATGATAATATAACATTACATGATTCAATATCAGTTACATAGATAAGCTGAAAGACGATCGGTTAGAAATGTTAAAACTGAGGAGGAGATCTAGGACACACTAGAACGCTTGGAAGGAAATTTACAAATACTATAAAATAAAAAAAAACATAGATTATTGAAAAACAAAAAAAATTAGATCTGAATTCCAATTGACAAAAAGAGAATGCAGGAGATGTGACGAGCATATGTGTCAGTGATGAGAAATGTGGCACAATTGTGCCATTTTTAGCACTATTGGATACTGGCTGGCACTGTGAAACTCTCGCTCCTTTTCTAGCACTTTTTGTCCATTAGTATGGAAACTTTTTTATTCACGTTTTTAAGTATTGCAAACTTAGTAGGATTTGTGGCTGACAACTGTTCGGTTATGATGGAGAAAGGTACCTGTGTCCAATGAATGTTTGTCTAGAGCATAGCTGGCCAAAGTGGCACAAGTTGGCCAGCGCTGGCCTAGAGACATTGACGATTTCTTAAAAGGAATAAATCATTTTTTTGCAACGAAAAGATGATTTTAGAAATTTTCGGAAATTTTTCCACTAAGAACTTCACTTAATTCTTAAGTATTCCCCAAAATGTTGGTTGTCTCACCAAACTGTTATAGATATAGTCCTTGAACAGTGGGATGTAATTAGGATTGCCACCCGTACTTTATAATAAAGTATTGTACGTTATTTCGGATAATTTTACTCTATAGCTGGCCATCGTCCACTGTTGCCAACTTTTTCCCGAAATTTCCCGTCAAACTATACCTAAAACCGCCAGAAACCGCAACATTTTTTATTTAGCGGGAACAAATATGGAAAAATAGCTAAAAATTAAAAATAGACCCAAGTTCCTCTAATGGCTATTGAAAAACAAATTTGTTTATTTACATACATAAGTTTGTGTATCATAAATATTCGTACATACATACATACATACATATGTACATACATACATGTATGTAAAAATTGTGTGTGTAAAAAATCCACTGATATAGGCTTTTTACATCGACGCACATCTAACATCTACCATCAATTTGTCAAAATGTTAACATCTTCCCATAAGAAATACACAGTACTAAAATCCAAGATCTTTCTACATCTGTAAAAGATGTTCCTATGTCATTTTGTTTCATCTAACATCTTTCGTTAATTTTAATGCCATCACTAGAAAAATACCATTGTTGTTCCTAAGTCTTAATAAAATTTTTATTTTTTTTAAACAAAATGACTTATTTTTGGTTGACCAATAAAAATTAGCAACTTGTTATACAGCAAAGTGGAACTTATATTAATGTACATTAATCTTAAAATACTGTTCCGATTCACAGCAAAATGTAATGTATAAAGATTTTGGTAACTTTTATATTCAAATAGTTACACAAACTAAAAAAAATCAACTTTCATCATGAATAAATAAATAAATATAATTTTGTTGATGTAGTGGAACCAAACACAATCATTGAAATAAAAATCGATTTCCATTTGTTAAGCTAAATTATCAAAAATTAGACAATTGGGGTATTCAAAAGGTACTCATAAATTAACACGTTTTAAAGTAATAACACGAAAAAATATGAGTGCTGTGAGCATCCCCTCATAATTTACAATTATAAATATAGTACTTATTTGTATTTTGGTTTTAGCACCTTTGTACATTGCTTCTCTCTCTCTCTCTCTCAATTCCTTTGGTAAACTCTCACGCATTTCTACATTTTTGAGTCACAACAACAATTTTTTTTAAACTATGTTAAAATGTTAAGACATTAGGACACTTAAGACACGAGTGAATACCCCAAATGTATATTCACTTTTAGATCATAAAGACCTTAATTTATGCGATAAATTGGATTGAAATTTACTGGTCTAAAATTTTTCAAAGTAAAAACTGTGATGGCGATATTCTCTTTCTAAAAGTTGTGATATTACCATTCTTAAACGCTTCTATTGAAAGAGTTTTTTTAGTAAACTGAACTTAATTAAGACTGATGCCACAAAAATGAGTTTTCAGCTAATACAGTAGCATCGATTTTAAAATTGTGTTGCAAATTTTAAGCCTAAAATCATAAAAAGAAATTTGAAAAAATAGTTTAGTGAAAATGTGTATGTACACAAAAGTTAAAGCATGTAAAGGTCAGTACTTCTAGTTAAAGGAGTTTAAATTGAGAAAAGAAAAAGCTTGAGAACCGTCTTCTCAAACGCCTGGTTTAAAGAATATTTAATGAAATTTTGACAAAATGTTAAGAGGAAAGTGGTAAATTATTCCTCGTTGAAGGAAATATTTGCGAATTAGTGAATTTTATGTTATATTTTAAATTTTGTTGTATGTTTCCTAAAAAACAAATAAGAAAATAAAAATTGCTTCTTATATTTTTTTCCAATTTTCATTTGGTTTTTCATTATTTTAAACTTGCGGCTGAGTAATTTTTTTCCGCTTGTGGCAACTCTGGTCAAAAACTAAGAGAAAAAGACATACATATATGTGTACATACATATGTACATATATGTTACCTTTTAAAAAATCTTCATCTTCCTATCTTCAAATACGGCGTTTTTCGGACACATTTTTACATAATTTTTCTTTAGAATAAACATTTTTTTGTTTCAACGGCTCTCGTTAAAAATTTTACAGCGATAACTATAATCCGTTTTTATTATTTTATAAATTAAGATCTGTAGATTGTATAGCCTTATTACATTTGGACCAAATATGTAAGTATGTATCATGTATGTAAGGACCAAAACATCACATACCAGTTTATTGTAAGTTTGCCATTTCAGCCTTTTTTATATGTAAATGTATATTTTATTAGTCATACATTTCGCACACATGCAGTTCAATAGTGTCATAACTCAAAAAAACTAGTTTTGCAGAAAACAAAAATCGAATTTTTTGAGTTGTGACACTATTGAACCTAATGTGCGATTTGTCCGAAGTTTTACTTCTTGTTTTGCACTTTGCAAGAAACTCTTTTTTATTTTACCGTTATTCGACTCGCGAATAAAATACGTGCACATATGTATATAGGTACATATTTTATACTGAATACCGGCTCCACTCAGAGAGAATTTTCTCTATAGCCGAACGATTTATGAGTTTAACCTTCTTCGCATGTAGAATATCTGCTTTCAAGGAAACCGCATACGTAGAGGAGAATATCACAAATTCCGTCCAAAGGCCGCTTAAATATTTACAAATCCGTTACTAATCAGTTTTTGATAATCTTAGGTAGTCGAAAAAGACTCCATTTGGTGAAACAATCTTCTACATACTGACTGAGGGGAAATATCTATAGAAATGGAAAGGCTATAAAATAGGAATAGTAAAATTTTAATTTCTTTTATATTTTGTTTTTGCACATGGCATGTACATATGTACATATGTACTACAAAGATACATATTTCTGAAATTAGTCACTTTAATTTGGTCAATAATACCGTTTTCAATAAACGTGAAATAAACAAAAATGTATTTTTAACAAACACATACATATCGTTGGTCTCAAGTAGAAACGCCCTAACTCAAATAATTGTAACTTTACAGGAGAAGGTAAAACATAATAGAAACTGTAATATGAACTCACATGCATACATATATGTATGTATGTATAACTTTTTTTGTACAACTACTTGTAAAATAGTTATTTTTTACACTATTGCAATAAATTTTTGTAACGATGTGTATTCCTGTCAAATGAGACGTGTTTGTTAAGTTAAGTAGTTTCCAATAATGTTGGATTCTATGACATTGTCTATTAGTTGTATATGAAACTGTTTAACTTAGGAAACACGTGTCTGAATCAAAATATGTTTCACTAATATTTAGTGGTTACGTGTTTTTGGGAAAATGTTTGTCCAAGTTTGACCATACCTTAAATATCGTAAAAAATACGAGTTAGGGCTTTTCTACTTGATACAATCGATATGTACATACATACATTACATACACGTGCATATTATACATAAATATTTTTTTTTTACATTAGCACACGTCAATTGTGAATACTTCACATTGTTCAGTCGAAAAAGTGGGTGGGAGAGATGAGAAAAGGTCTTAAATAAAGTGTGTAATAGACTATAATAGATATTCTCTCTTAGTCTTGTTTTTTATTTTGTTTGAGTTGACAACATCTGGTTCCATATAAAAAAAAAGCAATTGATTTTTATTATACTGGTTTTTTTTCTAACATACTTGTTAATAATGCTAATATGTATTTAAATTTGTTTTTAAAACAGTTTTGGTTTAACACACACAAAACTCACTTGAGATTCGTCCCAGCAACGATAAATGTACAGTAAATAAAAACATTTTTTGAGAGTAGTTGGTTGGTTAAACATGATGTCAGATACATAAATAAAAATTAAAAATATGCGTAAAACTTAAATTAGTTTTGTCATACCATATTGCCGCAGCCATAACCCAAACCAAAACTCAATTGGTTTATATGCACAGAGAGAATAGATTGATTAAAAATCTGTTGGAGCAACAAATATTTATTTATGTATTCCAATGTTTCATATTTGCAATCAACTGTACGATTATTTCATATTTATAAACAAAAAACCATAATTATAATGCAAATAGAATTCTCATAATATATAGTTTTATTAGTTATAACAATTGATTCCGTTCATTTCTAATAACCATTTCAAAATATTGGTGGACACAACTGAATTAAATATGAGTTAGAAAGTAACGTGACTGAATATTGACTTTTGAAATTAAAAAACCATTTTTGCAAACAATCAGGTCTATTCGGGAAGTCACTTTCACCACAAATACGCGCATCTTTCACTTTTTGCTATTCTAAAATACTATGTTGGAGATGAGTGCTAGAAAAAATATGTTTTTTCACATTGGAGGTATTCTAAAATACTTGGTCACCATGATTCACTGTCATATTCGTTCGAAGCGTAACGACGAGTGTAGACGAGTAAAATCAAAGAAACAGTTCGTAAAAAAATATCAATCGTTTTGCTTCCAGGTACCTGCGCAGTCGTCAACAGCAAAAGTAAAAAGTTAAGTTAAAAGAGCACGAACAATTACTTTGTTTTCGACTTACAGCAAAAACTGACAGTTTTTACTGTAAAAAAATGAAAACTGTGAAGCAGTAGTACAGTCGAATTTTTGCCTTTGTGTGACTAATTTTACAAAAACAAACGAAACGGGCTCAAAAGGATCATTCTATTAAGTTAATAGTATTAACAATCTTATTGTTATACATATATTTACATATGTATGTATTATAAATAATTGGTTTTAATGTTCACGCACAATAAATTATCACTATGTCCCCTTTTACAATTGAGAAATTGAAAGGCAGACAGCCGAAGTTTGTTGGTGAGGGGCTGCAGAGGTAGAGTGTGTAGTACACGACCCTCTGTACTGGACAATTTTTGTTTCTCTTTTCTACTTTTCGTATTTTATTCTTGTTGCTTCACATGATTTTTTCCTTTCAGGGGCTGTATGCATACTTGATGTGCATCAAGGCATATGTATGTATTTATGTGTAAGTGTATGTAAGTAGCAAACGTCAAGAAGAAAACAAACTATACATTTTCTGTCTGTCTATTAATTTCGCAATTGTAAAAGGTTTGGGCAAGTTCAAAAGAGAATGGCAAAATGTCTGCCTTTCAATTTCTCAATTGTAAAAGCGGACTATGTATTCCGTATTCGCTTCTAAGTCACACAAAGGCAAAAGTTCGACTGTACTAGTGCTTCACAGTTTTTATTTTTTTAAAGTAAAAAGGGTCAGTTTTTGCTGTAAGTCGAAAACAAAGTAACTGTTTGTGCTCTTTTAACTTAACTTTTTACTTTTGCTGTTGACGACTGCGCCGGTACCTGGAAGCAAAACGATTGATGTTTTTCACGAACTGTTTCTTTGATTTTACATATTTTCTGGATATAGGTATCTAAATGTTTAAAATTTTTAATTTTTGTTATTTATTATACTGAAATTATTGTCAAAGCTTTCAAAATTAACACTTGTATGGTAATTTAAATCTGAAAGTACATAAATAAAATTTATATACATACAACATATTTCACATGCCACAAATGATCAAATATTTTTTTGCGAAACACGCTCGCACACTCGTGTGTGTCATTGTTACTGTCTTCACAATTGTTACCAGTGAAAACATGGAAAAATTGCCTACCAAAAATAGAAAATTCTTTCGGGGAAAATGTAGCTGACAGCACCTTAAATTTTTTATTAGTATGATCAGTGTTTGAACTGAATTTTGGAAAAACATCCGTACCAGAAGTTCTGTTCTTTAATCCAATAAGTATTGGAACAACATGCAGCTAGCAACTTCACAAAAGGGATATTGGACGAAGAATTTCTACGGAATTTAACATCATGGCAGGTGGAATACGTAAAGAATTTTTGCATGAATGCGTTAAAATGTCATTATGTACGTGTGCGTGGACTATAAAGAGTTGATTCAGTTTAATTTTAATTATATTGGAGAGCATGTACCATATTTTAATCAATTTCGTGTACGTGATGCAACATCGATGCACGATGTACCTATGTCAAAGTGTATTTATTGATTGAAATTTTTGGTTTCACGCGCAGTTCAAAATGAGAGCATCGGAATAGAAGTCTTTGCAGTATTTGTTTATTAATGATAATTATTTATGTTCCTTACTGGTTACGATTTGTGAATGCTATTGAAATGTCTGAGCAAGATTTTGATTTTATACAAAACGTTGTTTCTTATTTCAACAAAGCAGTTTTTATTTTGTGACGAATAAATAAAAATCAAGAAATAATTATTATTTTCTGATGAATAAATAAAAATCAAAAAATAATCGGTCAAGTTGAGTTTTTTAATAAAAATCAAAAAAATAAAAATCATTGCATCTATAGGTAGGCCATGTAACATGGCCTCTATTATTGTGATTTTTTCAGTTCAAATATGGAAAATAATTGTTATTTGCGATTCCAGTTTTATACAAATGAATACACATACACGAATACATTTCTCTCTGCGGCCAGCAGTGTTCAGTACAAATGCATACAGTGCCGGACTTAAGTATGGGCACAACTGCACATTGAAACCAAATGTAATTTTTTATGTACTCCAAAACACAAAATATTTATTTTATGAACATATAATGGCTATAAAACAATTATATTTAAGAAATAAAAATTAAACAGATTTTCTTCAAAGATAAGACAATAACGAAAAATATTAAAAAAAAACTCAGGCACAGTTATTTGGTCCTCTTTTCCGCAAATGAAATTTTGATATCTGGAAGCTCTTTACTTTTCACGCAGTCTGGAATGTTCCGTTACAGTTTTTAATTAGTTTAAGAAGCAAAAAGTTAAAAAAACAAACTCAACAAAATTGTTTTCTTTACCATTTTTCTAATAATGGGTACAAAATTAAGTGAAACTACAGAATCTCAACGAAAGATTATTATACACTTACAAAATCAAGATAAATCTTTACCGAGATTGGCGAGTTAATGGATCGTAGGCGTTTTACTATTCCGACAATATGTAGTAAATCGTTTTAAAAGCAAATCTAATTTTGAAAGTACTTAGTGGTCTCTTTCGGTTAATGAAAGAGAACGTGCCCAAACAGCACGAGATTTTAAAGTTGATGCAAAAATAACGTCTACACAGCTTACAGCAAATATAGAGTTTTGTTTTGGAAAAGACGTGCACTCTAAAACTGTTCTCAGATTGTTGCATGAAGCTGGTTACAACTCATATGTGGCTAGACGAAAACCATTGATATTTGATATCAATTGGAAGAAACGAACGTCTGGGATCCGGTGATGTTGTCAGGTGAAAGCAAATTTAATATTCTTTAACCTTATGGGTATTCCAGAGCATGGCGAAAGCCAAACATTGCATATGAAGAAAATAATCTTACACCAAAAACAAAATGTGGTGGTGAGGGAGTTATAGTCTGGGACTTTATTTCTGCTTAGGGCGTTAGGGAACTCGTATTTATTGATGGAATAATAGATAAAACTGTTTACCTTGACATTTGGAAGCAAAATGTCTAGTTCAAATAAAGTTAATTTACCTGGTTCATTCACATTTCATCACTACAATGATCCTAACAATACAGCTCATAACGTGAAGATGTGGCTTGCGTATAACACCTCACACATCTTGCCACATCCTCCTCAGCCCCCAGACCTAATTCCTATCGAGCATTTGTGAGAGGAGTTGCACCGAAAAGTCCTAAAACGCACCATTTTGGTTTAAAGTAAGCGATAATATAACAAAAAAATTAGTGCACTCCACTCCAAATGTAATTAAGGCAGTTAAGCAAAAATAAACTAAACTAAATATTAAGCCAAGTTTGTACCTGGGTTTTTCTTTGATATCCAAGCTTTTATAATACTTTTCGACGAAAAGTTTTCGTTATTATTTTACCTGTAAATAAAATCTGTTTAACTTTCATTATTATTTTTTAAATATAGTTGTTTTATAGCCATTATATGTTCATAAAATAAATATTTTGTGTTTCGGAATACATAAAAAATTACATTTGGTTTAAATCTGCAGTTTGCTCCTATACTTACGTCCATGACTGTATATCAATTTGGGACCAGTCTAATGTATATATGAACATCTGCTAGTTAACGAATAAACATGAACACACATTTTCACATTTAACAACACATGTAAAAGTTAAGAGATGAAGATTTTAAAAAATTCTGTGAGAGATTCGATTAAATTTAGAAAATGTTTAACTGCCGGCATGGAAACACACAAAACAGTGCAGCCTTGGATGTTTGCTTTAATCACTCTAAATTTTAGTCTAAAATTTATGAAAAGCTACCCTGCAGAAAATGCAAATAGTGAAATTGTAGTGATTTACTAGTGACTTTTTCACCAGTACTACTGACGAATTGTACCCCAGACAATGCTTTTTGCTATAGACATTTAGCATGTACGTGTCATTCAAAAGCAACTACTGACGTTGTTATTACTGAGTAGGTATTTCTTTTGGGACCATATCGAGACATTGGAAAGAGATAGTAACTAGTACTTTTTAGTAATTCTAATGATAATAAAACTGAATATTTTATTAAAAATTTTTGTTTTATTAAAAAAAAAAATACATAAAAAAGGGGACATTCGTTCAGCAAGTAAGGATTTAGTTTGCTGTTTGTATTAAATATAAATGAAAAATTCAAGGTTCCGTCGAATTATTAAAATCGAACACTTACATATGAATCTGGACTTACTGGACTGGACTTTTTAACTGATCCCACAAAATCTTCTACAGGCTCATAAAAATTTCCACAATTATTTCATTTTAAAATATTTTTATTTTTATAATTACAAAATGTAGGTATTGCTTTTTATTAGTATTTTGCAATTTCTTTTTATTTGATTCTTTGAATTATTTTTTAATACTTTTTTTTATTTTCCTTTTATATTAATTTCGTAAACTAATTTTCATAAAAACTTGAATTTTGCTTGAAGCCACTTGTATTTTCAACAAACCAATAAAACATTAAGAAGAAGCATAGTTGTGTGTATCTGACAAAATGTTTTCTACGCATCAAAAACAATGTTAATATGTAGACGCTCGTTTGACAATGTCACCAATATAGTCGACGAAAGTGGTGACTTGGGGACACTTAACCCCATGTTTTCTGCAGGGTATGTATGTATATACGAACGTACATACATACATATGTACATTTGTGTGTAGATTCTATTTAATTGAAATTTATTTGCTGGTGGTTAAGCATGTCTACACTTAGACACAAAACTGTTCATACAACTTAATATTTTAAAAAAATTGTAGTTTTTAAATAAAAATCCTTAATTTTGTGAACTTTTTTTATTTTGAAATAGAAGTATTTCATTTAAATTAAATAAAACTATCACATTTGATTTCAGTAAACAGTATTAAACAAGCATAAAATAATAAAATTCAATATTTTATCCGATTGCAAAAGTGTACATACGATGTACTGTTGAATATATTGTGTAACATTTTAATGGTTTATGTGTCCTCATTTTAATCAAAAACTTCTCTAACCCTTTTAGGCATCGAAGAAACCAGGTGTTTAGTTGTTAAATACTTTTATTGTTATCCAATGCATTTCTAATTGTATAAAGGTGTATAAAAATTAAATAGATTCATTTGGAATATAAATTATTTACTGGGTTTTGTATAAGTTTCTGAACGTAGTAGGATTATTTTTGTTTTGTTATTTTCAAAAATATTATTATTTGTGAATTCTCCAACAATTTTTGAAAGTCTGTGCAATAAGATAAGAGGTTTGTGACTGTTCAAAATATGTGTTTGAAGTCTACTGATGATTTGGCAAAGCAAAAGTATAGACATGCTTAACCGCCAGCAAATAAATTTCAATTCAAATAAACTTATGACTATATGTATGTCAGATAATGGATTTCTTGAACGTTATATTTAATGTTCAAGCGTTTGTGTATGTACACACAAACAAAACGTTTTATCAACCCTTTGTGGATCATATAGAAGACGGCGTTAGGCATGCCTCAATGGCTCTCAAAGAAAAAAGTTTGGCGACCACCGTTTTACCAATTTTGTACTTTGTGTTGTTATACTATTAAATTGTACTTTCATCATCCTAGAAGCTTAAATGCACAGAAAGCGCATAAAAAGAACGCGAAATACATCATGCAGCTTTTTTAACAAAAAGTATTTTAATAAAATATTTAATATCTCAGTCAATTTCTAAGGAATTTATTAACACAAACCTGCGAATTACTCTTAATCAACAAATTTTTATAAATAAAGTCATAAACAGTATGGTTCCATTACTAAAATACTGCCTACGAACGAATCCAAGGTATGTTAGAAGTGACGAAAAAACCGAAAAAATAAGTTTGGTGAAAAAATACACCCATATATCTGAAATTTGTTGAAACAAAATATATATGATTCGAAAGGTTCTAGTCTCTTGTTTCTAAATCCGTTTATTAATTTAAAATCGGATGGTATTTAAGTTAGGTAGACGTTGATAAGCGAATACGCTTATGCAAAACCGTTTTTTACCCGTAATTCAAGATTTTGGGGGTGTTTGGAAAATTTCAAATTCAGATGGTTGTTATACTCAACAATATCTATCAGTAACACGTGACAGGTATATTTTTTTGTCACACAGTGTTGTTAACACCTGACACGTGGAAAAATAAATTTAAAATTTCATAATGTTAGTTGTAAATGAAGTTTAGGTTCTTTTAGTTTACAATTTTTTTGTTGTGAATTAAAAATTAACGGCTTTATGTATAAGAAAAAATTAGCAAGAAGTTATCACAAGTGACAAGATTGAATACAATCTTAACGAGTTATGTAATCTAGGCGCACGGTAGTGCGCCATGCCAAGTTCCGGCCTCTTCATACAGTCTGTATATTTTCACGAAGCTATTCGACCTGTTTTTACCCCCCTCATAACTTTGCTCCAGGCAATCCTAAAATTCTAAAATTTAAATCATATCTAAAATTAATTTATGTCCCCTTACAATGAAAGCTTCCTGAGATATGTAAGTGCAAAAGTGCATATTTTAAGACATCCTCACTGACTCACTGATTACTCATCAAATTTATGATTCACTTCCGCTATAGATAGATAGCTGAAATTTGGTACACGGGTAGACCTAGGCACGCAATTAACTAGAAAAATCTGAAAACCACGAAATTTTAACCCGGGGGAGGGGCGGGGCTACGCCCATAAAAATAAAAATTTTAGCTGGTGAGGTGAAATTTGATACACAAGTAGGTCTAGGAAGCTCATAATTAAAAAGCAAATATAAAGCGTTTATATTGAAATTTGCACACATGTTGCGACAATGCAATGCTATTAGTGTTCGTTGAAAAAATTGGCGTTAACACGCCCATAAAAATTAATCCTACTATGTATTTATGTACTTCGGCTGAGCATATTTAAATATACATACTATACATATATGTAGTTAGTATTATCAGTTTCCAACGAAACTTGACACGAATGATTAGCACTGCCCAAAAAATCTTGAGAAAAAGTGGGCGAGATTACGCCCAAAAAAAATAAAAATTTGCGCTTATGAGCTGAAATTTGATACACAAATAAGTCTAGGTGAGAAACCAAATAGAAAAATCTACTATCCCAAAAATGTTAGCCGTGGCCGGGGCTATGTCCATAAATATTAAAAATCAAAATTATTGCTAATGAGCGGAAATTTAATACACAAGTAGGTCTTGACGAAAAGACAACTAGAAAAATATGTAAGCTCAAATTTTTTTATTAGGGTGGGTGGGACCGCTCTAATATCGCTCGAAAATAAAAATTGAATGTGGAGCTTTCAATTCAAGCAATTCTATTGAAACGTTGCGCGTTTGCAAGGCTTTAAACTATTATCTTAAAAAATGGATTGAAATAGTGGTCGGGGTAAGGCCCATAAAATTTAAGGCTAGAATTGGCGCTAGAGAGCTGAAATTGTATACTCAAGTAGATGTAGATGAGTGGGCCAATTAAAAATTCTTAAACCTAGAAGTTTTATCGGGTGAGCGGGGCCACACCCTTAAAACTCAAATTCGCACTAGAGAGCTGAAATTTGATACAAAAATAAATCTAGGAAAGTCTAAAAACCCGGAAATTTCAATAAGGGGTTAGGACACTCCCTTTAAGGCGATGGATTGATTTTATTGAAACTTTTCATAGACAAACCTGTTTGGCAATATTTTCATTAATACAGAAGATAATAACAAATATCTATTTACTTATTGATATGAAGAAAAATGTGGTCAAGTTAGCAGGTTGCCTAGAACTTATATAACAACCTGACGATTACAAATTTATATTATGCATAGCAGATTGTAGTGATAGGTATTGTGCCAAACAAGAACTTGTTCAACATTTTTATCTCACTTCATAGCAAGTTTCTTCTTATGCACAGGGCTGTAAGTATTTTTAAGTAAGTGATTACAAATCAATCTTTTTAAGGCATACATTTTGCTAAAGCGAATCCGACTGTCATTAAATAGACAAATATTCTGTAATACGAATGATGACATATGTATATGTATATCAGTAATAAAAATATAAAATTTTCATATTATTGTCAAAAAAATTATTATCAACATCGACTTCTTGAAATTTGTAATATCAATATGTAGTGGGTCTAATGATATTTTTTATTTGTTTCGTTGCCAGACTTGACAAAAAAACCAAGGAATGTGGCATTGCTGAGAACAGTGCCCGTGTTTATGAATCTCGTTACAATGAAATCAATGGTAAATATAATGCCGCTTTAGCTGATCGCAAAAAGGCCGAAGATCAAGCCAAGGATTTGGCAGCTGAAAATGCTCGTTTACTGAAGCAGTTGGATGAATTGCGGAAGCAACTTGAAGCTGAAACTTTGGCTCGTGTTGATTTGGAAAATCAAAATCAAAGTTTGCGTGAAGAGCTTAGCTTCAAGGATCAAATCCATGTGCAAGAACTTACAGAAACTCGATCCCGTCGTCAAATAGAAATTAGTGAAATAGATGGTCGGCTTTCCAAAGAATACGAGGATAAATTGCAACAGTCCTTGCAAGAATTGCGTGACCAGTATGAGTCTCAGATGCGTGCTAACCGCGAAGAGATTGAATTATTGTATGACAATGAAATTAAGAATCTCCAAGCTGCCGCCAATCGTGCTGCTAATTCTTCAGCTCATTCCACCGAAGAAATTCGTGTCATGCGTACTAAGATCGATAGCTTGAACGGCAGAATTCAAGAATTAGAGAACACTAATTCTGGTTTGAATGTAAATATTCAATTGTTTCTCTCCAAACACAACATCCTTAACAATACTTTCTTGCTCTTTTTAGGCTCGTATTCGTGAGTTAGAGAATCTTTTGGACAGCGAGCGTGCTCGTCACAACCAATACGTGGCATCATTGGAAGCGGAACTTCAGCGTATGCGCGATGAGATGGCCCAACAATTACAGGAATATCAAGATCTGATGGACATCAAAGTCTCTTTGGATTTGGAAATTGCTGCCTACGACAAATTGCTGGGTGGTGAAGAGCGTCGTCTTAATATCACTTCGCCTGGTCGCACTAACACCAGCGCTAGCAGCGCACACGCCGATTCCGGTTACTCCAATGGCACACATTTATCAGTGAGCTCAAGCTCAGCTTACCGTTCGGGACGTGTAACTCCAAGTGGTCGACGTTCAGCTACTCCAGGTGCTAGTGGCAGCAGTAGTGCCATTAAACGCCGACGAACCGTCATCGATGAATCCGAAGATCGCAACTTGGCTGACGTTACTGTCAACTCCGCAGCCAAAGGTGACTTACAAATATTGGAAGCCGACAACGAAGGCCGCTTTATTAAATTGCACAATAAAGGCACAGATGAAATAAATCTAACTGGTTGGCAATTGACTCGTATTGCCGGTGACGAAGAATTGGCCTTCAAATTCACCCGCGGTACCAAAATCACTGCTGGCCAAACAGTTTCCATCTGGTCGGTAGACGCCGGCATCAATCATGAACCTCCTACCAATTTGGTCATGAAGAAGAAATGGCCTGTAGCAGATTCCATGCGAAGTATTTTGTCTAATGCCGACAAAGAGGTGAGATTATTGTCGATTTACAACACTTGTAGAAAATGTAGAATTTGTCGTCACTGTCAACAACTAGAATTTATACTAGATCAGTTATGTCCTAAAAATCCCTTTCTCAATTTCACATTAAACAAAATATTTTATTTCCTCTTTTCATGCGCTGTTAAATTTCACAGGATGTTGCCAGCTACGAGCGTGTTCGTTCAAACGTTTCCAGTCACGCATCTAGACACAGACACAGCAGTGGCTTCACACTCGGCTCCGGTGCCACTTCAACAGGCGTAAAAAGTCTTTTCTCCTTACTTTTCTAAGGCCATCACAGCCATCTTAAGGATTAGACAAATAGCAGATAGCCAGACAGACAATTTTATACACGAACTATAAATACAAAACAATAGTATATAAAATGGACATACGGACTAACACAGTGTCTTATTTTACCACAATAGTGAAGACTTTAAAAGGCTTTTCGCTGTTCTCATTTCTTCCTCTCAATATGTTCTTGATACTTGTACATATCATAAGGCTTTTGTACTTCAAATATTTTATTTGTACTACTACATTTGACTCTTTTTCCATTATAAATCTTTGTGGATTTTGTTCTTGTGAAGTCATATTTTTTCTATTAATTTTTTTCACCGAACATGTAACCAAGAATACTGGGTATTCTTTACGAAAGTGTAAGTATAAAATAAACGTTTATTTTTATAATTAAAAATTACTTTCGTTTTTTTTTACACATGCACATGCAGTGTTATATAGTGTAAACGTACATATGTATGCACACTAAGAGAATAAATTTCAAGTACAGTCAGATTTAATATTTGCTTAAATTAGTTGTTAAGCTTCCAAACATTAATTTTAGTCGTATCCTTGTATTATTTCTGACAGTTGACTTGCAATTATGGACAAAGAAAAAAAATAGAAATTCTATTTAATAATTATAAAAGTTAATTATAATTAAACATTTCAAAGGAAAGTCTTACCGAGAAATCGGAAAAATATTAAATGCACTATTTTCTAGTGTGCAAAATATAATCAGAAAATATAAAGACAA
This sequence comes from Nowickia ferox, assembly GCA_936439885.1. Taxonomy (NCBI): domain Eukaryota; kingdom Metazoa; phylum Arthropoda; class Insecta; order Diptera; family Tachinidae; genus Nowickia; species Nowickia ferox. The sequence continues at coordinate 38,108,801 of OW387027.1, forward strand.
TTATACTTTGGAAAATATACCTAGAAGTGGTTTACCAACAAAACTGTCCTATCTAGATGTTAGTCATATTGTCAGAGAAGTAAATAAAAATCATAAAGCATTACAAAGTTAGCAGATGACATCGGTAATAGTCTTAACAAAAATTTTCATCCAAAAACTGTGCAAAATAACGAGATAGATCGGTTACAAAAACAGAATTCCACGCAAAAACCGCTAATAAATGAAAAGAATAGACAACTAAGATTACAGTTTGCAAATTAATATAAAAACAAAGATGTAGAATTTTCTGGTTCTTTTCATAGACTAATGTAAGTTTAATTTGTTTGGAAGTGGTGGCCGCGATAACGTCTGGCGAAAATCTAACACTGCCCTTCTTCCAAAAAATTTTATTTCAACTGTAAAGCATGGGGATGGCTATGTTATAGCTTGGGGCGTAATAGGAACAGCTGGTATTGGGAATTGATCTTCATTGATGGTATAGTAGACCACCACCAGTATAAGACCATACTGCAATATAATTTAAAGCCTTCTGACAAGTTGGACTTCAGACCTCATTGGATCTTCCAACAGGACAATGATCCGAAGCATACCATACTTATGTGAAAGAATGGCTGCTATATTATGCTCTGCGACAACTTCGTAGGCCTCCTCAATCACCGTATGTAAACCTCATAGAACATGAAGAGAAAATTGGGCGAGAAACAAGTTACTAAAAGAGGCTTTCAAGAAATTTTAGTCTGTCAAGTATCGGCGTCTACAGGCAGTCATAGACAGAAATGTTCTTCCTATTGTAGTCTGTATTTAAACTATTTACCAGTTAATTTTAGCGCTTTTGTAAGAACTACCGTTATTTTTTATATTAAATTCATAATTTTGCTTACATAATCGAAATTTTGGAAAAATATTTTGGACTTTTTTAAACCCAATATTTTATGGTTGTATTTAAACATTATGTGCTTTATAAGTATGTAGTTTTTATGATCAAATATTGTCTAAAATTTTTTAATATACGGAGAAAAAGGATTTAAACACATTTTAAACTTAGATAAAAATCTGAATGTGTTGTCTGTGAGTATGTATGTATATATATAAGTATAGACGTGTGAAATTAACTTTAAAATGTTTTAAAAAAAAACTCATAGTACATAAGTGTACAAAGTATATGATGGTTATATTTAATCAGAAATAATTTCTTAGTCGGGCTTAAGTTCAGTAATTTCAATTATTGTTGAATGAAATATTTTTATTAATTAATGTGAGTTTCTGAAGAGAAGAAAAATTAAATTAGACTTTATTAGGCGGGGGAACTACTGATAATTTTCTGTGCAGCAACGCACTTCATCAGCACCCATGTATATATACTGGGGTAGAGATTATTATTAACATCAGCTATTTAACTCAAATTTTCAATGAAATGGAATATGAGAAATTATTATATTGTGTATACAATTATTGATTTACCTTTGATAAATACACTATTGACATTAATTAATAAAAATATTTCATTCAACAAGAATTGAAATTAGTGAACTTAAGCCCGGCTAAGAAATTATTTCTGATTAAAATTCACTATAGTTAAAAAAATGGTTATATTAATTTTAAAAGAATATATGTACATATGTATTAAAACCTGCATTTAAATATGAAAATGATCAAAACAATTAACAAAAATAAAGCTGGTGAGAATGCATTTAGTTTTATTTATTTATTAATACATATTATACAAAGTAAATTTGCATAATATGGTTGCACAAATATAGGCGGAGTAACTAGACCATATGCCCAAGATGTTATTAAAGGCCATGACTCACTATCATACAAAGTCGTGCGATCTACGAAAAAGTACAACCCTGGTGTGATGAATTGTTATTGTCTTTTGAAAATTTTCATAAGCTCCATCATACCAGGGTTGTATTTTTTCGTAGATCGCACGACTTTGTATGATAATGTATCACGGCTTTAACAGTATTTTAAAAAAAAGTTTTGTGTCTGACTGTTCACGACCAATGCCTTCACATAGGAAGTAGCAACGTGGTTGTTAAAGAAATTCCACAAAAGAACCGCAAGATTATACGGTTGTCCGTGGCAGTTCAGTCCACAAAGTAGACCAGAGGTGACACAGGACGGAAGATAATTGTGTTTTTAGAGGTCTTGCTCACACAGTCATCAAATCCTCTGTACTTTTTCCTTCGCGTGGTATTATTTTAAAGTAATTAGATTTTATTCCTTGTGGTCTCATTCGCAGCCTAGTTTTTGTAAATAAGTGGTAAAAATTAATATTTGCTAACGAAAATGCTTAAAACAAAGTCTCTAATCATTTGAAAACAAAGTTTAGTAACTTTATTAATACTAATAATCCTTTTCGCATTGTGTTTTTTAATTCAATACCACAAATTCCTCCATTTAATTTTGTGCAAATGTTCATGTGCTCAAGTGTATTTTCAATTTATGCTTTGTGGTATCATTCGTTGTTTCCTTTTTGCAAGTTGAAGTTAAAAATTAATATTTTTGGAGGAAAATGTTTAAAATTGGTAACTAATGTTAATCACTTTTATAATAATAATAATATTTAACACATTGTTTTATTTAGTTAAACACTGCAAAATCTTTCATTTAATTTTGTAAAAATGTTCAATTGTTCATTTCACTAAACCACCTTTGCGCACATCTACCGGAGATTGGGCAAAAGCGACTCTGAAAAAGGTAGATTATTTGCTGAGCATTTAAAATCCGTATTTACCCCAAACTCATGTTCTGGTGCTGTTGATTTGCCGAGTGTAGTTGCGCTACCCCCTCGACCCATAAAATTTAAGACGCGTGATGTACAAAAACTAATTGCTGAACTCAACCCGAAAAAACCTCCGACTAAGCTAATTTCATCTAGTAACCAGATGCTGATGAAGTTGCCTCGTATTGCAATTAGAATCCTGTTATTCATTTTTAATGCCATTTTACGTCTGGAGTATTATCCAAACAGCTGGAAGCTTGCCAAGGTTAAAATGATTCCAAAGCCGGGCAAAGATCTTACCAAGGCTGAGTCATATAGGCCTATAAGCTTACTATCAACAATCTCAAAGCTTTTCGAAAAGCTGCTCATGACTAAATTGTCCAAAATTTTAGCTGATAATGGGTGCATCCTGGACCATCAATTTGGTTTTAGAAGTCAGCATAGCACCATTGAACAAACGCATAGATTGGTTCAATTTATACGAAAAACTTTTGAAGAAAAGAAGTATTGCTCTGCGCTCTTTATTGACGTTTCTCAGACATTTGATAAAGTGTGGCATGAAGGCCTAATTTTAAAATTAAAGACTTACTTACCAATAAACATTCTAAATCTTTTGGAAAGTTACATTATTGCCCGGAAATTCACTGTTGTGGAAGAATACTTTATGAGTATGCCTGAAACAATCTCATCCGGTGTGCCACAGGGGAGTATACTGGGGCCAGTTTTGTATTTGATTTATACTTGTGATATGCCTTTGAGCAGTAATATTCACACATCTACATTTGCCGATGATACAGCCTGCCTTAGTATGCACGAAAACCCTCACGAAGCTTCCCGATATCTTCAGCAACATATTACCCAGCTAGAACTATGCTTAAACAGGTGGAGAATAAAGGTAAACGAACAGAAGTGTGCTCAGGTAACATTTACCCTACGAAAAGACATTTGTTCCCCCATTACAATCAATAATCAAATTGTTCCTCAAAATTTACAAGTGAAATACCTTGGTATACACCTTGATCGAAGGCTTACATGGAAACACCACATTGACTCTAAGCTAACGCAAATGAAACTTAAACTAACTCAGATACATTGGCTGATTGGTAGGAATTCAACCCTCAGTCTAGATTGTAAACTTTCGATATACAAGTCGCTTTTAAAACCTATATGGTGCTACGGAATTCAGCTATGGGGTACTGCTTCAGCTTCAAATATTGAAAAAATTCAACGAAGGCAAAACAAAATTTTACGGATAATAACATCGGCTCCATGGTACATAAGAAATTCAAATTTACATCGTGATTTGAATATGCCACAAGTAACTGAAGAAATTGCAAAATACGCAGGCAAATATCTTACAAAACTCGAGTCTCATCCTAATCCGCTTGCTCGTAATATCTTAAATTTTACTGGGCACATCCGCTTAAAAAAGAGGGACACAAGGGCTCTAATACTCAACACTCCAGAAGAAACTGCTTAAAAATACTTTTGTTTTTGGTTATCACAACTTATGTATTATTAATAACTATCACTAAGTTTATGTCGGACACTGATCGGGCCTAATTAATTATATTTAGATTTAAGATTTGAATAATTATTGTTAGTTCATATTTGAAGATACAATAAATAAATATATGTACTAAAAAAAAAAATTCACTAAGTACACATTTTCTGTAGTTTGTTTTGATTATTGTACTAAAAATATTCAATAACAAACACACTATATTTGTCCCTTTTTAACAGTGATCAAATCAGCGGATTTTAGCTTTTTTCATAAGTCACTTTCTACAACTCTGGTTTACTTTGTGGTTCAGTCAACCAGTGCGAGCGAGATGAAAAACTCTCGAAGGCCAAATAACACACACAAGCCTGACCACATTTAAGAAATAATTATGAACGCGATAGCTGTTCTTCAACCCAGAGCTGCTTAACAACGTAGTTTTATTTATATCTTGGAAATGTAATAAGCCCTTAAAAAAGAGTTTAAGTAAGATCAGCTGTGTGGAATGAGTATGAAGCAAACATTTTCACTGAGTTATGGCAAATGGATTTTTACTAAAACTTCATAAGGCAGGCAAGCATACAGAAGTTTATAGTGGCGTGAATTAAAAAAAGTGGTAAAAAGTCCGCAACTTTTGAAGTAGTCAACCGATTTCGATGAAACGAACTGTTTTGGAAAGAAAAAGTGTTGAACTTTAGAGGTAGCATATTTTGAGGCACCCTGTTGTAAGACATGGTAGCTCCAAACAGCGTCAAAGTTCAAAACTGCGGGTATCGAAATTCTTTCGGAGCTTGTAACTTTAGGAAATATCAACCGATCTTAATAATTTTTTCAGAGAGACAATCAACGTTAAAACAACAAAAATAAAACATGCTTAAAACATCATTTTATCTCAGTTTCCAAGATATTTGACTAAGTTTTTTTTTAGTTTTTGACCATGACTTTTTAATCGGTAGTACATAGCTTCTTTATTACTTAGCAGAAATCGTTTAATTTTATTGTTTTTAAAAGAAAACTTCATTAAAATTCAATAAAAATCATTTTGAAATCTACAAAATTGTAGCAAGGAATAATTTTACAATTTGGATTTTTGTAAAATATGAAAATTTTATATATTTTGTGAAAAAAGTATTCTTAATTTTTTTTTGCAATATAAATTGACGCTCTTTTTGGAAAAGTTTTTGGTATTTTATTGTAAATTAACTTGTTTTAAGTAATTTGTAAGAAACTCTTTATACACATAAATGTAGGCAGGACAGAAGATTTTCTAAAAAATTTTCAAATATTTCTACCACAATTTTTCCCAATAAAAAAAAGATTTATAAATTATATATTGGGAAACATTTTAATTTAATTCAATGGTATACACTTAGCTTAACAAACTAGAAAAAACGCAATAAATCAATTTCTAAATTTCAGAATAAAAATAAGGATTGATTAGATATGGGACTATCTACGGAAATATACTCAAAGAAGTTTGGTCGGCCAAATAAGGATTACGATAACGTTCGATGCAGGAGCAAAATTATTAAACAAGAAGCCTTAATAATACATATTCTGAAAATGAAATCAAAGATTCATTCAAATTGATTTTAGCGAATACTCAACTAAAAGAAGTTGGAAAAATCGTAGATGTGCTACCAGTTGCATCTCCAAACAGATTAACACGCATGGTGGAAATCATTCCAACGCCAAAATAACATTTTACGGTGGAAGATGCAGTAACACTCATTCTTAATCTGGGCCTTTCAAGAGTTAAACACGACATCTTAAGGAAGGTGCTTAAAGAAAAAAGTGGGCCTTTGCCATCAAGTACGTTGTTGTTAAAAAAAAGCAGAAATTTTACCATCTCCATCACCATCTAAAAGTGGATAATCGAAGCGCAGTCATTGGTTTGTCAGACGTCCTTCTTCATACTTTGATGAAGGAGACTTAGATAATATACAAATGGTGATGTGATGGATCATTTGAATTTTCAGAATATACGAGGTATCGCGTATTTTGAATTTTCGCGGGTTACGTATATTCGAATTTTGATTTTTTGTGGCGTTATGTTGGTACTCATATCACTCACTTATGCGGACAATTTAGGCCATTTTGAATGTTCAGTTAATTGTTGACAGCTGCACGTATTTTGGCTCGTCTTTGATTTTTGTCACTCTACCTAAGTATGTTTAATAACAATCTCTACCCCTGTAGATAGACTTGGGTGCTGATGAAGTGTGTGGCTACACAGAAAAATATCGGTATTGCATATATTTTACAAGCAACGGATACAAATATCAGGTAAAAACATACCCATAATAGGGGTGTGCGTGCAGGTGCTTTGTCATTGTTTGGTATATATACTGTCTGTGTATATTAATTTTTATATGTTTGAGCCAAATAAAAGTAATTAATTAAAAACAATACTTAATAACACCTAGAAAAGGTCATAACAAATGTGGGTTTGTTTGAATAGCAGAAAAACCACGTACATTTTCACTTGAGGTGTTATACAGGGTGTTTTTTTAGAGGTATAGAACTTCGAATTGAAATAAAACACAAGAAAATCGTTTTAATGTCCATCAATTTGGCTTTATTGGAAGAATAATTTTATGCCATTAACGTTTAAATATGATTTCGGGCATGTGGCCGCCGCGGCTGGCTCGAATAAAGCCAATTCTACAGGTCCAATTTTCAACCACTTTTTCGAGCATATGGGGCCGTATGTTGGCAATAACGTCACGAATGTTGGCTTCCAAGTCCCCTAACGTTTCTGGTTTGTTGGCGTAGACGAGCGACTTCACATATCCCCAAAGAAAATAATCCAATGGTGTCAAATCACGCGATCTTGGTGGCCAATTGACAGGTCCATTCCGCGAAATTGTGCGCTCATCGAATGTTTCCTTCAATAAATCGATTGTGACGTGCGCTGTGTGGCACGTAGCGCCGTCTTGTTGGAACCACAACTCATCCACATTCATGCCATCCAATTCGGGAACAAAATAGTCGGTTATCATGGCTCTATACCGGTCTCCATTAACGGTAACTGACTCTCCAGCATTATTTCGGAAGAAGTATGGCCCAATGACTCCACCAGCCCATAGAGCACACCAAACAGTCAGTTTTTGTGGATGTAATGGCGTCTCAAGGATGTGGATTCTCTTCACTCCAAATGCGGCAATTTTGCTTGTTGACGTAGCCATTCAACCAAAAATGAGTCTCATCACTGAACAAAATTTTGCGATGAAAATCAGCATCGAGATCAATCTCATTTTCGGCCCATACAACAAAATCACGACGCATTGCATGGTCTCGCGGCTTTAATTCTTGCACAAGCTGGATCTTGTAAGGTCGCAAGCCAAGATCTTTGCGCAAAATCTTCCATAAAGTTGATGGACAAAGCTCCAATTGCTGTGCACGGTGGCGAATCGATTCATTCGGGTCCTCTTCAACACTTTGCTCTACAGCGGCAATTGTTTCTTCGGTGCGCACTGTTCGACGTCTCTCCGGATGCGTATTATCACATAGAGTAAACGTAGTGCGAAAACGATCCATGGTTAACCGAATTAATTGCTCTGATGGACGATTATGTCGACCATAAAATGGACGGAGCTTGCGGTAAACTTCGCGAACTGAACCATTATTTTCGAAATAAATTTGCACGATTTGCAAGCGTTGTTCTTTTTTCAACCTATTCATGATGAAATGGCAAACCAAACTAAATATTAATCACTTGACAGCTGACAAAATGGCCGCCAGTTAAAAAAGTGATGCCAACTTAAAGTTCTATACCTCAATAAAAAACACACAATATTTATGTATAAATTTTAAGACTGATATAATAGCAAAGACATACATATTATATACCGTTGAATAGACAATTACGTCTTCTATTGTGATTACATTGAAAAAATTAAGAAACATTTGAAGTAAAGAAAATGGGATCAACTATTTAGGCAAAAAGAAAATATGTAGAAAGTCTAATTTTATAATCAAAATTAGATTTTATATATTTCAAAAAGTATTGGGGGTATCAGAATAATTTTTTTTCTGTTTGTAAAGCTTTACATTGAATTAAATTAAAATCTTTCCTAATATATTTCATAAAACTTTTTTTTATGGGGATAAAATTGTTAGAAAAATTTTAACATTTTCAGAAAATTTTCTCTCCTGATTACATTTATGTGTAGGATGTCAAGAGTTTCTTACAAATTATTTAAAACAAGATTATTTATAATAAAAGACCAAAAAAAATACAAAAACAAAGCGCGAAATTTTATTGCCACATTCAAAAATTGGATTTTTTGCAACTAAAATGTTAAATTTCAACCAATGCTGAATGTAGGGTGCACCAACAAAAATCTCTAAAATTTATTTCACAGTCTTTCTTAATACCTCTTCTCTTAGAAACAACCTAAGTTTTTATCAAATTCTTAATAATTTTTTAAAATTTTCCCATAATTTTCAAAAATCCAAATTGCAAAATGATTGTTTTTTCATATGAATTGTAATGAAGTTGTCTTTTAAAAACAGGAAACACAAGTGATTTTTGTCAAGTAATAAAGAAGTTATGTATTAACGATAAAAAAAAGTCATGTCCAAAAATTAAAAAAAAAAAAAATTTCAAGTCAAATTACTTGGAAACTGTAAGAGATAAGATGTAGCTTTTCGCATGTTTTATTTTTGTTTCTTATCATTGATTGTCCCGCAGAAAAAATTATTAAAATATGAAGCACCCTGTCTTACAGTACTTTCTGGCGGCACGATGAGAAGCAGTAATTTTTGGAGATAAACATTTTTGATTTTAAAAAAGCAGAAAAAAATTTAGCAATTGTGGAGGTATCACACCGCTAACTACAGAGGATGTCCTGTATATTATTTCGTTAAACAGACTATGGGACAAAAACCTAAATTAGCTCAAGTTCAATCAGCCAACGCTTACTCCGCCACTTTTCCTCAAATAAGCCAACCGATTACTTTACGTGTATCGTATGCCGATGCTGTTAAGACAAATTCTATTCCCGTACAAAAAGTATCACCGCCAAATAATTCGACAAATACAAACGCTAGCTTCAATTTTAATTGCCTTGAAGCTACTATTGATATTCTGGTGCAAATTATACACAACTTTACAACAAATATGACTAGCATGATGCAAGAAATGCTGTGCATGCAGAATACTCTGCTTCAAGCATTAATTAACAAGCCATGAACACGTTAAAAATATGTTTCTGGAACGCAAACGGCATTCGCCAACATAAAAATGAACTTGAGCACTTCCTCATGGAAAAAAATATTGATATAATGTTGGTTTCTGAGATTCACAGATTGATCAATCGTGTTAATTGGCTGGGGTTCAAAAAACATATCAGTAGTCATTGTACGGAAAACATTAATCTAAGAACATCCAAAGATATTGAATTTAACGTTACCAATCTTAACAAAAATATTAAACATGCTGCTGAACATGCCACTACCTCCCAACCGCAGAATGGCTTTAATAGAATTTATTCTGCGAATATTGAACGTCTTGTATGTCAAAAAAGGAGAGCTAAAAGAGAATGGCAACAACACAGACCACCTCTAAATAAAATCAGACTTAAAGAATTTACTAAACGACTCAAACAGTTGCTATCATCGAAAAAAAACGGCATTTCTGGAAAAATATCTAGAAGGTCTCGATGTCACGTCAGCATCTAATTACTCGTTATGGCGCGCTACTAGAAATCTTAAAAGACCCGTTGAGCTTAAATCACCACTGCGCACTTCGACCGGAGGGTGAGCAAGAAGCGATAGTGAGAAAGGTAACTTATTTGCTGAGTATTTAAAATCTGTATTCACTCCCCATTCATGTACGGGTGCTGTTAATTTGCCGAGTGTAGTTTCTCTACCCCCTCGTCCCTTAAGGTTTAAGTTGCGTGAACTACAAAAAATAATTGCTGAACTCGACCCGAAGAAAGCTACAGGTATTGATGGCATTAGTAACAAGATGCTGATGAACTTGCCTCATATTGCAATAAGAATCTTGCTATTTATTTTTAATGCCATTTTACGAATGCAGTATTTTCCAAATAACTGGAAACTTGCCAAAATAAAAATGATTCCAAAGCCGGGCAAAGATCTTACCAAGGCTGCGTCATATAGGCCTATAAGCTTACTATCAACAATCTCAAAGCTTTTCGAAAATCTGCTCATGAATAAATTGTCCAAAATTTTAGCTGATAATGGGTGCATCCCGGGCCATCAATTTGGTTTTAGAAGTCAGCATAGCACAATTGAGCAAACGCATAGATTGGTGCAAATTATTAGGAAGAAATCTAAAGAAAAGAAGTATTGTTCTGCCCTTTTCATTGATGTTTCTCAGGCATCTGTTAAATACAAGTCGCTTTTGGAACCAATATGGTGTTATGGAATTCAGCTATGGGGCACTGCTTCAGCTTTCAATGTAGGGAGAATCAAACGAAGACAAAAAAAATTTTAGTTTGATAACATCGGATCCATGGTACATTAAAAATTCAAATTTACATCGTGATTTAAATATGCCACTAGTGACTGAAGAAATTGCAAAATACGCAAGCACGTACTTAACAAAACTCAAGTCCCATCCTAATCCCCTTGCTCGTAACATCTTGAATTTGACTGGACACATCCGCTTAAAAAAGAGGGATACTAGGGCTCTAATACTCAACACTCCAGATGTATCTGCTTGAATATACTTTTATTTTTTGCTCTCTTATGTATCATTAATTTACTATCACTAAGTTTATGTCCGACACTTGTCGGGCCTAATAATTACATTTAGAATCTAAATTTTAGATTTGAGATTTTAACACTTATTGTTAGTTATTATTTGAAGATAGAATAAATAAATATACGAGTATGTGCAAAAAAAAATCATACATACTAAATTAATATTAAATATGATATTTCAAGCTTTAAAAAATCTAAATCGAGCGTATGAAATTTTTGAAATGGAAAAGCCAGACTACCAACAAAGTCGATAGTTAGTGGGTCGCTTATGCAAACGATAACGAGTGATTTGTTGTTTCTCGCTCGTGTTGTCGATCGAAATTATGGGATTTGCTGTAAATTATAAAAAAAAGTTCTGCGGAATACGCATACGTCTCGATAGTTTTTATAAGCTTCTGTCGAATATTGTGATTCTGCATACAAATTAAAATTTCTGCATACAGAAAAGCAGTCGAGAGAATCTATTTTATTTTTATTTAAATACTCATTCTCTCAACAATGCTACCATACTTTCAATAAATTTCTTACATTTTGTAAACAAAACTACAAAGAAAAAAGCGTTGGCTGAAATACGAGTAGTTAACACGTTCACTCCGACATAAAACATCATGCATTTTTCTGGTGTGCATTAGTGTCCCTTTGTATCAGTTGTTGTACGAGAGTTTAAGTGCTGAAGGCATAGACACTGGTCACTGAACTACACCGTGCCAGTGCTTTTATGTTCGTTGAAAAAAATTTAAATTTTTTTGATATGAGCTTATATTTGACAACATGCTTAACTCCTTATACCTCGATGTTACAGATATGTTAGAAGTTTTTAATTTTAAAGGAATTTGAAATAAGTGTACGTAATTGGCATTATATATTAAATTAATAATATATTGGCCAAATTCATCGTATTTTATAAAAAAAAATTTTGTCTAAGAATTGTTTATTAGCATTTATAAAATTATTGCCGTCAAGAAAACAAAGTCATATCATTCGGCTTAGGTATTTTTGCAAATTTAGTGAACTATGGCATCTGCTGGTTTTGAACAAGTTGCTTTACTGGGACACTTAATCAGTCGTAAGGCTTTAAAGTAGTTATTCTAAAACCGTCAGCCCTGTTCTGTACCCCATTTGAGACAAATATGGAATCACAGCATTGTTGTCTTAAATAAGTATTTATAACAATCATGTGTCCACACCTGATGATTTTATGTCATAACTCGTAATATAACGCCGGCAGATAAACTATAATTTTTTCATTAATATCAACACAAAGGGGTAGACGTTGATGATTTTATATCATGATGAATCACTACAATACTGACTTCATCAAACAAATATTTGCAAAATGCTTGCCAAAAATATTTAATTTACGTGTTGTTTAATTTTTTGATCGCAAGTAATTGTTGTTGCTGTGTAATAAATAAAGGTTAAATGCGCCGTGACACATAAAATGACATTTGATATCAAGATGAATTGATCATACCGTGAGCTCTGATGATATCGTAACGGTGCTATATTAATAAATTGAGTATATACGTGATGAATTTTCATCATGACATTAATTTGACATGATATAAATTCGTCAGGTGTGGACACTATGTTAACTACGAAAAATTCTAATTTGAAGCTAACTTTTTTTCTTCTGACAGTGGTTTCTGTACAAGTGATATATTTTCTGTAATCGACTCTGTCGATGTTATGCTTTTTACTTACATACTTAAATTTAATAGTTTTATTTAATATACATGCATTTTAGTTTTACATTACTCTTTACCACCAAGTAACTAAGAAATTTTAAAACCGTTGATTCAAGAAAATTTAATTTCCATATATTTAAAAAAGAAACCATAATTTTTGTTTTTAAATATGTTAAGTTCTATATTTAGAATCAAAGAAGTTCACTCCAGATCGGTGATCATTGATTGATTTAGCCTGATTAGTAATGATGTTATTGCTCGTGTTAGTATCTTCTAAAATATTTGTATGGAATATATTTTAAATTTTTTGTTAACAAAAGTTTAAATTTAATTTTCGAAATGCCAATCAAATATTAATATTTTCTAATTTCTTACAATAAAATGCTATGCATATGAATGATTTATATTGGACACTAAAAAATAGGTATTAATTTCTAGGTTTATCGGAAAAAGGACGTTTTTTGTTGATTCTTTACAATAAATTATTATTGTCATGTGCTGTTGTGTACATGATAACTGTCAATCTAAAATAATACAAATATGTATTAAAGCTCTATAAAGAGCTTTTATTTAAAATCCAAAATAGATTTTTGTTATTTTTGTCACACTATCACAAAAATTTTATAATAACTGCCCTTCAGTTTTAAAAGTAGAAATTGACTTAAAATCTACTATCTACTAGCCACAAGTAATGCAAGAGTTCGCCTTTTGACTCTCTCACTCATGGATATGTTAATGCCTTTAACCTCAAAAAATTTTTTTGCGAGTGGAAAGAACTGTGCTGTTATTCCAAAGAAAATCAACAAGAAAAAAATTATTTTAAGTACATAATTATTTTGATTTTGTGTTGGCGTCAGTTACAATTGGAAGTTCGTGGTCAATGAACGTGTAATTTTTAGTGAAAAAAGTGCTTTTCTTTTAGAAAGTTAAAATGAGCAGCAGAAGTCAATTAAAACGTTGCATAAAAAAAAACAAATAATTGAAAAATGTATTAACCACCCTTATTGGGAATCAAAGTTCACGTGAAATATGTTCCCTTTCCCTAAAATTGTGATCGCCAATGTTTGCGTTGTTGTTATGCCAGTATACTATTCTTTAATTTTGTTCACCATTTTTTGTTCACGGAAAATATTTCACGTGAACAAAATGTTCGCCTTCTTTTCCCGATAAGGGTGAATAATTAATTGTTTTATGAATAGAAAAATTAGTTGTATTCATTAGCGCAATCACTGACGAAGGTGGCAATTGACTACCGTCAATGTCATCCCCATGTTAAAATCGTCAGTCTGTGCGTTGCTAGTAGTTAGGCTGGTAGTTAATAGTAACGATTGGTAGTTAACGAAATAGCTAGACATTCGCTAGCTATGCCGACTGCAGGGTGGTTCGAAAATAGCGGTGTTATTCTGTTTGATCATGAAAAATTATTTGTGTTTTGTACTTGTCTTTCTTATTACGGTATTCTTATTGGCATTAATATTTTAACTTCAAAATGGCATTGTCATATACACAGCAAAAATTACTGCTTCGCAGAAGCGTTTTTATGAGGGAGACAATGTTACAGAATCACTTGCTGAATGAATAAGGCATTTTTTATTCGAGATGAGCCAGCTGGAAGCAATACATTCAGCTTCCAAAAGCCATGAATTTTTAGCCTTAATAACGCTACATTTACACATGAAAGCACTTTCTTGAAATTTCTGTTACGTATTATGAATAATTATTTTAATGAATTAAATGACTTTCATGAAAATTTCTTGTTTGCTTTCATAGGAAGGTGAAAGTTCATTTTAAAAATGTCGTCGAAACGCAAAGTGGCAAGAAATTGTTTTGTTAACAACTTAATTAGTTACCCAGAATATCACCTATACAAATTTATATGGCAATAAGTTGGGAATAAGTATTATTGCAAATATTTTAATAACGCTATTGTTTTAAAAGGCATTTAAGGATACGATATTATAATTCTTTAAATATTTATACAAAATAAAAATAATTTATAATAACTATTTGCAACAATCCTGTATATTTGCACAAATCTTTAGAAAGGGTAACACTGTTAACCATTTTTAATTTTACTTTTTAAAAACGTCAAAAAATTACTTTTTTGAAAATTTCTTTGAAATCTGTATGGAAATTAAAAACAATGTGAGTGGGGTAGTGTGAAAATGTGAGTGTATTGCTATTTTCATGCAAATAGTTTCATGTGTAAATGGTAGGTAAAGTGCTTCATAATAAAACATGTTGCTGTTTATTTAATATGTATCGTAACGTACTCGTATGTGAGGTAGAAATCTACAGAAAATAGATTTTTACGGAGAAATACAGTAACAACTGACAAGTTCGCTTGTCATGACAACTTCAAAAGTAACACGATACGAATCGACTAATATATATATTTCAAAGAATTGAGAAATAAGGCCATTTTGGCTTACTTCTTATAACTTTATTGCATTGCTCCGACAGTGGGATGTAGGCTTAAGAGTGTATGTATACTATTAATAGGCATCTAAATATTTTTGGGTCTCAAGCATTCTATTTTACTATTTTCGGCCGCCTCCCAATGCTGCGTTACGTGTGAAACCAGTAGCTCGTTTCTGTATTTCTCGCATTGTAAAATTTCCCGCATGAAACGAGGGAATTGTGACAAAAAAAGTATAAGTGAAAATACACACGTATTTCCATATCTTTACATTTAAAAAAAAATTTCCATATTATTGAAATGATGTGAAAAAAAGTGTATCTGAAACAATAGGTGTGTTCATTTACTAAAATTTTTTACGAATTTGTTGCAATTGTTAGTGGATTACTCCTTAACCCAGCGATATATATCGCCGATATTTCAAAAACCGATATCTCGATACATCAATTCTTATCAACGAGTATGGGGTTTCGATATTTCTAAGAGCTCTATTGATTTTAACTGTTTTTCAGCTGTATGCGATAATGGCATCACTGCCAGTGACGCGAAGAAAAAGATAAATAATAATAACAGCCAATGCGCAGCTATAAGGCGACACCTCTAAGCCAGGTAACTTTTGTTTGTTAACTAAACTAAATGTCAAATTTGGTTTGTATGTGTATAAGCCTCGTGCTCTTATTATCGTTAAAAACCGCTCTAAAATATTAAGTTTTATATGGCGTTTGACATTTCCTACAAGAGGGATAAATTGTGACGCTGCATTGACAAGTGTCATGGTGGGTTATAACAACAAAGTTCATGCGTTTTTGTGCTGTAATATTTGTCTACCAGATAACCAGGCCTACCTTTTTCATGTGTCTTGGTCAATATACGGAGAAACTACAAGTAACTTTTTAATGTGGTTTTCGTTATTATTATAGTCATAGTTTCTGTTCCTTTTCTGATTAATTTCGAAGGGATTTTCGTAGGGAAAGTTTTTACGTAGGTATTTTTCTAAAAATCTACTGATAGCACTGACTGATATAATTTTTGAAGGCAAGAAAATAAAACCTGACAAAATTTTTGTCCGGACAAATTAGTTTTTTTGGTTTAACCAGTTTTGACAAAAAATATACATATTTTAAAATATTTGTTTTGAAATTTATACACAATAAATGCGATCTGAATACAAATACCTACATTTTGGTCCTAAAATTCCTACATGCATTTGGATTTTTTTTTTCTTTATGGTTGTTAAATTTTTTTTTTCTATTGTTTTATTGTTTATATTAAATTGTTTTATTGAATTTTTGCTTATATTGATTTTATTGAAATGCTTGATAAATAAATATATACCTATTAAATTATGAATTACAAATTTATGTAGGACGTTTGTACATACTCGCATGTATGTTTTTGAATATTTATACAACATTTTTAGGTACATACGTTTTGTATATCGAAATATCGATGTTTAAAAAAATAAACATCGATACTAGAAGACTTGTTTATCATATCTGATCAGGGATGCAAAATAGTAAATAACATATACAAAGATATTCCAGTTTCTCACAAGAACTGTCAAAACAAGTCGCACTTTAAATCCGTACGAGAACAAGCAAATTTATACAAAAACATGTATTTTCGAATTTCTGTGAAAAATATGAAACGTAAACTAGTTGAAAAAATATCCAAGCAAAAAATTAACATACAAATCATTAGTTACAACATTGATGAACACAGCTCCAAGTAGTTCTATTTTTGGTGAAACATCAACGATTTACCACATAGTTGTCATAGGACCGAAGTGATCCAAATATCTGAATGGTATGCGCTTAAAAGGTTTCCTAGAACAATTTTTTATATAACCAAAAGCCTTAGCATATTAAATTCCGTACCTGTAGTGCAATGAAAGTGGCAAACCTTTGGAACTAGTTCCGACTTTTTTGTTGGGATGTAACAAATTGTTGAACTAAAATTATTATAAACAAGTCTTTAAACTTACATATTTATCATGATATAGAAGGTAATTGCTCTCTTTGTTTTGAAAAATAAGTATTTTTGAATTGATTGATGATTTTGATTAGTTGACAATGAGTTTCCATTAAGTTCAGCAAATATTGATTGATATTGAATTTTGTTTAATCTATATAATTCGCTTTTTGTTGATTATAAAAAGTTAGTTTGGCAAGTATATTTCACAGATTTTGCAGACCATTAGCCACTGCTGGCGGACACCAGATAATGAAGAGGTCTCAAAAATGCTACATTCATATTTTTAAAATGATGTTTTGTACATCCACAGTTTGGAATATGGATCTCATTTTCGATTTCTTTAATACAACAATACATTTCATTGCTTTTCAAGATAATAAAATATTTATAATCATATTTTTTTTTAATTTTGAATTGCTTGAATTTATAAAAAAATTCTGAAATAATTTTTCAATAAAAATTTCAATTAAACAGGAAACAGAGGGAAACTATTAAAGTAATACGGTAGCACGATTTTACCGGAAACTTCATAATAATTATGTACATATATTGTCAGATGGTGAATGTCAAGAAAAAATTAAAGAATGGAAGTACCTTCTATATTTATATCATGATATTTATTTAGAATTTTTTGTGTAAATGTATACAAAAGTTCTTTAAATAATTTTAAATTAATTGTATATACTTGTTCATTATTTTATTTATTTTTTCTTATTAATTTTTTTTTAATATTGCAATATTTTTTTTGATGCGTTTTGTTTTCAGTTGGCACTTGGCACTTGGTTACTGCAAATGTTTCGATAAAAACAGAATTAATATTTCCTGTTTTCGCATTCAAATCCGGAAACACTTTTTTCTCGCATATCGAGAAACGATCAAACTTTTACTATGTGAGAAGTACAGAAACAGGCTACAGGTTTTACAAAAATTTAATTTTTTGCCTTTCGTTAAAAACGTAAAATTCAATTGAAAGACTTTTTATAAAGCACCTTACTTACCTCCAATGTTGTAAAAACTATTTTTTCAATAGAACCGAAATAATGTTCCCAGAGCACTTGTGTTTGTTGACGTAAAAAGAATATCCGTTCTTCGGTTACCGAACGAACTACTTCAGGAACCTGGAATGTAAAAAAGAAAAAAATATTTTACTTGTATTTACCTCAACGCTGCCCATTTCACCAAACAATTGTTTAGAAGCCCCCATCTCATTTTATTTTATGGTCTTTAATTTAGTCGTCCACGAGACAGCAATGAATGAACATGCTTAGCGGCTTTATTGATATTTTTAAAATACAGTGCGTAAGATAAATGATGGAATTAAGAAAATACTTTTCGATATACAATGGGCCATAACCATAGCCACAGAATAAAGTCGGTTCGTTTTAGAAGCAACTTAAAAACCTATTTCTAAATATTTTGCTACTATATTCAAAAACAAAGTGTGTGTTATGCAGGCTACACGAATACACGACATCAAATGCTGCTAGCAGCATTTGTCGCCTCGTAACCAGCTACTTAATTATTTTGGAGACGGCAGCCGCAGTTCAGTATTGCCACCTTCAAATATTTCGCATTTCTAAAAATTAAATTACTCTTTCAAAATGTACTTATATGACGTAAAAGTGTAAAAATGACTTAATTTATGCTTTACATAAATTTTTGGATATTGTTTCTGTTAAATAATATGAAATAATTGTACGATATCATTCATTCAACATTTTGTATTATACTGGCAACATTGAATTTTCTCATTGTAGCCAAAGAAATAGAAATTAGTTTAATTGGCATTACTATTCTTTAAAAAAGTTAAATTTTAAAACAGCAAAATGTATTAAAAACTTTCTCATTTTACTAAGTCAACAAATAGCAAATTCAGCTTGAATTGCACTTTTTTGCTTATTTGACAATCAAAACAAATTTTTGTGTTTAAATTTTAATTAAAGTTTTGTGCTTACTTTTTCGTATCACTGTTCTTTAAATTTTCTCACCAATAAAGCTGCAAAACATTTTTTGCTTCCCTGTCATATTATGTCCGGGTAATTCACGAAGTATAATGAATACGAATATAGAGTAAGTTCCGGAGACTTTATATTCCGCTACCGTGCAGCTAACTACAACGAGCACGAAGTAAATTCGGGAGATTTCGTACTCGGCTAATTTACGAAATAATATTACTACGAATATAAAGTAAATTCGGGAGACTTTATATTCGGCTACCGTGCAGCTAACTACAACGAGCACGAAGTAAATTCGGGAGACTTCGTACTAGGCTAATTTACGAATTTATATTCGGCTACCATGCAGCCAGCGTGACCGTTTGACCGACCAAAGTGGCAATTTGCCACTTTTTCGACTGCCTTGCCACTTTTTGTCCCCCTTTTTTATGAGCTGAATCTGCTACTTTTTGTGATATTTTGCCTCTTTTTTTGTTAAATTGTAAAAAAATAATATGTAAGTACCAAAAAAGTATAAAATATCGTTGACAAATGTGCATGTGCTAAAGGGTTTTCTGAGAACTGTATAATTACACTGTGCTAGTTCAAAAATTTAACAAGCGGGGGACCTGGTGGGTAAAAATAATTCGAGTACGCTGAATCCAATGGTACTAACCATATTTTAGGTTAGCTCTTGTTTGAAAAATAATTAAAATTGCAAACTTGGTTAAGAGCACCTAAAAATCGCAACTTTCCCCAATTTTCGACTATTCATTCATTTTTATATCAATTAAAAGAACATATTAAAAAATAAGAAATTACCCAATCAAAATAAACATTGCCTCAAAAAAATTTACGAAAAAAATTTAAATTTTTTTATCCAAAAAGTTTTCTCAGGACGCAAGTTCATCAATTTCATCTTTTCAGGCGATATACATATATCGACATAATGGTTAATAAATGGTAGAAAGCTAGGAAAAATTTTGATTTTTAGGTGCTTTTAACCAAGTTTTAAATTTTAATTATTTTTTAAACAAGAGCTAACCTAAAAAAATGGTTAACCCCATTGGATTCAGCGTACTCGAATTAAGTTTACCCACAAGGTCGCTCGCTTGCTAGAAAAAAAGTTTCGAATTCGAGCACAGTGTTATTATTAAAAGTAAACTTTTAACTTTTTATCAAAAACTGTGTGGAAAAATACTATCAAGAGTTGATATTGAGAATAAGAAGTTTAGTGTACTAACGTATTTGGATCCATTATTTTTAAATTCCAAGGAAGACATAAATTATTTCGAACTTGTTTCAGAGTTTACTTATGTAATAACTGTACTGAATTAAATTTATTAGAATCCAAAGTAAATGATAAAAACAATGATCACAAATTTAAAATTTCTAATGCTGAATAATTTTTTCATGAAGTATGAAGTTTAAAGAATGGCTTTGGCGAGTATTTATTTTCAAACCTATGAATATTTTCCGCTTACATATTTACTTTACTCCATCGGAGTGCATCTGCTGAACGTAGTTTTTCAAAGTTAGCGCTAATGAAAAACAAGTTAACAAATAGGTCAAAGGTAAATAATTGCAAACCCATGCTTCCATGTTTGAATTTATTAGATGTTCATCTGGAATATAGGACTCCCAGTGCAGATCTTGTTAAAAATATAGAAACACATTTTCAAACAAATGATGTACATATGTTTATATATTGTCACCTTAAATGCAAAACTTTTTGATTAAGAAAAAATAAAAAATTAGCTTTTTTATCATTATTATTATACTGCAAAAATTTGCATTGCATATTTTCCATTTTGTAAAATTATGAAACTGATGGTAGGGCTAATTTTAATTACCAGGGCAAGTTTTTTGTGGCACGAGGAACAGTTCAAAATGGATGGCAATATTCAAAATGGATGGCAATATTTTCTATCAATTATCAATCAATTGTAGGATTTTTTTATATTTAAAAACATTATTTATTAACAGTTGATTCCGTTTATTTCTAATAACCATTTTAAAGTATTGGTAGACACAACTGAATTAAATTCAAGTTAGAAAATAACGTAACTGAATATTGGCTTTTGAAATGCAAAAAACTATTCCTGTAAACAATATTTAATTCGAAAAAAAAAATCGGTTATTGTAACTAACTAATCATTTGCCGTCGTACTGAAATTCTATTGAAATAAAAGAAAAGAAAATTAAATACTTTATTGATGTTCTGAACCGAATTTTTTGTTCTAAATACTAAAGAAAAAACATATTTTGTTGCCGCTATTGAATTATTCCTTATTTGTGGAAAAATGTGAATGTTTTATAAACAGAAAATAAAAATTATATAGAAATGTCATACAAAAAATATCTTTTGCAGAATAATTACACAAAATCCCGATTTAATAAAAAAGGTAAGGGCATTATTAT
Organism: Nowickia ferox; assembly: GCA_936439885.1. Taxonomy (NCBI): domain Eukaryota; kingdom Metazoa; phylum Arthropoda; class Insecta; order Diptera; family Tachinidae; genus Nowickia; species Nowickia ferox. The sequence continues at coordinate 38,130,201 of OW387027.1, forward strand.
ATACGTATATCGCAAAATATTTGAAGTGTTATTAGTATTATTCTGAAGTGAAATTATTTGTGCAAATAATATGTAGTTTCTGGATAGGAAAATATTTCTGTGTAATAAAGCCGAACTGCGGCAATGTATGTTATAAAGCACCACGCGGATCAAAAATGTGCACATTTCACTTCAGAATATAAGCAAAATATTAAGAATAATATGCGATAAATATAATAATGTACTTACCTTTTTTATTCTGCACTAATTGTTTTTATGTATGTATATGAGCCCCATGTCTGCCAATGATTCCTTTAGAAATACCAATTATATTGGTTGTATCAATTAATTATTTCTATAGTCACAATTAAAATTTCATTCTAAAAATTCACATATCGCTACTGAAAAGTTGGTGCTTACAAAAGTTATATTCGTTCATTACAAAAGAATTGTGTGTTAGTTGTTGGAACCGACAAAATTCGATTGGCTTCAAATTCGGTTATCACAACAAATCTGATTTCTCTGTGTACATGTGATAATTTTTAATAAACAAATAACACCAAAGTTAATTGTAAATATTCTGATAAACACTAGTAAAGCGGATCAACATGCCTTCAACAAAACGTTCTTGTGTTTGGTCCACTGACAGTTAAGGACTAAACTGTCCTTACACCCATAAAATTTGGAGTTTGAGGAGATTTGGAAAGATATTTAAAAATATATATTACAGCAATATTTACGGTAGTAATAATTATGTTTATACAAGAAATTAGTTCGTAATCACAATAACAATAGTAACAAAAAAATTTTAAAAATGCAAAATACTTGGAGTCGTCAACTTGTTTCAGAATTCAGTGATTTCCGGTACCAAACCGTCAGAAAATGGCATACAAGAAACAATTATATTAAAATAATATAAAATATTATGACACTATGCCCGTTTGAATCCTACAAATATCTTCTTATGTATATATATAAATACGGCACAAATATTTTGTCGTGCTCTTTTAAGTATCTTATGGTCCACCAATATTGGTGAAGCATATATGACTTAAAAGGTATTTTTGTGTAGTAAATTCAAAATAATACATTAAAAAATAAAAAGTTTAGTGTAGTTATCTCGTTTTTTTAATGTTGCCCCTTTTTTTATAAATCCCTTATTTGGTGCTACTTTTTTAAAAAAATCCCCTTTTTGTGCTACTTTTTGAAAAATATCATCGGTCACCCTGCATGCAGCTTACTACAACGAGCACGAAGTAAATTCGGGAGACTTCGTATTCGGCAACCAGTGTTGCAAGAAAATTATGATGAGAGAATGCTAAATTGGTCAAAAAATTCTGCTTAAATGTTCTACAGAAGAAAGTTCAAAAAATATCCTCGTACGATTTTATACGTTGTGGCCCTATTTAATAAATCAAATAATCAAAACGATAATTCAGTAATTAATTTTATAGAAAATAATCTTAATTTTAGTTAATTTAATTATTATTATTCGAACTGCATTAGTTTCTATATTTAATGAATTGAACAGGCTAATGTTCGTATCGCCTTTTAAGCCAAATTACATGTGATAATTATTAATGAACAAATAACATCAAAGTTAGTTGTAAATATTCTGACAACACATAGTTGAACGGAACAGCCAGCCGTTTTCGAAGGCCACTAAACCTTCATCATCAGCGTTCTTCTGTGTTTGTTCCACTGTGTGTGGTGTCAGTTGATGTAGATTTCTGCCTTCATTACAAAACACATTTCAGCAAATTGAAATACGATGAATCAAACCAATTCACATATTCCATTTGCAGAAAAGTTTCGTATATAAGGCAGAAATCTACATCAACTGACAGCACACACAGTGGACCAAACACAGAAGAACGCTGATGATGAAGGTTTAGTGGCCTTCGAAAACGGCTGGCTGTTCCGTTCAACTATGTGTTGTCAGAATATTTACAACTAACTTTGATGTAATTTGTTCATTAATAATTATCACATGTAATTTGGCTTAAAAGGCGATACGAATATTAGCCTGTTCAATTCATTAAATATAGAATCTAAATTTTAGTTTTCTTTATAGATTAAACATTAATAAAATGAAATTTGTTTATTCTTGCTGTGTACAAAATGTTTATCACAATATTGCTTTATGTTTAAATTTGTAGAGCAGCGTTTTATTTGTGAAATTTTTGATGTGGCAATATGTTAATTTGACAATAAGAAAATGCATTACGTTAACAACGTAAAAACTGAAGACCGACAAGTCTCCATAGTTACTGGGTCGCTCAAACGAACTATAATGAGTGACTTGTCGTCAGTCGCTCGAGTTGTCGATCGACATCGTGGGTTAGACTGTTAGCTTTGCTGATAACGTTCCAGCTTTTTCGATATTTATCTTCTGCCAATATTGAAATGTGATTTCTATTTAAATTGTTAATTCTTTTATTTTAAAAAACTTCAAAAATTTCAAATTTCTCGTTTTGAAAACTAAATAAAAGTTTTGGTGTCTCTAAATCGAATTCACACAGGTAAAACTATGTGAATTTGAATTTTTAAATCGAGTAAACATACCTGGTCGAAAGTAAATCGAATATGGTATTATTCCAATAAATCACTGAAGAAACATAACCATTATTTATTTGAAGTCTTTAATCTCAAATTATAACCAAATTTACAGTCATTAGTTAATTATTATTAAACTAAAGTGATAACTATTGTTTTACTAGTACTTCATATTCACAACAATAAGTTTAACTAAAGTTCACTAAAGTGAATAAAGAATGGTAAGCCTATGAAACTATTAAATTTCAGTATTAGCAGCTCTGTTTTAGCATATGGTTTTTGTTTACATTTGTTATATTATTTCTTAAAAGTGCTCGCTTGTCTAACTTTACCGTGCAAGCTATTGAATTAGTGCTGAAATTGGTTCGGGAAAACTAAAATATAAAAGAAAATAAAAAAAGAATCTGTTGCAGCTAAATACAAAGAAGATGCTTGACAACGTATGTGTGAAATGTGTTTAAAAATTTTTACAAAACAACAATACTAATAAAGTTTACAACGAATCAGCTGTTGTCTAACTACTTTCTAACCAATGACATTTGGTGGTTTAACTAATCGTAAACAAAGACCTGTGAATCAAATATTATTTGTTAAACTATTGCTAATAATTAACTAATGACTGTGCATTTGGGCCTTAAATGTACAAAATTGGTTTTAAAAACACTGACGTTTGTTTCCAGTTTTATCCCAAAAAGAAAGAAAATTTATTTGTTTGAATAAAAATACTTTTTCTGTTAAAGATTTAGAGTCTGGCATTTTAAATGCTTATTTTTTATTTAAAATATGGTTTCTTTTATTAACAACTGACTTTGAAGTTCAAATATTTTATTCAAGTAATTTGTAGAACACCAAATAAACGTTTACTCGTTTTTGAAAATTTCTCGTTTTGAATAACGATTCGGTTTATAGAACACACCCGAATATTGGATTTGTGATGATTTTTTTGTCAAAGTATGATTTTTTCGGCAAGTGATTATTTCCATCATCATCTTCAGTGAGTCATTATTGTTGTGTCAACAGTAATCGTCGGTAGAGTGAGTGTTGTATGAAGATTCGCAGATAGAGAGCAGCGTTTAAAAACTTCTCATTTGTGTATTATCTTTTGCTTCTGCTCATACTTCGGCAACTGAAAATTCAAGAGTTGCTGTAGAAGTTAACACAATAAACGAATAGCTATACAAATCGAAGAGCTTTAGCTGTCGACTTGTTCGACAACTTTTCTTTTTGTCTCAATGCTGCTTTAAATAAATTCGGAAGTTAACGTAGTAGAGATGTTAGTAGTAGTGGATTGCCAATTCTGCGTCAATTAAAATTGTGAAATTTGGGTAGTTAAAATTTGAAATTTGAGAAATTGTGTCTTCGGTGCGCTTTGATGTTTTTTTGTTTACTCCTAATAGTTTTCTGTTTACATTAAGAGTTTTTTCGTTTACATTAATTGTGTGTGAACGGGTAATTTTTTTTTGTGGGAATGGAAAGTGTGTATATGCCGACGGCAAAACGTGAAAATTATTTTTCCTAGTGCCGACGGAAAAATCGTGAAAATGATTTTTCCTAATACCGACGGGAAAACGTGAAAAATATTTTTTTTCAAATGCCAACGGGAAAACCTGAAAATTATATTTTTCAAATGCCGACGGGAAAACGTGAAAATAATTTTTTTCAAATGCCGACGAGAAAACATGATTACTTTTTTTAATGAAGACGAGAAAATTTTGAGTGTTGCCAGACTGTGGAAATTTGTAAATGTCTGTGGTTTGGGGTGGGTGGGGGAGTTGTCGTAATAACATCAGAGAAATTAGATTTGTAGTAGTAGTCATACGCGATTCTCATATGAAGCGTAAGAATTTGTGTATGTATGTATGTATGATTTTCTCACACTAATAAATTATTTATCATGCCAACATTTTATGGTGTAAAATGTTGTGAACCTCCTAATGATTGTATGTGGGGGTCGAGTTTGTTTGTCGCTGATAAGTTTATATTTCGTTTATTTGTTTAAGAAATATTTATTTCATAACATTGTGAAATTCTTGAATGTGTATGTCTGTATGTATGTACATATGTATGTACATATATGTATGTGTGACCGTGGGAATTTGTGCCACAAAAACGTAATATTTGTATACATTTAAATTTTGCAACGCAGACATTTCCTTGACTACGATTATTTCAAAGCAATGGATTTTCAATTAAGTACAATCATCTGCAGAGAAACAAAAAGTAAAAATTTGCAAGTAAGCAAAAAAGTTTACTTCTCCTCCTTCCCACTTCCTTCTCTTTCCTTTATGTAGTTTGTATTTGAAATAAGGAAACACTTGTACATTTTTTATTTTGTTTAAAATTTGATAAAATTTTATAATAATACATACATTCATATATTTTTAAGTATAAATATTTTCAAAAAAGAAAAAGTTCATTTAAAGCAAGATATTTCTTTTGTGAGTAAAATAGCTTTTCTTACTGCGCAAACACCAAAATTATGATAATTAAAATAAAAATATTCTGGATACTTAATTTCCATTTATTTAAGGTTGATGCAGCCTATATCCTCAACGTTAGAAATTTTTCGGCGCAAAATTTTTTCCAACCATGGTCTATTTTCTTCACATTTTACATACATATATTATAGACAAACGCTTTGAAATGAAACTGATCCAGCACTCCAGCTTAGGTGATGATAGTTTTTTGTTAACCACTTTGCTTCTCTTTGCTTTTTTATTGATAAGCATTTAAAATCAAATGGGGGTTTTATAATAAAACTGTTATATTCATAATTGTTGAAAACAATCGCTACTTCTTTTGCGATGAAATCTTTTGAATTACTTTTGAAACCTTGCACCTTATGTTATTTTCCATATTAGTTAATTTATAAGACTTTTCGAACTTGTCCTTTGATGGGTATATATTCTATTATAAGATCATGAATAAGAATGCAGTAAGCTGATGTCTTTGCTGCAATATTAGTTGCTGTTTCAAATTCTATTTTTATATCAATCGGTCCATTATTGAGTGATTCATTCTGATGACTGACATCTACTACAATAATAGGAGCTTTTGTCTTAAATTCTGATACAGTTAGAAGCGGTTGAGATTCTTCATATAGTAGCTTTGTTGGAATCTGAGATACATATCATATAGAATTGCATAACGTTCATTTTGGAATTTTATGTTAAGATTATCATATGAGTACGAGACTGAATTTAAATGTACTTTTAAATTGGTCAAATCACAATGAACAAACTTATTTTCTTGTTGAAAAGCGATCAACGCAAAACGGAGGCGTTCTCTATTTGCAGCCAGTTTAACATTCCAAATATAGCTAGTTCCTGTGTTTAATTGTGGATTAAAATGACAATCCCAACTGCGAAATGCCATAGGTATAGAAGCACCATTCTTAATAATTTTAATCATATTCAATTTGCTAAGGTCGGATAATTGTACATGTGGTAACCTCTATGAGATGAGTGAAGTTGTAAGTTTACCTTTTTCAGTAGAAACACTCGAGTGTACATGATCTTCATCGTTCTTATTGCGCAAGAGTATCAATTTATGTTTTCCATTTAATATAACTTTGTTGTAGTCTCCTAGAAGCAATTTTAGAGGTACATAGAAATTGAAAAATCCGTTTGCTAGAGCGACAGCATCAATTTTGTTCCATCCAGCATTTTGCATCACATTGCTTCATGTTGGTGATGAAGAAACAAAACTTTTTATGGTGGTCGTGGATTCTAAATATCTTGTATGATCAATTTCAACTCCATTGAGCTCATAGCGAATTTCATTAAATAGATATGCTACAAAGTTGTTTTTAATTTAAAGTTCTACATAAATGTATTGAAATTCTAATTTCATCATTATTGTTGTAAGATTGTAAGTATGGTACATATGTATGATAGTCGTTTTTGATTATATTCTCATCAGAGAAGGGTTTATCTAAGACATCTATTATTGAACTCATTTTGTCTTCAATTTAAAATTCAAGGACTTTAAACAAATTTTATTTGATGTTGTTAGTGCTTTCTATTGAACTGGTCGCTTTAATGTTATTGTTGTTGTTACTACTTTATTTTTCAATGTATTTGTGTTGTATATTAGCATTATTTAGTTGGCCTTAAATGTATTCGTATTGTAATTTTCTCTCCTCGGAAATGAATTAAATCACCGTGCTGATCAACTACGCGCTGCGCTAGTGAACTTATCTCTCGGGTGTTTACAGGTAAATAGATGAGATTTCTTGGGACCTCATCTATTTTATAGCCTGGAGGCACATTAATCGGAAATTCATGAAGTGTGTGAGATTTGGAGTTATTCATATATGTGTTAATAGCAATACTACGTTCAATTCGCAAGAGATTCACTTTAAATATATTGACTGGAAGATCTGAGTAATAATATTTGTTTGGTGTTAGGATTTTGCTATTGAATCCTAAAAGTTTTAAAATTGTATTGTTTTTATTAAAACATACGGGATCCTTGGCACTATTAACTTTAACTTGCATTGTACTGTTATTGGCTTCAATAAAAATCTTATTTTCTGAACAGAGTCTTCTGTATTGCTCTTGTATAAAATCTACAATATCATTCAATTCGTAAGATCCAATTGGTATTTCAATTGTATGTTCCCCTATATGAAACATATTGTTGTAGGTGTCTACATTTGGAATACTGTTGTATGAATGAAAATCAGTTAGAGCACACTCATATGCACCATGTAATTCAATAAGAGGAAAGTAACTAGCAGATAACTCTGATGAGTTAGAGCTCAGAGTAAGTGTTATTGACATTATAACTGTCTGATTATAATTAAATAAAGTTTAGTACAACATATGGTTTATAAGCATGATTTACATATTTATTTCATTTTCTTATTTTAAAATTAACATTAGTTTCTTAATATTACTGCTATTGTTGTTGATGGTGGTATTCAGCTATAATATTTCGTTCTTACTTATCCAAGAATTGTGTTGATTAGAAAATCCCAACCATTTAACGTATGCCTCCTTTTCAACTAGATATGTATTGGGATATCTAGTTTTCGAAAGTTCTTCAGTATAGAATCCACCTTTAATAGGATTACCAAGATAATCTTCTAATATGAATGTTGTAGGATTTGTATTTTGAACTCTTGTAATTGTGAAAATTTCTGTAGTCCAATTTGGAGTATAACCTTTTTCAAATGTATGCTTATATTTGCTTATGCGTACATGATCTCCAACATTAAATTTCGACATTTTTTACATCTTCAAATGACTGTATACTGTATTTAGTAGCTTTTCCTCATTTGTTGAGTTGACTTTAATCGGAGACATTTTGATGCATTAAGTAAATCTTTGTATATATCAATTCACTTATATGAACCATTAAAGCTAAATTCTTTCCACATCATTCCTTTCAATGTTCTCTTAAATCGTTCTACTATTGATGCTTTCATACTGCTATATGTTGAGTAGTGATTAATGTCGTATTTATCCATTAATTTTGCAAAGTGTTTGTTGAAAAATTCTTTACCATCATCTGTTTGTAAGTTTTTTGGTATTCGTCCCAATTCAAAAATATTTTCCATTGCCTTGGTTGTTTCGAGTGGAGTTTTAGTTTTTAGTGGTACTGCCTATGCAAATTTTGAAAATGTGTCAATTACAGTCAACGAAAATCGATAATTTCTGTTTTCTCTAGAATAGTTTCCCATTGCAACTAAATCAGCTTGCCAAAGATCATCTATTCCTTTCATTGCAACTCTACGACGCATAAAAACTTTTCGAGCTTGCTTATGTAGTTCGTTTACTAAATTTCTTTTTGAAGACATTAAGTTGTTTTACAGATTTTTTGGAGAGTGTTGTGATCTACTTGACGCACTTTCAGCTATTGATACGAACATGTAATTTTCCAATCTATAAATTTGCTCATTAAGCTGTTCAATTTGTTCTTCAAAAGAAGGTTTAATTTTTGGAATGTCTTTTTGAATTTTATAATTGTCTTCTATCTCTAATTTTATTTCGCGTTGTAGCTCCTTGATTTGCATTTCAATATCTTCTTGAATTATATTATTGTCTTCCTTAAAGTATGTTAATCATTTCTCTTCTAGTTTTTCGATTTGAGTTTGCAGAAACAATTTATTGATAACATCGTTTTCCTCCAGACCTTTTGCATAATTTTTGATCCTTTTATTTTGGACATTAATGTTGTTGTTCGTATCCATAAAGAACCCTAAAAGTTTAGTTGCATTTTTCAAAGAAATTATGCTGCTAGTATCGTTTAAATAATGTCTAAATTTATCAACAGACATACTTTATATACATATGTACTTATAAAAGTTAATGTATTATATTTGCTCCACGTAGTTCTTCAATAATTGATACAATCTCGTTATTGTGATTAGTATGACCTGCAGCTTGTGATGCAAGCAGTAACTAACTAACTCATTTGGATCGTCCAGAATATATATAGTTTGGCTTATGGGTGTTAAATTGCATCAATCCGTCACCTAAATAGCTACCATTTGGCTTCGATCCTGTTGATATGGATAAATTCTTCTGATTTTTCTCGTCAATAAATTTCTTGATAATATGTTTATATTTGTATCCTCTAGTACCATTGATTTGACCATCAAGCTTATTTATACTCTCTTTTATATGCATTAGTAGTAATTAAAATCTTTTTATAGATTTCGACCTCAAATTTATCATAGTTTTTTGGTCTTTTATGAAACATAAGAGAAATAGTCAGTGTGTTAGAGCCCATATTTGACCACAAGCTGGTATTTTATCTTCATTCAATTTGAGATTACTATTGCCAAATTTCCATTCATTATTGGAATCTCGTTGAACCTTCATAGTGAACACACGTCATAGCGGATTATTTTTACATACAAACAAAACAAAAAAAAAACAAAAACAAAAAACAATAAAAAATTCAAAAAATATTCGTAATACAAAATTAACTTTGATAAATAAGCAAAGCAAATATTGCAAATTTTTTTTTTTTTTTACATAGTCAAAACAACAAAAACAAACAAATAACCGCAAACAAAGTACCCTTGAGGAATACTCTACATGAGTACCTCAATGTTGAAGGAAAAGACTTTTATTTTTAAAAATGATAGTAAATTTTATTATGTTAAAATTCTACTTCAAAATTTTAGTGTTTGTTGTACAAGTTTTCCTTCAAAACAATTATTTTTCAAAGGTTTTTAATAAATTTTCTGTAGTACAAATCAATGAATGTGTGATTATAAATTTTAAAGTAGATTAAAGTAAAGTAGTAGACATATTGTATATAAGAGAAAACAAGTTGTTGAAATATTCATAACATTCTCCCCCTCGTTAAAGAAATAATTTATTGTTCTTTAACTAGTCAATCTGTAGAGGATCTTACATCTAGTCGCGCCAACTTTGCAGCAGGTCGGATTAAAACGCCATCCTTAGTTCTAACAGCTGCACTTCGTACATTACCATCTTTTCCTTTGTGAATGGTTACTATAATTCCAAGTGGCCAATTATTGCGTGGAAGATTTGAATCAACTATAATAACGATATCGTCAACGGAAAGGTCACGTTCCTTTTTAAACCATTTAGTTCTCTTAGTAAGAGTAGGAAGGTACTCTTGTACCCAACGTTTCCAAAACAAATTAGCAAAGAATTGTAATTTTCTCCAATTTTTTCTGAGCATACAATCTCCTTCTGTAAAATCACCAAGAGGTTTTTGTCCATTTGATGAACCGAGTAGAAAGTGGTTTGGAGTTAATGCTTCGTCAGAACGTGACTCTAGCTCAACATATGTTAGTGGTCTTGAATTAATAACTCGTTCGCACTCTATTAAGGCACTTGATAGCGTATCATCACGGAATGAAAATTGCGGGGATATCTTTTGAAGAATTTTCTTAACAGAACGGATTAGTCTTTCCCAGCACCCACCCATATGGGGAGCTGCTGGTGGGTTAAAGTGCCATGTTGTAGATGCCGAAGAGAATTTCAAATCTAATTGCTTGCTATCAATTTCTTTAACAGCCTTTTTTAGCTCAGCTTCAGTACCTTTGAAATTGGTCCCATTATCACTATAAATTGCAATAGGAGTTCCTCGTCGGGCAATGAAATTTTGAATTACGATTATACAGGAATCGGTTGTTAATTCTCTTGACACCTCGATATGTATTGCCCTTATCGTTAAACAGGTAAAAATAACACCCCAACGTTTCTCTTTATGACGTCCAACTGTTACATACAAGGGCCCAAAGTAATCAATGCCAACATATGAAAAAGGTCTTACAAAAGATGAGAGTCTAGCATTTGGTAAGCTAGCCATTTCAGGTACAACAGGCATACTGGTTGAATTTTTGCAATGTTGACACTTAGATCGTATCTTCTTCAACTCAACTCTTAGGCGTGGTATATAAAACTTCTGTCGTATTTCATTAAGGACTGTTTCATGTTGAACATGATGACAGTAAACGTGATACTGTTGAATAATCAATTCCGTTCCACAATGACCTCTAGGAAGAATTATTGGTCGTTTGGTATTTTTATTTACATTTGCCAGATCGATTCGACCATGTATACGCAAAACTAAATCATCATCCAGATATGGTGAACACTTATATAAAGAACTATATTTGCCAATGGGTTTACCTGCGCGTAATTGAGCGATTTCGTCTTTAAATGCATCATTCTGTATTATACGATAAAGAAAGTTTTCTGCTCTTCGAAGTAGATTTGAACGTGAAAATTCTTTATGTTTTAAGAGATAGAAAAATTTATACAAGGTATAGACCGTTTCCAATATTTTCACCCAAGAAGAAAATCTTTCCATTTCTATGCAAGATGTATTTAAAATTATTGGCTCGCCTGTATGTAACATGGCGAAGTGTGGTCTTAACTCATCACTAGATTTTTCATGTTTTATTTTTGTAGGCCATGTTGATTCTTCTTGTATTAAAAATGAAGGTCCTTGAAACCATCTATTCTCCAAATTAAACACACTTGCTCCTTTCCACTTAGTAGCATCATCAGCAACATTCGTTCTAGTAGAAATGTATCTCCATTCATAAGCCTCTGTCGTCTCAAGAATTTCACCAATACGAAACATAACGAATTGTTTGTAATTTCGTGCATCAGAGTTAATCCAAGAAAGAACAGTGTTCGAGTCGCTCCAAAAATAACGTTTCTCAAACTGCAATTTGTGCATTTCACATATTGATTTAGCCAAACGAGTGCCTAGAACTGCTGCCATTAGCTCCATTCGTGGAATTGACACTGGTTGTTTTGGAGCTACCTTTGTCTTTGAGCCAACTAATTTGCAAATAACTTGGCTCTTAGACTGAATTCTAAAGTAAGCTACTGCAGCATATGCTAGCTCACTAGCATCGACCAAAATGTGTAGTTGAATCGTAAATTTAGATGCCAGTTTGTACCACCTGGGAATCTTAATATTTTCTATTTCAGGTAAGAGTTTAATCCAAACAAGCCATTTTTGAAAAACATTGTCGTTTACGTATGAGTTCCAACCTTCTGTTGTTCTCCACACCTCTTGTAATAAAATTTTTAAATAGACCACAAATGGCGATAGGAATCCAAAGGGATCATATATCGACATTAGTGTTCGAAGAACATCTAATTTTGTAGGTCTCTTTGTACCAGAAAGGATTTCTTTGTTGAGCCGATTTAGCTTAAGTGAAAATGTGAACTCATCTGTTGCAGTTACCCACCACATGCCAAGTACTTTTTCCGTAGATAGTTCAATGTTAAGACTTTTATTTGGACTACTATTTTCCTCTAAGTCTTGAAGATTACGAAGTACTTCTGTCGAGTTAGATCTAAAATTCCTTATAGTAAACCCACCCTCCTTATGTATTGTTGCCACTTCTCTAGCTAATTGAATTGCAGCTTCATCAGAATCAGCACAATCTAGAAGGTCATCCACATAATGATGATAAAGTATTGAATGAACAGCTCTGGGATGGTCTTCCAGGAAATCTAAAGCATTTTTGTTCTTTACAAACTGTGCTGAACTTGGGGAACATGCAGCACCAAAGGTCATGACTTCCATTACGTATACATTTGGATTTTGTGAGGTGTTGCCGTTCCTCCAAAGAAAACGTTGCGCATTTTGATCTTCCTTGCGAATTCTTATTTGATGGAACATCTCCTTTATGTCAGCGCATATTGCTACTTTTTTCATTCGGAAACCATAAAGCACAGACAGCAAAGAAGTCATAAGATCAGGTCCTTTTAGCAGCATTGCGTTTAATGAGATACCACGTACCTTCGCAGCAGCATCCCAAACTAAACGTATTTTACCAGGTTTGTTGGAATTTGTCACAGTGAATATTGGTAAATACCAAGTCACGCCGACTGATTTAAATAGCTCTTCTGATGTCAGTTTTCGGGCATACCCTTTAGACACAAGATTAGTGATTTGCTGTGTAACTGTTGATACTTGATCGGAGCTTAACCTCCGCTCTAAACACTGAAGTCGTTTTACAGCCATTTGATAACTTTGAGGTACATCGAAATGATCTTCTTTCCATAGCAACCCAATTTCAAACCTTTTTCCAATACGTTTAATTGTTGACTCGAGTATGTTATTTGCCCTTTCATCTTCTACGGATTTCAATTCATATGGTTTTCCAGTCGATTCCAGTGAAAAGTATTCTGATACGAGTTTGTGTAGTTTTTCAAGGTCCTTATTACAATCACAGATGTCAATATGATGGATATTTTGATTGGCACTTGAACCTACTCCTCCGCCGTGAACTACCCACCCTAATCGAGTTTTGGATGCGCATGGTTCATTGCTATAGCCCTCAACCATTTTTAAAGTGTTGGTAAGATAACCGTTGTTAAGGCCAATAAGAAGTTTTGGTATTGCATTAACATACGTTTCAATTGGAAGATTCTTTAAATGTTTATAATACTTAACTAGAGTGTCATCCATAGTTTGTGATGGTAAAGACAGTTGCTTGACGGTTTGGACGTTCAAAAGCTCAAATCTGTTAGTATTTTGACCAACAGTAGAAATTAACAAATTTACATTCATAGAATTTTCTTCCTCGCGTGTAGTTCCTGATGTCCACCTTAAGCATAATGTATATGCTTCACCTTCTACTCCTAGATAATCGCAAACATCTTCATCAATTAGAGTTACATTAGATCCATCATCAAGCAAGGCATATACTTCTATAGAGCGACCATTGTGATGCAAAACAACTGGGAGGATTTTAAAATACGTATTGGTGTTAACCTCAGCATTTGACTTGGATGAGTGAGTCGTAACTGTAGGACGATTTTCAACAAATTTGTGAAGTAATTTATGGTGTCTTGCCTCACAGCCTAGAACAGAGCATTTAGCTTCAGAACACCGAAAATTCTTATGCTTTTTAAGGCAAGTACGACATAACTTATGCGTTTTGATAACATTCCAACGTTCATTCAGTTTCAATGCTGCAAATTTTTTGCATTCTTGCAATGAATGTGCCATATCGCATACATTACATTTTGATTTCCCTTCAGAGGATTTTTCAGCTATATGAGAATGTAGGCTGGCATTTCCTTTACTTGGTAAACCAATATTGCTTACACGTGTTGCAGCTTCTGCCAAGTCAAAGAGCCAGCTTGAAAATGTTACGACATCTGCTTCCGTTTTTCCAATGTGTAGTGACCAATTCAGTTTCGTTTGTGCTGGTAGTTTATTGACCAGTTCCTGTACCAAAAGAGGATTATTTATATGATTTGTCATACCTGAGGCTTCTAATGAGGAGCATAAATTTTTGACAGATACTGCATATGAAATAATCGTGTCCAGTCTTTCAGCTTTTGGAGATGGTTCTAACCGTATTTTCTCAATCAAACTGTTAATTATGATCTCAGGACGACCAAATATCATCTTTAAAGTTGCCACTATTTGAGGTACGTTCTTCGGAAGCAACAGCTGACTGCTAACTACATCGTATGCTTTCCCTTTTAGAGCCCTTTGCAGTCTTAGAAGGTTTTCAGAATTCGAAAAGCCACAATTGTTGGTGCTTTCCTCATAGGAGCTTAAGAACACAGGCCACTCTTCCGGTTTGCCGGAAAATATTGGCAAATCTTTTGCTAGTGCCTGCCGTGCAGCAATTTTTGAGTATGTAAGATTTCCACTGGATAATTCTTCTAAAGGCTCAGTTTGCTGTTTTTGATGTGTCGGTTCAGGTAATGCCGAAACCCATTGCCGAGTTCTTAAGCTGTATTGACTTCCATCGTTACTTACACTTTTCTCCGAGCCCCTTTCAGATCTTGCCAAAATTTCAAACTTTTTTTCCAAGAACTTCTTTTCTAATGCTTTTTCTTCTTCCAAATGCTGCAATTCTAGTTCGATCATAGTTTTGCGAGAAGAGGCGACAGATAGCTTTATTGATGTTGTTTTAGCCTTAGCAGATTTCTTAACTTCATCACCAAGGAAACCCACAGCATTCTTGATTGGGATATGTTTTCCTTTCATGGGAGTTTCCTTACCTTTAGATTTGCTGACATTGTCTTCGCACATGGAACAAATCCAAGCATGGTTTTCAATGGATTGGTTAACTCCTACGCATTGAAAGTGAAACCAATTATTACAGCTATCACACTGGACCATATCCATAGTATCCATGCCATTGCATTGACCGCAGCTTTTGTTCTTTTGGGTTATCGGTGGTGTTTTAAACATTTTATCTCTTGAAAATAAAATTTTGAAGAATGTTGAAGGAAAAGACTTTTATTTTTAAAAATGATAGTAAATTTTATTATGTTAAAATTCTACTTCAAAATTTTAGTGTTTGTTGTACAAGTTTTCCTTCAAAACAATTATTTTTCAAAGGTTTTTAATAAATTTTCTGTAGTACAAATCAATGAATGTGTGATTATAAATTTTAAAGTAGATTAAAGTAAAGTAGTAGACATATTGTATATAAGAGAAAACAAGTTGTTGAAATATTCATAACACTCAAATACAAAAAAATGTGAAGTGAGTTCTAACGGCAGAAATGCATATTTTACTGTGAGTTCTGAAACTCTTAATGAAAACAATAAAAATAAAAAATCTTATGAAAGTAATTTTTTAACGGCAAAGCCAATTTTTCGTCAGCGATCAATTTCGCTTTGTCCAATGCCAACTAGTGATTCATTAACATTACAGTTGCCTAGTACTTCTTCATATAAGTCAGCGATTTCATCCCCTTCGGGCTCGTGTTCATCACTTAACCAAGTTATCACTACAGATAGCAGCAGTTCAAAACCCAAGGTCCAAATCGGTATGGACAGATACATAACTGTGGTAAAGCGTGGGCGAAGCCCAAATTCTTCTAAAATTTCATCTGCTCCAAAGATGTCTAGGGATAACAGCGCGTCCTCTACTAATCGTCAAAATCGTTTTTCAATATTGCAAGACAATAACGACAAGCCCGCTGCATCATCGCAAAAGTCTTTTAAGCCACCGCCTATCTATCTGAGAGAAAAAAATTCCAACGCGCTTCTAAAAAAACTACTGTCGGCCATTGGTGAAAATACCTTCCACATCATTCCAATTAAACGAGGTAATATTGACGAAACAAAAATCCAAATTTATGATGAAAAAAATTTCCGAACAGTTGTTAGTGATTTTGAGAAAAATAAAACAAATTTTTACACTTACCAACTCAAGAGTGCTAAAGGCCTACAGATAGTACTAAAGGGCATAGATTCATATGTTGACCCCGAAGAAGTAAAATGCGCACTTATCGAGCAAGGATTTAAAGTAAAAAGTGCTACTAATATAATTAATAGAGAAAAGGTCCCCCAACCCCTATTTCGGGTTGAACTGGAGCCGAATGACATACAATTGAAAAAAAATGAAACCCATCCTATTTATAATGTAAAGTTTCTCTTACACCGAAAAATCACAGTTGAAGGGCCACGCAAGCGTTCAGGTCCCGTACAGTGCCATAATTGCCAAGAATATGGTCATACAAAATCCTACTGCAATTTACCTACAGTTTGTGTTATCTGCGGTGAATTGCATGGCACTGCTAGCTGTACCAAGCCAAAAGTTCAAGCAGAAAAAAAATGTAGTAATTGTGGAGGTAATCACACCGCTAACTACAGAGGTTGCCCTGTATATTCTTTTGTTAAACAGACTATGGGACAAAAACCTAAATTAACTCCAGCTCAATCAGCAAATGCTTACTCCGCCACTTTTCCTCCAATGAGCCAACCAAGTACTTTACGAGTATCGTATGCGGATGCTGTTAAGACAAATTCAATTCCCACGCAGAAAGTGTCCCCACCAACAACAAGTAATTCGACAAATGCTAACACAAGCTTTAATTTCAGCCGCCTTGAAGCCACTATTGATAATCTAGTGCAAACTATAAACAACTTTACTACAAATATGACTAACATGATGCAAGAAATGCTACGAATGCAGAATACTCTGCTTCAAGCATTAATTAACAAGCCATGAACACGTTGAAAATATGTTTCTGGAACGCAAACGGCATCCGCCAACAAAAAAATGAGCTCGAGCACTTCCTTATGGAAAAAAATATTGATATAATGTTGGTCTCTGAGACTCATTTGACATCAAGAAGCTTATTCAAAATAAATGGTTTCACTCTATATGATTCAAAGGACCCGAGAGGGAGAGCATGCGGTGGATCAGCAATTCTAATTAAGTCAAGACTCAAGCACTATGTCCTTGACAACGTTTGTGAAGAATATATGCAAGCAACGAATATTTTCGTAGAAAATTTTTGTGCGAATTTCGTGATATCATCAATTTACTCACCTCCCAGAATTGCAGTTACAGAAGAGCAGTATGAGAAGTTCTACAAATCGCTTGGATCTTGTTTCCTGGCAGCTGGCGACTACAATGCAAAACATACGTACTGGGGCTCGCGTCTTGTTACACCTAGAGGTCGAGCGTTGTTTAATACAATTTCAAAAATGGACTTGGATGTCATTTCGTGTGGGGAGCCCACTTATTGGCCTACTGACGTACAAAAAATTCCGGATGTAATAGATTTTGGTGTCATGAAAAATATCCCTAGGGACCTAACTCACGTGGAGGCCTCTCTAGATCTCTCCTCCGATCACTCTCCCACAATAGTTACAATTTTTAACCCACTAAGGAGTGATTTGCCGAACTCATATGTGAAGATAAGTCGTGTTAATTGGCTGGGGTTCAAAAAATATCTCAGTAGTCATTGTACGGAAAACATTAAGCTAAGTACATCCGATGATATTGAATTTAACGTTGCCAATCTTAACGAAAATATTAAAGAGGCTGCTGAACATGCCACTACTTCCCATCCGCAGACTGGCTTTAATAGAATTTATTCTGCGGATATTGAACGTCTTGTATGTGAAAAAAGGAGAGCTAGAAGAGAATGGCAACAACACAGATCACCCCTAAATAAACTCAGACTTAAAGAATGTACTAAACGACTCAAAGAGTTGCTATCGTCGGAAAAAACAGCATTACTAGAAAAATTTCTAGAAGGTCTCGATGTCACGTCAGCATCTAATTACTCTTTATGGCGCGCTGCTAGAAATCTTAAAAGACCCGTTGAGCTTAAATCACCACTGCGCACTTCGACCGGAGGATGGGCAAGAAGCGATAGCGAGAAAGGTAACTTATTTGCTGAGCATTTAAAAGCTGTATTCACTCCCTATTCATGTACGGGCGCTGTTGATTTGCCGAATGTAGTTTCTCTACCCCCTCGTCCCATAAGGTTTAAGCTGTGTGAATTACAAAAAATAATTGCTGAACTCAACCCGAAGAAAGCTCCAGGTATTGATGGAATTAGTAACAAGATGCTGATGAATTTGCCTCTAATCGCAATAAGAATCCTGCTATTTATTTTTAATGCCATTTTGCGATTGCAGTATTTTCCACATAACTGGAAACTGGCGAAGATCAGAATGATTCCAAAGCCGGGTAAAGATCTTACCAAGGCTGAGTCATATAGGCCTATAAGTTTACTATCAACAATCTCAAAGCTTTTCGAAAATCTGCTCATGACTAAATTTTCCAAAATTTTAGCTGATAATGGGTGTATCCCGGATCATCAATTTGGTTTTAGAAGTCAGCATAGCACAATTGAGCAAACGCATAGGTTGGTGCAAGTTATAAGGAAGACATTTGAAGAAAAGAAATATTGTTCTGCCCTCTTCATTGATGTTTCTCAAGCGTTTGACAAAGTATGGCACGAAGGCCTAGTTTTAAAATTGAAGACATACCTGCCAGTAAACATTCAAAAACTTTTGGAAAGTTATATTGTTGATAGGAAGTTCACTGTTGTGGAAGGAGACTTCATGAGTGTGCCCGAATCTATATCTTCCGGTGTCCCACAGGGTAGTATTCTGGGGCCAGTCTTGTATTTAATATATACTTGTGATATGCCTGTGAGCAATAATATCCATACCTCTACGTTTGCCGATGATACAGCCTGTATGAGTATTCACGAAAACCCTTCTGAGGCATCCCGCAATCTCCAGGAACATATTACCCAGTTGGAAATATGGTTGAACTTATGGAGAATTAAACTAAATGAACAAAAGTGTGTCCATATAACGTTTTCCCTAAGAAGAGATACTTGTTCCCCCATTCGAATAAACAATGAGAATATTCCTCAACATTCTCACGTGAAATACCTTGGTATTCACCTTGATCGAAGGCTTACGTGGAAACATCATATTGACTCTAAGCTAACTCAAATGACACTTAAGTTATCTCAAATACATTGGTTGATTGGCAGAAATTCAACACTCAGCCTAGACTGCAAACTGTTAATATACAAGTCGCTTTTGAAACCAATATGGTGCTACGGAATTCAGTTATGGGGCACTGCTTCAGCTTCAAATGTTGAGAAAATCCAACGAAGACAAAACAAAATTTTACGTTTAATAACATCGGCTCCATGGTACATTAAAAATTCAAATTTACATCGTGATTTAAATATGCCACTAGTGACTGAAGAAATTTCAAAATACGCAGGCAAATATTTAACTAAACTCGAGTCCCATCCTAATCCCCTTGCTCGTAACATCTTGAACTTTACTGGTCACATCCGCTTAAAAAAGAGGGACACCAAGGCTCTAATACGCAATACCTCAGATGAAACTTTTTGAGAATAATTTTTTTTGCTAGTACATAATTATTGTATTAATAACTACTATCACTAAAATTGTTTTCGGCATTGGTCGGACACATTAATTATATCTAGACTTAAGATTTGATTACTTATTGTTAGTTCATTTTTTTTTGAAGATGCAATAAATGAGTTATATGTATTAAAAAAAAAAAAAAAAAAAAAAAAAAAAAAATTATTGGAATCTAATTGCGGACCATAGTTTATATCTAATTCATTTCTTCCTTCCAAGACTGATAAGTCAGTATAAGTGTCATCAGTATTGGAAATCTGTGAGTAAAAATCATTATCATCACAATCAATTTGGATTCAGAAGTCAGCATAGCACAATTAAGGAAACGCATAGATTGGTGCAAGTTACATATAAGGAAGACATTTGAAGAAAAGAAGTATTGTTCTGCCCTCTTCATTGATATTTCTCAGGCATTTGATAAAGTATGACACGAAGGCCTAGTTTTAAAATTGAAGTTTTAAAATTGAAGACATTCAGAGACTTCATGAGTGTTCCCGAATCTATATCTTCCTGAGTCCCTAAGGGTAGTATTCTGGGGCCAGTTTTGTATTTAATATACACGTGTAATATGCCTGTATTAGTACGCACGAAAACCCTTATGAGGCATACCGCAATCTCCAAGAACATATTACCAGAAAAAAGACCAGAGTTGAAGAAAGTGACTTATGAAAAAAGATAAACTCCGCTGAATTGATCAATGTTAAAAAGGGACAAATATTTTTAGTACAATAAGCAAAATAAACAAAATTTTTACAAAATTAAATTAAAGATTTTGTAGTGTTGAATTAAAAAAAACAATGTTTAAAACAGTATTAGTATTATAAAAGTGATTAAATTAGTTTCCAAATGCTTACAAACTCAATTTTAAACATTTTCCTACAAAAATATTAATTTTTAACTTCAACTTACGAAAAGCAGACAACGAATGAGATTACAAAGCATAAAATGAAAATACATTTGAGCACATGAGCATTTGTACAAAATTAAATGGAGGAATTTGAGGTATTAAATTAAAAACACCTTTCGGAAAAGATTATAAGTATTAAAAGAGTGATTAAAATTTGTTTTCAAATGCTTAGAGACTTCATTTCAAGCATTTTCGTTCACAAATAATAATTTTTACCATTTATTTACAAAAATTAGACAGCGAATGAGACCACAAAGTATAAGATGGAATTACGTTAAAATATCACCACGCGAAAGAAAAAGTAAAGAGGATTTGATGACTGTGTGAGCGAGACCTCTGAAAACACAATTATCTTCCGTCTCGCGACATCTCTGGTATACTTTGTGATATTACTAGTGTTGTCATTCGAACAAAAATTATTCGAATATTCGAACAACCTTTTTTCATTTTCGTTCGAACGAACAAAAATTTTCAATTTAGAATAAAAAATTATTCGAATATTTTTGGTCGAATATTCGAACAATTTCCTTAATTACTTTATATAAAAAGTATTTTACATAACTTTTTAATTTGTTAACAATAGGATGTTAAGTAATCAAATTACTCCAAATTATATGTACATACTTGTGTAAGCTTGTTTGCATATATTTGTGGCAATAAGGAAAGAGTATTTAAGTCGATTTTCAGAAATTTATTTCTTTTAAAGTTAAATTGGGAAATTCTCTTAAAACATTTATTTTTTTAAGCAAACACCATTCTAAATACTGTAAGTAATACATTTAAGTTGAAATATACTAAAGTATAACCTAAATTAACCTATTATTATAAATGAGATTAGAAGTCTAAAAAAAGATAAGTCGCAAGTCACAGTGCTATAACTTTCTGAAAAATCACACAAATTAATTAGATTTTGACAAGGGGTACTTCCGAATATGCAGATTAACTCAAAATCAGCTTATCTTAAGCACTTTTTTTCTTTTAGATAGATAGACAGATATATATATATGTTCGCTAAACGCGTCTTTTGTTTTCTTGCTTTGAAAAGATAATGCCTCTTTAATGGAATAAGGGAATAAGAAAGTGTCTTACAATTCCTGGTAAAGAGTTTAAAAAAATAATTCTTTTCTACAGATCTAATCAAAAGCCCTATGAGCTCGGTTGGTTATTGTTATAAATAAATAAATATTATTACTCCTAAGCTTTACTATAACAACTTTTTAAGATATGCCACAACAAGCGAAAAAAAGGGTACGTAAATACTTTGATTTCGCGACTATTTTGTAATAAAAATTTCGCAAATAATCGCAAGTACGATGAAGTATTAGATGAAATTTCTGAAGTAACTGACAATATTTTATTAGCTGATTTAAAAAATTGTATCAATAAAATATTATTATTTGGAAATATCAAAGAAAAGAACATATAATCCTTTTTTAACAGATCAACAATTTGCGAAAGATATTTTTCTACTTGTTCTTTTATCAAAAGTTAAAAAAGAACCTTCTACAAGCTTAAACGTGGGATTGTCTACTGTTTTTAAACGACTTTTTTTTAAAAATTTTGTAAATGTGGATAAAAACGTAACTTTTTTAACTAATTTCCTTTTGGTTTTTAATAATATTTCTAAGTTTGTTATTAAGACTATTTGTTTTTCTTGTGTAATGAATTATTTTTTGTTTGTTAATAAAAAAAAATCATCTCAACACATACGTGTCGTTTTTTGCAAACTTTTTTAAAATTATTTGAATAAATTTTTTTATTCTTTGTTCGTTCGAATATTCGAACAAAAGTTCAAAATTATTCGTCCGTTCGAACAAGAAAAAATTCAAGAAATTTCATTCGAACAAATATAAAACACGAATAATTAACAACACTAGATATTACCCAGCTGGAAATATGGTTGAACTTATGGAGAATTAAATTGGTGGATTGCCAGAAATTCAACACTCAAGCCTAGACTGAAAACCTTTGATATACAAGTCGATCTTGAAGCCAATATGGTGCTACGGAATTCAGTTATGGGGCACTGCTTCAGCTTCAAATGTAAAATCCAATGAAGGCAAACCAAAATTCACGTTTGATAACATCGGCTCCATGGTACAGCATAAATTCAAATTTACATCGTGATTTAAATATGCCACTAATGACTGAAGAAATTGGAAAATACGCAGGCAAATATTTAATAAAACCCGAGTCTCATCCTAATCCCCTCGTAACATCTTGAACTTTACTGGACATATCCCCTTAAAAATGAGGGAGACTAAGGCTCTAATACGCAACACCGTAGATGAAACTTTAAGAGAATATTTTTGTGCAGTACATCATTCTTGTATTAATAATTACTATCACTAAATTTGTAATCGGTATTGGTCGGGCCCATTAATTATATATAGACTTGAAATTTGAATACTTATTGTTAGTTAATTTTTTTTGGAGATACAATAAATAAATACATATGTAGTAACAAAAAAAAATCATCGTCATCATCATTCTCATTATTAGCATCATTCAATATGATGGTATTATCAAATATTGTTCCTTCTGCAAGTTTCTCTGGTGTAGTTGTCTCTATCTTGACCGATGGCTTCCGAGGCTTTAAACTTGTATTATTTTCAACTTCTGTCTTCATTTACTTTCTTCTTTCAAACACATTCTTTGGATATTTTTAGAACTATTTATGAATTCTTTGAGATGTTCTGTTTCAGGTTTAAATGTATCTCTTAGTTGTTCACTTTTTATTCTACGAAGCTTTTTCTTCAAGACACTTCTTGTCGACATCAACTGCTTTAAGACTTTCTCATAGATCAGATATCAGCTATTAGATCAGATATCAGCTATTAGATCAGGTATCAGCTATCAGATCAGGTAGCTGGTCTGGTTTTCAGATCAACTTATCAGGTATCAGATCAGCTTATCAGGTAGCTGGTCTAGTTTTCAGATCAGGTATCAGATCAGCTTATCAGGTAGCTGATCTAGTTTTCAGATCAGGTATCAGATCAGGTTAGCAGGTAGCTGGTCAGGTACCTGGTATGGTTTTCAGATTAGCTTATCAGGTATAAGATAAGGTTATCAATTATTTTCTGGTTTTCATATCAGGTTATCAGGTATCAGACCAGTTATAACAAACAGATATATGAAGTTTAAGGTTAGATTAATAACTAAAGTCAATCGTTTAATTCGTTATCTTTGCTTATCATTAAAAATCCATATTTATCCTTCCAACACTCTCGACAAATTTTTTGAAACTTTTGATAGCTCATATCGCTTTTAACATGATCCCTATAAAAGTGCTTGATATTTGTCTCATCTTGTTTAAACATTATTATAACATTTGCATTGTCTCTTGGTAAATGCTTGGGAATTCTTGTATAAGTTTGACACAAGTAGAACGAATCAACATTCCTATGTCGCCCCATACAAAAATATGTAGGTATATTATTCTGCTTCTCACATGCAACATCATCAAATATCATAATTGAATTAGTTTTAGCTTCGTCAGGTGGAATAACTGATTTATTATGGCTGAATGTATAATAGCACATTCCTTTAATTAATGAAATTAATTTCTTCAAGTATTCATCTTTAGGTTGATATAGAGATTTTGAGTATAAATAGATGTTTTCAAACTTGAGTCCATTAGGACTTTCTAGCAAGTCAATCATAACATTAGTTTTTCCACAATTTGATGGTCCCGCTATTAGAGCACAAATAGAATTTAGTAGGAGAGGGCTACGCTTTATTTTTGAGCAGATGTACGCTGAATCACCAATATTACGAACTAAAATATTTTAATGTTGTTTTATTAACTGCATTTTTTTAACTAAATGCATTTCATAAATGTTACCCCTTATATAGAAAAAATTAGATAATATGGTTATACGATATCAGAAAACGTTTAGTCATAAAAACACAGTCGTTGGAGCAGGTATAGTAGATAAAATAATAAATTCTCTACCTGTTGAGCTTAATCTTCCTGGATATCAGTACTGTTGACCTGGATTCCTGATAATAATAATTTATTGGCTTGTAAAAATCACGATATTGCTTATTCCAAAAATAAGGATCTAAGTATTAGACATAAAGCTCATAAAATACTTGAAAATTCAGCTTGGGATCGAGAAAAATGTTAAAAAGAACAAACTAAATGGAAAAAAACTATTTAGAACATCAATTAGAGCTGCAACAAAAATACTAAAGAAGGATAAACCACTAGATATTAACTCAGCTATTAAAGGTTTTTTTACCTCTAATACCGAATTAAACTGCTCTGGGTGCAATTGGTAGTCTAACAACTGGAGGTGCTGCTATATCTTAAGCTGTAAATCCAACAAAGAATGCAAAAAATCAACTTGAAGCAACTAAACATAATAGAGCGATGGAATCTATAGCAGTTGGAAAAAACGGTTATGGTTTAGTTTACAAAGAAGAATAAAAAACTTTTAGCGATGCTATCCAACAGACCACTATCTGATGTGGACCTAAGGCGTTTCTCTATAAATATTCCATATTTTAGAGGAGTTTGCATGTTGAATACTCTACCAAAACGATCAAAGAAAAAAGAATGTGGAATAATAAACTTAGATGTTTCAAAAGGACCTGGTATACATTGGATATCATATTATAAAAACAGCAATGAAAAAGAATATTCCGACAGCTTTGAAAACTTACAACCTCCTTCGGAAGTATATAGTATAGTCACATTTTACAAAACTTTAATGTCTTTTTATTTATAATTTAATACAGAATTTATTTATTTTATTGCCAAATAGGATACCGTAAATTTTATAGCAAAAATTCAGTCAGCTCACTCTTAAGGATTAAGTTTTGTTCACCTTCTCAGTAGTAGGGAAATAGCGGTTCGGGGACAATTAAACTTGTGAAATTGTGGGCTGAAATTGTTAAATTGTGGCTGAAATTGTTAAATTTTGGGCTGAAATTGTTAAATTGTGGCTGAAATTGTTAAATTTTGGCTGAAATTTTAAAATTCTTGGAAATTTGTGAAATTTGATACCTACGTGTGTGTGTGTCCGTCCGTCCGTCTGTGTTTTTTTGTTTACATTAGGAGTTTTTTGTTTATATTAACTTTTTTTATTTATATTAAGTATATGTATGTATGTATGTATGACCGTGGGAACTTGTGCGTGGAATATTTTGTGGGAATACATTAAGGGGGTTTATAGCTTTAAGATTTTTATATTTGTATGATTTTTCCTAATGCCGACGGGAAAACATCCTTATTTTTTCTAATGCCGACGGGAAAGTTATGATTGTTGTTAGACTGTGGAAATTTGTTGATGTCCGTGATTTGGGCAGGTGAGGTTTTTGTAACATGTAACCGTGGGAATTTGCGGGTGTATCTTTAAGGCAGCCTGTGTTTGGTGGGGGCGGGTGTTGTTGTAATATGTATCCGTGGGAATTTGTGTGCGGAATATTTTGTAGGAATATATTAAGGGGTTATAGGTTTGAGGCTTTTATATGTGTATGATTTCCTGATGCCAACGGGAAAACATGTTTATTTTTTTCAAATGCCGACGGGAAAACATGTTTAGTTTTTTCAAATGCCGACGGGAAAATCATGGAAATGATTTTTCCTAATGCCGACGGAAAATTTGAGGGTATGTCTAGCTGTAGAAATTGAAGTCTGGCTGTGATTGGTAGAGGGTGGGGTGTGTCTAGATTGTGAGACCTTAAGGCTGACCGTGATTTGGGTAGGTAAGGGTGTTTTGTAATATGTAACCATGAGAATTCGGTGACGTATATGCTTGTTGGAATTTAAATCAAGCTGGGCTTCGTGGGGGGCGGGATGTATTTGAGGTAGATCGACTGGTGGAGGGCGGGGAGTTGTTGTAATATGTATCCGTGGGAATCTGTGTACATGTATGTATGTATATATGTATGTCTGTAAGAGTTTAAGGCTGTCTGTGATTTATCAAAGGTGAGGTGAGAGTGTTCATGTAATACGTATCCGTGGGAATCTGTGTATATGTATGATCGTAGGAGTTTAAGACTGATTGTGATTTGAGGTGGGGGAGGGTCTTGTTGTGATAGATAGATAGAACGTGCCTATGTGTGTATGTGTATGTATGTATTTATATATAGCAGTTTAAGTCTGTCCTTGATTTGAGGTAGGCGGGGGGTGTTATTGTAATATGTATCTATAGGAATTTGGGAGTTTATATGTTTGTAGAAATTTTTGTGTATGTATGTCTGTAGAAGTTTAAGGCTGATCGTGATTTGGATTGTTCAGATTAACGATTGTATGTGACCTTGAGAATTTGTGTATGTATATCTGTAGGAAATTTAAGGCTTATCGTGATTTATGAGGGGCGAAGTGTTCATGAAGTATATAACAGCGCAATTTGTGTGTATATCTGTAGGAGTTTAAGGCTGATCATGATTAATGAGAGGTGAGGTGAAGGTGTTCATGTATATGTATACGTATCTGTGTGTATGTATGTCTATATGAGTTTAAGGCTGATCGTGATTTAGGTTGTGAGATTGATAGATTGTATGTTACCTTGAGATTTTGTGTATGTATATCTGTAAGAACTTTAGGCTGACTGTGATTTGTGAGGGAACGGGCGTTGTTGAAATAGGTTTAATTTTTCGTAGATGAATTTTAGTATGTGTGTGTGTGTATGTGATTTTCTCACCCTAGTATTTATATGTACGTTGAAATAAATTATTTCTACATATGAACATTTTTTGCTAGAAAATATTATCATATATCTGAACTTCCCTAATCCTAGTATGTTTTTCATATTGGAGGATGAGATTGCTTTATATTTTATCAAGCTTAAATTTGTCCAGTGTTAAAGTCTGTCGGTCAGAAATTTGTTTATATTTGTATAAATATTAATTTCAGATTTTGCAAAATTCTTGCGTACGATCGTGGTGATTTTGTGTGTGTGTATGTGTGTATGCGCGATAGAGTTTGACTGGCCTGTGATAAGTTTGTTTATTTAAGTACATTTGTCTTCTTCGACTTTCGTCTTCAAGCGTCAATAGCTTGGAGAACGGTTTGTATGTTTTCATGATGTAGATATGTAAGTGTGATTGTTAAAATCCAATAAATACTTGAGCATGGGTAAGAAATTTGATAATATGTGTACATATGTACATATGGATCTACAAATTGATTTTATGTATGTATGTATGTACATACAAATAAGTCTGGGGCTCCCTGTTTAAATACATTTTTTTTTCATGTGCTGTTGTTGCTGTTGTAAATATTCGCCTGGTCTTTTGTGTATAGATGTGAAATATCTAGATAGTTTTTTTATTTGAAATTAAAAAAACGTTCTTTTAATTTTTAGATGTATTTACTTAAAAGTTTGTGAGGAGTTTCTGTTTTAAGTAAAATTTAATTCCTCTCTAGTTGTAGTAAATATAGTATAAATATTTAATATATTTTATTTCCATTTGTTTAAAGTTGATGTAGCCTATATAGTCAACGTTAGAAATTTTTCGGTGTAAATTTTTTTCCAACTATCATATTTTTTCTTCACCTTTTTCATATATTTTAGAACATCTTGCATTGGCTTTAAAAAATGATAAACGCTTTGAAATGAAACTGATCCAGCAGTCCAGCTTTTTTAACCACTTTGCTTCTCTTTCCTTTTTTATTGATAAACATTTAAAATCAAATGGTGGTTTTATAATGAAATTGTTATACTCATTATTGCTAAAAACATCCGCTACTTTTTTTTTTGTAATGAAAATCATTCGAAACCTTACTTAATTTATAAGACTTTCAGGACTTTCTATTATTCGATCATTAGTAAAAATGCAGTAGCTGAGGTCATTGCTTACTGTTTCATATTAAATTTCTATATCAATTGAACCGCTATTGAATAAAAGGAACTTTTATCTTAAACTTTAGTGCATTTGGAAGTGTTTGAGATGCTTTCATATAATAGCTTTGTTGGAATCTTAGATACGAGTACATATAATATAGAATTGTATAACGTTTATTTTTAATTTTTATGTTAAGATCATCATCATTTAGATATGAGACTAAATTTAAATGAACTTTTAAATTAGTTAAATCATAATGAGGAAACTTGTTTTCTTCTTGAATAGCGATCAACAGAAAACGAAATCGTTTTCTTACAATTTAGGTCTGGCCTCTCAACGGTTCCTCTAGTATACAAGATGACTTTCTATGTCAACATATCTGTCTACTCTTTGTCAGCGTTAAGGGACAATTAAATGTTAAAATTTTAATTCCTCAAATTGTGTTACTTCATACTGATAATATATTTTCATTAATAAGGTATATGTTTATCTTATGAAGGTTACTCGCCTATGGCTTTTATTTGATGTTCTAGATGATTTTTTTTTCTCATTTTATTAAATTTCAGCATATTGTGTATATATTTCTGATATTTTTAAGCGCGCTTTATTTACCTGTCAGACAAAGTGTACGTATCAGTTGATCACTCAGTCTCTCTTTTTAATAATTTTTTTCTTCTTTTAATGTATCACTACTATTTTTACAGATTTTACTACTTGAAAAAGAGAATATTTGTATAATTTTTAAATGTATTCATATATACATATAGGTAAATATATGTATGTATGTATAGAGAAATTACTTTATCTACAAAGAAATACATGTTTAATAATCAACTATTCTAGAAAATCGATCTCAAATAACGCAGTTACCTCCACCATCAATTCACCGTCGGTGTTTTTATGGTGTCAGAAACACTAGAATATCTATGTTTGAGAGAATTTTTAAATCGAGTTTTTCTACATGAGGTTTGCTGGTTGACATCCTTGAAGTTATTGTTGACGTAGGCTGGGTTGTATCACATTCAGATGTAATCATTTCCTACTTAAAAAAGGTCCTCATTACTATCAACTATATCTGTATACATTTCGTTCATGAGTTGGGTTGATCCAGATACAATTGCTGTCTACAGATTAATGATTAGAAACAAGTTTCTCATCACCTTCTAACAGATTTATATATTTTGCTAGCATGCATGCCTTAGCATGCTTCTATCGATAGTGACGCGAGAGTCCGACATGTAGTGGTGTTTCAATTAAAAATCTATACTATTAGATTTTACGATTTCGCTCTTTTTATTCTTTTACAAAGTAGATACATATTTATGTATTTCATTTAGCACAGAGTCATAAAATTTCTTTGCTTACAAAATTGTGTGACATTCTTTTAAATTTTCATGCTTAGGCATGCTTTCAATATTTTTTCTGTAAATTTATTTGATACTCATACAGATACAGATATAAAGTAAGATCTGCTTACATTGCATTTTACAATTTATGTATGCTTCAGCATGATTCCAGTTGAAGTCCATATTTATTCAGTAAGTTTGTTTGATACTAATTCATACACATATACATTCTTAAAGATTGGAAATCTAAGTCCAATTTATGTAGTTTATCTATATTTTCTAAAGATTTGATAGCTATAGAAATGAATAGAGTAAAGATCTATTATAATAGCCCATGGGCATATTTTAAAATTTCGCTTGCTAGAGCTTTCGAAATGGAAAATGTACAATTTTCACTATAAAAAGTGATAATATTAGGTGTTACTGAATATTACACTGTGTTGTAATTTATTTTGAACACTTAAGTTTTCACAATATTTCATACAGGCCAACAAGTTTAGAGAATTTCCAGTATATTAAGTTAATTATCTTTCTTAAGACCTATCATTCCTTCAAAAATACAAACCAAACTAGATTTTTCCTGTTTAATTTTATTTTTTACTTTCATTAAATTTCAACATTTTGTTCATCTTCAAATTATTATATTTAGCAGCTTTTTCTCATTTGTTGAGTTAACTTTAATCGGAAACATTTAAATAGTGAGATGAACTTTTACATTGTATGCGAGTACATTAAGTAATTCTTTGTATATTTCATTTATATGAACCATCATCACATAATTCCTTTGGATGATCTATTAAATCATTCCACTATTGATGCTTTCATATTAAGTAATGTTAAATATTCTACATATGCATGAATTTTCCAGTGTCTATTAAAAAATTCTTTACAATCATCCATTTGTAAGCTTTTTGGTACTCATAACATTTCAAAAATATTTTCCACAGCCTAGGTTTTTTCGAATGCAACTTTTATTTTCAACGGTATTGACCATAGAAACTTTGTGAATGAATCATTTACAGTCTACAATAATCAATAATTTCTATTTTCTGTAGAATAGTTTCCCATTTCACCTAAATCAGCTCCATAAAAGATCAACTATTCCTTTCATTACATATCTACAATGCACAAAAAATTTTCGAGATTTATTATAGAGTTCGTCTACTAAATTTCTTTTTAAAGACATTGAGTTATTTTAAAGATTTTTTGGAGAATGTTGTGATCTACTTGATGCACTTTCAGCTATTTATACTATCATGTAGTTCATTTTCCAATCTATAAATTTTATCGTTCAGCTGTTCAATTTGTTTTTTCAAAAGATGATTTGATTTTTAGTATGTATTTTATCAATTTTATAACTATCTTCTATCTCTAATTGTATTTCACGTTGTACTCTATCAATTTGCATTTTAATATATTCTTGAATTATATTAATTCCTTAAGCTATATTATTAATTTGTCCTATAGTTTATCGTTTGGAGTTTCCAGAAACAATTTACTGATAACATCATTCTCTGTCAGTGAATGATGATGATGATTAGTAGAAATTATATATTTTATATAGTTTTCAACATCAAATTTTTCATAGTATTTCCATGTTTTATTATCAATCATTAAAGAAAATAAAGCTACTATTAGGACCTATATTTGACCATCAACTTGTATTTTATCTTCATTTAGTTTTAGGTTACTATCACCAAACTTTCATTCATTATTCAAATCTTGATGTGGGCCATAGTTTGTATCTAATTCAATTCTTCCTTCCAAGACTAATAAATGAGTATAAGTGTCTTCAGAATTGGAAGTCTATGAGTAAAAATCATCTTCATCATCCTTATCATCATTCTCAGTATTAGCATCATTAAATAAGATGATATCATCAAATATTGTTCCTTCTGAAAGTTTCTTTGGTGTACTTGTCTCTATATTGACTGATGGCTTTAAACTTGTATTATTTTCAGCTTCTATCTTGATTTTACTTTCTTCTTTCTTGCGAATTCTTTCAATATTTCTAGAACTATTTATGAATTCTTTGAGAGGTTCTGTTATAGGTTTAAATGTATCTTTTATTGCTCACATGTATCTATTTCACCAGTTTTTATACTACGAAGCTTTTTCTTCAAGACATTTCTTGTCAACACCAACTGTTTTAAAATTTTCTCATCCATGTTTAATAATAGTAAATAACAGGTATCAGCTATTAGATCAGGTATCAGCTATCAGATCAGGTTATCAGGTAACTGGTCTGGTTTTCAGATCAGCTTATCAGGACCTGGTCTGTTTTTCAGATCAGCTTATCATGACCTGGTCTGGTTTTCAGATCAGCTTATCAGGACCTGATCTGGTTTTCAGATCAGCTTAATAGGACCTGGTCTGGTTTTCAGATCAGCTTATCAGGACCTGGTCTGGTTTTCAGATCAGCTTATCAGGACCTGGTCTGGTTTTCAGATCAGCTTTTCAGGACCTGGTCTGGTTTTCAGATCAGCTTATCAGGACCTGGTATGGTTTTCAGATCAGCTTATCTGATTCAGATTGGGTTATCAGTTTACAAGTAGCTGCCCATTTATAACATTTAGATGAATGCAGTTTAAGGTCAGATGAAAAAACGAAAAAGTAAACTTTTATGTAGTCAAATTCTCTTTTTTTCTATAACGATCATCGTTCAATTCAATATCGTTGCTTATAATCAAAATCCATATTTATCCTTCCAACATGCTTTATATTTGTCTCATCTTACTTAAAAATTATAATTACATTATGATTATCTAGTATCAAATGTTTGGTGATTCTGGTATAAGTTTGACATCAGCAGAATGCATCAACATTCTTATCTCACTCCATACAAAAATATGTTTCTCACATCTAATATCGTTAAATAGCATATCGGAATTACTTTTAGCTTTGTTAGGAGAAATAACAGATTCAGTATCTGTAAATGTGTAATATCCCATGCCCTTAATTAATGAAATTATGTAATATCTTTAAGTATTCATATTTGGGTTGATAGAGAGATTTTGAGTATTAATATGTAGATGTTTTAAAATTTTAGTTCATTAAGACTTTTTAGCAAGCCAATCATATCAT
The DNA here is from genome assembly GCA_936439885.1 of Nowickia ferox. NCBI lineage: Eukaryota > Metazoa > Arthropoda > Insecta > Diptera > Tachinidae > Nowickia > Nowickia ferox. The sequence goes on from OW387027.1 coordinate 38,163,014, forward strand.
ATTTTTTATTTTATTTTTTACAATTTGACAGACCAACTATTTTTGCTCAAATAAAATTTGGTAGAAGGGAACTATGACTTGTTTTTGAACTAACGTTTGATGAATCATCAAAAATTTCGTACAATGCTATTTTTAGGTTGTTTTGACTATGAGTATGCACTAATATTTATGAAATGTGTTTCATAAATATTGTCTCTTATTTAGAAAAAATAAAATAATACAGCTATACGACACCAGAAAATATTTTCTGGTATCGTATAGCTATATTATTTTATTTTTCCTATATAAGAGATAATGGTCCCTAGTCATAGTCAAAACAAAGTATATTTTAAGAGTTTAAAACCAGTATTATCATAAAAAATACTGATTTTAAACTCTTACAGTCTTATTTATAAAAATTATTAAGACTTTATAAAGTTTTTTTAGACAAATTTTCATAAAAATTTTTTCTAAAAAAGCCTTTATAAAGTCTTAATAATTTTTATAAATAAGGCTGTTAAAATATACTTTGTTTCACTAACCACATTTGTGTAACTAATTGCATTTCATAAATATTGACGTATACTCATAATCAAAACAAATGATAGTTTTATGTTGTTTTGAATGTGAGTATACATCATTATCTCTTATTAAATAAATAAAATAATGCAACTACACGATTTCAGAAAATATTTTCTGATATCGTATAGCTGTATTATTTTATTTTTTTTAATAAGAGATAATATTTATAAAATGCAATTAGTTACACAAATGTGGTTAGTGAAACAACCTAAAAATAGGATGGTACGAAATTTTGATGATTCATCAAACGTTAGTTCAAAAACAAGTCATAGTTCCCCTCTATCAAGTTTTATTTGCGCAAAAATAGTTGGTCTGTCAAATTGTAAAAAAATAAAATAAAAAATAATATGTTATGATTGGCTTGCTAAAAAGTCTTAATGAACTAAAATTTTAAAACATCTACATATTAATACTCAAAATCTCTCTATCAACCCAAATATGAATACTTAAAGATATTACATAATTTCATTAATTAAGGGCATGGGATATTACACATTTACAGATACTGAATCTGTTATTTCTCCTAACAAAGCTAAAAGTAATTCCGATATGATATTTAACGATGTTAGATGTGAGAAACATATTTTTGTATGGAGTGAGTTAAGAATGTTGATGCATTCTGCTGATGTCAAACTTATACCAGAATCACCAAACATTTGATACTAGATAATCATAATGTAATTATAATTTTTAAGTAAGATGAGACAAATATAAAGCATGTTGGAAGGATAAATATGGATTTTGGTTATAAGCAACGATATTGAATTGAACGATGATCGTTATAGAAAAAAAGAGAATTTGACTACATAAAAGTTTACTTTTTCGTTTTTCATCTGACCTTAAACTGCATTCATCTAAATGTTATAAATGGGCAGCTACTTGTAAACTGATAACCCAATCTGAATCAGATAAGCTGATCTGAAATCCATACCAGGTCCTGATAAGCTGATCTGAAAACCAGACCAGGTCCTGAAAAGCTGATCTGAAAACCAGACCAGGTCCTGATAAGCTGATCTGAAAACCAGACCAGGTCCTATTAAGCTGATCTGAAAACCAGACCAGGTCCTGATAAGCTGATCTGAAAAGCAGACCAGGTCCTGATAAGCTGATCTGAAAACCAGACCAGGTCCTATTAAGCTGATCTGAAAACCAGATCAGGTCCTGATAAGCTGATCTGAAAACCAGACCAGGTCATGATAAGCTGATCTGAAAAACAGACCAGGTCCTGATAAGCTGATCTGAAAACCAGACCAGTTACCTGATAACCTGATCTGATAGCTGATACCTGATCTAATAGCTGATACCTGTTATTTACTATTATTAAACATGGATGAGAAAATTTTAAAACAGTTGGTGTTGACAAGTAGTATAAAAACTGGTGAAATAGATACATGTGAGCAATAAAAGATACATTTAAACCTATAACAGAACCTCTCAAAGAATTCATGAATAGTTCTAGAAATATTGAAAGAATTCGCAAGAAAGAAGAAAGTAAAATCAAGATAGAAGCTGAAAATAATACAAGTTTAAAGCCATCAGTCAATATAGAGACAAGTACACCGAAGAAACTTTCAGAAGGAACAATATTTGATGATATCATCTTATTTAATGATGCTAATACTGAGAATGATGATGAGGATGATGAAGATGATTTTTACTCATAGACTTCCAATTCTGAAGACACTTATACTCATTTATCAGTCTTGGAAGGAAGAATTGAATTAGATACAAACTATGGCCCACATTAAGATTTGAATAATGAATGGAAGTTTGGTGATAGTAACCTAAAACTAAATGAAGATAAAATACAAGTTGATGGTCAAATATAGGCTCTAATAGTAGCTTTATTTTCTTTAATGAATGATAATAAAACATGGAAATACTATGAGAAATTTTATTTTGAAAACTATATAAAATATATAATTTCTACTAATACATGGATAGAGAATCATCATCATTCACTGACGGAGAATGATGTTATCAGTAAATTGTTTCTGGAAACTCAAAACGATAAACTATAGGACAAATTAATAATACAGCTTAAGGAATTAATATAATTCAAGAATATATTAAAATGCAAATTGATGGAGTACAACGTGAAATACAATTAGAGATAGAAGATAGTTATAAAATTGAAAAAACACATACTAAAAATTAAATCATCTTTTGAAAAAACAAATTGAACAGCTGAAGAATAAAATTTATAGATTGGAAAATTAACTACATGATAGTATAAATAGCTGAAAGTGCATGAAGTAGATCACAACACTCTCCAAAAAATCTGTAAAACAACTTAATGTCTTCAAAAAAAAATTTAGTAAACGAACTCTATAATAAATCTCGAAAATTGTTTGTGCATTGCAGATATGTAATGAAAGGAATAGTTGATCTTTTATGGAGCTGATTTAGGTGAAATGGGAAACTATTCTACAGAAAATAGAAATTATTGATTATTGTAGACTGTAAATGATTCATTCTCAAAGTTTCTATGGTCAATACCGTTGAAAATAAAAGTTGCACTCGAAAAAACCTAGGCTGTGGAAAATATTTTTGAAATGTTACGAGTACCAAAAAACTTACAAATGGATGATTGTAAAGAATTTTTTAATAGATACTGGAAAATTCATGCATAAGTAGAATATTTAACATTACTTAATATGAAAGCATCAATAGTAGAATGATTTAATAGATCATCCAAAGGAATTATGTGATGATGGTTCATATAAGTGTATTGAAATATACAAAGAATTACTTAATGTACTCGTATACAATATAAAAGTTCATCTCACTATTTAAATGTTTCCGATTAAAGTTAACTTAACAAATGAGAAAAAGCTGCTAAATATAATAATTTGAAGATGAACAAAATGTTGAAATTTAATGAAAGTAAAATATATAATTAAATAGGAAAAATCTAGTTTGGTTTGTATTTTTGAAGGAATGATTAGGAATGATAGGTCTTAAGAAAGATAATTAACTTAATATACTGGAAATTCTCTAAACTTGTTGGCCTGTATGAAATATTGTGAAAACTTAAGCGTTCAAAATAAATCAATATTCAGTAACACATAATATTATCACTTTTTATAGTGAAAATTGTACATTTTCCATTTCGAAAGCTCTAACAAGCGAAATTAGAAAATATGCTCATGGGCTATTATAATAGATCTTCACTCTATTCATTTCTATAGCTATCAAATCTTTAGAAAATATAGACAAACTACATAAATTGGACTTAGATTTCCAATCTTTAAGAATGTATATGTGTATGAATTAGTATCAAACAAACTTACTGAATAAATATGGACATCAACTGGAATCATGCTGAAGCATACATAAATTGTAAAATGCAATATCAGCAGATCTTACTTTATATCTGTATCTATATGAGTATAAAATAAATTTACAGAAAAAATATTGAAAGCATGCCGAAGCATGCAAATTTAAAAGAATTCCTCACGTCATATAATTTTGTAAGTAAAGAAATATTATGATTCTATGCTAAATGAAATACATAAATATGTATCTACTTTGTAAAAGAATAAAAAGAGCGAAATTGTAAATTCTAATAGTATAGATTTTTAACTGAAACACCACTACATCTCGGACGCTTGCGTCACTAAGGACAAAAGCATGCTAAGACATGCATGTTAGAAAAATATAAAAACCTGATAGAAGGTGATGAGAACCTTTTTTAAGTGAGAAATGATTACATCTGAATGTGATACAACCCAGCCTACGTCAACAATAACTTCAAGGATGTCAACCAGCAAACCTCATGTAGAAAAACTCGATTTAAAAATTCTCTCAAACATAGATATTCTAGTGTTTCTGACACCATAAAAACACCGACGGTGAATTGATGGTGGAGGTAACTGCGTTATTTGAGATCGATTTTCTAGAATAGTTGATTATTAAACATGTATTTCTTTGTAGATAAAGTAATTTCTCTATACATATATACATATATTTACCTATATGTATATATGAATACATTTAAAAATTACATAAATATTCTCTTTTTCAAGTAGTAAAATCTGAAAAAATAGTAGTGGCATATTAAAAGAAAAAAATTATTAAAAAGAGAGACTGAGTGATCAACTGATACGTACACTTTGTCTGACAGGTAAATAAAGCGCGCTTAAAAATATCAGAAATATATACACAATATGCTGAAATTTAATAAAATGAGAAAAAAAATCATCTAGAACATCAAATAAAAGCCATAGGCGAGTAACCTTCATAAGATAAACATATACCTTATTAATGAAAATATATTATCAGTATGAAGTAACACAATTTGAGGAATTAAAATTTTAACATTTAATTGTCCCTTAACGCTGACAAAGAGTAGACAGATATGTTGACATAGAAAGTCATCTTGTATACTAGAGGAACCGTTGAGAGGCCAGACCTAAATTGTAAGAAAACGATTTCGTTTTCTGTTGATCGCTATTCAAGAAGAAAACAAGTTTCCTCATTATGATTTAACTAATTTAAAAGTACATTTAAATTTAGTCTCATATCTAAATGATGATGATCTTAACATAAAAATTAAAAATAAACGTTATACAATTCTATATTATATGTACTCGTATCTAAGATTCCAACAAAGCTATTATATGAAAGCATCTCAAACACTTCCAAATGCACTAAAGTTTAAGATAAAAGTTCCTTTTATTCAATAGCGGTTCAATTGATATAGAAATTTAATATGAAACAGTAAGCAAGGACCTCAGCTACTGCATTTTTACTAATGATCGAATAATAGAAAGTCCTGAAAGTCTTATAAATTAAGTAAGGTTTCGAATGATTTTCATTACAAAAAAAAAAAGTAGCGGATGTTTTTAGCAATAATGAGTATAACAATTTCATTATAAAACCACCATTTGATTTTAAATGTTTATCAATAAAAAAGGAAAGAGAAGCAAAGTGGTTAAAAAAGCTGGACTGCTGGATCAGTTTCATTTCAAAGCGTTTATCATTTTTTAAAGCCAATGCAAGATGTTCTAAAATATATGAAAAAGGTGAAGAAAAAATATGATAGTTGGAAAAAAATTTACACCGAAAAATTTCTAACGTTGACTATATAGGCTACATCAACTTTAAACAAATGGAAATAAAATATATTAAATATTTATACTATATTTACTACAACTAGAGAGGAATTAAATTTTACTTAAAACAGAAACTCCTCACAAACTTTTAAGTAAATACATCTAAAAATTAAAAGAACGTTTTTTTAATTTCAAATAAAAAAACTATCTAGATATTTCACATCTATACACAAAAGACCAGGCGAATATTTACAACAGCAACAACAGCACATGAAAAAAAAAATGTATTTAAACAGGGAGCCCCAGACTTATTTGTATGTACATACATACATACATAAAATCAATTTGTAGATCCATATGTACATATGTACACATATTATCAAATTTCTTACCCATGCTCAAGTATTTATTGGATTTTAACAATCACACTTACATATCTACATCATGAAAACATACAAACCGTTCTCCAAGCTATTGACGCTTGAAGACGAAAGTCGAAGAAGACAAATGTACTTAAATAAACAAACTTATCACAGGCCAGTCAAACTCTATCGCGCATACACACATACACACACACAAAATCACCACGATCGTACGCAAGAATTTTGCAAAATCTGAAATTAATATTTATACAAATATAAACAAATTTCTGACCGACAGACTTTAACACTGGACAAATTTAAGCTTGATAAAATATAAAGCAATCTCATCCTCCAATATGAAAAACATACTAGGATTAGGGAAGTTCAGATATATGATAATATTTTCTAGCAAAAAATGTTCATATGAGAAATAATTTATTTCAACGTACATATAAATACTAGGGTGAGAAAATCACATACACACACACACATACTAAAATTCATCTACGAAAAATTAAACCTATTTCAACAACGCCCGTTCCCTCACAAATCACAGTCAGCCTAAAGTTCTTACAGATATACATACACAAAATCTCAAGGTAACATACAATCTATCAATCTCACAACCTAAATCACGATCAGCCTTAAACTCATATAGACATACATACACACAGATACGTATACATATACATGAACACCTTCACCTCACCTCTCATTAATCATGATCAGCCTTAAACTCCTACAGATATACACACAAATTGCGCTGTTATATACTTCATGAACACTTCGCCCCTCATAAATCACGATAAGCCTTAAATTTCCTACAGATATACATACACAAATTCTCAAGGTCACATACAATCGTTAATCTGAACAATCCAAATCACGATCAGCCTTAAACTTCTACAGACATACATACACAAAAATTTCTACAAACATATAAACTCCCAAATTCCTATAGATACATATTACAATAACACCCCCCGCCTACCTCAAATCAAGGACAGACTTAAACTGCTATATATAAATACATACATACACATACACACATAGGCACGTTCTATCTATCTATCACAACAAGACCCTCCCCCACCTCAAATCACAATCAGTCTTAAACTCCCACGATCATACATATACACAGATTCCCACGGATACGTATTACATGAACACTCTCACCTCACCTTTGATAAATCACAGACAGCCTTAAACTCTTACAGACATACATATATACATACATACATGTACACAGATTCCCACGGATACATATTACAACAACTCCCCGCCCTCCACCAGTCGATCTACCTCAAATACATCCCGCCCCCCACGAAGCCCAGCTTGATTTAAATTCCAACAAGCATATACGTCACCGAATTCTCATGGTTACATATTACAAAACACCCTTACCTACCCAAATCACGGTCAGCCTTAAGGTCTCACAATCTAGACACACCCCACCCTCTACCAATCACAGCCAGACTTCAATTTCTACAGCTAGACATACCCTCAAATTTTCCGTCGGCATTAGGAAAAATCATTTCCATGATTTTCCCGTCGGCATTTGAAAAAACTAAACATGTTTTCCCGTCGGCATTTGAAAAAAATAAACATGTTTTCCCGTTGGCATCAGGAAATCATACACATATAAAAGCCTCAAACCTATAAACCCCTTAATATATTCCTACAAAATATTCCGCACACAAATTCCCACGGATACATATTACAACAACACCCGCCCCCACCAAACACAGGCTGCCTTAAAGATACACCCGCAAATTCCCACGGTTACATGTTACAAAAACCTCACCTGCCCAAATCACGGACATCAACAAATTTCCACAGTCTAACAACAATCATAACTTTCCCGTCGGCATTAGAAAAAATAAGGATGTTTTCCCGTCGGCATTAGGAAAAATCATACAAATATAAAAATCTTAAAGCTATAAACCCCCTTAATGTATTCCCACAAAATATTCCACGCACAAGTTCCCACGGTCATACATACATACATACATATACTTAATATAAATAAAAAAAGTTAATATAAACAAAAAACTCCTAATGTAAACAAAAAAACACAGACGGACGGACGGACACACACACACGTAGGTATCAAATTTCACAAATTTCCAAGAATTTTAAAATTTCAGCCAAAATTTAACAATTTCAGCCACAATTTAACAATTTCAGCCCAAAATTTAACAATTTCAGCCACAATTTAACAATTTCAGCCCACAATTTCACAAGTTTAATTGTCCCCGAACCGCTATTTCCCTACTACTCTTCTCTACTCAAATGATATGATTCGCTCGACAGATCCTTAATTTCATCATCGGTTAAAGTATTGTATCGTTTAGGCAGGAACATTATGTTGTTTTCCCATTCAACTATTAGTGTTGGTCCATGTTTTGTTGTTACACGTTTTACAGTTTAAAATTATATTTAATTGATGTTTCAAGCTCCTTTATATGAATCAATGTTTTGTTGTTTAGAGAATTAAATTTTGATGTTAGATTTTTGGTGGAGTCCATTTTTTATTTAGTTATTATCACTTTGAATGTTGAATTGAAAATGATCTTTAAAGTAGTGGTGATGACTGCAAGAAGGCTAATCGAAAATATTTATGGTGAAATAGTGAATAAGTGAGGGATAGTGATAGAGAGAAAGAGATAGTTATAGAGAGAAAAGGGATAGAGAGATATAGAGTGCTAAAAAGAAGTATGGAATGGAGATGGTAGTATATATATTTTAAAGATCAGGAGATGCTACTTTCAAAATTTAGGGAGCAAATTAGTATCAAAGGGGCCTTCAAACAATCACCATCATTCATTCATCAGCAAATAAGAAAATGAGTCAAATAAGAAGAACTTTAAATCAATTCATATCAAATTTTCATAGCTTCAGGCTATACAACCATTGGGAGATGATACAATTTTTCCAAAATATGTTGGAGGAGAATGAAGAATATGGCGTCATGGAAGATGAAGACAACACAGAGGGACATTTTGGAAGCTGTCCTGACACTTCTATAAATTTTTTACGCAAGACTATTTTGGAAAATTTAATAATTTCATACTATGAAATGTTTCCATTATTGTAATTAAAATAAATAAAATTAAATTGTATTATTAAAATATTACTGTTTGCATTATTTTTTACAAAAGGATAACTAGCAATCATCTTTTCGATTACAGAATAACAGAAACTTGTGTGTAGTGAAAAATATAGGGACTTATCCGATTATCTAAATTGTCTTTCTTTATGAAAATATGAAATGAAATTTAATGGAATTTCATAATATTGTGAAATTCAATTTCTCTGGTGCAGAACCTCTCAAAGAAAACCCGATGTGCTTTTCAAATAAACTTAACAAGACTGTGCATGATCGTGAAGTGTAATAAAAAACAAAATAATGTAAAGAGAAATTTGCAAATAAGCAAAAACAAAAAATTGTTTAACCTAATTAAGTACATCAAGTAGAGACATAAAATGCATATAAAAATGTAAACACTTGTTGTTAATATTTCTACTTAGTAAATTTAAGTTGAAATAAAAACCATTTATGTATTTCATTATTTTTTCAATATTTTATTTCACATTATTTCTTAAAAATTCATATATACTCATATATGTACATTCCTTTTTTGTTTTATTTTTACAATAAAATATTTTTTCTTAATAACTAAAACTTTAACAACAACCGAATTTTTCTTAATAACTAAAATTTTATGAACATTAATTTTTAATTAATTTTATCCGCTTTCTTGCATTCTAGCAATCTCTTCTAGCCACATGTCAAGTTCGTATTGAGGGTTAGTTTCCTTAATACGAAAATGATACCATGCATATGTATTAATATTATTAGATCTTAATTTTCTTTTATCGTCTCCATAACTTAAGACCACCTTATTTAACTGACTAGTATATATTTGATATAACTTAGATTTAAACGTTAACATATTATCATATACATTAAAGCCAGAAATCTACATCAACTGACACCACACACAGTGGAACAAACACAGAAGAACGCTGATGATGAAGGTTTAGTGGCCTTCGAAAACGGCTGGCTGTTCCGTTCAACTATGTGTTGTCAGAATATTTACAACTAACTTTGATGTAATTTGTTCATTAATAATTATCACATGTAATTTGGCTTAAAAGGCGATACGAACATTAGCCTGTTCAATTCATTAAAATATAGAAAAAAATGCAGTTCGAATAATAATAATTAAATTAATTAACTATAATTTTTTTAAATTTAATTTTTATTATAATGTTTGTATGTATTTACATTTGTATATATATTGCAGATTCACAGGACTATATATACACAATATTGCTGAATGCGGTTTTACCATCACCGGCTAGGTTTAAGAGCGGTAGCGGAAAACTAAAACAGAAGGTAACAATTGCAGATTTAAATTGAAATTGTTGCATAATTAATATATAATCAAATTTAAATTATTTAATAAAACAAGTTTTAAAAAAGAAACCATGGATTTAAGTTTCTATTTTTATGGGAATAAATTGGGAAAGGAACGGAAATTTATTTACAAATAGGCAACGAACGGTGTCAAGTTGACAACGAAAGGTGTCAAATTGACAACGGTATGGTGTAAACTTGTCAATTTGACAACGATATGGTGTCGATTCGACAACAATTCGGTGTCAGTTTGACCACATTTGTGCTCGATTTGACAACGATCGTGTTGTCAATATTTCGTTGTCAGATTGACAACGCCGTGTACAATTTGACCACAAACGTTGTTGATACACTTTTGACACCGAATGTGGTCAGTTTAAGCACGTATGGTGTCATTTTTTCTCTGGGTGTTGATGATCTTTTTGCAATAGTTAAAAGAGATAATATTGAAAATATTTAACAAACATTAAATTCGATCAATGAACAAATTAAATTTACAATGGAAGTAGAAAATGAAGGAAAACTACCGTATCTAGACTCCATTATAATAAAACAAGATAATACATTAAAATTAGATTGGTATCAAAAGCCAATGTGTTCTGATAGAATCATAAACTTTTATTCCAAACATCCACGAAGAATTATTATAAATACTGCCATTAATTTTATTAGTAGAGTTTTATCTATTAGTGACCAGTCGTTTCATCCAAAAAACGAAAACAAAATTATAAAAATATTAACCAAGAATGATTTTCCAAAGAAAACTATTTAGGATTTATTAAAATATGCAAAAGCAAAAAAGTAGCAATGGAAATATTACAGTTGAAAGAACACAAAACAGATACATATCGTCAACGTACAGATAAGGACAAAACAATTTGTACACCCATAATTTTCGGGGTTTAAGGCAAATTGAGAAGAAATTTAAAAAATAAACTATGCCAATATTTAGAGTGCCAATAAATATGTTTATACAAAAAATAAAAAAGTAATTAATAATAAACATAGCAACAATAATAACAAAAATATTAAAAAGTCATTGGACAAAAGTATTTGTACAGGCATAAAATACATGCTTGGGATATGTAACTTGTTTGAAAATTTGCTGATTTGCGGTACCAAGCCGTCAACAAATGGCATCCGAATATGGTGTTATATGTTCCTAAAATAGCAATAGTTCACATCAACTCCATACAAGTTGAATATCCCAAACATTTTGTATGTATTTTTTCATGTATTTTATGCCTGTACAAATACTTTTGTCCAATGACTTTTTAATATTTTTGTTATTATTGTTGATATGTTTATTATTAATTACTTTGTTATTTTTTGTATAAACATATTTATTGGCACACTATATTGGCATAATTTATTTTTGATATTTCTTTTCAATTTTCCTCAAACCCCTAAAATTATGGGTGTACAAACAGTTTTGTCCTTATCTGTACATACCTGGGTTTTCTGAAAGACTGAAACATTCAGACATCTATGATAAAGAAAAGAATGAATTAGCCTTCAAAACTTTTAATACAAATAACAAATTATTTAGTAAAACTAAATCAAAATTGACTAACGATGAAAAGTCGAACATTTTTTACCGAATTAACTGCGATGGTGACGGTTCCAATATATGCCCGAAAGTATATGTTGGCACAACAAAAACAAAATTAAAAACTAGAATGTCTTCACATAAGTCGGATTTAAAATCAACAAACAAACCTCTTAACCAAAAAAATCGCACTTGCTGCCCACTGTGCTGTAACGGGTCATAAACCAAATTTCAATAACATTAAAGTGTTAACAACATAAAACAACTACAAAAAGCGATATACTCTAGAAATGCTTCATATTGTTGATGTACCACCTGATAAGAGATTAAATTATAAGAGTGATGTAGAAAAATGCGCGCAGATTTATAGAAACACAATAAACAAACACAGGCCAAAACATCAATAGAGTTCTAGTTACAAAAGAGACGATGTGTTTAACATAAAGCTTTTTCAAACTTTTAAAATTAATAATAATTACACCAATTGTTTCATAAATGTAATTATAACTTAATTTCTGCAAAATATTAATTAATGTTGTTATTATTATATTTCTATTTGTGTTTTATGTATATATTTTAGATCCCCTGAAAATGATCAACGGTGTTGATCGAAATATTGGGAAATAAAAACAAAAATTAATAAAATCTAACGTTTTTTAATTTATAACCAGACCTCAAGCTGAACAAAGAAATTCAATAATTAGTAAAACTAAAGGTCTACTAATACACAAATAAATTTCAAATTAAAATACACAATAAATTTAATTTTATTATAGTGTAGCTTAGTAAATTACTTTCAAGCATCTCTATGAAATTATTTTTGTTTTGTTCAACAAACTCTTCCAAGAGCAGTTGGTCTTTTTTATTTGAAATTCCATATGTGACGATATTATTTTTTAATGCTCTTGATATTTTATAATATCTCACATTATCTTCGACTTCTTCTGTCCTAGCATGCGAAGTACTCATTGGAGTTGGCAGAGTTTCTTCTACTCTTTCTTCTACTTATTCTACTTCACTATCCGGCAAACTTTTATCCATAACATTGTTCAATAAAGTCCATCCGAGGATATCTACTCCTTGTTGTTGAGGCTGTTGTTCTTGTTGATGTTGTTATTGTTGTTACTGTTGTTGATTCTAAGTAAGAGGTTGCCATTGCATCAAATTAGAATACTGCTGCAATTGATTATCGCCTGTAACGCGATTATAAGCGTAGTTTGGATACTCATATTGCTGATATTGTATTGGTACTCCTGATCCCAAAAACTGATTATTCCATGACATTGGTGTAGGGTAACAGTTAGGCATAAAGTATTGATGATAACTCATTAGTAGTTGATATTGGGGGTATTGTAGAGAAGGTTGTTGCTGATGATGGTGAAAAGTGTTTAGCTGCTGTTGCTGATTTTGAAGATATGTCTGCGGTTGCTCTTGGTTTGTACTACGGCTTACGACCACTTGATTCTGCACACAATGATTTTGGATTTGATCCAAAAAGGACGGTATTTGTATACCTTATAATACAAATTACACTGATTTCCAGAAGAACTAATTTTTGATTAGTTTAATGAATCACTATTTTAATTTAAGAACACAAATCATAGAAATTGCTTCAAACTTATAAAAGCGTAAGTATTAAGGACTGCTAATGAAGCTGGTAAATACAATAAAGTACTGATGTGTTGATTAGAAAAGTTGGTGTATTTATACGAAAATTAGTAGCACTAGCTTTGCTTACTTGCAAATTTTTACTTTTTGTTTCTTTTCTGATGACTGTACTTAGTTGAAGATCCGCTGCTTTAAAATAATCGTAGTCAAAGAAATGACTACGGTGCAAAATATAAATGTATACAAATATTACGTTTGTATTCTACACAGCCACAAAATATTCCACAGAAAAATTCCCACGGTCACACATACATATGTAAATATGTATGTACATATATACATACATACACATTCAAGAATTTCACAATGTTATGAAATAAATATTTCTTAAACAAAAACAAAATATAAACTTATCAGGGACAGAAAAACTCGACCCCCACAAACAAACATTAGGGGCGTTCACATACATGAGAACATTTTATACCATAAAATGTCTACATGATAAATAATTTATTAGGTTGGTATTACGACAACAACCCCACCCACCTCAAATCAAGGAAATTTACAAATTTCCACAGTCTGGCAACACTCATAATTTTCTAGTCGGCATTAGAAAATATCATTTTCATGATTTCCCCCTTCGGCATTATAAAAAATAATTTTCAATTTTCCCGTCGGCATTTGACAAAAATAATTTTCAAGTTTTTCCGTCGGCATTAGGAAAAATCTTTTTCACGTTTTCCCGTCGGCATATACACACTTAAAAAACATCAAACTTATGAAACCCCTTAATCCATTCCCACAAAAAAAATCACCCATTCACACACAATTAATGTAAACAAAAAAACTCTTAATTTAAACAAAAAACTCCTTAAACTACGACCACACGGGCAATTTGTTGTGTCTTAACACAAGCAATAACGTCGGCAGAATGATGACGTCAATGTGCTTGTGTTCAACAATGTTAGATACAGGCGTACACGTACATTCAAATATATTTGCATTTTTTTGCATATACATACCTAAATTATCCTTTATTAGATCTTTTGCTAATTGTAAATTGAAATTATATTTATTTAATTTATTTAAAACATTTTTTCTTACTGTTTTGCTAAAAAAAACAATATTATTTCAATTTGACAGCATGTGTTAAAAGATTATTGCTCAGCAATGTATTTTAACATTTGTTCCTGAATATATATTCGAACACATATTCATAAGGTCTACACGCTAATATCTTGTGTCGGCAATCGAATTTGACAATTGCCAAGGCAATAACTGCCAAGATTATTGCTCGTGTGGACGGCTAGTTATGTAAACAATACAACATCAAAGCGTACCAAAAATACAATTTCTTAAATTTAAAATTTGAATTACCCAAAGTAGTAGGGAACTGGAGGTCCTGGATCAATTAAAACTGTGAAATTTTGCTGAAATTTTGATGAAATTTGTAAATTTCAGTGCAAAATTTTCTGAAATTTTAAAATTTGGGTAATTAAAATTTGAGATTTGTGAAATTGTGTTTTTTGTTAACATTAGGAGTTTTTTTGTTTACATTAACTATTTTTTGTTTATATAAGGAGTTTTTTTTATTACTACATACGAAGGCGGTTCAATAAGTCAGGTTTTTTATGACCGTGGGAATTTATATGTATGTATGTTTGTGGGAATACATTAAGGATGTTTATAGGTTTGAAGCTTTTATATGTATATGATTTTCTAATGCCGACGGGATAACATCTTTATTTTTTTCAAATGCCGACGGGAAAACATGTTTATTTTTTTCAAATGCCGACGGGAAAACATGTTTATTTTTTTCGAATGCCGACGGGAAAACATGTTTATTTTTTTTCAAATGCCGACGGGAAAACATGTTTATTTTTTTCAAGTGCCGACGGGAAAATCATGGAAATGATTTTTCCTAATTCCGACGGAAAATTTGTGGGTGTGTCCAGCTGTAGGAATTGAAGTATGGCTGTGATTGGTGGAGGGCGGGGTGTGTCTAGCTGTAGGAATTGAAGTCTGGCTGTGCTTGCCGGAGGGCGGGGTGTGTCTAGATTGTGAGACCTTAAGGCTGACCGTGATTTGGGTAGGTGAGGGTGTTTTGTAATATGTAACCGCGGGAATTCGGTGAAGTTTATGCTTGTTGGAATTTAAACCAAGCTGTGCTTGTGGGTGGCGGGATGTATTTGAGGTAGATCGACTGGTGTACGGTGGGGAGTTGTTGTAATATGTATCCGTGGGAATCTGTGTACATGTATGTATGTATGTATGTATGTCTGTAAGAGTTTAAGGCTGTCTGTGATTTATCAAAGGTGAGGTGAGAGTGTTCATGTAATACGTATCCGTGGGAATCTGTGTATATGTATGTTCGTAGGAGTTTAAGGATGATTGTGATTTGAGGTGGGGCAGGGTCTTCTTGTGATAGATAGATAGAATGTGCCTATGTGTGCATGTGTATGTATGTATGTATATGTGGCAGTTTAAGTCTGTCCTTGATTTGAGGTAGGCGGGGGGTGTTATTGTAATATGTATCTATAGGAATTTGGGAGTTTATATGTGTGTAGAAATTTGTGTGCATGTATGTCTGTAGAAGTTTAAGGCTGATCGTGATTTGGATTGTTAAGATTGATCGATTGTATGTGACCTTGAGAATTTGTGTATGTATATCTGTAGAAAATTTAAGGCTTATCGTGATTTATGAGGGGCGAAGTGTTCATGAAATATATAACCGCGCAATTTGTGTGTATATCTGTAGGAGTTTAAAGCTGATCATGATTAATGAGAGGTGAGGTGAAGGTGTTCATGTATATGTATACGTATTTGTGTGTATGTGTGTCTATATGAGTTTAAGGCTGATCGTGATTTAGGTTGTGAGATTGATAGATTGTATGTTACCTTGAGATTTTGTGTATGTATATCTGTAAGAACTTTAGGCTGACTGTGATTTGTGAGGGAACGGGCGTTGTTGAAATAGGTTTAATTTTTCGTAGATGAATTTTAGTATGTGTGTGTATATGTGATTTTCTCACCATAGTATTTATATGTATGTAGAAATAAATTGTTTCTCATATGAACATTTTTTGCTAGAAAATATTATCATATATCTGAACTTCCCTAATCCTAGTATGTTTTTCATATTGGAGGATGAGATTGCTTTATATTTTGTCAAGCTTAAATTTGTCCAGTGTTAAAGTCTGTCGGTCAGAAATTTGTTTATATTTGTATAAATATTAATTTCAGATTTTGCAAAATTCTTGTGTACGATCGTGGTGATTTTGTGTGTGTGTATGAGTGCATGCGCGATAGAGTTTGACTGGTCTGTGATAAGTTTGTTTATTTAAGTACATTTGTCTTCTTCGACTTTCGTCTTCAAGCGTCAATAGCTTGGAGAACGGTTTGTATGTTTTCATGATGTAGATATATATGTAAGTGTGATTGTTAAAATCCAATAAATACTTGAGCATGGGTAAGAAATTTGATAATATGTGTACATATGTACATATGGATCTACAAATTGATTTTATGTATGTATGTATGTACATACAAATAAGTCTGAGGCTCCCTGTTTAAATATATTTTTTTTGTCATGTGCTGTTGTTGCTGTTGTAAATATTCGCCTGGTCTTTTGTGTATAGATGTGAAATATCTCGATAGTTTTTTTATTTGAAATTAAAAAATTGTTCTTTTAATTTTTGGATGTATTTACTTAAAAGTTTGTGAGGAGTTTCTGTTTTAAGTAAAATTGAATTCCTCTCTAGTTGTAGTAACTATAGTATAAATATTTAATATATTTTATTTCCATTTGTTTAAAGTTGATGTAGCCTATATAGTCAACGTTAGAAATTTTTCGGTGTAAAATTTTTTCCAACTATCATCTTTTTTCTTCACCTTTTTCATATATTTTACAACATCTTGCATTGGCTTTAAAAAATGACAAACGCTTTGAAATGAAACTGATCCAGCAGTCTAGCTTAGGTGATGATAGTTTTTTGTTAACCACTTTGCTTCTCTTTCCTTTTTTATTGATAAACATTTAAAATCAAATGGTGGTTTTATAATGAAATTGTTATACTCATTATTGTTAAAAACATCCGCTACTTCTTTTTGTAATGAAAATCATTCGAAACCTTACTCGTCTATTAAAACCATTTTTTCATTCATATTACTTAATTTATAAGACTTTCAGGACTTTCTATTATTCGATCATCAGTAAAAATGCAGTAGCTGAGGTCCTTGCTTACTGTTTCATATTAAATTTATATATCAATTGGGCCGCTATTGAATAACAGGAACTTTTATCTTAAACTTTAGTGCATTTGGAAGTGCTTGAGATTCTTTCATATAATAGCTTTGTTGGAATCTTAGATACGAGTACATACATATAATATAGAACTGCATAACGTTAATGTTTTAATTTTATGTTAAGATCATCATCATTTGGATATGAGACTGAATTTAAATGTACTTTTAAATTAGTTAAATCATAATGAGGAAACTTGTTTTCTTCTTGAATAGCGATCAACAGAAAACGAAATCGTTTTCTTACAATTTAGATCTGGCCTCTCAACGGTTCCTCTAGTATACAAGATGACTTTCTATATCAACATATCTGTCTACTCTTTGTCAGCGTTAAGGGACAATTAAATGTTAAAATTTTAATTCCTCAAATTGTGTTACTTCATACTGATAATATGTTTTCATTAATAAGGTATATGTTTATCTTATGAAGGTTACTCACCTATGGCTTTTATTTGATGTTCTAGATGATTTTTTCTTTCTCATTTTATTAAATTTCAGCGTATTGTGTATATATTTCTGATTTTTTTAAGTGCGCTTTATTTACCTGTCAGACAAAGTGTACGTATCAGTTGATCACTCAGTCTCTCTTTTTAATATTTTTTTTTCTTTTAATGTATCACTACTATTTTTTCAGATTTTACTACTTGAAAAAGAGAATATTTGTATAATTTTTAAATGTATTCATATATACATATAGGTAAATATATGTATGTATGTATAGAGAAATTACTTTATCTACAAAGAAATACATGTTTAATAATCAACTATTCTAGAAAATCTATCTCAAATAATACACTTACCTCCACCATCAATTCACCGTCTTTGTTTTCATAGCGTCAGAAACATTAGAATATCTATGTTTGAGAGAATTTTTACATCGAGTTTTTCTACATGAGGTTTGCTGGTTGACCTCCTTGAAGTTATTGTTGACGTAGGCTGGGTTGTATCACATTCATATGTAATCATTTCTCACTTAAAAAAGGTTCTCATCACCTTCTATCAGGATTTTATATTTTTCTAACATGCATGTCTTAGCATGCTTCTATCGATAGTGACGCGAGAGTCCGACATGTAGTAGTGTTTCAATTAAAAATCTATACTATTAGAGTTTACGATTTCGCTCTTTTTATTCTTTTACAAAGTAGATACATATTTATGTATTTCATTGAGCACAGAGTCATAAAATTTCTTTACTTACAAAATTATGTGACATGAGGAATTTTTTTAAATTTGCATGCACAGAAAAAAATAGACAAGAATTATGTTCAACAAAACCATGTTATTGAAAAAAAATTTGAATTTCAACAATATTTGCCATTAATTTAATACAATATTTAACAATACCCCGCATTTTAAAATATCATTTAATTTAATTTCTTTGTGTTGGTGTTTATCTTGTTTGTTGATTGACCCAATGCGGTCTTGTGCTATGGTTGTTGTATTTTTTGATTGCTCGTGTTGTATACGTGTGAATTCTGACAAGAAGCCGGAAAACGTCGTGGATTGTTTTTTTTTTCACTCAACAAAGTTATTTTTAAATTATATCAACGCAAAGCCCACATGTAGAAGAAACATAGAAATCATGTTTGAGTGTATTCATTATTTGCATGATCAAATTTATTTGCTCTTTAGCTGAGTGGTAATCACGTTAGTCTATTAGTCAAGAGATTGCCGGTTCGACTCATCCCAAACCCATTTAGTTTCGAAGGTTGTGTGGAAAAATAAATAACTTTAAAATTTAACAAGAAACCAAATTCTAAATAAAAATTAAAAAAAAAAACTAACAAAAAACACACATTAGAATTTAAAAAACAAATTCATTAAAAATTTTTGTTTTTCGTTAACAACTCAATTGTCAATAACACAATCATTTTAATTGGAAATAATTGAGTTGATTTTATTTTCTGATGTTACAAATGTGTGTTTGTATTTACAAAAATCGTTGTAGGTGCCTTTTTAAATAATATTTTAATTGTATTCACAAATAAATTAATTGTATTTACAAATCTTTTTTTTCTGTGTGCTTCGGCATGCTTTCAATATTTTTTCTGTAAATTTATTTAATACTCATACAGATACAGATATAAAGTAAGATCTGCTTACATTGCATTTTACAATTTATGTATGCTTCAGCAGGATTCCAGTTGAAGTCCATATTTATTCACTAAATTTGGTTGATACTAATTCATACACATATACATTCTTAAAGATTGGAAATCTAAGTCCAATTTATGTAGTTTATCTATATTTTCTAAAGATTTGATAGCTATAGAAATGAATAGAGTGAAGATCTATTATAATAGCCCATGGGCATATTTTAAAATTTCGCTTGCTAGAGCTTTCGAAATGGAAAATGTACAATTTTCACTATAAAAAGTGATAATATTATGTGTTACTGAATATTGCACTGTGTTGTAATGTATTTTGAACGCTTAAGTTTTCACAATATTTCATACAGGCCAACAAGTTTACAGAACTTCCAGTATATTAAGTTAATTATCTTTCTTAAGACCTATCATTCCTTCAAAAATACAAACCAAACTAGATTTTTCCTGTTTAATTATATATTTTACTTTCATTAAATTTCAACATTTTGTTCATCTTCAAATTATTATATTTAGCAGCTTTTTCTCATTTGTTGAGTTAACTTTAATCGGAAATATTTAAATAGTGAGATGAACTTTTATATTATATACGAGTACATTAAGTAATTCTTTGTATATTTCAATACACTTATATGAACCATCATCACATAATTCCTTTGGATGATCTATTAAATCATTCTACTATTGATGCTTTCATATTAAGTAATGTTTAATATTCTACTTATGCATGAATTTTCTAGTGTCTATTAAAAAATTCTTTACAATCATCCATTTGTAAGTTTTTTGGTACTCGTAACATTTCAAAAACATTTTCCACAGCGTAGGTTTTTTCGAGTGCAACTTTTATTTTCAACGGTCTTGACCATAGAAACTTTGAGAATGAATCATTTACAGTCTACAATAATCAATAATTTCTATTTTCTGTAGAATAGTTTCCCATTTCACCTAAATCAGCTCCATAAAAGATCAACTATTCCTTTCATTACATATCTATAATGCACAAACAATTTTCGAGATTTATTATAGAGTTCGTTTACTAAATTTCTTTTTAAAGACATTGAGTTGTTTTAAAGATTTTTTGGAGAGTGTTGTGATCTACTTGATGCACTTTCAGCTATTTATACTATCATGTAGTTAATTTTCCAATCTATAAATTTTATCGTTCAGCTGTTCAATTTGTTTTTTCAAAAGATGATTTAATTTTTAGTATGTGTTTTTTCAATTTTATAACTATCTTCTATCTCTAATTGTATTTCACGTTGTACTCCATCAATTTGCATTTTAATCTATTCTTGAATTATATTAATTCCTTAAGCTGTATTATTAATTTGTCCCATAGTTTATCGTTTTGAGTTTCTAGAAAAAATTTACTGATAACATCATTCTCCGTCAGTGAATGATGATGATTCTCCACCCATGTATTAGTAGAAATTATATATTTTATATAGTTTTCAACATCAAATTTCTCATAGTATTTCCATGTTTTATTATCAATCATTAAAGAAAATAAAGCTACTATTAGAGCCTATATTTGACCATCAACTTGTATTTTATCTTCATTTAGCTTTAGGTTACTAGCACCAAACTTTCATTCATTATTCAAATCTTAATGTGGGCCATAGTTTGTATCTAATTCAATTCTTCCTTCCAAGACTGATAAATGAGTATAAGTGTCTTCAGAATTGGAAGTCTATGAGTAAAAATCATCTTCATCATCCTCATCATCATTCTCAGTATTAGCATCATTAAATAAGATGATATCATCAAATATTGTTCCTTCTGAAAGTTTCTTTGGTGTACTTGTCTCTATATTGACTGATGGCTTTAAACTTATATTATTTTCAGCTTCTATCTTGATTTTACTTTCTTCTTTCTTGCGAATTCTTTCAATATTTCTAGAACTATTTATGAATTCTTTGAGAGGTTCTGTTATAGGTTTAAATGTATCTTTTCTAGCTCACATGTATCTATTTCACCAGTTTTTATACTACGAAGCTTTTTCTTCAAGACATTTCTTGTCAACACCAACTGTTTTAAAATTTTCTCATCCATGTTTAATAATAGTAAATAACAGGTATCAGCTATTAGATCAGGTATCAGCTATCAGATCAGGTTATCAGGTAACTGGTCTGGTTTTCAGATCAGCTTATCAGGACCTGGTCTGTTTTTCAGATCAGCTTATCATGACCTGGTCTGGTTTTCAGATCAGCTTATCAGGACCTGATCTGGTTTTCAGATCAGCTTATCAAGACCTGGTCTGGTTTTCAGATCAGCTTATCAGGACCTGGTCTGGTTTTCAGATCAGCTTTTCAGGACATGGTCTGGTTTTCAGATCAGCTTATCAGGACCTGGTCTGGTTTTCAGATCAGCTTATCAGGACCTGGTATGGTTTTCAGATCAGCTTATCTGATTCAGATTGGGTTATCAGCTTACAAGTAGCTGCCCATTTATAACATTTAGATGAATGCAGTTTAAGGTCAGATGAAAAACGAAAAAGTATATATTTCTGATTTTTTTAAGTGCGCTTTATTTACCTGTCAGACAAAGTGTACGTATCAGTTGATCACTCAGTCTCTCTTTTTAATATTTTTTTTTCTTTTAATGTATCACTACTATTTTTTCAGATTTTACTACTTGAAAAAGAGAATATTTGTATAATTTTTAAATGTATTCATATATACATATAGGTAAATATATGTATGTATGTATAGAGAAATTACTTTATCTACAAAGAAATACATGTTTAATAATCAACTATTCTAGAAAATCTATCTCAAATAATACACTTACCTCCACCATCAATTCACCGTCTTTGTTTTCATAGCGTCAGAAACATTAGAATATCTATGTTTGAGAGAATTTTTACATCGAGTTTTTCTACATGAGGTTTGCTGGTTGACCTCCTTGAAGTTATTGTTGACGTAGGCTGGGTTGTATCACATTCATATGTAATCATTTCTCACTTAAAAAAGGTTCTCATCACCTTCTATCAGGATTTTATATTTTTCTAACATGCATGTCTTAGCATGCTTCTATCGATAGTGACGCGAGAGTCCGACATGTAGTAGTGTTTCAATTAAAAATCTATACTATTAGAGTTTACGATTTCGCTCTTTTTATTCTTTTACAAAGTAGATACATATTTATGTATTTCATTGAGCACAGAGTCATAAAATTTCTTTACTTACAAAATTATGTGACATGAGGAATTTTTTTAAATTTGCATGCACAGAAAAAAATAGACAAGAATTATGTTCAACAAAACCATGTTATTGAAAAAAAATTTGAATTTCAACAATATTTGCCATTAATTTAATACAATATTTAACAATACCCCGCATTTTAAAATATCATTTAATTTAATTTCTTTGTGTTGGTGTTTATCTTGTTTGTTGATTGACCCAATGCGGTCTTGTGCTATGGTTGTTGTATTTTTTGATTGCTCGTGTTGTATACGTGTGAATTCTGACAAGAAGCCGGAAAACGTCGTGGATTGTTTTTTTTTTCACTCAACAAAGTTATTTTTAAATTATATCAACGCAAAGCCCACATGTAGAAGAAACATAGAAATCATGTTTGAGTGTATTCATTATTTGCATGATCAAATTTATTTGCTCTTTAGCTGAGTGGTAATCACGTTAGTCTATTAGTCAAGAGATTGCCGGTTCGACTCATCCCAAACCCATTTAGTTTCGAAGGTTGTGTGGAAAAATAAATAACTTTAAAATTTAACAAGAAACCAAATTCTAAATAAAAATTAAAAAAAAAAACTAACAAAAAACACACATTAGAATTTAAAAAACAAATTCATTAAAAATTTTTGTTTTTCGTTAACAACTCAATTGTCAATAACACAATCATTTTAATTGGAAATAATTGAGTTGATTTTATTTTCTGATGTTACAAATGTGTGTTTGTATTTACAAAAATCGTTGTAGGTGCCTTTTTAAATAATATTTTAATTGTATTCACAAATAAATTAATTGTATTTACAAATCTTTTTTTTCTGTGTGCTTCGGCATGCTTTCAATATTTTTTCTGTAAATTTATTTAATACTCATACAGATACAGATATAAAGTAAGATCTGCTTACATTGCATTTTACAATTTATGTATGCTTCAGCAGGATTCCAGTTGAAGTCCATATTTATTCACTAAATTTGGTTGATACTAATTCATACACATATACATTCTTAAAGATTGGAAATCTAAGTCCAATTTATGTAGTTTATCTATATTTTCTAAAGATTTGATAGCTATAGAAATGAATAGAGTGAAGATCTATTATAATAGCCCATGGGCATATTTTAAAATTTCGCTTGCTAGAGCTTTCGAAATGGAAAATGTACAATTTTCACTATAAAAAGTGATAATATTATGTGTTACTGAATATTGCACTGTGTTGTAATGTATTTTGAACGCTTAAGTTTTCACAATATTTCATACAGGCCAACAAGTTTACAGAACTTCCAGTATATTAAGTTAATTATCTTTCTTAAGACCTATCATTCCTTCAAAAATACAAACCAAACTAGATTTTTCCTGTTTAATTATATATTTTACTTTCATTAAATTTCAACATTTTGTTCATCTTCAAATTATTATATTTAGCAGCTTTTTCTCATTTGTTGAGTTAACTTTAATCGGAAATATTTAAATAGTGAGATGAACTTTTATATTATATACGAGTACATTAAGTAATTCTTTGTATATTTCAATACACTTATATGAACCATCATCACATAATTCCTTTGGATGATCTATTAAATCATTCTACTATTGATGCTTTCATATTAAGTAATGTTTAATATTCTACTTATGCATGAATTTTCTAGTGTCTATTAAAAAATTCTTTACAATCATCCATTTGTAAGTTTTTTGGTACTCGTAACATTTCAAAAACATTTTCCACAGCGTAGGTTTTTTCGAGTGCAACTTTTATTTTCAACGGTCTTGACCATAGAAACTTTGAGAATGAATCATTTACAGTCTACAATAATCAATAATTTCTATTTTCTGTAGAATAGTTTCCCATTTCACCTAAATCAGCTCCATAAAAGATCAACTATTCCTTTCATTACATATCTATAATGCACAAACAATTTTCGAGATTTATTATAGAGTTCGTTTACTAAATTTCTTTTTAAAGACATTGAGTTGTTTTAAAGATTTTTTGGAGAGTGTTGTGATCTACTTGATGCACTTTCAGCTATTTATACTATCATGTAGTTAATTTTCCAATCTATAAATTTTATCGTTCAGCTGTTCAATTTGTTTTTTCAAAAGATGATTTAATTTTTAGTATGTGTTTTTTCAATTTTATAACTATCTTCTATCTCTAATTGTATTTCACGTTGTACTCCATCAATTTGCATTTTAATCTATTCTTGAATTATATTAATTCCTTAAGCTGTATTATTAATTTGTCCCATAGTTTATCGTTTTGAGTTTCTAGAAAAAATTTACTGATAACATCATTCTCCGTCAGTGAATGATGATGATTCTCCACCCATGTATTAGTAGAAATTATATATTTTATATAGTTTTCAACATCAAATTTCTCATAGTATTTCCATGTTTTATTATCAATCATTAAAGAAAATAAAGCTACTATTAGAGCCTATATTTGACCATCAACTTGTATTTTATCTTCATTTAGCTTTAGGTTACTAGCACCAAACTTTCATTCATTATTCAAATCTTAATGTGGGCCATAGTTTGTATCTAATTCAATTCTTCCTTCCAAGACTGATAAATGAGTATAAGTGTCTTCAGAATTGGAAGTCTATGAGTAAAAATCATCTTCATCATCCTCATCATCATTCTCAGTATTAGCATCATTAAATAAGATGATATCATCAAATATTGTTCCTTCTGAAAGTTTCTTTGGTGTACTTGTCTCTATATTGACTGATGGCTTTAAACTTATATTATTTTCAGCTTCTATCTTGATTTTACTTTCTTCTTTCTTGCGAATTCTTTCAATATTTCTAGAACTATTTATGAATTCTTTGAGAGGTTCTGTTATAGGTTTAAATGTATCTTTTCTAGCTCACATGTATCTATTTCACCAGTTTTTATACTACGAAGCTTTTTCTTCAAGACATTTCTTGTCAACACCAACTGTTTTAAAATTTTCTCATCCATGTTTAATAATAGTAAATAACAGGTATCAGCTATTAGATCAGGTATCAGCTATCAGATCAGGTTATCAGGTAACTGGTCTGGTTTTCAGATCAGCTTATCAGGACCTGGTCTGTTTTTCAGATCAGCTTATCATGACCTGGTCTGGTTTTCAGATCAGCTTATCAGGACCTGATCTGGTTTTCAGATCAGCTTATCAAGACCTGGTCTGGTTTTCAGATCAGCTTATCAGGACCTGGTCTGGTTTTCAGATCAGCTTTTCAGGACATGGTCTGGTTTTCAGATCAGCTTATCAGGACCTGGTCTGGTTTTCAGATCAGCTTATCAGGACCTGGTATGGTTTTCAGATCAGCTTATCTGATTCAGATTGGGTTATCAGCTTACAAGTAGCTGCCCATTTATAACATTTAGATGAATGCAGTTTAAGGTCAGATGAAAAACGAAAAAGTAAACTTTTATGTAGTCAAATTCTCTTTTTTTCTATAACGATCATCGTTCAATTCAATATCGTTGCTTATAACCAAAATCCATATTTATCCTTCCAACATGCTTTATATTTGTCTCATCTTACTTAAAAATTATAATTACATTATGATTATCTAGTATCAAATGTTTGGTGATTCTGGTATAAGTTTGACATCAGCAGAATGCATCAACATTCTTATCTCACTCCATACAAAAATATGTTTCCCACACGTAACATCGTTAAATATCATATCGGAATTACTTTTAGCTTTGTTAGGAGAAATAACAGATTCAGTATCTATAAATGTGTAATATCCCATGCCCTTAATTAATGAAATTATGTAATATCTTTAAGTATCCATATTTGGGTTGATAGAGAGATTTTGAGTATTAATATGTAGATGTTTTAAAATTTTAGTTCATTAAGACTTTTTAGTAAGCCAATCATAACATATTATTTTTTATTTTATTTTTTTACAATTTGACAGACCAACTATTTTTGCGCAAATAAAATTTGATAGAGGGGAACTATGACTTGTTTTTGAACTAACGTTTGATGAATCATCAAAATTTCGTACCATCCTATTTTTAGGTTGTTTTGACTATGAGTATGCACCAATATTTATGAAATGTGTTTTCTGGTATCGTATAGCTATATTATTTTATTTTTCCTATATAAGAGATAATGGTCCCTAGTCATAGTCAAAACAAAGTATATTTTAAGAGTTTAAAACCAGTATTATCATAAAAAATACTGATTTTAAACTCTTACAGTCTTATTTATAAAAATTATTAAGACTTTATAAAGTTTTTTTAGACAAATTTTCATAAAAATTTTTTCTAAAAAAGCCTTTATAAAGTCTTAATAATTTTTATAAATAAGGCTGTTAAAATATACTTTGTTTCACTAACCACATTTGTGTAACTAATTGCATTTCATAAATATTGACGTATACTCATAATCAAAACAAATGATAGTTTTATGTTGTTTTGAATGTGAGTATACATCATTATCTCTTATTAAATAAATAAAATAATGCAACTACACGATTTCAGAAAATATTTTCTGATATCGTATAGCTGTATTATTTTATTTTTTTTAATAAGAGATAATATTTATAAAATGCAATTAGTTACACAAATGTGGTTAGTGAAACAACCTAAAAATAGGATGGTACGAAATTTTGATGATTCATCAAACGTTAGTTCAAAAACAAGTCATAGTTCCCCTCTATCAAGTTTTATTTGCGCAAAAATAGTTGGTCTGTCAAATTGTAAAAAAATAAAATAAAAAATAATATGTTATGATTGGCTTGCTAAAAAGTCTTAATGAACTAAAATTTTAAAACATCTACATATTAATACTCAAAATCTCTCTATCAACCCAAATATGAATACTTAAAGATATTACATAATTTCATTAATTAAGGGCATGGGATATTACACATTTACAGATACTGAATCTGTTATTTCTCCTAACAAAGCTAAAAGTAATTCCGATATGATATTTAACGATGTTACGTGTGGGAAACATATTTTTGTATGGAGTGAGATAAGAATGTTGATGCATTCTGCTGATGTCAAACTTATACCAGAATCACCAAACATTTGATACTAGATAATCATAATGTAATTATAATTTTTAAGTAAGATGAGACAAATATAAAGCATGTTGGAAGGATAAATATGGATTTTGGTTATAAGCAACGATATTGAATTGAACGATGATCGTTATAGAAAAAAAGAGAATTTGACTACATAAAAGTTTACTTTTTCGTTTTTCATCTGACCTTAAACTGCATTCATCTAAATGTTATAAATGGGCAGCTACTTGTAAGCTGATAACCCAATCTGAATCAGATAAGCTGATCTGAAAACCATACCAGGTACTGATAAGCTGATCTGAAAACCAGACCAGGTCCTGATAAGCTGATCTGAAAACCAGATCAGGTCCTGAAAAGCTGATCTGAAAACCAGACCAGGTCCTGATAAGCTGATCTGAAAACCAGACCAGGTCTTGATAAGCTGATCTGAAAACCAGATCAGGTCCTGATAAGCTGATTTGAAAACCAGACCAGTTACCTGATAACCTGATCTGATAGCTGATACCTGATCTAATAGCTGATACCTGTTATTTACTATTATTAAACATGGATGAGAAAATTTTAAAACAGTTGGTGTTGACAAGAAATGTCTTGAAGAAAAAGCTTCGTAGTATAAAAACTGGTGAAATAGATACATGTGAGCTAGAAAAGATACATTTAAACCTATAACAGAACCTCTCAAAGAATTCATAAATAGTTCTAGAAATATTGAAAGAATTCGCAAGAAAGAAGAAAGTAAAATCAAGATAGAAGCTGAAAATAATATAAGTTTAAAGCCATCAGTCAATATAGAGACAAGTACACCAAAGAAACTTTCAGAAGGAACAATATTTGATGATATCATCTTATTTAATGATGCTAATACTGAGAATGATGATGAGGATGATGAAGATGATTTTTACTCATAGACTTCCAATTCTGAAGACACTTATACTCATTTATCAGTCTTGGAAGGAAGAATTGAATTAGATACAAACTATGGCCCACATTAAGATTTGAATAATGAATGAAAGTTTGGTGCTAGTAACCTAAAGCTAAATGAAGATAAAATACAAGTTGATGGTCAAATATAGGCTCTAATAGTAGCTTTATTTTCTTTAATGATTGATAATAAAACATGGAAATACTATGAGAAATTTGATGTTGAAAACTATATAAAATATATAATTTCTACTAATACATGGGTGGAGAATCATCATCATTCACTGACGGAGAATGATGTTATCAGTAAATTTTTTCTAGAAACTCAAAACGATAAACTATGGGACAAATTAATAATACAGCTTAAGGAATTAATATAATTCAAGAATAGATTAAAATGCAAATTGATGGAGTACAACGTGAAATACAATTAGAGATAGAAGATAGTTATAAAATTGAAAAAACACATACTAAAAATTAAATCATCTTTTGAAAAAACAAATTGAACAGCTGAACGATAAAATTTATAGATTGGAAAATTAACTACATGATAGTATAAATAGCTGAAAGTGCATCAAGTAGATCACAACACTCTCCAAAAAATCTTTAAAACAACTCAATGTCTTTAAAAAGAAATTTAGTAAACGAACTCTATAATAAATCTCGAAAATTGTTTGTGCATTATAGATATGTAATGAAAGGAATAGTTGATCTTTTATGGAGCTGATTTAGGTGAAATGGGAAACTATTCTACAGAAAATAGAAATTATTGATTATTGTAGACTGTAAATGATTCATTCTCAAAGTTTCTATGGTCAAGACCGTTGAAAATAAAAGTTGCACTCGAAAAAACCTACGCTGTGGAAAATGTTTTTGAAATGTTACGAGTACCAAAAAACTTACAAATGGATGATTGTAAAGAATTTTTTAATAGACACTAGAAAATTCATGCATAAGTAGAATATTAAACATTACTTAATATGAAAGCATCAATAGTAGAATGATTTAATAGATCATCCAAAGGAATTATGTGATGATGGTTCATATAAGTGTATTGAAATATACAAAGAATTACTTAATGTACTCGTATATAATATAAAAGTTCATCTCACTATTTAAATATTTCCGATTAAAGTTAACTCAACAAATGAGAAAAAGCTGCTAAATATAATAATTTGAAGATGAACAAAATGTTGAAATTTAATGAAAGTAAAATATATAATTAAACAGGAAAAATCTAGTTTGGTTTGTATTTTTGAAGGAATGATAGGTCTTAAGAAAGATAATTAACTTAATATACTGGAAGTTCTGTAAACTTGTTGGCCTGTATGAAATATTGTGAAAACTTAAGCGTTCAAAATACATTACAACACAGTGCAATATTCAGTAACACATAATATTATCACTTTTTATAGTGAAAATTGTACATTTTCCATTTCGAAAGCTCTAGCAAGCGAAATTTTAAAATATGCCCATGGGCTATTATAATAGATCTTCACTCTATTCATTTCTATAGCTATCAAATCTTTAGAAAATATAGATAAACTACATAAATTGGACTTAGATTTCCAATCTTTAAGAATGTATATGTGTATGAATTAGTATCAACCAAATTTAGTGAATAAATATGGACTTCAACTGGAATCCTGCTGAAGCATACATAAATTGTAAAATGCAATGTAAGCAGATCTTACTTTATATCTGTATCTGTATGAGTATTAAATAAATTTACAGAAAAAATATTGAAAGCATGCCGAAGCACACAGAAAAAAAAGATTTGTAAATACAATTAATTTATTTGTGAATACAATTAAAATATTATTTAAAAAGGCACCTACAACGATTTTTGTAAATACAAACACACATTTGTAACATCAGAAAATAAAATCAACTCAATTATTTCCAATTAAAATGATTGTGTTATTGACAATTGAGTTGTTAACGAAAAACAAAAATTTTTAATGAATTTGTTTTTTAAATTCTAATGTGTGTTTTTTGTTAGTTTTTTTTTTTAATTTTTATTTAGAATTTGGTTTCTTGTTAAATTTTAAAGTTATTTATTTTTCCACACAACCTTCGAAACTAAATGGGTTTGGGATGAGTCGAACCGGCAATCTCTTGACTAATAGACTAACGTGATTACCACTCAGCTAAAGAGCAAATAAATTTGATCATGCAAATAATGAATACACTCAAACATGATTTCTATGTTTCTTCTACATGTGGGCTTTGCGTTGATATAATTTAAAAATAACTTTGTTGAGTGAAAAAAAAAACAATCCACGACGTTTTCCGGCTTCTTGTCAGAATTCACACGTATACAACACGAGCAATCAAAAAATACAACAACCATAGCACAAGACCGCATTGGGTCAATCAACAAACAAGATAAACACCAACACAAAGAAATTAAATTAAATGATATTTTAAAATGCGGGGTATTGTTAAATATTGTATTAAATTAATGGCAAATATTGTTGAAATTCAAATTTTTTTTCAATAACATGGTTTTGTTGAACATAATTCTTGTCTATTTTTTTCTGTGCATGCAAATTTAAAAAAATTCCTCATGTCACATAATTTTGTAAGTAAAGAAATTTTATGACTCTGTGCTCAATGAAATACATAAATATGTATCTACTTTGTAAAAGAATAAAAAGAGCGAAATCGTAAACTCTAATAGTATAGATTTTTAATTGAAACACTACTACATGTCGGACTCTCGCGTCACTATCGATAGAAGCATGCTAAGACATGCATGTTAGAAAAATATAAAATCCTGATAGAAGGTGATGAGAACCTTTTTTAAGTGAGAAATGATTACATATGAATGTGATACAACCCAGCCTACGTCAACAATAACTTCAAGGAGGTCAACCAGCAAACCTCATGTAGAAAAACTCGATGTAAAAATTCTCTCAAACATAGATATTCTAATGTTTCTGACGCTATGAAAACAAAGACGGTGAATTGATGGTGGAGGTAAGTGTATTATTTGAGATAGATTTTCTAGAATAGTTGATTATTAAACATGTATTTCTTTGTAGATAAAGTAATTTCTCTATACATACATACATATATTTACCTATATGTATATATGAATACATTTAAAAATTATACAAATATTCTCTTTTTCAAGTAGTAAAATCTGAAAAAATAGTAGTGATACATTAAAAGAAAAAAAAATATTAAAAAGAGAGACTGAGTGATCAACTGATACGTACACTTTGTCTGACAGGTAAATAAAGCGCACTTAAAAAAATCAGAAATATATACACAATACGCTGAAATTTAATAAAATGAGAAAGAAAAAATCATCTAGAACATCAAATAAAAGCCATAGGCGAGTAACCTTCATAAGATAAACATATACCTTATTAATGAAAACATATTATCAGTATGAAGTAACACAATTTGAGGAATTAAAATTTTAACATTTAATTGTCCCTTAACGCTGACAAAGAGTAGACAGATATGTTGATATAGAAAGTCATCTTGTATACTAGAGGAACCGTTGAGAGGCCAGATCTAAATTGTAAGAAAACGATTTCGTTTTCTGTTGATCGCTATTCAAGAAGAAAACAAGTTTCCTCATTATGATTTAACTAATTTAAAAGTACATTTAAATTCAGTCTCATATCCAAATGATGATGATCTTAACATAAAATTAAAACATTAACGTTATGCAGTTCTATATTATATGTATGTACTCGTATCTAAGATTCCAACAAAGCTATTATATGAAAGAATCTCAAGCACTTCCAAATGCACTAAAGTTTAAGATAAAAGTTCCTGTTATTCAATAGCGGCCCAATTGATATATAAATTTAATATGAAACAGTAAGCAAGGACCTCAGCTACTGCATTTTTACTGATGATCGAATAATAGAAAGTCCTGAAAGTCTTATAAATTAAGTAATATGAATGAAAAAATGGTTTTAATAGACGAGTAAGGTTTCGAATGATTTTCATTACAAAAAGAAGTAGCGGATGTTTTTAACAATAATGAGTATAACAATTTCATTATAAAACCACCATTTGATTTTAAATGTTTATCAATAAAAAAGGAAAGAGAAGCAAAGTGGTTAACAAAAAACTATCATCACCTAAGCTAGACTGCTGGATCAGTTTCATTTCAAAGCGTTTGTCATTTTTTAAAGCCAATGCAAGATGTTGTAAAATATATGAAAAAGGTGAAGAAAAAAGATGATAGTTGGAAAAAATTTTACACCGAAAAATTTCTAACGTTGACTATATAGGCTACATCAACTTTAAACAAATGGAAATAAAATATATTAAATATTTATACTATAGTTACTACAACTAGAGAGGAATTCAATTTTACTTAAAACAGAAACTCCTCACAAACTTTTAAGTAAATACATCTAAAAATTAAAAGAACAATTTTTTAATTTCAAATAAAAAAACTATCGAGATATTTCACATCTATACACAAAAGACCTGGCGAATATTTACAACAGCAACAACAGCACATGACAAAAAAAATGTATTTAAACAGGGAGCCCCAGACTTATTTGTATGTACATACATACATACATAAAATCAATTTGTAGATCCATATGTACATATGTACACATATTATCAAATTTCTTACCCATGCTCAAGTATTTATTGGATTTTAACAATCACACTTACATATCTACATCATGAAAACATACAAACCGTTCTCCAAGCTATTGACGCTTGAAGACGAAAGTCGAAGAAGACAAATGTACTTAAATAAACAAACTTATCACAGACCAGTCAAACTCTATCGCGCATGCACTCATACACACACACAAAATCACCACGATCGTACACAAGAATTTTGCAAAATCTGAAATTAATATTTATACAAATATAAACAAATTTCTGACCGACAGACTTTAACACTGGACAAATTTAAGCTTGATAAAATATAAAGCAATCTCATCCTCCAATATGAAAAACATACTAGGATTAGGGAAGTTCAGATATATGATAATATTTTCTAGCAAAAAATGTTCATATGAGAAACAATTTATTTCTACATACATATAAATACTATGGTGAGAAAATCACATACACACACACATACTAAAATTCATCTACGAAAAATTAAACCTATTTCAACAACGCCCCTCCCCTCACAAATCACAGTCAGCCTAAAGTTCTTACAGATATACATACACAAAATCTCAAGGTAACATACAATCTATCAATCTCACAACCTAAATCACGATCAGCCTTAAACTCATATAGACACACATACAAACAAATACGTATACATATACATGAACACCTTCACCTCACCTCTCATTAATCATGATCAGCTTTAAACTCCTACAGATATACACACAAATTGCGCGGTTATATATTTCATGAACACTTCGCCCCTCATAAATCACGATAAGCCTTAAATTTTCTACAGATATACATACACAAATTCTCAAGGTCACATACAATCGATCAATCTTAACAATCCAAATCACGATCAGCCTTAAACTTCTACAGACATACATGCCACAAATTTCTACACACATATAAACTCCCAAATTCCTATAGATACATATTACAATAACACCCCCGCCTACCTCAAATCAAGGACAGACTTAAACTGCCACATATACATACATACATACACATGCACACATAGGCACATTCTATCTATCTATCACAACAAGACCCTGCCCCACCTCAAATCACAATCATCCTTAAACTCCTACGAACATACATATACACAGATTCCCACGGATACGTATTACATGAACACTCTCACCTCACCTTTGATAAATCACAGACAGCCTTAAACTCTTACAGACATACATACATACATACATACATGTACACAGATTCCCACGGATACATATTACAACAACTCCCCACCCTACACCAGTCGATCTACCTCAAATACATCCCGCCACCCACAAGCACAGCTTGGTTTAAATTCCAACAAGCATAAACTTCACCGAATTCCCGCGGTTACATATTACAAAACACCCTCACCTACCCAAATCAAGGTCAGCCTTAAGGTCTCACAATCTAGACACACCCCGCCCTCCGGCAAGCACAGCCAGACTTCAATTCCTACAGCTAGACACACCCCGCCCTCCACCAATCACAGCCATACTTCAATTCCTACAGCTGGACACACCCACAAATTTTCCGTCGGAATTAGAAAAATCATTTCCATGATTTTCCCGTCGGCACTTGAAAAAAATAAACATGTTTTCCCGTCGGCATTTGAAAAAAAATAAACATGTTTTCCCGTCGGCATTCGAAAAAAATAAACATGTTTTCCCGTCGGCATTTGAAAAAAATAAACATGTTTTCCCGTCGGCATTTGAAAAAAATAAAGATGTTATCCCGTCGGCATTAGAAAATCATATACATATAAAAGCTTCAAACCTATAAACATCCTTAATGTATTCCCACAAACATACATACATATAAATTCCCACGGTCATAAAAAACCTGACTTATTGAACCACCTTCGTATGTAGTAATAAAAAAAACTCCTTATATAAACAAAAAATAGTTAATGTAAACAAAAAAACTCCTAATGTTAACAAAAATCACAATTTCACAAATTTCAAATTTTAATTACCCAAATTTTAAAATTTCAGAAAATTTTGCACTGAAATTGACAAATTTCATCAAAATTTCAGCAAAATTTCACAATTTTAATTGATCCAGGAACCACAGTTCGCTACTACTACCCAAATTTTAAGATTTTAGAAAATTTTGCACTAAAATTCTCAAATTTCACAGTTTTAATTGACGTATAATTGGCAATCATTTGATTTTGCACTTTCAATTGCGTATTTAATCGCTTGCTGGAAGAAATGTTGTTGTTGTTTGTTTTACTATTATATTTGTACACACAGGAAATAACACTCAAACACTTCATATTTATTTAAAGCAGCAGTCATTCAAACCGAA
Source organism: Nowickia ferox (assembly GCA_936439885.1). NCBI lineage: Eukaryota > Metazoa > Arthropoda > Insecta > Diptera > Tachinidae > Nowickia > Nowickia ferox. The sequence goes on from OW387027.1 coordinate 38,199,036, forward strand.
AGCTGTACGAACATATCGACAGCACGGTCGTACCAAATTTGGTACAATAGCATTTGTATTGGTACACTTTATACTTCAGTGGTACAATTTGAAAAAATTTGTACTTTGTGTTACAGTAGTAATAATTTCTCCTAACGTATTTCATTTGTTTTCATTTGTATATGAAAAACTGTTTTGTTCTATAGTATTGTTTATGCCCCCGTAGACGACATATTTTTTACGTCGGTCTTGTAAAATTTCTCACTGTAAAACATGTACATGCCGTGTGGTACCTTTAAAACCTTGCTTCTGTAAAAGTCAAAAGTGCAAAGACGTCTGACAAAATTTCATTTAGAGCAAGCTCTATTTTCTTCTGACAAACATTCTGACATCAGCTGTTCTTTTTATGAAAAATATGTCGTGCAAAATCTATGCGGTAAGGAAACAAGTAGCGGCGGTTCACTATTGACGGAAGCATTAGCCGGCTGAAGTTGGTATATCACAACACCGATGTAAGTATCTTTTGTTTAACTGTTTAAAAGCAATTATATACATAAAATATAAATAGCATTGTATTATTATATGCTTACTTGGTATCTTAGAATTTGAAGAAAAAATCTTTCAAATTGTTGAATTTTTTTCAGGCGCAAAGAAAAAATTTTGTAGCCGCAACATCATTTTGAAACGGATGCCAACATTGTTTTATATAAAAGCTGTGCGAAATATTTAAAGAGAGAGACAGAGAGAGAGAGAGAGAGAGAGAATAAAAACAGAGACTATGTCAGAATCAATTAACATGTAGGTTTGTGACCGAATATAATAAACCTTCTGTAAAACATCAATTTTGACAGTCATCCAGAATTACATCTGAGTTGAAAACTTGGCATATCAGACGTAAAAAATATGTCGTTTACGACCTGCTTTAGCAGATGGCTACATTCTGGTACAATTGATGTTAATTTGGTACAATTTTACCATTTTCATAGTACAATTTAAGAATAGCCATATCCCAACACTGGTCGACAGCTGGAGCTCTTCGTTGTGGATATCTATTCGTTTATTGTGTTAACTTCGACTACGACTCTTTGAATTCTAGTAGCAGAAGTATGAGCAACATGTTGTGGTTGGGCAGTCAAAAAATAAAGTCGCAGAAATAGCAAAATTTTACGACTTTTGCTATTTCGACTGCAGTTTTTTTTAACACTGATAGAGAGTATTGTTTAATAGTGGACTCAGTATTGTAAAAATTGTATAAAAAGCAGCGAAGTTAACGTCGTGCAGTATTCAGTTGTGAATTAAGCTCTTGATTTTATTGTATTTAGTAAATGAACTGTAATTTTGGGTCTTCTGTTTATTGCAACGCTACGAATTTACACAAAACAACGTTTTTTAAAGGTAAAAACGTAACAATACTCATATATACAATTTAGTTTATTTCTTGATTATTTTTTTGTATACAATTTTACAAAATGAGTTGGATTACTATTTATGTCACTGTCTCGTTCACGGGTCTTTCGTGTTCGATACAGCTGAAATGGAGTTACACTGGAAATGCGTCCAATGTTGGATGTAATCCTTTTAACTTTAAAAAGAATTTTTCCAAATACATCCAATGGATCAAAAACAAAACAAACAGCTAACGTGTGTTTACCGAACTTGAGTTGAAAATCTCAGGTCTACAGCTCTTATAGTTCCAGAGATCATGCGTTAAGAACAAACACACAAACGATTTTATGTATATACAGATATGGATAAAAATAAAAATTTACCTGTAATAACAGTCTCTCATCGGCCCAAACAGCCGCTTGTTTCCAATCAATTTTTGATTCAAAAGGTAATACCCAATCATTGGATAACAATACAGGAATGCATCCAGCTTGTATAGCTTCGAGGAATCTATAAGATTAAATAAACATCAATATTAAAATTTCATTACATATTTCTATAGATTATCTACACAAAAATATACCTAAAAGATCCTAAACGTCTACCTCGAGGTACCAAACAAAATGTTGAATTAAGAAGTAACGTTTCATAATCATATCTGTAAAAAAAGAAATATATAATTTTCAATGTGGTACAATGAAAGAAAACTATTTATTAAGACAATGTAATGTATGAAATTTATTACAATATACGAGTATGAGCTCATAAAATGCAAGCTTCCTTGCTTGCAAATGCGATCTTATATGAAATATCATATCTGTAAAAAAAGAAATATATAATTTTAAATGTGGTACAATGAAAGAAACCTATTTATTTAGGCAATGTAATGTATGAAATTTATTACAATATACGAGTATGAGCTCATAAAATGCAAGCTTCCTTCCTTGCAAATGCGATCTTATATGAAATATCATGCATGCATACATTTTTATGTGCCTCCATATGTTACATCTTATATAATGGATTCACATAAGAAGAGCTTCATAATAAATTTCCATATATCATCTCATATCGTCGCTATTTAACACTGACCTAACTAACATTTGAAAATTTAACAGGAGAGCAGCTTTTATGGCTGCGCTGAAATATTTTTAGTTATATAGGCACAACAGTAATCCTTACAGTCATGAAAATTGTATACAAGGTGTATTATGACTTATAAAGTCTAGTAAAGGACTTAACTCATTTTTCAAAAAATTGGCAGGTCAGTTAGTTAAAAGAGCGACGATATATTCTAATGCATTTCTTATATTATCTGTTCATATATAAATTCATATATAATAGTTTTGTTATGTACACTCCCTGCCACATGAATAGGACCCCCTAACACAATTTTTTCAAAAGTGTATAGCTTCTACAAAAATATAGTTACGTACTTGATTTTAAGTTTAGTTTAAAGGTAATTTAGTTGTTATTGAGCACTATAAAAATTGGTTCAATATATACACTAGTTTTGTTTTTATAAAAAATTTTGTGAATCGAGTAAAAAAATTCCTTAAAAATTTGCGTCACACGATTAGGACCCTACTATAAAAAACAGTTTATGTATAGTGTTCAATAAACATTTTTAATTTTATTTACATTTTGTGACATTTTTTACATTTTAAAGCCTTTTCAATAAAGCGTAGAGCCTCCATTTTTACTGATTGTTTCGTAAATTCGATTAGGAATAGAATCATACAATGATTTTATGTAATCGAGTGAAATGGTCGACCAAGCCACTTTTATGCCTTCAATGAGTTCCTCTTTGGCATTATACTGCTTTCCAGAAGCATACACTTTCCGAGCTAGCAACCCGCAAACATTTTCAATGATGTTAAGATCCGGCGAGTAAGGGGGCCAATCGAGCACATCTACATTTTGATCGCGTAGCCATGACTTTACCACACGGGCAGTATGAATTGGTGCATCGTCATGCTGGAATGTCCACTGTAAGCTTCCAAAAATGTCCTCAAAGTGAGGAAACGCTTCTTGTAGCACCCCAATATAACAATTAGCGTTCATGGTGCCAGACAAAAATTTCAGCTCACAGGTACCATAATAGGATATGGCTCCCCACACCATAACCCCTCCCACTCTGCTATGCAAACGATCCAATTGATGCTCTTCTTTTCGGAGATCGTGAAAATAATAATTAAAGACATCAGGGCCTTCTAAATTAAATTTTTTTCATCCGAAAAAACGACACGGTGCCACTCGTTGCTTCACGTCATGTAAGTTCGACAAAAACCCAAACGCATTTTTTTTCGAGCATCGTTAAGTGGTGGTTTTTTCTTAATTTTAATCGCTTCAGATGTTCAGCCTTTGAAATTAAACGCTGCACTGTTCTTACGCTTGCCGAAACACCAGTTTTAGCTTTAATTTGTGCAGAGGAATCGTGAGAATTTGATGCTGCTCTGAGAATAGCATGTTTATCAGTTGACGAAAGCACATTTTTAGATCGACCTTTCATATTTTTTCCGTAGTTTGACTTATTCCGTAAAAAATTAGATACCACATTTCGGCTTCTTTTGATTCGTTCAGCAATTTTGTGGATCGATTGTCCAGATTCCTTATAAATTTCTATCATTATTTTTTCAGCTTCTGTTAAGGGTTTTCCTCGACCTATTTCAAAAAATTTTTTTATTAAAAGAACTCAATTTGCATCAAAACAATTCTTTTCGAACTGTACTTGGTCACTTGATTAAGAAAACTAAAGTTAATGCGGGGGTCCTAATAAAGTGACGCAAAATAATATAGATAATTTTGGTCAATCACAAAACAAAATATGAAAAAAAATTATAACGGAACTTTTCCAGAACACAAATGTGATCTCAGAGCAAGTATGCATTGACACCTTTAAAACGCAAAACAAACCACCAACAATTGTTTGCAAATATCGGAGAGAATTGCAGTTGTACAAAATACAAACGGTGGTCCTATTCATGTGGCGGGGAGAGTATAATAGCATACATTTCCATACATGAATTCATACATATTTACGAGGTTTATTAAAAAAAAATTTACCTGGATTTTGAAAACATAACTGGACAATTTGAAAATGTACTTATAGTTCAAAAAAAAGCGAATTTATACTTTTGGAAAATATTTTTCTTTTTGTTGAAAGTTGTCAGTGATGTAAAAAATATATTTACTAATCAGTGTTAGGGAAAAATACAACTGATTGTACACTTGCAAGCAACATATTTTTTCTTTCACATGATTCACATGTTGATTTTTGCAATGTTTTTGAAACACAATTTTTGGTGTTTGTAGCCGAACAGCATAGAAAAGAAAGGGGGTAGAAAAAATCACATTTTCTATTCTCCGTGTTTTTTTTTAATTTTTTTAAATATTTGAATTTTTTGTATGTCGCTTTTTTCATTCAATGGAAAATTAATACATGTAGCTGTTTATAGGAGTGCAGGCAATGTCGGAGACAGATGTTTTATTTTGGCCAAAATGTAGGAATTTTTTCTATATTTTATAATTTGATCAGGCTAAAGTTCGTATCGCTTTGTAAGCCAAATTACATGTGATAATTATTAATGAACAAATAACACCAAAGTTAGTTGTAAATATTCTGACAAACACATAGTTGAACAGATCAACTAGCTGTTTTCAATCATCATCAGCGTTCTTTTGCGTTTGGTCCACTGTGTGTGGTGTCAGTTGATGTAGATTTCAGCTTTATATACTCAACTTTTATTGCAAATGGAATATGTGAATGTTTTTTGATTCATCGTATTACAATTTACTAAAAGCTTTTTTGTAATGAAAGCTCATTTTTACCATCTCTAAATTTACAACAGTTGTACCATTGTCGTTTGTTCTTACTAATTATGCACATGTTAGTTGATTTACTTATTTTTTGTTCTACTTAAAACAAACTTTTTTGGTTTGAATTAGGAATTTTTTGTTCTCGGATTGGATTTTTTGTTTATAAATGTAAAAATAACTATACTCAAAACATATTATTGCTTATAAACAGCTTCAAAATTTGTTTTTGCTCAAAATTACCTAGACATTTATCTAATGGCAGGCCCTCAGAAAATAGAAAATGGGCATCATGATTTGACAGTTAAAGAAATTACTTACAACTATCTAAAGGGGTCTAAAGGGAAATTGAAGAGAATACAAATAAAACGTGTATTTGTACACAGAGCCACTCCTTTCCAATTGGCAACCTCACCCACAATCCAAACGGGACTTGGTGATCCCTGTTAACGTTAACGAGGCCCTGTCGAACGTCGGCCTGTAGGCGTACTTGCAGCCCCAGTACCAGGACCGTATGGAGAATTCTAATCAGCTACCACATCCTAAACAAAAACGATCCAAATATAGCTGTATGTTAGATTTGTATTACAAGAAAATTTCTGAAAAACTGTAGAAAAGTGTGCATTAATTTCGAATACACAAGTAATCAGTAAAATAATAAATGTTTCTAGTTTATGTTCCTTTTAATTAAAGTTACTAAAAATTTTAGAGATTTAAGTAGCGGAAAAGTTTTTAGCATGTAGAGAAAAAAAACCATCGTACGAACGTTTTTGGAAGCAACCTTTAAAGAGAATTTAAAATAAAACAAGATTTTTAAATCGTCGTATGAATTGGGCATTAAAATTTTTCTGTAGAAGACATTATATTAACTAATTAAAAATATAAAATAGACAAAATAATTATTTTTCAAAATGAAAGATATTCTTTTTTAACTGGACAAATTTTATTTTAGCTGGTTCGAAAAAACTGGAAAATCCAGGCCATTCCAGGTCGTCTGGCAACCATAGTCGGAACTCCCTTGGGGTCCGAGCGAACGTTAGGGTTGCTTGTTTTTAATTAAATGCGAAAAACGTGGTTGCAATCAGTGTTCGGTAATGCATCGTTTTTCCGCTACTCATACTGACTCATCAAATTTTAAATATATATAAATAATTAACATTAAAACTAAACAACAATTCTTTAGAAGATACATAGAAGCAAATTCATATACATATGTAAATATTTATGTAAATATTAAGTGCTTAGATAATTTAACGTATAGTTGACCTTTGGAATGTTTGGATTTTCAAGCCGAAACTATTGTTAAATTATAAAGTATTTAATTAAAAAAGTGGCAAAAAAGGGGATTTTTGACATAGTGGCAAGGCTTCAAAAAAGTGTAAAATTGCCACTTTAGTCGCACAAACGGTAACGCTGCTATCGATGTTTTAATTTGGCAATCGATTAATACTTTAAAATAATCGATATTATTTAGTCACTATCGATAGTAAATGGTACACCACGAAAAGCAAAAAAATTTAAATATATTGTTCTGCATAAACAAAAATAATTGGATGACAAAAAATTTCTTCCACTGATCTCACTTATATTTCATACAATTATTTTAGTTTTGTTATTTATTAAACTGAGAAAAAAATTCTATTTTTTTGTATTGTTTTATTTAAAAATTATTTCTTTTGAATTTTTAGTGTAAATAAATATGTACTTTATACGAGAACCATACAAGTTCGATACTATCGTGATATTGATAGCCGATATATTGATAGCTTTTCTAACTTTCGATAGTCTGGAATCGATAAAGTTTTTTAAACGATCGATAGTGACAATATCGATAGTTTTCCATCTCTAGTGTGTATGCCTTAGTGGCTAATACTCGTACGAGTATGCAAGTACATTTTATTGTATGGATCTTTATACGGTGGTTCGTATTTTCTTCTTTTTTTTTAAGTAATACCAAATATCCTATATTAATATCTAAACTATATCTACACATTTGGCATTTCTTTCGTTTTCATTTGCTGGAGTCATTTTCAAAATGTATGCTATGCCGTTGACATGTTTTTTGTTCGTAATGCAATTCCACACAATGAAAAATTTTGAAAATTACCACATTGCCGCTATTACACACTATTATGATGCCATAAAATGCCATAATGTGTACTCAGTAAAAATTTACTGGTTACTGAAGAATATTTCAGTATCCAGTAAAAATGTACTGGTTACAGAAAACATGCAATAGTCGTTTTTCACGAATGAATATTTCCTATGATAAAAGTGAATTCATTGTTAGTAAAAATTTACTGATTAGTGCATGTTTTCTGTAATCAGTAATAATTTACGGGTTACTGAAATTTTCTTCAGTAGCCAATAAATTTTTACTGGATACTAAAATTTTTTTCAGTAAGAAGTAAATTTTTACTGCTTATTGGAACTTGTAATGCAGTAAATATATAATGCAGTATGCCCATGTATGGTACTCAGTAAAAAGTAAAAAAATTTAAAAAATTACCAAAAAATACTTAAAATAATAAAAAAATTACTGAAAACCAAAATGTGCAAAAAATTACCAAAAAACTTTTAATTTTTTAAAAGAAAATCCTTTATACGGCAAAAACGAAATAAGTGCAGAAAAGATGACCTTTCATCGAAATCCAATCCCCGCCCATAATATATCGTCAGTTGAAATGCAAAACAACGTATCTAATAAAAAATTCAACATTTTCAAAACTTTATCATAGCAAATAAAGAATATGTTTGAATATTTTTGTTTAAACTCAAACTAAAAAGGTGTTGTTACCTGATTTTACATTTCAGCTAACAACATTTATGTATGCATTATTATTATATAAAGAACTGAAAATATAAAATTTTTTGACAAAAGTATTTATTAATTTTTTTTTTTATTTATTTAATAGATCTCATGAATTATTATTTTTGTTTTTAGTAAACTAAACTAAATATATCTTTTATCGTTATGTACTGGGCGGGAAATTGAAAAATCATTCCATCTTTCCCGGGAAATGAAAAAGTCCGTGAAAAGAAAATCTCTGCACATTATACATTTAGTGACATTCAAATAAAACTTAATTACTTTGTACAATCATCACCCAATTTATTCGCTTAAGTTGAAAACTTTAACAGTTTTTTAATGAATTCTTGGCAAATTGCCAATAAAGAAAACTACCGAAGAAAAGGGGAAAAACGACACTGGATAAAACTAGAGTGAGTTACCTGTCATATTCCCGATTGTCCTCATCACATCGAGCATCCTGTAACTCCCGCCAACTTTTACCATGGCGACATGTTGTGACCAAAATAATATCACGACCATTATGCAAATGGAATAGAGAATTACGTGTCTCCGAGCCAATGCCATGCACGTATCTGAAAGTAAAAAAAGCCAATGAAATTGAAACGAAAATAAAATTATGGCTTTAATTTTAAGGCGTTAATTAAATAATTTCTTTTTTGCTTCTTCTGACTACGTTGTTTGAATTGCTTCAACAATATTCGTTAATAGAGGCATATATCGACGGTCCCATTCCAAAACGTGCTCAGTCGACATAACATGTTATGCTGGGAATATCATTTCTAAATTCATCTCTCATTAACTTAGATTCTGTAAAATTTTGATAGTAATCCGACTATTATATCAAAAGTTATAAGCAAAAATGTACTTAGCATAATTTATACATTTTAAAAGACGATATGTACTTTAAACGCATATTAAAATTAAAGTTTTTGAAGCAAATAATGCCAAAAATTTCTTTGATTATCTAGCGGGAAATGAAGCGAAGTACTTGGATAATAACACAACCTCACGAAACTCAACTGTTTTTGTTTTGTTTTGTTAAATACAAGCTACATCAATGGTTTTTTCCATTACGTCACAACTTTTTTTATGAGCCTACCTAATATATTCACGAAGTGTACCAGTATAATTCCATATAACTCGAAGGCAGTATGTCCGACGTACAGAGGAGTATTTCACCCAAAAAGCTGGCCAAAAACGCAAAACTGAATTTAAAGAAATATTGAGAACTAAGTACGCAGCTCGATAGACAATAATATTTTACATTATATTGTAAATTTTGAAGACTTTTAGTTGCGATTTGTAGCTCTGAGACCCTGCTAAAGCCAGGAAAGTGAAGAAAATTATATGAGATTTAAATGTTTTTTTCGGTTTCTTCTGATTTTCCTCCTATTAAAATCGGAGAACCCGTTTTCAAGTTATGACAAAATATATTAGGCAACCCAACGATTTAGGGGGTGAAATATGCCACGCCTTTAAAAGAAAATCCTTACGTAGTAGAGAAAAACGGAAAACAGATTTGAATTAAGGGCATCAAAATCCATATAGTCCTCATACTTTTATTTCTAGGGTAGTAAAAAATTTTTTTGTTGCGCAGTGTAATTTTTTCAAAATCTGCCACTAGACTTTTTATATCAACTTTTCAGGCCAAATACTCTATGCGACGCACTGTTGCTCATTTTGCTAAAAACAGTGGCAAAAATAAAAAATTCGACTATAAAATTTTGAGAATTAAGTTAAGCCTTATTGTAGAGGATATTTTACTGATAAAAAATCAAAAAGCCGTTCTTAAAAAGTATGAAAATTATATGCGTTGTGGCTGCTCAAAGTTATTAATTTTTTGGATTGTAAAAAATAAGTAAATTTTTGACAAACACTTTAGGCTTAAAATTTTTTTTATGTAAAATTGGCAACCGATTCCTACTTTTGTTGGCACGCCCGATCCTGCCCGTTTACTTGCAAAAACTGTATAACCTCGTTATTAAAGTCAAAATACGTAGTGTAGTGGATATATACGACTTTTTTGATTAAAAATTATATAACTTTTATTTAAATTTTTTTTTAACAAACACAACCCGCGAAGCGATTAGCTTGTCTGCAGAAAACACCCAGGGTCTATGGCGGAAATCGAACCCACGACCTCTGGACTGAGAGGATAGCATTGCTACTACTCAGCCACATCCGTACCTATCACTGAAATATTTTCAATCGTAAGGGTGTCATATAATTTCTAGATAAACAAATATACGTTATTCTTTCCTTTTTTAGAAAGGTAAAAATATTGCCAGATTATCTAAAAATTTTATGACACCCCTACGATTATAAATTTATATAATTCATAGCATATTTCAGTGATAGGTATTGTGCCAAACAAGAAATTGGTTAAACAATTGTTTTTCACTACTTTTGATGGACGAAATTTTGGAAAGGAACTTGGACTTTTTTCACATTTAAGTTTTTGTGAGGATCTGACTACTTTTTGAAAGGTTTTAATAAAGCTTTTTAGACTTAAAATTTCTATTCTGCTATATTTCTATTCATAATCACTGTGCCAGTTGAAAAGGGCAGAGTTACAAAAAATAATGGGTTAGAGTGTGATGGGTGCACTATTGGTTCATTACAAGGACCCATATAATGTAAATTTTGTAAGAGTCATCTGGGTAGAAATATGCAAAATATAGCGTAAATTTTAGTGGGAGTGACCCCGCTTATTTTTCTGAAGTCTGCTTAGACGAAGTTCTTTTGAAAACGTAAAGTTAAAGACACGTAAAAACACAACGAATGGCTTCCTGTAAGTATGCACACTGCGTGCAGTGGCCGGAACTTGGATATAAAACTATATACAGCGGAAATTTATATGTTTGCTTTGCCGCATTTGAATTATGTACACCCACAGCCTTCATAATAATCGCGCTGTCTTCGTTTAGGTCTTGAAATCTTAGAATATCGTCGAAAAATGCAATCCTTATTATTTATATTTGACATTATTAATGCTAACTTACCGTTTACTCATGCAAGTACAAGTGCAAGTAACTGAACACCTTGAAATTTTTTTTACTAATACAATCATGCTGTTACAAGTTGTAGGCTCACTGGCAAGAGATTTTCATTACAAGTGATTGTTTTACTTGCATGTTGGTAAATTGTCAAAAGTAAAAACAGTGCTACCCTTTAAGGATTTTACTCTAACTTTAATGGATAGCTTACATAGAATCTTTTTTAATTTATGATTATTTCAACTTATATACAGAAATAATAATATAAAAATTAATATCATGTAATCAAATATGATTTATTATCGATTTGCAGTATAAATTTATTATTTATTTTGTTGAAAAGTTGTTTCACCTAAATTGTTTCCCTGCAATGTTCATATGCTAAAGATTTGGGAACTCAGGCATTAAAAACTCATAGACACACAAAAAGAAGAACCAACCCTGTCTTAGAATAAAAATAGTTCACTTATAGTTAACTTTTCTTAGACTGACTAAAAGCTAACTTCAATGTCATCCAGAACAAATCCAAAATTAATTCTTAAGTTGAGTACGTAATCGAATTTGGTTAGAGCCAACAAATTTATTCTCAGCTACTTTGAAACTCATTTCAGTTTTATATTAAAATTTTTTGAAAAAGTTCTCGTTGTACCTTCATAGTGAACAGACGTAATAGCGGAATTTTTCTTACATATGTACATACTAAACAAAAAAAGATCATACAAAAAATATACATACGTAGTACATATTAACTTTGATAAATAAGCTTTTTTTGTTTTGCTAATATTTTTACATATAGAAATAAAAAAAACAAAAAAAAAACCGTAAACAAAAAACACACACAAAGTACCCTCGAGGAATACTCTATATGAGTACCTCAAATACAAATAATTGTGAAGTGAGTTATAAAAGCAGAAATGCCTATGTATTTTACTGTGAGTTCTGATGCTCTCAATGTTAACAATAAAAATAACAAATCTGATGATAGACTTACTGTGAGTTCTGAAGCTCTTAATAAAAACAATAAAAATAAAAAATCTGATGATAGACTTTCTCTAACGGCAAAGCCGCATTTTCGTCAGCGATCAACTTCGCTCTGTCCAATGCCAACTAGTGATTCGTTAACATTACCATTGCCTAGTACCTCTACATTTAACTCAGCGATATCATCCGCTTCGGGCTCGTGGTCATCACTTAACCCTGTTTTCACTAAGAGTAGCCAAAAACCCAAGGTCCAAGTCGGAATGGACAGATATATAACTGTGGTAAAGCGCGGGCGAAGCCCAAAATCTTCTAAAATTTCATCTGCTCCAAAGATCTCTAGGGATAACAGCGCATCATCTACTAATCGCCAAAACCGTTTTAAAATATTGCAAGATGACAACGACAAACCCGCTGAATCTGCGAACAAAACCTCCAAGCCGCCACCAATCTATTTAAGAGAAAAAAACTCAAACGCTCTTATTAAAAAATTAATTTCGGTAATTGGTGAGAATAAATTTCACATTGTTCCAATAAAACGTGGTAGCATTGATGAAACGAAAATTCAAATTTATGAAGAAAAAGATCTTCGCACAATGGTTTCTGAATTTGAAAAAAGTAAAACAAATTTCTACACATATCAGCTCAAGAGTGCTAAAGGTCTGCAGATCGTATTGAAGGGCATAGATTCCTATGTCGCTCCCGAAGAAATAAAAGATGCACTCGTCCTCCAGGGATTTAAGGTAAAAAATGTATCGAACATAATAAATAGGGAAAAGATCCCCCAACCTCTATTTCGCGTTGAACTGCAGCCAAATGATATAAAATTGAGAAAAAATGAGACGCACCCAATTTATAATCTAAAATATCTTTTATACCGAAAAATAACAGTTGAAGAACCACATAAGCGTTCTGGACCCGTACAGTGCCATAATTGTCAAGAATATGGCCATACTAAAACTTACTGCAATTTACCTACTGTTTGTGTTGTGTGCGGCGAATTACACGGCACTGCTAGTTGCAATAAGCCAAAAAACCAAAGTGATAAAAAATGCAGCAATTGTGGAGGTAATCACACCGCTAACTACAGAGGTTGTCCTGTGTACTCTTTCGTCAAACAGACTATGGGGCTAAAACCTAAATTAGCTCCAGCCCAATCAGCAAACGCTTTATCCGCCTCTATTGCGCAAGTGAGCCAACCAGTTACTTCCCGTGTATCGTATGCCGATTCTGCTAAGACAAATTTTATTCCTACTCAAAATGTTTCACCACCAAATAATTCAACAAATACAAACTCAAGCTTTAATTTCAATCGCCTTGAAGCTACTATTGATAATCTGGTGCAAACTATAAATAATTTTACAACAAATATGACTAGCATGATGCAAGAAATGCTGCGAATGCAGAATACACTGCTTCAAGCATTAGTTAACAAACCATGAACGCGTTAAAAATATGTTTCTGGAATGCAAACGGCATTCGCCAACATAAAAATGAACTTGAGCACTTCCTCACGGAAAAAAATATTGATATAATGTTGGTCTCAGAGACTCATTTGACTTCGAGAAGTATTTTTAAAATTTCTGGCTACACCTTATATGATTCAAAGGACCCAAGAGGAAGAGCATGCGGTGGATCAGCAATTCTAATAAGGTCAAGACTCAAGCATTATATTATTGACAACATTTCTGAAGAACATCTACAAGCAACGAATATTTGTATTGAAAATTTTTGCACTAATTTTGTAATATCATCAATTTACTCCCCTCCCAGATTCGCAATTACTGAAGATCAATACGAGGATTTCTACAAATCTCTTGGCCCTTGTTTCGTAGCAGCTGGGGACTATAATGCCAAACATACGTTCTGGGGTTCGCGCCTTATTACACCTAGAGGAAGAGTTTTGTTCAATACAATTTCAAAAATGGGCTTGGACGTCATTTCAAGTGGAGAGCCCACTTACTGGCCTACAGACATACAAAAAATTCCGGATGTTATAGATTTTGGCGTCATGAAAAATATCTAGGGATTTAATCCAAGTTGAAGCTTCTCTAGATCTCTCGTCCGACCACTCTCCCACGATCGTTTCAATTTGTAGCCCATTAAGAAGTGACTTACCTCATCCATATGTGAAGATGATAAATCGTGTTAATTGGCTGGTATTCAAAAAATATCTTAGTAGTCATTGCACAGAAAATATTACGCTAAGAACACCCGATGATATTGAATCTAACATTACCAACCTTAATGAAAATATTAAACAGGCTGCTGAACATGCCACTACCTCCCATCCGCAGACTGGGTTTAATAGAATTTATTCTACTGATATTGAACGTCTCGTGTGTGAAAAAAGAAGAGCTAGAAGGGAATGGCAACAGCACAGATCACCTCAACAAAAAACTAGGTTTAAAGAGTGCACTAAACGACTCCAAGAGTTGCTTTCATTTGAAAAAACTGCATGTCTTAAAAATTATCTGGAAGGTCTTGATGTCACACCAGCATTTAATTACTCTTTGTGGCGCGCTGCTAGAAAGCTTAAAACACCCGTCAAGTTTAAACCATCTCTGCGCACATCTACCGGAGATTGGGCAAGAAGCGACTGTGAAAAAGGTAAATTATTTGCTGAGCATTTAAAGTCCGTATTTACCCCAAACTCATGTACTGGTGCTGTTGATTTGCCGAGTATAGTTGCGCTACCCTTCCCGACCCATAAAATTTAAGACGCGTGATGTACAAAAACTAATTGCTGAACTCAACCCGAAAAAAGCTCCGGGTATTGATGAAATTAGTAACCAGATGCTGATGAAGTTGCCTCGTATTGCAATTAGAATCCTGTTATTCATTTTTAATGCCATTTTACGTCTGGAATATTATCCAAACAGCTGGAAGCTTGCCAAGGTTAAAATGATTCCAAAGCCGGGCAAAGATCTTACCAAGGCTGAGTCATATAGGCCAATAAGTTTACTGTCAACAATGTCAAAGCTCTTTGAAAAGTTACTCATGATAAAATTGTCCCCAATTCTAACTGATAATGAGTGCATACCGGACCATCAATTTGGTTTTAGAAGTCAGCATAGCACCATTGAACAAACTCATAGATTGGTTCAATTTATACGAAAAACTTTTGAAGAAAAGAAGTATTGCTCTGCGCTGTTTATTGACGTTTCTCAGGCATTTGATAAAGTGTGGCATGAAGGCCTAATTTTAAAATTAAAGACTTATTTACCGATAAACATTCTAAATCTTTTGGAAAGTTACATTATTGCCCGGAAATTCACTGTTGTGGAAGGAGACTTTATGAGTATGCCTGAAACAATCTCATCCGGTGTGCCACAGGGGAGTATACTGGGCCAGTTTTGTATTTGATTTATACTTGTGATATGCCTTTGAGCAGTAATATTCACACATCTACATTTGCCGATGATACAGCCTGCCTTAGTATGCATGAAAACCCTCACGAGGCTTCCCGATATCTTCAGCAACATATTACCCAGCTAGAACTATGGTTAAACAGGTGGAGAATAAAGGTAAACTAACAGAAGTGTGCTCAGGTAACATTTACCCTACGAAAAGACACCTGTTCCCCCATTACAATCAATAATCAAATTGTTCTTCAAAATTTACAAGTGAAATACCTTGGTATACACCTTGATCGAAGGCTTACATGGAAACACCACATTGACTCTAAGCTAACGCAAATGAAACTTAAACTAACTCAGATACATTGGCTGATTGGTAGGAATTCAACCCTCAGTCTAGATTGTAAACTTTTGATATACAAGTCGCTTTTAAAACCTATATGGTGCTACGGAATTCAGCTATGGGGTACTGCTTCAGCTTCAAATATTGAAAAAATTCAACGAAGGCAAAACAAAATTTTACGGATAATAACATCGGCTCCATGGTACATAAGAAATTCAAATTTACATCGTGATTTGAATATGCCACAAGTAACTGAAGAAATTGCAAAATACGCAGGCAAATATCTTACAAAACTCGAGTCTCATCCTAATCCGCTTGCTCGTAATATGTTGAATTTTACTGGACACATCCGCTTAAAAAAGAGGAACACAAGGGCTCTAATACTCAACACTCCAGAAGAAACTGCTTGAAAATACTTTTGTTTTTGCTTATCACGACTTACGTATTATTAATAACTATCTCTCTAAGTTTATGTCCGACACTGGTCGAGCCTAATTAATTATATTTAGATTTATGTGTGTGAAGATAAATTCATCGAGTTAAATTCATTTTTCAAAAATATCGCATGCGATATTTTTTTTCTTCTTTTATTTGGGACGCATTTTGTACTGAAATTAAGGGGTTTCTTCATAAAAATGTTCACTGCGGCCAAACCCTTCTTCCTCAGCGAATCAAACTTAGTGGAAAATGAGGACAACGACCCATATTATTAAACTGCATTTACAGTATATCTGAATTGTATTTGTGAAATTTTTTAGAAAATTTCAAAAAATATGATTTATTGAAAAAATCTTAATTTTCGAGTTCTATGAGGGAAATGGCCACTGTGGCCAAACCCTTCTTCCTCAGCGAATCAAACATAGTGGAAAATGAGGACAACGACCCATATTATTAAACTGCATTTACAGTATATCTGAATTGTATTTGTGAAATTTTTTAGAAAATTTCAAAAAATATGACTTAGTGAAAAAATCTTAATTTTCGAGTTCTATGAGGGAAATGGCCACTGTGGCCAAACCCTTCTTCCTCAGCGAATCAAACATAGTGGAAAATGAGGACAATGACCCATATTATTAAACTGCATTTACAGTATATCTGAATTGTATTTGTGAACTTTTTTAGAAAATTTCGAAAAATATGACTTAGTGAAAAAATCTTAATTTTCGAGTTCTATGAGGGAAATGGCCACTGTGGCCAAACCCTTCTTCCTCAACGAATCAAACATAGTGGAAAATGAGGACAATGACCCATATTATTAAACTGCATTTACAGTATATCTGAATTGTATTTGTGAAATTTTTTAGAAAATTTCAAAAAATATGATTTATTGAAAAAATCTTAATTTTCGAGTTCTATGAGGGAAATGGCCACTGTGGCCAAACCCTTCTTCCTCAGCGAATCAAACATAGTGGAAAATGAGGACAATGACCCATATTATTAAACTGCATTTACAGTATATCTGAATTGTATTTGTGAAATTTTTTAGAAAATTTCAAAAAATATGACTTAGTGAAAAAATCTTAATTTTCGAGTTCTATGAGGGAAATGGCCACTGTGGCCAAACCCTTCTTCCTCAACGAATCAGACATAGTGGAAAATGAGGACAATGACCCATATTATTAAACTGCATTTACAGTATATCTGAATTGTATTTGTGAAATTTTTTAGAAAATTTCAAAAAATATGACTTAGTGAAAAAATCTTAATTTTCGAGTTCTATGAGGGAAATGGCCACTGTGGCCAAACCCTTCTTCCTCAGCGAATCAAGCATAGTGGAAAATGAGGACAATGACCCATATTATTAAACTGCATTTACAGTATATCTGAATTGTATTTGTGAAATTTTTTAGAAAATTTCAAAAAATATGACTTAGTGAAAAAATCTTAATTTTCGAGTTCTATGAGGGAAATGGCCACTGTGGCCAAACCCTTCTTCCTCATGAAAAGAATATATTTTTCCCTTTTTAGTTGGTTTTTTAAATTTAAGAGACATTTCAGCCCCATCTACTAACCCCCCCATTAATTAACGTTGGTAATAATCAATGTGTACCATCATCTGACGCAGTAAGAAAGATGAAGAGTGAGGCCATGCAAAAACATAACAGAAATAAAGATGCCGTTTTAGATGTAATTCTCATGCAGCGAGATAAAAAATGGAATACTTTCATTCAGCGTGTGTCCGTTCCTCAAGAAATTTATTTGTTTTCGGAAGAGCAGTTAAGTTTACCCACCAAATATAATGGAGAATTATTGAAAAAAAGTAGAAACACTTTATTTGTAGATGCTACGGGTGGTGTGGTAAAAAAGTTTGACAAAACTTCGAAAAGGACTTTTTTATATAGCATAGTAATGCATATATCCAGTAGCCATAAAAAGGGAATAGTCGTTCCGATAGCGGAGGCATTATTAGCCCGTCATTATGAAGATGATGTAAAAAAATTTTTTATTGACATAAAAGTTTTTTGCATTGAAAATAAAATCAAATGGCCTCCTTGCAAACGTTTTTGTATGGACTGGAGTTGGGCAATTATAAACGCAACAATTAAAGTTTTCAACAAAATGGAATCCGTTTCCATGTATTTGAGCACTTGCTTCGACATTTTAGAAAATTCTAAGAAATTGCCTCATAATTTGATTGTTCTGCAAATATGTTGCTGTCATTTTTTGAAAATATGCCTAAATGACATAGAAGAATTGTCGGAAACACCTGAACAATGTGATTTTTTTAAAAAAATCATGATGAGAGGCTTAAATATATCTTCCATAGACGATTTTTGGACGTGGTGGAAAAATAGTTGTATAATTTTGTTGTCCTCAAATGAAGACGAACGACTTCAAATGGCAAAAAATTATTTTCTTTTCACATCATGGCAAAATGAAGAAGAATTTGCAATACACCAGGAATTTCAAAAAAATAAAAACAGTGGACCCCAATACCAAAATAGTCCTTTTTACAAAAAAGGTATTAAAATTTATAGCACAATAAAGAAACGTTCAACAACAAGTGGACCGAAAAATAATTTAAAAAATTGGGCTTATTTGAATTTAGTTCTGAAAAAATACGTACCATATGCCGTTCTTTGGACAAATTTGATGGGAGTTATGGTTGAAACCACTAACCAATCTCGGGTGTCTAATAGCCCTGTTGAAAGTTATTTCAACATTAATAAAAACGTAACTCTTAAAGGGAAACGCCATGTTAGGCCCACTGTATATGTTCGCGCTTCGAAAAGATACATAGAGGCTAAAATTAACGACATATATAATACCTCTGTTTCATTTAAGCCTAATGCAAAGAAAATTCTTAGTGCAAAAAATGAATCTTTAATTGAAGATCAGTGGAAAAGAACTCCCAAAAAAATTAAAGAGAGCGTCAATAACCGTCAAATGGAAGTTGAAAAACTTTTCAAAAATGTAGAGGAGAATAATAAAGTAGAAATCAGCAGAATAAAACTTCCTACGAATTTAAAATTTATACTGTATGACTACGCACATATATATCACAAACAAAACAAGGAAATTCCTCACTCTGCCCGATACATATATTTGCATGAGTTCCAAACTCTTAACCCAAGGAAGGAAATTTTCAATAACATTATCGAGCTTTATTGTCACATATTGTTTTTAAAACACGGTATAACCAATGGTGAATGTCTACCTTGCGAAGTTGGCAATGCAATTTTCAACTTAAGATCTGTAACAACTCTAGAGACTTTTGTTAAAAAACAAACGAAACATATTTTTATACCAATACATACAATTAATCATTTTACATTAGTGTATGTGAACACAGAAAATAAAATATTTGTTTATATTAACCCTATGATCGCATCCAAAAATGAATGCCAGGATAAATTGGAAATCTTTTTAAAAACAATTCATGAAGACGATAAAAATAGTTGGAGATTGGAAATGTTAAACCATTATAAACAAAAAGACTTTTACAATTGTGGTATTCTATGTATACAATTCATAGAGGCAATTTTAAAAAATAAGTCACTAACAACAATTATAGATCCTAATAAATACAGATACATTTTAAAGGATGATTTAATTAAATATGGCAACAGAAATATAGAGTGTATACACTGTGAAGGTCAAATGAAATCGTTTTTGAAATGCAACATATGCAGCAGAGGAGTCGATGAAGAATGCTTCATACATTATAATAAAATACTAAAAATTAAATATACCTACCCTTTCATTTGTTACTTATGTCGCAATATATAAATCGTTCTTACATGTATTAATCTCCTAATCACTTGGAGCTTGAATTTCATATTTTCATATAAAATAACAATTGCAATCTAAATATTCTAGTCTGAAAACCATTTAAGAAGAAGTACCTGATTTGATTTAGTTTATATTAAAACAATTTTTCTATGGATTGTGTTAAAATTACTTAATTTTAGTTTGTTTAAATATATACATATGAATTATTGATTTTGCCTAAAAGCATAAACACATTTTAATTTAAGTCATTTTAATTTCTTTTAAACCACAAACATTTTTTTCTTATAATTCTATTTTTTCCCACAGTGCATAAATACGTACGCCTAAATTTGTAACGTATAATGCCGTTTGTTTATTTTGAAACCTGCATGACAACTTGTTGTATCCCTTTTTTAATGATTTATTATCTTCTCAAGCTTTTGGTTAGAACGTCTAAGTTGCATCGAAAATGTTCTACTGAACTAGATTTGTTGCAAACATCTTAGACAACCTGTTGGGATCGATCATTTAAAATGTCACACAAGCAGCGTTGCCATTTGTCAAGTTTTTCCCTTTTTTTTGAGGTTTTTTGAGATACCAAAAATTTTTTTTGGAAATATAAAGTTTTTTAAAGTTTTTTTTTTATAAATACATAATTTAACTTTAGCAGTATATTATATCTTATATTTTCTCACTCCTTTATTACTGCAACAGTGTCTAATTGTGTTTAGTCCCTCTTATATACGACTATGCCGTTTAAATGGCTTTAAATTTTAATAAAACAATGTACAAATAAGATATAATTTTATTAATATAAGTGATATTTTTTTAAAGGTTTCTTAATCTAAATATGAATTTTATTTTATGTTTTTTATTATATTTTATGTTTTTGATTTTAATCGTTTTTAATTTTTAAATTAAATAAATTCCAAATACATAAATTGTTATGTTTTCTTTTAAAATTGTGATACTTTTGTAGAAAAAAAGTTATTTTTTGAAAAAAAAATTTTTTTTCAGATACAAGAAGTTTTAAAAAAAAATATATATGGTAACGCTGCACACAAGTCTGACAGCGCTGACTTCCTTAGAACATCCTAGACAACCTGTTGGGATCGATCATTTTATTTAACAGCGCTGTTATTCTAGCTAAGCAGCAAAATAAATAAGTCATATTTTTTGAAATTTTCTAAAAAATTTTACAAATACAATTCAGATATACTGTAAATGCAGTTTAATAATATGGGTCATTGTCCTCATTTTCCACTATGTTTGATTCGCTGAGGAAGAAGGGTTTGGCCACAGTGGCCATTTCCCTCATAGAACTCGAAAATTAAGATTTTTTCACTAAGTCATATTTTTTGAAATTTTCTAAAAAATTTCACAAATACAATTCAGATATACTGTAAATGCAGTTTAATAATATGGGTCGTTGTCCTCATTTTCCACTATGTTTGATTCGCTGAGGAAGAAGGGTTTGGCCACAGTGGCCATTTCCCTCATAGAACTCGAAAATTAAGATTTTTTCACTAAGTCATATTTTTTGAAATTTTCTAAAAAATTTCACAAATACAATTCAGATATACTGTAAATGCAGTTTAATAATATGGGTCATTGTCCTCATTTTCCACTATGTTTGATTCGCTGAGGAAGAAGGGTTTGGCCACAGTGGCCATTTCCCTCATAGAACTCGAAAATTAAGATTTTTTCAATAAATCATATTTTTTGAAATTTTCTAACAAATTTCACAAATACAATTCAGATATACTGTAAATGCAGTTTAATAATATGGGTCGTTGTCCTCATTTTCCACTAAGTTTGATTCGCTGAGGAAGAAGGGTTTGGCCGCAGTGAACATTTTTATGAAGAAACCCCTTAATTTCAGTACAAAATGCGTCCCAAATAAAAGAAGAAAAAAAATATCGCATGCGATATTTTTGAAAAATGAATTTAACTCGATGAATTTATCTTCACACACATTTTAGATTTAAGATTTGAATAATGATTGTTAGTTCATATTTGAAGATACAATAAATAAATATATGTACTAAAAAAAAAAAAAAATATTAACATTTTGCTGTTATTATTTAAATGGTACCTTGGCTGTGTAGTTAGCGCGTTGAGTACACAACGTGTCATGATACATGTTCGAACCCCAGAAAATTTTTTTAAATTTACTGACTACCAGGTGATTTAAAGAAGCCAACTTTAAGTTAGCTGAAAGTAATGCAGAGTGAGACAATTGACTACTGCCTAAGACATCGCAATGTTAAAATAGTCAGTTGATTACATTGAAAAGTAATCCAAGTCAGTACTAGTTGCGAAATAGTTAGCTTAAATTTAGTTTAAAGTTAACTTAATTTCCGATAGGGAACATACAGAACAATTTTCAACAACCTTTGCCTTGGAAGACATTTTAAAAATAAACATGCATGTGTAAACAATCAGGCAAGTTGCAAGCAGGTGATCGATGACATTTTTCAAAAAGTGGCACAAAAAGGAGATTTTTTTAAAAAACAGTATCACAAAATAGTGGAATTATCAAAAAAAGGGGGGCAACATTAAAAAACGAGATTAATACATTAAAATTTTGATTTTTAATGTATTATGTTCAATTCATTTCAAAATATTTACATATACCCAGCAAAAAAAGTGAGGAAAAAGAAGTAGAAAAAGTACATCTACTGAAGCAAACCACTTAAAATTTGGGTAAAAAACCAATGAATTTTACATTGACGTGTCATTGGAAGGAAGTGGTTTGCTTTTGACAATAAAAACCATGTTTTTGGTGCTATAAAAATCCCATATTTGGATGTGAAAATAATCCACTTGACAAAAGTAGTTAAAAAAGTGGTTTTTAATTAGTGATTAAAATCTCTTGTATATGGTTTGGTCATTTACTTTGGAGTATAATAACTTTAATTCATTAACAAATGCGTGTGGATTAGTTATTTCATAAGTAAACTCTGATTCTCAAAAAGGAATCAACTAGATTCTCCTTGAATGCCTGCGTGTAGTAGGCAGCCACGTAAACCAAACTCTGAAACAAGATCGAAATAATTTATGTCTTCATTGGACTTTAAAAATCCTGGATCCAAATACGTTAGTACACTAAACTTTTTATCCTTAATTTCAGTTTTTACTAGTATTTCTCCATATAGTTTTTGATAACAACTAAAAGTTAATAACAATTATACAATTCTCAGAAAACCCTTCA
Source organism: Nowickia ferox (assembly GCA_936439885.1). NCBI lineage: Eukaryota > Metazoa > Arthropoda > Insecta > Diptera > Tachinidae > Nowickia > Nowickia ferox. The sequence goes on from OW387027.1 coordinate 38,222,131, forward strand.
GCACATACATATTGTATTACTCGTACTCGTAAAAGGAAATTTAAATACCAAAAAAGTGAAAAATATATATTTTACTAACATTTTATACTTTAAAGATATCGTTTATATTATCCATGAAGCTGAAAGTGAGATAAATATCGCACCTAATCAACAAGAGGGTATTACTCAAAATTTTTAAATTTTCACTTTATGCAAGAAATAAACTAACAACATCAATATCTATTTACTGTAAAAATTTCAACGTATTCCAATTACTCTTTTTTTGATAAAATTTCTTTCACTTTATGATTTTAATTCCAAATGTGACTTTTTATGATAAAATTGCTAAACAAATTTTCGAGTTGTGACTTTTTTCGAATCAAATAATTGCAAGATTTTAAAGTAAAAACAATGTACATACATATATATCTATTTTCAATTGGAATTTGCTTATTATGATGTATTCGGATTTTCAAATTCTCTTAAATTGTAACCACAAACAGTTTTTCGTCTCTACTGAAAATTTTTAAATTTTAAAATTTTAAATTTTAAAATTTTCAGTAGAGACGAAAAACTGTTTGTGGTTACAATTTAAGAGAATTTGAAAATCCGAATACATCATAATAAGCAAATTCCAATTGAAAATAGATATATATGTATGTACATTGTTTTTACTTTAAAATCTTGCAATTATTTGATTCGAAAAAAGTCACAACTCGAAAATTTGTTTAGCAATTTTATCATAAAAAGTCACATTTGGAATTAAAATCATAAAGTGAAAGAAATTTTATCAAAAAAAGAGTAATTGGAATACGTTGAAATTTTTACAGTAAATAGATATTGATGTTGTTAGTTTATTTCTTGCATAAAGTGAAAATTTAAAAATTTTGAGTAATACCCTCTTGTTGATTAGGTGCGATATTTATCTCACTTTCAGCTTCATGGATAATATAAACGATATCTTTAAAGTATAAAATGTTAGTAAAATATATATTTTTCACTTTTTTGGTATTTAAATTTCCTTTTTTACAATTTAACAAAAAAGGGGCAAACTATTTAAAAAAGTAACAGATTCAGCTCATAAAGAAAGGGCGACAAAAAGTGGCAAGGCAGTCGAAAAAGATGTGTGTGAAGTTAAATTTTAAAATTTATAACCCTTGACACAAACCTTTTGCCTTAACATAGCTCTGTTAGAGTGTAATCGAGCTCTGTTAAGTTATGAAAATTCGATTAATGCCTTTCCAAAGGACTTTTCCATTAAATGATGCAACCCACATAGAAAAGAATAATTTAAATTTATTATTGCCCAGTAATCTATTTCTAAAAAATATGAATAAAAACCAAATATCGTCAAGTTTTCAACTTGGCATTTTCTGAGAGTTACGCAATTTTTTTTTTGGGAAGGAGGCGATGCGGCCGGACAAAAGTAGTGACCTACTATGGACCACATTGTACTCTAAAAACGTGCATATTCAGAATTTCTGAGAGTTCGAGTTCTCAAGAGATTTTTGATTTTTGTTAGTTCGTTTTTTGAAGATAAATATGTACGATAAAAAATAAATAAAATAAAATTTATATAAGCATGTAAAAAAATATGCGCTAGTAAAATTTCTTTTGAAGCCGAATTTGTATAAATTTTTGAAATTTACAAACCCACACTTTCACGAGACAAATAAAGAAAATGTTTTCTATATTTATGAATTTTTTGATAGTATCAAACCAAAAAATTTTGTCTTAAGTAGAACAAAAAATAAGCAAATTAACTAACATGTGCATAATTATTAAAGAACAAACGACAATGGCAATACTGTTGTAAATTTAGAGATGATAAAAATGAGCTTTCATTACAAAAAAGCTTTCAGCAAATTGTAATATGATGAATGAAAATAATTCACATATTCCATTTGCAATAAAAGTTGAGTATATAAAGCTGAAATCTACATCAACTGACACCACACACAGTGGACCAAACGCAAAGGAACGCTGATGATGATTGAAAACAGCTAGTTGATCTGTTCAACTATGTGTTTGTCAGAATATTTACAACTAACTTTGGTGTTATTTGTTCATTAATAATTATCACATGTAATTTGGCTTACAAAGCGATACGAACTTTAGCCTGATCAAATTATAAAATATAGAAAAAATTCCTACATTTTGGCCAAAATAAAACATCTGTCTCCGACATTGCCTGCACTCCTATAAATACCTACATGTATTAATTTTCCATACTTCTGGCAACACTGTATTAGAAAAAGCTGTTGTTACATTGAATGAAAAAAGCGACATACAAAAAATTCAAATATTTAAAAAAATTAAAAAAAAACACGGAGAATAGAAAATGTGATTTTTTCTACCCCCTTTCTTTTCTATACTGTTCGGCTACAAACACCAAAAATTGTGTTTCAAAAACATTGCAAAAATCAACATGTGAATCATGTGAAAGAAAAAATATGTTGCTTGCAAGTGTACAATCAGTTGTATTTTTCCCTAACACTGATTAGTAAATATATTTTTTACATCACTGACAACTTTCAACAAAAAGAAAAATATTTTCCAAAAGTATAAATTCGCTTTTTTTTGAACTATAAGTACATTTTCAAATTGTCCAGTTATGTTTTCAAAATCCAGGTAAATTTTTTTTTAATAAACCTCGTAAATATGTATGAATTCATGTATGGAAATGTATGCTATTATACATAACAAAACTATTATATATGAATTTATATATGAACAGATAATATAAGAAATGCATTAGAATATATCGTCGCTCTTTTAACTAACTGACCTGCCAATTTTTTGAAAAATGAGTTAAGTCCTTTACTAGACTTTATAAGTCATAATACACCTTGTATACAATTTTCATGACTGTAAGGATTACTGTTGTGCCTATATAACTAAAAATATTTCAGCGCAGCCATAAAAGCTGCTCTCCTGTTAAATTTTCAAATGTTAGTTAGGTCAGTGTTAAATAGCGACGATATGAGATGATATATGGAAATTTATTATGAAGCTCTTCTTATGTGAATCCATTATATAAGATGTAACATATGGAGGCACATAAAAATGTATGCATGCATGATATTTCATATAAGATCGCATTTGCAAGCAAGGAAGCTTGCATTTTATGAGCTCATACTCGTATATTGTAATAAATTTCATACATTACATTTTTTTTAGTCATCTACATGTTTTACTATGTACTTTATATGTATATTTTCTTGTTTCTATTCTGAAATTGTATCGCCAAGAAGATTGTCCAATATGATATCCGCTATTGTTGGGGATAGAGGATTACCCATAGGCATTCCAAATATTTGACTGTAAATATTATTGTCGTATACAAAATAATTATTATCAGTAAGACATAACTGCAAAATCCGTAGAAATAATTTTTTAGGTATTTTTGTAAATTTTTGAACAATATCCCATTTTCTCATTATTGTTCTTATTGCCAAATGTACAGGAATGTTGGTGAATAAGGAAACTACATCCAATGATATTAAGATTTCTTCTTCATCGACTCTTATGTTTTTAAACTGTCTATTAGTTGGGATGAGTTTTTTATATTATACGTCAGATATTAAATTTTTAAAATTTTTCCAATATGTTTAGAAAGTTGGTAACACGGTACTTTCATTGAAGATACTATGGGCCTTAGTGGAGTACCCATTTTGTGGACTTTTGGTAATCCGTATATCCTAGGCGCTATTGCTGAGCAACTTTGTAATTTGTGTTTTTTTAATATGAACATGTTAGTTAATTTGCTTATTTTTTGTTCTACGTAAGACAAACTTTTTTGGTTTGATACTTAAGTATATTTTTATTTAGTTTTTTACCACAGGCCCTTGGCTATTAATTTTAGTTAATTTTTTAATTATTGTTCTTTAAACTTCATTTGTTTCTATATTTTATGATCTGATCAGGCTAAAGTTCGTATCGCTTTGTAAGCCAAATTACATGTGAGAATTATTAATGAACAAATAACACTAAAGTTAGTTGTAAATATTCTGACAAACACACAGTTGAACGGAACAACTAGCTGTTTTCCAGTGGACCAAACACTAAAGAACGCTCATGATGAAGGTTTAGTAGCCTTCGAAAACAGCAAGTTGTTCCGTTCCAAAAAAGTTTGTCTTAAGTAGAACCAAAAGTAAACAAATTAACTAACATGTGCATAGTTAGTAAAGAACAAACGACAATGGCAAGACTGTTGTAAATTTAGAGATGGTAAAAATGAGCTTTCATTACAAAAAAGCTTTCAGCAAATTGTAATACGAATAATCAAAACAATTCACATATTCCATTTGCAATAATGGCTGAGTATATAAAGCAGAAATCTACATCAACTGACACCACACACAGTGGACCAAACACTAAAGAACGCTGATGATGAAGGTTTAGTGGCCTTCGAAAACAGCTAGTTGTTCCGTTCAACTATGTGTTTGTCAGAATATTTACAACTAACTTTGGTGTTATTTGTTCATTAATAATTATCACATGTAATTTGGCTTACAAAGCGATACGAACTTTCGCCTGATCAAATTCATAAATATAGAAACAAATGAAGAATAATTAAAATTAACGAAAATGTTTTCTTTTTCAGCCGTCAAATGGTAATTGAGTAAGCTAAATTGAGTATGTGTGAACACTAGATTTAATTGCTCAATTATAATTAAATTGACTCAATTGAATGGATGTCTGAACACAGTATAATCGATGTGGCTGTAAATACGGAGTCAAAAATTTTCAAATTAAAAATCTTTTGGCTTTCCTTAAAAAACCATTCAACACGTACTCTGCCAAGCCTGAAAACTATAGACTAAATGAACATAATACCTATTCCTTGCACGAGTTACGTTAAACTTAGTATTTGCCATAAATAAAATAATTAAAAGAAAAAATGTGTTAAAAGAAGTTGAAGGAAAAGCCAAAATTAATAGAGTTTAACATATCGGTCATTTACTTCAATAATGCCATAACTAAAAAAAATTAGTTTTTTAAGTTATTAATGCAGAATAATTCGATATTTCGTATAGTATCTTTTTTATTTTACCTCGTGTTAATATAAATAGCTCACACTATCACCTATTCTGAGGAGAATAGTTTTTCATATCTTCATTGAGTTGTATGTAAATTGAAAACTTTAAACGCATTTTCTGCAAAAATAGGTTTTTGAGTTGTGACACTATTGAAGTAAAAGAACGATAGTGTAAATAGTTACAAATACATATTGTTTAATAACCATTTAATTTTTAGTTATTACTACATAGAGCACAATTAAAAAGTATTTAACGCAAATTTAAGGCACTATAAGTACGATTACATACATGTATTTAGTCGTAAATATTGTTAGTATAAGTATTACATTATACTTTATGTATTGTAAAATATAATAAAAACGGAAGGAAGTAAATTTAAAAGCAAAATACCGAATTAAGCAGTCATGCCAACACATCCACACTGCTTGTTTCGATGGAAGTAATTAATAATTTGCAAAAACATCGTATACTTGCAACACTTTCTATGTATGTGCATACCCTGTCGGAGAATGTGTGGTTGACTACAAAAATAACACAGCGCAACAAAATTCAAAAAAATTTTAAAGGCTTGAAAAACCACTATACAGATTTGAAGTATCATGGCTACCTAAGTACAAAAATGGTAAAATTGTTTAATTCTATAAACAATTTTTGCTTAAAATAATTTTTTGGTAAAATTGTCAATATTTTGAGGCATGGCCAGTGTTGTCAGATTTATTTTGAGCCTTGTCGCCAAATGACTTGTCGAATATCGCCAATATAATAAAACATTAAATTATAGCTACAAAAATATTTTTTCATTTTGTAATTATATTACAAATATTGTTAAATTTTAAATTCAGCAGGTAACGTCTATCGTAAAACATAAAAATTATACTATATAAGAAAAATTAAGAAAAGTGTTTACATTAACATACCAATAGTGGAGTACAAAAAATAAAATTGTGTAACGCCCTTAACATATAGAAAATTGTTTGGAAAAAAACTTTATAACATATTTATGATTCTCATAATTCAAAAAAATAAGTAATAAATAAAAGGTGCTATAAGTTTTATGCTTGAATTGCTCTTCTTTAACATTAGCCACCTGTAACGGTATTTTTTCCCTAAAATTCCGTAATGTAGGATTCTTGGGAATTGCAAAAAATTTGCAACATACACAAACTGTATCAGCACAAAGGGTTATCCCAAATTATAGTATCAGTATTTATAATAGCTTCTTAAACCGTATTATTTCATTCAAAAATGTTTGCGATAACGGAAACATCATTTTATCCCTACATAAAGATTAGAGTCATTCAGCTTAGCAGTCAAAAACAATTTTCAAGTATTAATAAAAATTAGCAAGAAAGCCAGAACATTTTTATGTAAAAGCAATCCGGATTTATTTTGTTATGTGTGCTACCAATATATCACCGAAAAAACAACGGAACTACTTCTAAATTGCATTGCAACAGCCATATGAAGATTGCTATAATATACATATATCCGTATATATATATATTCATCTTCACCAGGATACCCACCCTCAAGTACGTATTACCAATCAGAAAGTTCAGATCCAGTACTACCATTCACATCTGAAAATGACGAGTTGATCCCACACAAACATTTCTCGCCGAAACCATGGAATCTAGACCAGCTTAGTGATGTAATTAGAGGCCTTAAATTGTCGAAAATATCTTCTGAAATACTTGCGTCCGGGATGAAAGAAATAGATCTTATAACTAAAGAAACTAAAGATGTTAACTGACTTCCAGAATCTTGGATGCAACATGAGCATCAAATTACACTACCTGCAGAGTCACTTAGATAGTTTTTCTGAAAATCTAGGAGACTTGAGTGAGGAACAGGGCGAACAATTCCACCAAGATATCCTGACAAAGGATGAACGATACCAGGGTCGCTGGGATGCCCACATCATGGCTGATTATTGCTGGAGTATTCAGAGTAACACTTCGTTATTCAATAATAGTAGAAAATCTAATAAAAAAAATCAAGAGTTTGTAGTTTATAATAAAAAGTTATTTAAATAAAATAATTATTTATTTATTTATTTTCTTATTTTATTTGTTTATTTCTTCTAATAAATTTAAATAATAAAATATAAATTTCCTACTGTTTAATAGATTTAAACTCACCCAATTCAAATATATATTTCCGAAGAATATAATCAGTATTGGAGGTATGGTTTCGCCAAAAAATACACGAATGTTACTATGTGATATAATAACTACTCAATTTTATGAATATCAAACAAAAAACTAAAATTTTGTGAAAATGAGTGAATGCACTTAGTTGTGAATAAATTCGAAAAGAATCAATCGATTTTTATGACCGATATCTTATTTTGTTTCTATTACATGTGGCTTTGCAATAAAGCATTAAATATGAACAATTTGTGTCGTTTTCGATTTTTCATGATTTTTTTAAAACAAAAAAAAATGCTATTTTCACGTACAAAATATATTTTTCGCTAAAATTTTTTATTATAACTCTGAACCTAAATAAATTAAATCTAGTTAAACACATTGAGTGCCGCGTCGTACGTTTCCGTACGACACCTATCTCGTTGGGGATAGAATAAAGAATCTTTTATTGAACATTTATGCAAAAGCATTCATGGGTCTAGGATGATTTTTTGAGGTTTTATAAAGTGAAAAACATATGAAATGTACAAAAATGTACGACACAAAAAAGCCTATATAAAATGAAAACTAAAGGGCAGAATGGACTAGGGATATCTCAAAAATCCGTTTTTATCACTAATAAACTCATTTAAAAAAAATGTTTGGCCACCTTCGAAGGTTTTCGTCAAACCCGCTTGGCACTCAATGTGTTAACAAAATTGGATTAGTAGTTTTTGAGTTATGACAACATAAGTGGAGATATGTCTCCGAATATTGAAAATTTTACTTAAAACTTATTTTAAAAATATAAATTTTTTTTTAAAGAATTTAAAAATTTTACCATTTTTGTACTTAAGTAGCCGTGATACATCAAATCTTTATAGTGGTTATTCAAGCCTTTTTTTGCTGTTGAGCTGTGTAATTCACTTAGTTAATTTTTCTTGGGGCCATTATTATGACTTGACGATGAAGTTCCGGATAGCTAATCCTAAGTTTAGCAAAACTGAACTATAAACTGACCTTTCAGGCCAATCACGAATATTCCCTCGGAATTTATTTCCCACGGAAAATAATTTTCTCGAGAAAACATTCCTACAATCATAAATTCCTTGGGAAGAAAAAAGAGTAATACGTGCAGGGCTGCCAGATAAAATGATCGAAAAATCGTCGAAATCCCGATAAAATATAAAATAATCGTCATTTCATGCCCGAAAAATCGTCAGAAAAATAGGACAAATGAAAATTTACATTTTTTTAACATGTATACATACATATATTTTATTTTATAAATGTATGTTTTTAGTAGAAAACAAAAACATAACAATTCATGTTCATGTAAGAATCTTACACTAAGCCATTCGCATTGTTTTTACTCTCTCATAACTTTGTTCCCCTCAGTGGTAAAATTTTCAAACATATTCCCAACTTAGCACGTCCAAGTTTTTGTCTCATTACATTTGATGGCGGAAATTTTGTATAGGAACTTCGACTTTTTTCACAATTTATGTGTTTTGAGGATATTAATTTACACAAAGATCAACATATCGTTGGTATCAAGCCCTAACTCATGTAATTGTAACCTTAGAGTACAAGGTTAAACATAATAAAAAGTGTTATATTCAAAATGTAACTTATTTTGTACAACTATTTGTAAAAGCTTTAGTTTTTACACTATTGCAATAAGTTTTTGTGATGAGGTGTATTTGTGTGAAATGTATTGGAATCACTGAACGACTCAATTCGTAAAGAATATAGGAGCTAGGGCTAGGGATATGTATGCATGTATACGAGTATATATGTATATAACATTTCTTTTAATTGAACCCATATACATACATAATTTCATACTTTCATAAAAATTTCAAAGTTGGAAGGGTAAATTTAAATAATAAATGTATTTTATTTAACGCTAAACCATCACCAAATAAATTTTTTGAAATTAAATAATTAATTTTTAAGAAAGAGTCTGCAAAACTACACCAAAATCTTTTATTGGGTATACATATATGAATTCTAACAATAGATTTTTGGACTATTGAAAAATCGTCAATTCTAAGAAAAAAATCGTCAAATCGTCATTTTGCCATTTTCAGCACCAAAACTCCTCAAAATGGCGATAAATCGTCACATCTGGCAGCCGTGAATACGTGACATTTATTTTTTCTCTTTTTTTGTTGCAGAGTAAACAAAATTATTAAAATTCACCAACTTGAATAAATATGTAGAAAAAGTTTATAAATGATTTATTTGGGCATTATTTGTATTTTTCCAAATAAGAGAACTATAAAATACAAGTTTATGTATATAAATTTTGTTTTAATGGAGTATTAACCACGTTTTTATGTATACTCCCTTCTGTTTTTCAAGAGAAAGATTTTTAGTGAAAAAAGCAAGTTCAACTGCGTTCATAATACCTATTTTTCCGGGGAGCTTTTTTATTCCCGCATTTGGCAAAAAAAGGGAAAAAACTAATTCATGATAGGAGAAAAGGGAAAAGTGAGAAAACTCGTGTGAAATTTTTGTTTATGATTGGGCTGTTTGTTTCTATGGCTACATTTCTGTGGATACTGTGGATATTTATTGTTAAAAATAGTTAGTGGCAACTTACTTTTGTTTATTTGCAAATTACAAGCATAATCAGCCCACTCATTGACACAAACTCCGCACGAGTTTTCTCAATTTTCCCTTTTCTCCTAGTCCATATTTACACTATGCAAGTCTTATTGCTAAGCTGAATAGTTTGATGGAGAGAGAGAGTAAACAAGAGAGAACAGTAAAGTTTATTTTCCCCTCGTCTCTCTTTCCTAACAAACTAATCAGCTTAGCAATAAGACTTGGATAGTGTAAATATGGACCTATCATGAATTTGTTTTTCCTTTTTTACCAAATGCGGGAATAAAAACTCCCCGAGAAAAAAGTAGCTTTTTCTGCATATTTTTTCAAGTTGGTGAATTTTAATAATTTTGTGTACTCTCTCACTAAAAAAAGAGAAAAAATAAATGCCACGTATTACTCTTTTTTCTTCCCAATGAATTTATGATTGGAGAATGTTTTCTCGAGAAAATTATTTTCCGTGAGAAATAAATTCCGAGGAAATATTCATGATTGGGCTGAATGAAAAAATTTTTGTCAATTCTCTTGTTTTCTTTTTGTACTATTATATGTTTTGTGTTATATTGTTTTTATTTTGAGTCATATTTTTTTTTTTTTAAAGTAGAAAGTGTGGAAACTTATGATAACTTATGAAAGTGTGGCAACTTATGATAATGTGGCAAATTCAAATGACTAAACCTTCCGATAAAAGTTACAGGAAGGTTGAACTTGCTTTTAACGTATCACTCACTTTTGGTTAAAGTAAAGTTGTAATAATGAAAAAGTTTTTATCCATCGAATAAAATCCTACCTTTAACTAACGAAAGTTATAATAATGGCCTTAGACTAACTAAAAGCTAACTACAATGTCATCCAGAACAAATCCAAATTTAATTCTTAAGTTGTGTACGTAATCGAATTTAGTGAGAGCCAAAAAAGTTATTCTCAGCTACTTTGAAACTCATTTCAATTTCATATTAACATTTTGCTGTTGTTATTTTAGATGTTACCTTAGCTGAGTAGTAACGAGTTGACTACATAACGTGTGATGATACATTTTCGAGCCCCAGAAAGTTTTTTTTTAATTTACTGACTACCAGGTGATTTAAGAAAGTAATGCAGAGTGAGACAATTGACTACCGCCTAGGACATCGCAATGTTAAAATAGTCAGTTAGTTACATTGGCAAGTAATCCAAATGTCAGTCAGTACTAGTCAGAAATAGTTAGCTTAAAGTTAGTTTAAAGTTAACGGAATTTCCGACAGGGTACAAATGTACGTATGTACACACATATGTATGTGCACTGCTTGAGCACAATATACTGCAAGTAAAATTACGATGAAGAGAGTGTGAGTGATATTGAGTTTATGTTAATGTACGATTACTGTCTATTAACAATTATCTCTGTTGCATGCAACAAAAAAAAAGTTTTGTATATTATTATACAACTCCGAAATATCGTTAAGTAATATGTGAATAGCTAATCAGAAAAAAAATTATATACATAGGTATATATACTTATGTATATACAGAAAACACCTTGCAAATCGCACTGCTGGTTACAATGAACTCGTTATTTTTCTGAACTATTTACTCTTAACAGTGAACAACAAAATTAAAAAACATAACAAAAACAAACGAAGTTTTTTACTATACCCTTGTTTTGGTTATGTATAAAAGACATTTTTGGGATTATTGGGTTAGTGCAGGTCAGGGATGGCGTTGAGAATTTTAAAATTGTACCAACAACTTTCAAAAATTGTATTTTTTTAACCTTAATTGTACTAAAAGATTTTTTAGTTCAAATTACATATTTTTATTCGTTTTTATTAAAATAATCGACTTTGTTCTGTCTACGAAATAGTTTTCACAAATTTGTTTGTAAGTTGGGATGTTAAAGCATATGATTACACCTGTTTAAGTTGAAATTTAAAATATACAAATTGATAACATGTGCTCTAGTATCCGAATTTAGAAGAAAAATTATTGGGTAATGAACAAGTTCACAATACTGTTTTCAAGTGAAAAGAATATGAGGTGAATAGTTCAAAAGTGAAAATTGACATATGCAATCGTTTGAAAAGAAATGCGGAGTGAAACTGAGGAGATTTCTTAAATGTACTAAATTAGTCATTCGTGTACTATTGTACTTTCCGAGTTTGAATAGTACAAAAAAAGTACAATTGTACCAACTTTGCCATCCCTAGTGCAGGTATATATTTACATTTACGAATATGGATCGTTGAACTACCGAAGAACGCGTGAAAATAGCTAAAACTTCTACAAAATGGTAGTTCAAACCACTCCAATGCCACTTTTCGAGCATTACGGGGTGATTATGGTCGTCATAATCGACCTAGCGGAACAACTAGCTGTTTTCGAAGGACACTACACCTTCATCATCAGCGTTCTTTTGTTTGGTCCACTGTGTGTGGTGTCAGTTAATGTATATTTCTGCTTTCAGCTTTTATTGCAAAAAAAAAAGAAAATTAATAAAATATACTTAATAGTAACAAACCAAAAAGTTTGTCCTAAGTAGAACAAAATGAGCAAATTAAATAACATGTGCATAATTAGCAAAGAACAAACGACAATGGCAAGACTGTTGTAAATTTAGAGATGGTAAAATTGAGCTTTCATTACAAAAAAAAAAACTTTCAGCAACTTGTATTACGATGAATCAAAACAATTCACATATTACATTAGCATAATAAATAAAAGCTGTTATATAAAGCAGAAATCTACATCAACTGACACCACACACAGTGGACCAAACACAAAAGAACGCTGATGATGAAGGTGTAGTGAACTTCGAATGGAATGGACCTATGTTCCTCCTAGGAATTAAAGCATTAAATATATACAATGGAATGGCATTAAAAACAAAAAATTTAAACAGTAACTCGTCGTTCGACAACGTGAAATTAGAATTTAAAGTTTATGACAATTTTTTTATATAGCAATACAACAGGCAGTTCACAAAGCACAGAGCAGTATTTGACCCAAAATGCTGGCCATTACTTATTTTTTAGTTTAAATTGCTTGCGAAAAGCTATTGAGTGCCCCTAGATCAATGAAACTTGGAAAGTTCAAACCCTTAAACTTGGACCCAGGAGATCGGAAGATGGCATTTTCGTCCCCGTTTACTTTTGTGGGTGGTGACAAAAATATTATTTGCAAAAATAATGTAAGTATTAAAAAAATGTAATACTTAATATCATAAAAATTAAATTAAGCTTTTATTGCCAGGTAGAAGTATCATTTCACTCAAAGTAGTGATGGGATACTATCGATATTATCGATAGTTTCAAAATATCGAAAACATCGATAGGAAAAAAATTCGATATCGATATTATTATTTAAAATACAGTTTTGAAAATGCGTAACATCCATTAGTGCCAGGAAAATCAAAAGTGTGCATTATTTTGCAAAAAGTTCTGAAAAAGGCATTTTAAAATTTAATCTTCTAGGAAAGAGAAAGCAATCGTAAGGATCATATGCAGAGTTCAAACTTCAGAATAGGAGCTTCATGTGAGAACACAAAAAAATCAAAATAACAGGCGAAACTGCCTTAAATCAAATAAAATGGAAATGTTGTGTTTTTACAAAAACATTTTAATATAAACAAAGTCATCTTATGCAGATAATAAATATTGTGCATGAGTATGTACATACGTCGAGCCTTTTTTTCGATTTTATCGTAAGCGACATGTTATCAAAAATAGATAATTTTATTGAAATTAAAGTTTTATGGGCCTATCCATAGTTTAGAATTATCAAAATGCCAAAATTTTTGAAAATTTTTAAGAAACTGATAAAACAACTACCTTTAAGCAATTTTTATTTAATTAATTAATATTTAATTAATTAATATTGTTCTTATAATATATACAGTTAATTAACTAATGTTGTTAGTTTTGTAAATTTGTATCTTAATGTCTATCGGTCTAATTCATAAAAAATATTTTAGGTTTATTACAGTTTTATTTGACAAATTTCTCATAGAAATATTTGACAAATTTCTCATAGAAATATGTCAAATAAGCGCTTAATAAACCTGAAATATTTTTTATGAATAAGGCAGTATATGTTTGCTGCCGTAATTTACTTATGGATACTACTTTCCTGTGCTGTAAATATAAGATTTATTCTTGTTGTACAGGACTTGAACATACAAATAAATAAATAAATAAATAAAATTTTATCGTAAGCTACAATTTACGTACAAAAACATATTTAAATATTTAAAAAAAAAATCTCCTGAAAACTTTAATTTGTGTCGAAAATAAGGCTCTTCTTACTGAAGTAGAAACTTCAGATGATAGTAATATCGATAGTATCGATAGTGAAATCTAAACTATTCGATAGATATCGATAGTAGAAAATATCGATAATATCCCAGCACTACCTTAAAGCAAAACATTTTTTGACTGACAAAAAGGTTTCGTACTCATATTTACCTATGCAAGATGTGCAAAATCAGAAAAAAAAAAATAAAATAATAAAATAATATTTTGAATTGTATTGTGGTATAATACATAATTCTAAATGTAGCTACCTTCACTTTTAAAAACCTTCTTCTTTTTTTTGTTTGCAAAAACAAAATATATATTTTTTTTTTTTAATTTTTAAACGAATTGTTTCAACATTAATATAATAAGTTTAAACAATTAATACTAAAAATAGCTATTGATTGATTGATATTGATACTAAAAATAGCTATTGATTGACTGATATTTTCAAATCTTTCAGCGAAAAAAAATCAACGATAAACCGTTATTCGTTTAAAATATGATATAAACATGTTGAAACCGAAAAAAAACATTAATAACTCGTGTAATATTCTTCACTTTCCTAAATTTAGCAGTATCTCAGAGTAGTCCAAACTTACACACGACCAAACTGTGTTTTAGTATTATGAACCACAACTGTTTCTTAATTTAAAATTGTCATCGCGTTACCAACTTAAAATATCAAGTTTGACAGAAATCAATTAAATTGTGAGAAAATTTAAAACACAAAGTTTTAGAAAAAATATTGTTTTGAGTGTTTTAGTTCAAAGAAATCATACCTAATGGATACAAATATAGATTTATTTTATGACGACGAAAACTAAGGCGCAAATATAGATGTGCTACGTATCAAAAGAAAAATTCGTGATGATCCCAACCCTCTTGACGAAACCAATTCAAGATAAGGAATAATCCAATTAGGGAACGAATTATTTAAAAAATAATTTTGGAAGTTTTTTTTTAGTTATTTCCGGCAGAACAAAGAAACGTTTTGTTATTTGTTGGATCACCTAAAACCACATTTAAAGAAATCTTAGTATGTGCCGATGCTGAAACTGTTAAGACAATTTTGTTATTAAGCATACGAGTATGAAATATTTCTAGTTACGATTTTTCCATTTTTTCTGCTTTTTATATCGCACCAACCTGCAACTAGAAAAACCCAACAAGAGACCCAACTACTAAAAAGCAGTTGTGTATACTCAACGTTTTTCTCAACCAAACTTACGCAGAGTTGTAAATGACAATACCAAAACACAACTGAAAAGTCAACCGTTAATTTAGTTGAGAATACAATGCAAATTTATTAATCGCAACCAAACTATTTTAAAAG
Organism: Nowickia ferox; assembly: GCA_936439885.1. Taxonomy (NCBI): domain Eukaryota; kingdom Metazoa; phylum Arthropoda; class Insecta; order Diptera; family Tachinidae; genus Nowickia; species Nowickia ferox. The sequence goes on from OW387027.1 coordinate 38,237,498, forward strand.
TTGAAAACCGTGATAGGGCCATTAGTCTTCAAAATTTACAATATGATGTAAAATTTTGTTGTGTATCGAACTGTGTAGTTAGTTCTTAAGATTTCTTTAAATTCATTTTCGACTTTTTGGCCAGGTTTTTAGCTCAAATACTAATCTGTGCAACGGTGCTATTTGGTCTTAAATAGTAATTTATCATTTATCACTTTCGAAGATTCGAATTGGCTAATTGATTAATTTACATAGATTTTTAAATCAAGAACAAATTAATATTTACATACATACGAGTATGTATGTATGTATGTACATAAAAACCAGTATAACTTAGTGTACTAAAATACTGCTGTAAATAAAAAAACTTTAGGAAATGTTTTTTCTTCTAAAACATGGGTGCCACTACATCCCTGTTCACGGACCCATTGTATTTTTTTTTTGTCGCGGGCCCCCTTTGAAGTCTAGGATGCATAATGTTTTTTAGGTTGAATTAAAAATACTAAAACAGTGATAGACAAAAACATAGTTTTTAGTTATTTTAATTACACACTGATACAGAAAAAGAATTTTCGTCAGAACTCGAAAAGCGACCTATTGGGGGTTGCGGGACTGTAGTGCGATTCAGTAACTTTTAACGATCCGACAATCGTAATTTTTGTCTATACATTTTGTCGCTTGCAATAACGATTGTGTGATTCTGTAACCTTTTTTAACGATAGTACGCAGCTGATATTTTCTGTTGATTTTTTTCGATAAATTTAACAGCACATAAGTTAAAAATTTTACTGAAAGCAAATTCGATCAATTTTCGTTATAATTATTTTAACGATGCGATTATCGTTAAAAAAGTTAGTGAATCGCACTACTGGTGCCGGATTCCGCAACGATGAGTTTAGAAGCGATCACCGATTTCAGTGTTCACAATACACCGCAGTTCTCCCATTGAAAACTTTTTACATTAGTGTACACTGTTACTGTCCAAATAATGCATTCATACCGTTGCGCACACAGAAATCAACAAGTGAACACTGAAATTTGTGAATACTTTAAAATTAATCGTTGCGGAATCCAGCCCCTGGTTGTCGACATACAAAATCCATTTTCAAATATTTTTAAATACCCTCAAAATTTCGAGTTATTTTGAAAAAAACACTGTTTTAGGTTGGGTCGTGTTTAGGGTTGCCATACGGCCTGGAATGGCCTGGATTTTCCAGTTTTTTGGAGCCTTGTCCAGTTACCAGCTGAAATAAAATTTGTCCAGTTAAAAAAGAATATTTTCCATTTTGAAAAATAGTTCTTTTGTCTATTTTATATTTTTAATTAGTTAATATGTCTTCTACAGAAAAAATTTTAATGCCCAATTCATACGACGATTTAAAAATCTTGTTTTATTTTAAATTCTCTTTAAAGGTTGCTTCCAAAAACGTTCGTACGATGATTTTTTCCCTCTAGATGATAAAAACTTTTCCGCTACTTAAATCTCTAAAATTTTTAGTAACTTTAATTAAAAGGAACATAAACTAGAAACATTTATTATGTTACTGATTACTTGTGCATTCGAAATTAATGCACACTTTTCTAGTTTTTCAGAAATTTTCTTGTAATACAAATGTAACATACAGCTATATTTGGGAACATAGGGCCTCGAAATTCGGTTTCTGGGATCGTTTTTGTTTAGGATGTGGTAGCTGATTAGATTTCTATATCCGGTCCTGGTACTGGGGCTGCCAGTACGCCTACAGGCCGACGTTCGACAGGGCCTCGTTAGCGTTAACAGGGATCACCAAGTCCCTTCTGGATAGTGGGTGAGGTTGCCAATTGGAAAGGAGTGGCTCTGTGTCATTCATTTTTAAAACAAGAATGGTCCTTATAATATTAATTTACAATTTTGTTATTTTTATAATGAAAAGTTCTAAAACAATAATGTGAGCTTTCATTTTAAAAATTGCAAAAATTTTAATGTTTTCTTATTAAAATAAAAATTATAATATTTGAAATCATAATGAAAAAGAAAATGTATTTTTAAACACTTTAAAAGCAAAAATATTTTATTATTATATCAAGAATTTTACTTTTTTTTAAATAAAAAGTTATATTTTTTCCCGAGTTGCATTTTATATTTGTGTCGTGTTAAAAAAAGAAAACTTATTTATTATTATGACGAAGTGTATACTAATGTTCATTACCCTGTATGATCAAGGATCACAAAATCTTATAATTCTTGCAAATTTAAAAAATCACGGTGTTCATAATAGCGAAACTTTTTGTTGAACACTCGTCATAACCCAAATGTAAATTTGTTCGATTAGCGCCTACAGTCGAATATCGAAAATTGTTCATAACAAGAGTATTATCGGTAATTTAAAATTTCTGTAATATTAATTTAAAATGCTTCATTCTTAATTTAAAAACACTCCATTATTAATTCGAAACATTTCATTTTAATAAAAATCAAAATGCTTCATTATGAATTCAATAAAATTTCATTCTTAACTCAACAACATAAGTTTTTAATTTGAGTATGTTAAACTTTATATCAAGGCTGTTGTTTCTTAAAACAAAAATTATAATTTTTGATTTCAAAATAGCGTTAATTTTTAAGCCAAGAATCAAAACAAACTTAGTTCTGTTTCATAAATGTTTCATTTTTAAAATCAAATTGTTTGATCTTGATTTTAAAACTTTTTTTTTGTGTATTTATTAGTTCGATATTTCTTTACAAAATGTTCTCAGAAGGCCGAGAAGATGCGAACGACGAAGAAAATGGTATTGGCCAATCGTCGAATCACCATTAGAGAAGTTGCTGAGGACCTAGACATATCGATTGGCTCGTGCTATTCGATTTTTATCAATGATTTGGGCATAAGACGGGTCGCCGCGAAATTCGTACCAAATTGCTCAATTTCGACCAAAAACAGCATCGCATGAACATTGGGCTGTTGGACTCTGTCCGCGACGACCCAAATTTGCTCCAGAGGGTCATAACTGGTGACGAATCGTGGGTTTATGATTATGACCAAAGATCAATCATCTCAATGGAAGCTGCCGCACGAACCAAGATCGAAAAATCGCGCTAAGTTGGGTTGAATGTGAAAGTTTTGCTTACAGTTTTCTTCGATTGCAGGGGCGTGGTGCATCATGAGTTCTTGCCACAGGGTAGAACGGTCAATAAGGAATATTACCTGCAAGTTACGTGCAATTTGCGCGAAGCAATCCGCCAGAAACGCACGGATTTGGGGAAGAACAAAAATTGGCTTTTGCACCACGATAACGCCACTGCTCACACATCGTTGCTTGTACGCGACTTTTTGGACAAAACCAACACACTAATGATGCCGCAGCAACCGTATTCCCCAGATCTGGCCTCCTGTGACTTTGTCTTGTTCCCGAAACTGAAGAGGCCCATGAAAGGACGACGCTACGTTACGATTGACGAGATAAAGACGGCATCGAAGAAGGAGCTAAACAAGATAAAAAAAATTATTTTTTGAAGTGCTTCGAAGATTGGAAAAACGTTAGCATAAGTGCATTATATCTAAGGGGGATTACTTTGAAGGGGAAAAAATATTCATGAATAAATAAATAATTTTTAGAAAAACACAAAATTCTCGATGCTTTTTGAACACACCTCGTAAAGCAATGCGTTAACTAAGTCTAAGAACATTCTGTTACGTATTTTAGACTTAAATAAAGTCATAGACGTAAAAAACCCGATCAACCCCTGCGTTTCAATATAGAAGTAACAGAAGAGTTCATATCAACTGAATCGATCGATAGTGCACTCAATATTTTTCCCATTGCATTAAGTGAATCAATCGTTCTATTAGACTATATTTGGGTAAATACTTGTATTATGTCTTCTTTGTTGTATGGCAAAATACTGTTTACATTAATTACTTATGCTTAAAATGTTAAAGTTTGAGGGTAATATGGCACGTATTCTATATTTCATAAAATATAAAAATTCGCAAGGCATTGAAGTAATGGAAAAAATGTCCCAAATCTGAATCGCGAAAACTTGCCAAAATGCAAATATCTCTAAAAAATTTCCAAAACCGCAAAAACTGTAAACGAAAAAACTCGGTAGATTTTAGGAATCAAAAATAGTCTCATGTGCAAAATATTGCGAAAATTCGCAAATAATTTTTTAACTGAAAAATTCCTTAAAAAAGGCTAAAATTGTAAGGAATGCAAAAAACTTGGAAAAATTACGAAAATTCGCAAAAACTTGGTAACATCAAAACTAGACATTCTACCAGTTATATTATTATTGGAAGTTGAGAAATAATAAGTGAGAAACTGAGCGAATGTGAGATTTAATATTCCAACTTATATATTTTTTTTAGTTTGTCCTCTATAACATTTAAAAATCAATTAGGGCCATGTCAGACACAACTTTTGCTTCGCATTGCGTTGAAGATCCGCCTTGACATCTAAAATGAAATATACGTGCTTATATGAAACATTTCACATAAAGTACTTTTAACGCAAAGCAAAGCGAAAAGTTAGGCAACTCTCAACTTTTTGCGTGCCTTGACAATCAGTTGGCATAATTATCTTAATTTGTTTGGCCGAAATCGCATGTAAATATGAAACATTATTAAAATTTTGGTAAATTTACATAAAAAACGAATTAGTGGCATTAGAGTAATCGAATTGTGCTGTATTTTATGCATTAAACAAAGCAGTAAAACAAAAAGTGGGTTTTGTCAAAGTTTTTATTGTGTCATACACATTTTGCTTTACGCTTTTCTGCCAACGCACAGAGGGGCCGATGACATGTTTTTGAGGCAAAAAGTCAATTTTTCAAGTCAAACATTTAAAAAAAATAATAACGGAATTTTATGCTTAACACTCAAATATTAAAAATAAAAGTCAGGTGGCATCTCATAGCTTCATACCGCGCTGTCAATGTTGTCATTTTTTCCTTTGCTACATTTTCTGACATTCTACCATAAACAAACAACAAAGGAATTTTGGTCGCAAAAAAACTTTTAATATTATAATAGTTTTGCAAAATGGAAAATACTTCTAAAGGTATGTAAATTAAAATGCTATTAAAAATAAAAGAAAATAATTAGATGTAGTAAATAATTTTTTGTGTTAAACTGTGTTGTCTTTTTTGTGAAGTTTTTGTTGTCGTCCCTATGTTCCTTGGAGTAGAACTTGCTGTATTGGAGCGTATCTGTGAAGAAATGTATGTGTGGGGAAAGGTAATAATATGTACTATAATCCTTTGGAAAAAATATCTGCTCCAAACTGCCGTTTTTTATGAAAAATTTATTTTTAGATAGCCTAAAACTTAAAAATTTTGATATTTTTAACTTTTGGTTGGAAAATGCTAGAAAACCTGTTAATGTTGTCAACTGGATTTCCGAGAAATTTAATAGAAATATAAATGAAAACAGTATGACGACTGTGAAAAAACAAATTAATAATTTTTGTGCACATGCCAAGCAAAAGTGGGTAAAAAACCGGAGAAGCACAAAACGTTTTCTAGAAAATGAAAGAGAATGGTTATCTCATGAGGCGATTTTCAAACTATTAGAAAGTGAAGTTGCAAAGAAAAAGGGACGTCCTTATGTGGAAGTGAGAGACAAAAAAGAAAAATGGCTTCAGAAGTGTCGCTTGAACAAGGAAATGATACCAAGCTATTAATTCATTCTGCTTCTATTTCAGCTAATGTATCGAAAGATAGTGATTTAAACTTTATTTTAAAGAAAGCTGTTTCATTTCCATCTGAACCAACTGCAATGAGAAAAAAATAACTTCTAACGATAAAATACCATTACTGCTTTCCGCTGAAGAAGCATTAAGCTTTTTACTGGAGAATAATTTAACAAAACAACAGTATATTAACATAAGAGAGATGAGTAAGTCAAGAAACTGTGATATTTTTCCTAGTTATAAAAAATTCAAAAATGCAAGTTGGAATGCCGACCTGATGGACTAACGGTAACGGATTCATCAGCACATATTCCTCTCCAAAGTTTGGTTGATCATATAGCAAAAAGAATTTTGTCATACCAAGAAGAAGTTATGACGCGGTCAATGAAGTCAATTTGGTTTTAAGCTACGGCTTTTGACGGTTTCACAGGACAAAGTGCATTTAAACAAGTATTTAACAGCAATACTCCGGAAAGTTTAGATAGCTCACTCTTTGTAACCTCAGTTATACCATTAAAGATAGTCACGCCAGGTAATTCAATCGTTTGGATTAACCGTACACCTCAATCCGTCCGTTTTTGCCGGCCACTTAAAATTGAGTTTATAAAAGAAACTAAAGAACATATTATGAATGAAACAGCTAATTTGGATGTACAAATAACAAATCTTAAGCCTTTGGAATATTTTATGATAAACGGTAGAAAGGTTACAGTAAAGTACGAGCTTATTATGAGTTTAATTGATGGAAAAGTGTTGAACATACTCACAGGGACAAATAGTACCCAGTCGTGTCCAATATGTGGTGGAAATCCGAAACAGTTTTTGTCAGTTAAAGATTAATGCATTAAAGTATGGTATAAGCCCACTACATGCCTGGATTCGATGTTTTGAATTTGTTTTAAATCTTTCATATAGACTTAATATTTAAAAATGGCAAATTCGGAGTTCTGATGAGAAACTTCTTATGCTAAAGAGAAAAGAAGAAATTCAAGAGCAATTCTGGCAAAAAATGGGCCTTCATGTTCATAAACCGAAAAGTAACGGAAGCGGCTCCACAAACGACGGCAATACGGCACGAAAAGCATTTTCTAATCCAGAGTTATTTTCTTCTATAACTAACATTAATATCGAACTTTTAAAACGTTTACATATAATTCTTATCACAATTAACTGTGAATTTAAAATAAGTGTCGACCAATTAAAAAAGTTTTGCTATGAAACTGCAGACATATATTTTAAAAATTACGAATGGTACCCAATGTCAGCGACTTTGCATAACATTTTAGCACATTCCTCTCAAATATTGAAAGCATCAATCGTACCTCTCGGATGTGCTGGTGAAAATTCTTCTGAGGCCAGAAATAAATTTTATAAAAAGGACCGCATGAAGCATGCACGAAAGGATTCTAGGGAGCATAATATAATGGATGTTTTTAACAGAGCTCTGGATTCTTCTGACCCATTATTATCAAGTATTTATCTGAAAAATCGTCTTTTAAAAAAGAGAAGTTTGCAGCTTCCAAGAGAAGTTATTTCTCTTTTAAAGATTCCTGAAACTCCTGAGTATCAACTACCAAGTACGCCAAGTGCAGCTACTAATAAAGATATTTCAGATTCTGAAGAAGATGCAGATGATTCATTTTATTTCAATTTCGAATTAGAAGTTGATGAAACGGAAAATACTCAAGTAAGAATTTATTACAAAACGCAATATTTTGTACGTATTAATTAAATTTTGTGTTTTTAGACTGGTTAAGTATTGTTGAATCAAAATGCCCGGGATATTGTAAACACTCACACAGCTGTTCACAGGAAGAAGTATATTAGTTTTTTAAGTAATTTTCTGAAATGAATTGATATGAATTATTTTGTGATTTGAAGTTAATTGTTAAATAAAAGTTACATGAAACAGAATTGATGTATATATCGCTTAATTCAAAGAGTCAAATATCGCTATGCATATATATCCTGTCAATAGAGGTGGGTACTGCAGTAGGCAGATTGACTTTAAATGTTTACCTATATTTTGGTTAACATTTACAGTGACCTAATTCAAAATCAGAAACTTATTATCTTCCAGTTATCTTCAACCATAGTATCACTTTCACTCACCTACTGAAAATGGGCGTGGCACACCCCAATCGACTTAAAATTTTTACTGAAGACTTAGAAACTCATTAGTATAATTTGTACGAAATTTCAAAATTCTAGCTGTTTTCTGTGATTTATTGCCTTAAAAACTGATCATTGGCCCCATAGTGCAACGCTAGAAACGTCATGCAAAGCGTTGAAGTTTTATCTGACACCGCCTTTAAAGTCACATTGGTAATTTAGCTCGCAAGGTGACATAATGAACAGCGCATTAATGAAAGTATAATTTGAAAACGTGTTCTTCAAGTAAACGTCTATATAACCCAAAAGAACAAATAAAAATAAAATATGTATAAGCAAATAATTTATATATTATTAGTAATTTGTCTTTGATTTTGTTCCGATAACACTGCAAGTACGTCAAAATGACAGAGAAGAACGCCAAGACACTCCAACTTAATTTTGGGCCGTAAAACACAATGGCATACTCCGTTCTAAAAGATTAGGTCAAAATTAAGAAATATTCCATTTTTAAATTTGTATTGTCTCGCAAACTATTTTTATACTATATGGAAAAAAGCTTGGAAAAGTCTTTTGAATAACGTTATTTATTGTTTATTTGTCGATACTTAGATAACCGTCTATTTTCAGGTGGATACAATTCCATTACATAAAAAAATAAAATAAAAATAATTGTGCAAGCGGAAGGTGGAAAGCCATCATTATAGGAGCTGAATTCCGACAAATAAACAAACCTTAGGTCATTCCAAAAGAGATTTAGATGTATTTCCTTTAAAACACCAACAAATCGCTTGAGACATTGCAAAATTAAAATTCAATATCTCTTGATTTTGACCTAATCTTTCAAAACGGAGTATACCACTGTGTTCTACGGTCCAAAATTAAGTTGGGGTGTCTCAGGGTTTTTCTGTGTCATTTCGAAAGTTAAAATTTTACTTAGTGTAATCAAGCAAGTTGGCATTAGGTTGATCGACTCGGTTTTTCGACCGGTTTTAAAACCCGGTATTGTCACAATACGGTTGTCGGTTTTTTCAAAATGTTGATTTTTCGAATATCGGATAGTCCGGTTTTTTTATAATTAAAAAACCGGCTCAGTCGGATACTTCTCAATTTGTAGACTTTGCAATAAAATTAGTTTTCACTATACTAAAACTTAGACGAACGTTTTCCGTTGATTTTCCTAAATATTTTTTTTTTTATTGTAAAAGTTCAAGGCGTTTTCTTGGATATGGCAACACTTACTTACTGCAACATTAAAGCGATTTTATGAGATGGTAGCAGAGGCAAATTAAGTGCAATGGATGTCAATAAAAAGTGTTCAGATGTTCAGAAGTGGTAAGAAACTGTACAAATGACGCAAGTATGTAACATAAAAACAAGCATGAAGATATCTTATGTATTAAATTTTTTTGTATTAAATTTTTACACAATATGATTAATTCTGCAACATTAACTCAAAAATTAATATTGTTGAGTTATGACGTTCTTTGAGTAAATGAGCGATATCTAAGTATGTATATGAAGTTATTTTTTATATTTTACCTTTAATTTTTATATTATTTTATAGTATGTACTTTTTTTAATAAAACAATTTAATTTGAAACCTTTTTTATAATATTTAATATAATATATATTTATTTTATTACTAGGAAAATTGTGATTTTTAGGTGCTTTTAACCAAATTTTCAATCTTTATTATTTTTTAAACAAGAGCTAGCTTAAAAAATGGTTAGCACCATTGGATTCAGCGTACTTGAATTAGGTTTACACACTGGTTCGTCGGCTTGTTACAAAAAAAGTTTCCGGTTCGAGCACAGTGTTATTATAGGTATAGAGTACTAGCTAGATACGAGGGCGGATCATTAACTCAGTGACTTTTCGAACTTCCCTCGTAGTTATATGAAATGCAACACTGTTGCCATCAAGTACCACCTGTTAATAGACTAGTGTCAAATTTTGAGCAAGTGTCGTCATTTACTTTGAGTTTAACAGCTGTTCAAAACATACAACCTCGTGTACTTTTCTAAAAATGGAAAAAACTGAATTTCGAGTGCTCATTAAATATTACTTTTGCGAAAAAAAACCGTTAATCAAACCAAGGAAAACCTCGTTAAATACTATGGGGACTCTGTACCATCGATTGCAATGGTAAAAAAGGGGTTTACTGACTTTCGTTGTGGTCGCACAAGTACAAATGACGTTGAACGTTCTGGACGGCCAATTGAGGTCAGTACACCCGAAAATGTCGAAAAAATCCACGATATGGTGTTCGAAGAGAAAAAGTGCGTGAGATTGTTGGTGCCATAGGCATTTCACATATGGCAGTGTGGTTTCGATTTTAAGTGATCAGCTGGGTTTAAGAAAGTTGTCTGCAAGATGGGGCCGCATTTGCTTTCAATTGACCATAAACGTAAACGTGTGATAACTTCACTAACATGGATCCATTACGTTACTCCGGAGACCAAGCAACAGTCTAAACAATGGGTTTCTCCGGGTGAACCTGCTCCGAAGAAGGCCAAGGTAAGTTTGACGGCCAATAAGGTGATGGCAACAGTTTTTTGGGATGCACGCGGGATAATCCAAATGGATTACCTTCAAACGGGAAAAATAATAAACGGCGAATATTATGCAAACTTATTAGACCGATTTAATGAGAATTTAAAAAGAAAACGATCCCATATGGCCAAGAAAAAAGTTCTTTTTGATCAAGATAATGCACGGGTGCAGACGTTTGCAGTCTCAATGGCAAAACTCTATGAATTGGGCTACGAATTGGTACCTCATCGGCCGTATTCTCCGGAATTAGCCCCTAGTAACTAATTCCTATTTCCAAACCTAAAGATTTAGCTCCAACAATGAAATTATTGACCAAACAAATGCCAAGAGATCGAAAAATCCTATGTTTTGGAAGGGATACAAAAACTGAAGAAACGTTGGACTAAGTGTATTGAGTTAAAAGGAGATTGTGTTGAAAAATAAATTTAATAAAAAACTGTGTTTCTTCAAAAAGTAACTAAGTTAATGATCCGCCCTCGCATTAAGATACAATTCAAATAAAACAAACAACAATACCCACACCGAAATAAATTTTAATTTGGTGTAATTAAGGGGATTGTGTGGTTGGTATATGTGAAAAATGTAGTTCTCAAGAAAAAAGTTTGGTGATCACTGTTATACCAATTTTATACTTTGCGATGATATACGTCTGTTAAATTGTACTTTCATCATCTTAGAAGCTGAAATACACAGAAAGTGCATAAATAGAAAGCGAAAAACATCATTCTGGTGTTATTTAACAAAAAGTCTTCTAATAAAATATTTAATAACTCAGTCAATGTCGTACAGTGGCGTGAATTAAAAAAAAAGTGGTAAAAAGCCCGCAACTTTTGAACTAGTCAACCGATTTAGATGAAACCAACTGTTTTGGAAAGTAGAAGTGTTGAAATTTTGAGAAAGCATATTTTGAGGCACCCTGTTGTAAGACGATATCAATAATTTTTTCAGCGGGACAATCAACGTTAAGAAACAAAACTAAAACATCTTAAAGCACTATTTTATATCTTACAGTTTCCAAGATATTTGACATTCAAATTTTTTTTTTTAATTTTTTACCATGACTTTCTTTAATCGTTAGTACAAAGCTTCTTTATAACTTAGCAGAAATTGTTTAGTTTTATTGTTTTTAAAAGAAAACTTTATCCAAATTATTTTTTTTTTAAATCTGATTTTCGGATGTGGCAAAAAAATTGCACGGTCGTTTTTGTAATTTTTTTTTTGGTTTTTTTTTATTATAAATAGACTTCTTGTAAGTAACCTGTAAGAAACTCTCGACATCCTAAAATGATAAAATTTTTCTAACACAATTTTTCCCAATAAGAAAAAGTATTATTAAATTATATATTGCGAAAAATTTTAATTTTTTTCAATAGTATACATTTAGCTTTGCAAACTGAAAAAAAAATATTCTCCTACCTTCAATACTTTTCGAAATATTCAAAATCCAATTTTGATTAAAAAATTTAATTTTCTACATTTTTTTATTTTTGTCTAAATTATTGATCTTATTTTCTTTATTTCAAATGTTTCTTAATTTTTTCTATGTTATCACAATAGTAGAAATAATTGTCTATTCAACGGTATATAATATGTATACCTTTGCCGTTATATCAGTCTTAAAATGTATACACAAATATAACACCTCAGGTAACAATTTACGTGTTTTATCTGATATTCACACAAACCCACATTTTTATGGCCTCTTGCTGTTATTAAATACTTTCTTTACTTAAATACAATAAAATATAAGAATTTATATACACACACCGTATATTTATATACCCACAAGGACAAAGGCACCTGCGCGCACACCATATTTTTGAGTTAACATACAAATAGATTGAGTTATTTATTTATTTAAAAAAAAATTTGTAGTTAATTAAACATTAGAACATTAAAATACAAAAAATTTTTATGTATCTCTTTTTTAAACGCATATAAATTGCCTAAGTTTTGAATATAATTTGACAGAGAATTCCAGAGACCTTTTTGCCATGATATCAGATATACAAATGGGTCAACATATGAATCTATGCCCTTTAATACTATTTGTAGGCATTTAGCACTTTTAAGTTGATAAGAGAAGAGTAAAATTTTTTGTTTTAAAAAAGCAAACGAATTCGTGTTTTTGACTCAGTTAACATTCTTATGTAACTTCTGAAGAAGGCCTCATAAAAGACTTTGGCTCTTTAGTAAAAAAAAAGAAGGGAGAACAGAAAAAGGTTTTGCTTTTTTGCCAAAGCAAAAGCCAAAGAATTCAGATGCTGTTATAAAAAACAAATTCCACATAAAGATACCAAATACAGAACGATTAAAGAAAAGAAAACGTAAATCATTTCAGTTGAGTTTTGTACGTTGAAGAAGACAGTTGTGATGATCGATCATTATTATGTATGTAAATACTATGTGGGTTCTTGTTATTTTCAGGAGTACAGGACTATGTGAGAAAAAGCCACGATAAGTATTTCCATCATTGATATTACCATACCGAGACTTAATTTGATCGATTATCAAGCATGTTATTTTTCTTGATTTTTTCTGAATTTTGACTTTATTTTCTAAAAAAAAGTTTCCTTATTATCCTTACCAATTTGACAGATTTTTAAAGGAATTCGTAAGAAATGTGCAATAAGCATTGAAAATATTTTATTAAGCAGTGAGGTAGTCAGAGACGATATTTATAAGTATGCGTATTTGGAATTTTGGAGAAATTAAAGCTATTCATTTTCGTTAATTTTAATTATTATTGTTCGAACTTCTTTTGTTTCTATATTTATGATTTGGTCAGGCTAAAGTTCGTATCGCTTTGTAAGCCAAATTACATATGATAATTATTAATTAACAAATGAAACACCAAAGTTAATTGTAAATATTCTGACAAACACATAGTAGAACGGAACAACTAGCTATCTTCATTTCATTTTCGTTGGCACTGCCTTGTAATTATAAATTATAAAAATTGTTTTTGTTTCTCATGCTAAATCAACCGTTTTTAAAAGAGAGAGAAACACGTTGAAATTCCCACGTTTATTTCATTTTAGAAATATATGGCAAACAAAAACAATTTTTGAAATGCTTATTCGATTCGAACAAAATACACACACAATCCAAAGAAAAGCTACGATATTTTGCATTTGCACTAACGCACGAAAATTTGCATCAAACATCGAATACCGCCAATATGAATAATGAAATAAAATTCACTTTTACAAATTTTTATGCATAAATATTTTATAGTATTACCTTAATGGCACAAATACAGTAAAAACATAAAAGCATCTGAAAGAATTTCAATTTCAAATTTCTGCTTATACTGGCTATGGCCAGAGCTGCTATCCTTTAATGGCAAATTATTGTGAGATTATTCACCATTTTGGATATATTCTGCTATATTTTTATTCAGATACAGGTGCAACAATTTTACTTTCTCGCGTATATTTGCACCGTGTATATATTATTTTAACGCTCCCTTTTAGCTTCAGAATTAAGATTAACTCTTCTTATTTTTTATTTAAAAATTATTTTAATCTTTTAAGCGTACTAAAATGTACTTTTAATTCATAATTTGTTAAGGTTTTTTTTTACATGCTTATATTTATTTATTGTATCTTCAAAAAATGAACTAACAATAAGTATTCAAATCTTAAATGTAGATATAATAATTAGGCCTAACCAGTGTCAGGCATAAACTTAGTGATAGTAATCAATAATACATAAATGTCGTATTAAGCACAGCATTTAAGGTTAAGGTTTTGCTGTTATTTACTTGTTTTCGTAAGCTATTGAAAAGGGTATAAAAAAATTAAAATATGCAAAATTTTGAATTGATTTGCTTTTTAAGTTGTGGTTAGAATTTTATAATTCTTTTTTCCCAAATTAATACAAGACACTATAAATAAGACTTCAAAAAGAGGAAAAAAAAGGAAGACCATATCTTTCTTTTTTTATATATTCAATCAAATTTTAGGAATTTTTCACGCTAACTTAATTACATGCGATTTTTAAAGCAATGAAAAATTATTGCAATGCAGCTTTTTAATTTCAAATGTATATGTGACAGCGCATAGAGAAAGGGACCTAAGGGTAAAAAAATCAATTTTCACTTTTTTTTTGATGTGGACAACATTTGAGCATCGAATGAGACCGATCCCATGCCCCAAAAGTGTTCCCTTCCAGAGATATGCGCGTTTTATGAAATGATGGTACACCAAAAGATACACGTATTTAAATCTTTAAAATGGCTCTCCTGAACAAAACCGGTTTTTACCCTTAGGTCACTTTCTTTTTTGCGTGTCACATATGCATTTTATAATTTGTGACTTCAGCGCCCTCTTGTAGCGTAAAATGGGGCGAATGCAATATTTCCTTCATTAAATTTTTTTATTTATTACCTTTTGTTGCAAACAGTTAAATCATTTTAATTTTTTCAAATGCTTTAAGTTTTTTTTCCTTAAATCTCTTTGAAAAGTGGAGAAATTCGAACCAAAATCGATCATTTGGGCTTGGAAAAAAGTACATATTTTTCAAGGTTGTGGCAAAATTTTAAAAAAAATTTTTTATCAATATTTTAGAAAATCTAACAAATAAACAAAAACAGAATAAACCAGAAGACAATATTTTTTTTTTTTTTTAATATTTCATTAAACTTGAACTTTGTTTTTAGTTTGAAGTTGAATAATATGAGTTTTTTTATGCAATCAGTTAAAAAAATATTTTTTCAAACTGGCTATAACGTATTATTTTTTATACTCTTAGCTATCATAAAAGCCAAACTTTAATCTTCTACTCAAAAAACTGAAACTAATACAATTGTTTGAATGAAACGGTCAAAGTTAAACTTTTTGCTTTGGCTCTTACCCCGTCTGGTGGGGTAAATAAGAACTAAGACTTCAAAATTCTTTCAAATTGGTTTGAATTAGATTGTTATCCATCCAACAGTATAACTTTTATTACAATATAAGATATGATTATTTTTTGTATTTTTGTCTATGGAACAAAGCACTGTGCATCGTCTGGAAACATGGGGTACCTCAATGCAACGGGCTGGACCTAGTTCGACAGATCACTGAATCTAGCATTGGGTTCAGATCTTTTTTTTATAGGTTGAGACTCGGTGTTATCAAAAGTCTTGTCTTTTATCTCTTTTAAACTCAGGGCAATTAAAAGAGACGCTGGACCCTAGCAAAGATACTTCCTTATATTAGTAACCATGTTAAGATAATGCCTGAAAAATTTCGTATATGTTTACTTGTTACTACGAACTAGAGATGAGCGCGTCCCGAATTTTTTTAACACGACACGACACGAACACGAATACCAACCAAGACGGTCAACTCGTACGAAACACGCACGCGAAAAATTTTGTCAACACGATACTGCACAACACGCACGAAATATTATTGGTATAGTATTGAAGATAAGAAAATTAAATTTATTTTTTTTAAATCGCTTTTCAAAATATGGCACCAAGTTGGCACTGCCAGCTGATACACTTTGCCACCACATCTGATACTATCTGTTTACGTACAGAACTTTAAGCTTCAGAGGCCCATACAATATCAACAAATATGCTGGTGTTGTGTGTTTGACGATACAAAATATTCAATACGAGTATTTCACATCTAAAATCGTTTCATGTTTTTCGTATCAATTTTGCTCAACACGAAACGACCCGAACACGCACGAAATCAGATTTTTTGTCAGGAACACTTCGTGTTGAGTCGTGCGTGTTCGTGTCACGAAAAAAAACACGACACGCGCCCATCTCTACTACGAACATAAAGATATAAATAACTTTAACATTGTGAATCTGCCTTTTAAAACTTGCCGTCCGCTGTATTACATTTATTCTCAGCAAAGCCACTATTAGTAGTCAGAGAATAACACCCTTAATACCAGCCCAAAAAACAACAAATGTAAATTATTTCTAATTTTGTATGCACGTTATAACAGGTCATTGATAAATTACATGATCAGTGGGCTCCATTCGTAACACCGAAAGGTGAGATTACATGAAAAGGGGACGTTTTGTAAAGGGTGTTTTTTATAGAGTAACACAATTTTAAATCATAATAAAACAAGGAAATATATTTTTAATACCAATGAAACGGGCTTTATTGGAAAGAAAATTTTATGAAGTTAATGTTTAAATATGATTTCTGCCACCAATTTTTCCAGACATATGGGCCAATGACTCCGCCAGCCCATAAAGCGCACCAAAGAATAATTTTCTGTGGACGTAATGGTTTTCGACAAAAGCTTGTGGATTCTCCTCACTCCAATGCGACAATTATGCTTATTTACGTACCCATTCAACCAGAAATAGGCTTCATGGGGAAATAAAATTTTGAATGAAGAAGTGCACGATGAGTTTGACGAATAGCCCAATTATTTTGATTAAAAATTTCAACAATTTGCACGCACAGAAAAAAGTATTCACCAATTCATGTTTTCAATTAAGAATTTAATTGATTCAATTAAATTTTTAATTGTATTAATTAATTTGAGTGGAAAAA
The DNA here is from genome assembly GCA_936439885.1 of Nowickia ferox. NCBI lineage: Eukaryota > Metazoa > Arthropoda > Insecta > Diptera > Tachinidae > Nowickia > Nowickia ferox. The sequence continues at coordinate 38,254,330 of OW387027.1, forward strand.
CTTAATTCATATCATCAAATTGTTTATAGGTTAAAATCTAATTAATTTTTTACTTTATATTACAAATATTTTAATTGATATTACAAAATTATTCATTACTTTTTTGTGTGCTGGTGGCAAGTCGATTCATAATGAAATTTCGAAGCAAACTAAACAAAAAGCAACTATCAGCTTTTAAATGGGTGCCTTTATTTGAGCAGTGATGCCAACTCAAATTTGTGACACTCAAAAAAAATCACCCTTTATATTAAAGAAGTATATAGTTTGTCCGGTTGTATGACATGTGGCATCGTGTCTTACATCACCTATTTTAAGCAGGAAGGAGTTGATTATGACGTCGTGTTTCTTAATTGTATCACTTGAAGTCTTCGTTAAAGAATGCAGACTGTTTATTTTTTCTTCAATCTTCACTGTTCACACAGATTACTGTATGCTGGAGTATTATCTAATATTTAAGCCTTTTCTGCATTTCTTAACTATACTCGTATGAGATGACTAAAATATCTAGAAGGCCATTTAAATTTATTTCCTAGCTGGTAGTAAATGTGCTTTCGAAGCTTATGGTGGTCAGAATCCTTTTTGTTTAGCCAACTGGATGCCATTTTCGTTTTATATTCATGATTGTTATAATCCTAAAGTAGATTCTTAAACAAAAGAAGCTTAAGCCAATTCTATATAATTATTTATTTCGTACTTCAAATTATAGTGGTTTTATTGCAATTCAGCACTTTGGAGTTATTTAAGCTGCAAAGTTATTTAATTTTGGCGTAAATATATTTAGCAACTTATGCATCGGCACACGTATAGTAATGGCAAGACACCTTAAGTGAAAGAGAAAATAAATTAACTACAAACTTCACACACAGATAAATTTTACTAATTTATTTGGCTGACTGATTGTAGAGTACTCGAGTTTATTTTGTTGGTTGATTGCTAAAAGTTGCACGTTATAAACATTATTCGTATGTATATAAAACTACCACCATTTCCTATCATTGATTCAATGTTATTACAACCATTGAGAAAGCCACACAAACTGGTCTCAGAGTTTTTGAAGAAAGCTTAATAATCTAAGACCAGCATTTTCCTGTTAAATACCGAAATCCAATAGCCAGAATTATAAAACATGTTAGTGTCTTTTTTCAGCAAATGTTCTGTAAGTTTGTAATTTACTAATTTCACTTATTGTTTTATTCTCCTTCCTACCAAAGTTTTAACATAATCATTTGAAAAAAATTTTCAGCGCATCTTGTCGAACCACCTAGGTTATCAGCAACATATTATTTGCTTTTTTATACTCATTCTTATAAGTCAGCAGCAGCACGGAAGTGATGGCAAGCCAACAAAATGGAATCGAAGGTGGATTATATTTTCATTTGTTTTTATAAAATGTCATTATCAATCAGAGAAAGTTAGTGTGAAAAGTGCAAAATAACATATTTTTGAAAACAAAGTTTCATTTTATCAACATGAAATTCACAAAAAAATTATTCTGATCAAAAAACATAAATTAAATATTCGCTTTATTAAAAATTTAATTGTTAATTTTTTTGTAATGAATTTAAATTCCATGTTGGAAATTCTTTTGTTGCAGTATACAGCGACGCTTTATGTGGAAACAAATGGACAGTACAGTAGATGGTTTGGTAGATCGTGTGGTGACAGGAGCTCGCGTTATGAAAAGTATGATTGATGAATTTATGCCAGCGAAACAGTCTTCTTCAAATGCAATGGACTATTTACCAACAGAGACAACCAGGATAAAATATATAATAAGAAATCCTCATACAAAAGAAACGAAAGTGATTCGAGTGAGGCCATCTAAAAAAGTGGTGAAATTGATGGCAATGACTCCAAAGCCGCTGCTAACACATAATCCGAAACAAATATACACCAATGATGTCAAACATACGAAAGATAAATTTAAATCAATGGACCTGAAAGAGTCTGACTACACTACATCAGATAAATTCAAATCAATGTTCATGTTGGATCCCGACAAATTAAGACAATTGGAAAAAGAGCAGGAACTGGTAGCAGAAGGTCGAATACCTATTAGAAGCAAGACAAAGCCTACATACTCGTACATGAGTGAAAACCCTAAATATTTGGATAATGATATCGTAACTGGCCAAATACGAGAGGTGCACCAGAGTTGGACGCCTGTTTACAGACTGGGTGATAGTCCTTCAGGATTTTCTACTTCCAAGCCATATATGATGAGTGCTTTGCACACCAGTGTTGTGGGAGAACTGCTTCCAGAACCACAAAAACAAGTCTATGAACCATTAACATCTAATAATTTTCTAGAAGAACATCCTAAGAAAACTCATACATACGAAGTAACGGAATATGCAGCTGAAGAATCAGTTATACAACCTTACGCTCATGACTACTATAAATCTCAAAGTCCACCCGGTTTTCTTTTTACCCAAATGGAAAAATCTGTGTTCAAACATTTTCCACTTACCACTGAAACTCCAAATGTCATCACGCAAATCGGGAATGATTCCGTCTTTGAGACTTATCATACCGACTATCCATCACAGCGGGAATTTTTACATTCCAAAGGAAGTTATAGATTGAATGAAGAACCTTCTACTGCAACTACATTACCAAGTACAACATCTACCACTGAGGAACCCAACTATCCGGAGGAATTTTTAAAACAAATCCGTAACCGACCAGACAGCAAATATCCAAACCCAGAGCTGCAACAGCGCAACAAGTCGCCAAAAATACTTCCAAAAAAAATCAGTTGGATACCTTCAAATACTACATACACTAGCTTCAGAACCAACAAAATTCCATTTCATCAGAGGATTAAGTCCCAGAGATGGCCACCAGATGCCGAAGACACATACTTGACTCATACCGAGCCAATATCGACATCTATTGTTTCTACAAACACAGAAGTACCTGCTTTGGAAGTATTTAAAACTGCTACTCTTATTAACAGCAGTTCACGGGAAAATGTACATCTCAAAAGCAGCCATTATTCATCGTTCACCGAAGCAAAACACAGAAGTGCGAGACACAGGGGTTCAGTGAAATATGGAGACAAATTAGAAATAGAAGAACGTTAAAAATAGTTGTATGAAATTTTTAGGTCGTAGCAACTCAACAACTCTAAGTGTAATTAGAATTTAGTTGGTACCATTTAATTTGATTTTAAAATCCTTTAGTGGTATATGGCTACCAAATACCTACTGTAGGAGGTATTTGCTACCAGTTGTAGCTTATAGAATTCTCCAGCAAAAAAATAAAATGACTACTTCTTTCGAAAGAACTTCTAACTACTTCCAAAGTAGGTTATGCATTTTTTTCTGGTTTATTGAAGTTATTTGTAATCACATATCTAAAGTAATGTTAAATCACCTATTTGTATTCACCAATTTCATTCCTTTTTTGCTCAAGCAAAGTGTTAAGTGTATTGTGAAAACAAAACAACATTAAGTTGGCTGCAATTTATCTGCCTCGTTGTAATCAAATGTTAATAGCGTTGCGTGACGTATATTTGCGGTTTATTTTACGGGTATCCATGTACATAACACATTTTAATTTTTTTTAAATTTTCTTTAGGCTTTGGAAGATTCTTTCGAATAAATTATTTATTTATTTATTTATTATTCCACTTCCTATACAACAAGACATGGTCTTATATTTATAGTATAGGAATGCATTGTGTTACAAGCATGCTAATGTTTAAATACAATTGGTAATAAAGAACAAAAAATAAAAATTAAAAATTAAAAAAAAAACAACAAAGAAATAAATAATAAATTTAAATATAAATTTACATTTACAGCAGCTTATAAATTGCATATATAGATAAATTATATATATATAAAACAAGCATTGGCACTTATGCAAAAATATTTAAACAAAAATTTTTTTAAACTATTATTATTGCCATTATACTGTCGATTTGGTGGAAGAAGGTTCCAAACACGAGCAGAATGAATATAGAATTGCCATTCGGAAACTAGGCAATGATGACGAGGCATAATAATATTTCTGTTGCTTGGTGATTGAGAAAATCTTTAACAGACTTTCAAATGAAACTCCATAGAGATTTTTGGTAAAAGAAGATACATGATCAAATCGTCTGTCCATAAACGTATCTTATAATATTTTGATATAAAATATTCAACTTTCTTCTGCTACTTGAGTCACAGCTTATCCATAGATTAGCCCGGGGATCATGTATGTCTTGGCAAGTAAAATTCGTATACTGAGTGGTGTGAAATATTGTGAGGACCAGAGAGCTCTTAGCTTTGCATACGTTTGACCTACCAAGCAGATAATATGATGCGTTCATTGTTATTGAAAACTATTCCCAGATTTTTTGCGGCATTAACAATTTCAATTTTCTCGTCATTTATAAAAATGTCTCGAGAAATGGAAGGATTAATGGTTTTCTTACTTATTACAATACATTTCGACTTGAGTGGATTCAGACAAAGTTCATTGGCAGTAACCCAAACGTAAATTTTGTGCAACTCCTCATTTAAGGACGATATGCCTGATACAATATTGCTGACTGGGCTACTTGAGGTAAGTTGTACATCATCTACATATAAATGAATTTTGCAATTGGAAAGATGTGTTGGCAAATCATTTACATACAATGCGAAAAGGAGAGGGCCTAATATTGAACCTTGAGGAACGCCCCTAGAGAGGTATGAGCTGTCTGACCATACGTTATTAATAAATACTGCGATTCGCAAGATAGGAACTAACAAATTTAGCTGAGTTGTTGTTAAAATAAAAAAAAAATTGCAGTTTCTTAACAAGTATGTCGTGGTCTATTGTATCAAATGCCTTAGAGTGGTATAAAAGAACTAAAAAGTTTATGTGTCCATTTTCTAAGTCGTATATTTTCGGTTACTTCCGCAAGAGCTGTAACGCAACTATGGCCCTGACGAAAACCAGATTGCGCACTCGTAAGTAAATTATGAGATTTGATGTATGCTGTCATTTGTTCGTGTAGTAGTTTTTCTAAGACCTTCGATAAAAAAAACACAAAATAGCTATGGGTCTGAATTCTCCATTTGATTTTGGTATTGGTACGATTTTTGCATGTTTCCAGTGTAAAGGGTATACGCAAGTTGTGAATACAGTGTTAAACAGATGAGTAATATACGGAAAAATCAAAGGCAGAAGTGTTCTTATAAATTTAGGCTGCATATTGTCCACGCCTATAGAATTAGACTTAATAAAAACGCATGCTAACGCAACTTCTTTTTGAGAAACACAACTAAGTTTAAAATGTATCTATCGACATCTGTGTGTAATGAGTCTGACGTGGAGTTTGGAAAACTGACAAGTGTTTGAATAACAGGAACATTGGTAAATGTCCTGTTCAACATATTTATATCTACCTCGCATTCACTCCTATTGTATGTTGTGAAATCGATTGGAATAATATTGGCCTGCTTAATATGTCTATTGACGTTTTTCCTGGCAATAGTATATTCTAATTTAAATTCCTGAGTTGTAAATCTCTTCCATTTAGCATACGATAAATCCCTTTATTTTATGACATTTGCAACAGTATCTGTAAACCAGGGTTTTTTATTGATCACTATTTTTTTATGTTTTAAAGGCACACACACTGTTCATCAACAAAAGTCATACGGTAAATATCACTCCAGGCGATATGAAAAAAGTGTTCATATAAACGTGTGAATCTATATGCTTTAAGTCATGATAACTAATATGCTGGTCAATCTTTTGTAGATAATAGTTGTAAGTAAGAAATATTAAATAATGTTTAGAAAAATATGGGACCGAAATTTGATCATACAAAAGTATTTTGCTAGTATTGGACACGAATGGATCTATATATTAAAATATTAGAGTTAAAATCACCAGTAATGACAATATCATCGTTGAATACAACGTATTTAAGGGTATTCTATTATTGGGTCTATAGATACAACCCACTAGCATTTTCCTACCAAACGATAAAACTTCAACAAAAATCATTTCAATACATGCAAATGTAGAACTGTGACATACCTTGCAGGAAATACCATTTTTCGCAAATACGACAACACCGTCACCATGATTTTCTCTATCTGTTCTGAATGCTTTGTAGCCATTAGGGCATATAAAGTTATCAGGTATTGATATTGCTAGCCAAGTTTTAGAAACACATACAACGTCAATATTAAATTTTTCAAAAACTAGTTTGAACTCATCGACTTTATTATTTAAGCTTTGGGCATTTATATGCACAAACTTAAAACCTTTTTTATAATTAGGCAAAATTTTTACCATATTCATAGTTAAATCTTTGGAACTTCCACTTATAAGTGTACTATGGGACATAAATATGTGCTTCGAGTTACACAATGCTAATAGTTACAAAATTTTATCCGAAGATGAGCGTAAAACAAAGTTCTGAGAAAAAAAGAAACAGAAATTTATGACATTAAAACAACATGTGAAGGATAGAAATTCAAACGTCAACATTAGATAGCATATTAGAGTAATATAACGATTAAAAATTATTAAAGCGATTGTAAAAGTTATTAATGCATTAATAAAGAGATAAAAAATTATTAATATGAAAAATATTATAATAGAAACTTTGAAAAATATAAAAAGTGCATCATACAGTACGAAAAAATTGCCTAAGTTGCTCGGGGAAAGTAATTTTTACGGCATCCTCCTAATCGTTTTTCTTCACGTAGACATATCCACAATTTGAATAAAATGCTTGCAGCATCATATCCATTTTAAGGGCTAGCGCTTTTTTAAGGGCTAGCGCTTCTTTAAAATACCATAGTTTTGTTACTTTATCATTTAACTCCTTTACTTCACTTTTAATATCATTTATTATTTCATCTTTTAGATTGTTGAACTTGTTTTCAATTTCTTTTAATAAGACTGTCTTACTCTGCAATCATAGTTTTTATCATGATACAATTATACAAGGTACTTGCACAAGCCCAGCTTGTTAATGTTTACAATGCATATAGTTGTCAAACTTTGTTGACAAGCTGTAAAAAGTATGTGTGTATGTGTGTGAATAAAATGATTACAGTGTTGCCAATGAATTTGCATATGGCTGTGTCTCCAATTACACATTGAAGAAAATTACACTACACATCTTATGTGTAGGTTAAAATTAAAACAAAAATAAATAAAAATAGAACCCAAGGTATAATTACACGCAGGTTATACATGAATCTCATTACATGACCAACACATGAGAGCAGAAATTACACACTGTGTATTACACACATATTGGCAACACTGAATGACTATAATCATGCATGAATGCCGCGTCTGCAATTGTACTTTAGTTACCCTGTTATAGTTGTTTTTAAAAACAAAAGACATCTGCTTCTGACAATTATAGGTATGTTTCTACCAACAAAATACGTGTGTTTCTTGGTGTTGCAATTTTGTTGTAGTCGTGCAAGTACATACCTTGTATAATTGTATCATGGTTTTTATTAATTCTGTTTGCTCTTTTATGTATTCATCTTGTTTAGTAAATTTCGCATCCAGCCAATTCCACATACGACTACGCAAGGCATATCAAACAAGTACACCCATCAGGCATATTGCTCATCCGCTGATTTTTTGTTTACACGTTTATAACGAAGAATTCATTTGACAATTACTTTTATGCCTTGTTTGATGCATACAATTTTTTGACAATTACTTTGTAAAACTATGTGAAAAGCACAGAGTTGCACCTAATGCGTGTACCTGCAGTTAATGTGCCTTGCGACTACGTGTGCATGAGTCATTTGAATTTGGGAAAATGAAATCAGCGACTGCAGAAATATCATCAATCAGCAAGCTTGGTTCAGTTTCATCTACTGCTCCTCTCTTAAGGTAGAGGTCCATAGCTCGCTTTTTGCGCGTTACGCGTTCTATGCATCTGTCAAAAAAGTAGAATCAATGTAATAGTATGTGACAAGTTACATTGCAAAAAGCGCAGAACGCGTAGGCGCGTTCAAAGCAAAAAGTAGGTCTACTTTCTACTTTTGTACGCGTTACAAGCACCATGAAAGAAAGTCAGCTGTTCTTGAATGCTAAAGATGTTAAATAATACTTTATTTCTTACGTTATCGATAAATATTATTTTGCCGTGGATCATTTTTTTCTTTTTTTTTAATTAAAAAATTTCTTAGTAAAAAAAACTTGTTTAATAAAATATGTGAATATTTTCATTAATGCGATGTATTTTAATTAACTTTTCACCACACTTTTCTCAGTAACAAATTTTGCATATTAGTTATCGATTACTTTTACGACTAACTCCACAAATTATTTTAAAAACTCGATTTTACTCTCCATTTTTTCTTTATAAGTATTTATAAACAAACGCACACAGCTGATCAAAACAAAAATAAAATGGCGCATGAAAAGTAGTGCATGTAACTCAACGCGAACAAAGTATAGAATGAAACAGGAGGATGAAACGCGTGTAAAGCATAACGCGCAAAAAGCGAGCTATGGACCTCTACCTTTAGTTCTGCTTGTAGACATTGATTCAAATACTTTTAACTAAATTTGGTTGGTGTTATTTTTATTATAATTTAGCTTTACAGAAATTATCTTTATGTAGTATATTGTTTTATTTACAAGTATTTTCAAGAAATTGTGAGCATTTATTTTATTATTGTTAATAAAATTACTATGTTAATGTACTTATGCCCATTTTTTCAGTTGGTAATCAAATTGTAATTATTTTTAAGTTCTAATTAAATACGAAATTGTGTTTTTGAGTGCACAATTAAATAATAATTAAATTCCCAAACATGTGTAATTAAGTATTATTTAAGTTTTATGAGCCCACCATATATATGTTTTTATGCGTGTATGTGTTTATTGAAAACATACACATGAACATCATGTGGTCGTATTGAAAACATCATGTGGTCGTACTAGAAACAATTTCCTTTAATTTTCATAAATATATAACATATACAATTCGTAGTTTTATATCATGGAATAAATAAATAGAAAAATGCATTCTGATGTTCCTTTGGTTTCATGAAATGTGTTTTTATACTATTTTAGTTTTCTGCATTCGGATAACCTAACTTTCTTATTTATGTTAAACAGCTGTTGTTTGAAAAGCCTTCCATAATACTGGGATATTTTGCAGTGCTACCGTACTTTCAATGTAATTTAATAAGAACTTTAATTAATCACTGAAAAAATTAAATCGTATTTAATTACAGCTTAATTTTAAATAAAAATTAGCTAATTACGTACTTAATTCTTAAGTTAAAAGCTAGGGGTTAGTCTGTTCTATGAATATAGAGGTCTATGTTCGCTTATAAAGTTTGGAACTCTGGCTTGTTTATTACAGGTGACAAAACAATTATGCATGTATCTTAACTTGTATTGGTGTAAGAGTTAATGCATGATACAATAATACTGGTAACCTCGAAGCGCCAACTGATGGAGTTTGTTTCGTGATGTGATCTGCCAATTGTTGTTTACGTTTTACCAATACAGTGTCTAATAAACTGTAACAGTTCCTATTAAACTGTACTAATACAAGCCATCTTTACAAATACAAAAAACATCCCTATCGGAAATTAAGTTAACTTTAAACTAACTTTCAGCTAACTACTTCGCAACTAGTACTGACTGGCACTTGGATTACTTTTCAATGTAATCAACTGACTATTTTAACATTGCGATGTCCTAGGCAGTGGTCAATTGTCTCGCTCTGCATTACTTTCACCTAACTTAAAGGTGGCTTTTTTAAATCACCTGGTAGTCAGTAAATTAAAAAAAAAATTTTGGGATTCGAACATGTATCATCACACGTTGTGTACTCAACGCGCTAACTACACAGCAAAATGTTAATATAAAACTGGAATGAGTTTCAAAGTAGCTGAGAATAAATTTGTTGGCTCTCACCAAATTCGATTACGTACTCAACTTAAGAATTAATTTTGGGTTTGTTCTGGATGACTTTGCAGTTACCTTTTAGTCAGTCTAAGAAAAGTTAACTATAAGTTAACTATTTTTGTAGTCAACCACACATTCTCCGACAGGGATGCAATCATGTTCACGTGCATGCTGCCTATTAAAACTGTACTAATACAAATAAAGCTTTGCAAACACAAGAGAAAACGCAAGTACATGTCTCTTGTTTTCTCTTGGTTTTTTGGCAGTTGTCTCTTGTTTTATTTATTGTAAATTTGTTGTAGATTTGCGGCTAACTGTGTAATTGTATCTTGAGTTAATGATTAAAGAGGTAGTTTACACGAGAACAATTTTTAAGCCGCACAATTTTTGTTCTTTTCCAAATTACACGGGACTAATTCATCTGACATAAAATGTATACGTATACACAGCTTTGTGTGTGTTAGTGTTTTTTTTTTTATTAATTTGACGTTTGACTTTCGTTATATACATTTCGAAACATACGCGGAGGAAATATGGCGATAATAAATGATGAAGAATTGGCAATTATTTTAGGAGGAATTTCAATAGCCTGTAATTTGGAAGCTGGCTCATTAATTCTGGAAGAAGATAAAAAATAAAGAAAAGCAGATCTTTTTGGATCAAGCTACAACTTTCTCAATATTGATAGCAAAAAATCAGGAGTCCCTATAAGTTATTCTTAAAAGTGAAAACAATTTTTTTACTTGCAACGAAAAAGTGAACGAAATAACTATTTTTTGGGTATAAGATGTTAACAAGATTTGTTCGGTAGACTCTGATCTACATCATTACCATATATATAGTTTAGAGCTAGCCGAATAAGGTGTTGGCCAAAAACTGAGAACACAATTTTCTTAGGGCGTATGTTTAGGGCGTGTGTTTTGTACTTTGAGACGTTTTCGATGTACAAGTTTGGCTTATACGTCTTTTTGGTATTGGAGTAGATTGTTTGCCATCGTTTCGTGATATTCCTAAATATGACTCACCTTTCATTCGCCTTAATTTGTTATCTTTGCGTTTAATTGATGTGGTAACATACGCTCTTTTTCTTTTTTTTGCGAACGATTTCGTTGGATTTTAATTGCTCCTCGTCTGAATCTACGGTAAATAACTAATTCCTATTATTAGGAAATAAAAAAAACGTAAAAATGACAAACCCGTTCAAATATTTCGATCAGCCTCATTTGACGATGAACAGTTAATAGCAATTGCACGTTCTACCATCTTCTTTGTTTTTCTTTAAAAACTCATTTTTTTATTTAATAAAAGCGATAAGCTTTTTTAGCACAACCGATTTGTATTTAAAATATTCACAAATTAAATTTGAGGAAAAAATTTTGTCATATGTATTTACATACTATAGGGTGTTTTTTATTGAGGTATAGAACTTTAAGTTGGCATCACTTTTTTAACTGGCGGCCATTTTGTCAGCTGTCAAGTGATTAATATTTAGTTTGGTTTGCCATTTCATCATGAACAGGTTGACAAAAGAACAACGCTTGCAAATCGTGCAAATTTATTTCGAAAATAATGGTTCAGTTCGCGAAGTTTTCCGCAAGCTCCGTCCATTTTATGGTCGACATAATCGTCCATCAGAGCAATTAATTCGGTTAACCATGGATTGGCCACCAAGATCGTGTGATTTGACACCATTGGATTATTTTCTTTGGGGATATGTGAAGTCGCTCGTCTACGCCAACAAACCAGAAACGTTAGGGGACTTGGAAGCCAACATTCGTGGCGTTATTGCCAACATACGGCCCCATATGCTCGAAAAAGTGGTTGAAAATTGGACCTGTAGAATTGGCTTTATTTGAGCCAGCCGCGGCGGCCACATGCCCGAAATCATATTTAAACGTTAATGGCATAAAATTATCCTTCCAATAAAGCCAAATTGATGGACATTAAAACGATTTTCTTGTGTTTTATTTCAATTCGAAGTTCTATACCTCTAAAGAAAACACCACACTGTGTTATAACTGTGACTTTTTCATGTTAAACTGTGTGAAGATAGAAACATTTTGAAAACATATTTTAAACTAGCGTATTAATATTCATCAGAAAAATTTAATTTGTTTTAAAAAAATTGCGTTCTTACAAATTTTTAATATACGACTGGTATGAAAATCTCGCAAATACATTGTAAATAAACCATTTTGCCTTAAAAAAAATGTGTATGTGGATAAACCAAACAAAAAATGTGAATAAGTAGCAAATAAATCATTATTTTGATCAGAAATTCATACCATAGGCATCAAATACTCTTTTTTACTAAATCTGCAGATAAACCATTTTGGATAAATGCCGTCGATATTTATGAATGTACGAGTTTGTGATCTTTTTTTAGATCTTGAAATCTAAATTTGAATTTTATTTTATGTTTGTTTTTATTATTATATGTTATGTTTTGGATTTTAATCGTTTTTATGTTGTTAAATAAAATGAATTGAAACACATTTTTATGTTTTCTTTTAAAAATTTTGGTACTTTTGTAGAAAAAAAGTTTTCTTTTGGAAAAAAAAAGTTTATTTTTCAGATATAAGAAGTTTTTAAAAAAATATATATGGTAACGCTGGCTGGCACTGTGGCACTCTAGCTCCTTTTGTTAACTTCGTTTTCTGACGTAAATCGATTATCTGCGATCGTAACTAATCGATTTTCGTCAAAAAATTAAGCTCGAAAATCATGTTGCTAAAGCTTTTTGGCGGTTATGGCTCGCATTAATATTATTCCAATAATAGGTATTCTTATACTATTTTCGTTGTTAAGTATTGAAAACTTAGTAGGATTTGGGGCTCACAACTGTTCGGTTATGATGGGGAAAAGTAACGGTGTCCAATGAATGTTTGTGATGATTTATTAAAAGAAATGAATAATTTTCTTTGTAACAGCTGATGTCGTAAAGATTTTATAAATTTCCCCAAAACGTTGGTTGTCTCGTCAAACTATTGTATATAGAGTCCCTGAACACATTATGTGTTTAGTCAAAATGCAATTATAAAACTTACGAGTATGTTCTTAAAATAATAAATAATATTAATGTCGAAATGCAATCTGAAGATGTTAGCATACATTTAATTTTTAGGAGGCTTTCTTTTTTATCTCGTCATTTCTGTCGAAATTTTTTGAACAAAAAATATATTGATGATCTCTATGTTATAATATGCATATGTAGTTCTAAATTCTCACCAAAGTTGTAGAATTCAAATATAAAATAGTCTTTTTTCATTTATTTTTTGTCATATTGAAAATCTGAATATAACTTCAATTATCATTATTTGACTTGGTTTCCAAGGTTTGCATCAGAACATGTTCTAAGTGGAGACACAAATAATACTGTTTGGTTTGTTATACTCCTTTTAGGCAAGCAAGTCTTAATTCAGCTGTGCGAAAGGCAGAGGGAGGAATACTCTCTTTCTGCTTTTCTTTCAGCTGAATTAAGATTTTGCAAAGTACACTTTCTGTGTCTAAAAGGGGTATTACACAAATGTTTACAAACTTAAGAAAATTTAAAGTGAATACAGATCTATATCACACTTTGAAGTTTTAAAAATTCCTTATCGTAAGTGTGAGTGTGGAAAGTATCGGAGACGTAAAATATAATTTCAATATGCTGGCATAGGCAAATTCGGTGAAGAAAATGGTTTTCGGTTGGCATAATTTTTCAACCACCTGCATTAGCAGCACAAAACCAATACAAAAAACACTAACACACACAAAACTGTTAATATGTATACATTTTATGATGAATTAGCATCGTGTGTTTTGGAAAAGAACAAAAATTGTGCGGCTTAAAGTGTTTTCGTCCTTCATCACCTGTCTTGTATATGACTATCTCTTTCCTAAAGAAGTTAACACATAGGCATTCATTGCCTGAGTGTTACTTCTCTTTAAAAAAATTTTTTTTTATATATTTTCAATAGAGAAAAAGTAGTTCCAATTTTTTCACTGGTAATATGGAGATTCATTCTGCATAATTAACTCAACAATCCCATTTTTTGAGTCATGACGTTGTCTTAGTAACCCTTAGAATTATGTTTAGTTCAATTATGTAAAAGACTAGCTGAGCCCGCTAAACATTGCCTTGTCCTCAATTATTTTATTTTTGACATATGCTTGTTTTCTACATACATAAAAAGCCAATATTTCCATTTTCATAAAAATCAGTTCAGCAGTCACCTTCGCATTCGGTCATGTGACGATCGAGCGAACTGGTGGCGGGATGTAGTGTGAACACCTTATTCACGTTAAAACGGCTTTATTTTTCTTTTGAGCTTTAACAGATCTTTTCTAAAGTGATAATTAATATATTCGGAGTATAAGAGGTTTAATGCCCGTGGACCAAGGACGGAAAATGGCTTTTATAATATTGTACCATCTATGAAAACAAAACGTACTTTTTAGACCATAGAGGTACCATTTTCTAATATATATTAAGAAGGCAAACTTAACTGTGTATACAGATTCACAGATGAAAATAATGCATAAACCCAAAAAGGTACATAGATACATTATATACTTAACACTAGAGATCAGTTATTACACAAATTTTCTTTATAAAATATTTTAGACTATAAACTTTGATATTTTAAAATTGAAGAAATACGAATTTGTTGGTTTAAAATTGGAAAGAGTAGAAACTTTTAGATAGTCTATTAATTTCCTTTGAAAATAAAGACCTCGTTCGACATTGACCGACGAATGTGAAATATACAGAAAGAATTATCTTTACAACTCTTGAAATGTGTATGAACATCAACTAATTTTTCATCTGTAATACTTTAGACCAAAAACAGAAAATACTTGGCTCTATGAGAAATTTGTTTAAATTCAATTTGTTAAGTTCAATTCTGTATTAATTTCTTATTGCTTCAAATTTGGTATGTTCATATGGAAACATTTTCACCAGAAGAGGTAATATGGAATTTGCTTTTCCGAAAATTACATTTTCTAGAGCAAACTTATCGCGAACCATCCTAGTACTTCATTATTAAAGTTTACCTTTGATTCAAGAAATTTATTATTCGACATATTGTCATAATTAGTCTTGTGTAGTTCATGAACGAACTAGTTCAAATGAACGATTCAGTACTTTGAACTATGTGAACTAGTTCAATTGTTTTACGCTCACTAGTTCACTAGTTAGATTTTTGAACTAAGAACTAAAACAAAAAATAAACTAACATTGGCTATGAACAAAATGTTTTCAAAGTTTTGCTTTATTTTTTTACTGTGTGTGTGCTTTGTGAAATGCTGGCTACTACCGCAAGTGCAATAAACAAGAACCCACAAGTAAACACTTATACTACCTTATTCACAAAAAATATTTGTGATTCAAGAGATTTTTAAACCAGATTTGTTTTATAAAGCAAAGTTATTTTTTATGAATAAGGGAATCAGTTTTAGTTTAAGTAAAGTTTTGTAATCACAAATCTGTATGTATGTATGTATAAGTCAAATCACTGAACTAAATGAACACATTTTGACACTTCATGTATACCTAACTAGTTCATTGAACTAAAAAGAGCGATTGAACTAAATGAACGAACTAGTTCATTTATAAATAATGAACTAAAATGACCGGTCACTGAAAAGAACTAAATAGCACAAGTCTAGTCATAATTATATTATAAGTGAAATTTATTTGCTGGTGGTTAAGCGATGTCTATATGCATTTCATTGTTGCTTTAACAAATCGTCAGTAGACTTCAACCACACATTTTGAACAGTCACAAACCTCTTATCTTATGCACAGACTTCCAAAAACTATTTGAGAATTCACAAATAATATTTTTAAAAATCACAAAAGCAAAATAAGCGTAGTAGGCTTAGAAACTTATACAAAACCCAGCAAGTAATTTTTATTCGATATGAATCTATTTTATTTTTCTACACCTTTATACAATTAGAAATCCATCGGATAACAATAAAAGTATTTATAATGTAATTATGACAATATGTCGAATAATAAATTTCTTGAATGTTTAATTAAGATTTTTTTTCATTTTGCCTTATAAATACTTTTATTGTTATCCGATGGATTTCTAATTGTATACCTAATCCTAAATTATTATTTTACTTATTAAGTAAAATATTTGGGATTACTAGTGCGTTAAAAAATTTTAAACTTAAATTGTAACAATTCCCACAAAAAACACTAATTATTAAATCGACAGCACCCGGTAAAAAAAAATACTTGTGTGGCAACACTCTATTCTTGAATAGCTGTTGTTGCTATTTACATTTATTTTCTTTACATACTCTTACAACTACAATTTGAAGCTGAAAAAAGTCAGCCAATGTAGTAATGATAAAGTAAGAAAATAAAAAAAAAATTTGATTATTGAGTTCTTGTTTCAACTTTGTTATTTGTTGAGCTTCTCATTTGCTTAAATGAAAGTTTATCAATTAATGTGGTATTATAGATACTGTATATATTCAGGCTTTTAAGGTCATTCAATTTTTTCAAATGTAAATAAAAGATGTTTTTATTTCATTTTTAATGTATCCGACGTTTCGTTGGGGTTTTCCAACATCTTCAGGGATAATTATTTTATTGAAATCTGGTAACATCGGTAATATATAAAAAGAGCGACTTTAATATATGTACAGATGTATGTAATTACAATTAATGATAATAGAGTATAAACATTGACTTACTTATTTATCTTTTATTCCAATTTACTTTTCAAGTTCTTGAGATGTATTTTACAGGGACATAAAATGTACAACATAAAACACATAACGTAACAAATAATTGCAAATATAAATAAAATAAAATATCACAGTATTTTCTTAACTTCTAATATCACAGTTGGAATTACACTAACGTCTAAATTAAAACAATGCTATAGCTTGCATTGGTGTTGTCTTTGTCTGTTTTGTTATTCATTGCTATGTCCATTTTTTGTTGTATACTTAACATAGGGTCTACACCTAACATAATATGTAAGATGAGATCGTCAAATTCAATCGCAGAGCGAGTTATGTTACGTGTAGACTTCATATTAGTGTTATCTCAATCTTATAAGATTTTTTATGAGAGAGTTGTTATAAGAAATCCCATAACAACAATCTTATGAGATGAATTGTCAAAAAACACACGTACATGAAAATAAATTCGTATGCATGTGTGAGTGTTTCTTAAAATAAATGAAAAACAATGTTTTGGACAATATTTCTGGGATTTTATATGTTCAAATGTGTTAAATTTAATTTGTGAATTAAAGTCTGTGCGAAAAAGTGAAAACAAAATATATAATTATACAAAAATAATACATGTTAACTCGATGAGAATTTGCATAAAATGAAATGTTATAAGAAAAGTAGAATTACGTTGTCCTGTTGTATGAGATGAAGAGAAATATCGACATTATTTTTTTGTTATTCTGCCGACGTTCTCTCACATATTATGTCAGAGTTAATCGCAGTTGTAGACGCTATGTAAGCTTTCCAAAGTATAACTTTTATTTTGCCTTCTTTCTTTGTGAAGTATTTTGAAGTTTTCTAGGTCAGGTGTGTGTAAATTGTCAATGCAGTGTTGAGATAATGCAGTAGAATGTCTGTTCTTTTTGATATCTGTCTCGTGCTCAGCAATTCTTACTCCCAAATTTCTTTTTGTTGTCCCGATGTACACTTGCTTACATCTTTCATTTGTCCCCCCATTACATTTGATTTCGTATACAGAGCTATCTACTTCCCTTTCAATTGTGAATTTAAGTTTGTTGTGGTAATTATTAAATATTTGCAAAATCCTCCCTTCATCTTAATTGCAAATAAGTCGTCAACATACTTTGTTAATAATTTTATTGTTATGTTTTCTTGGGTTAATTCGTTAGTTGTTTTCTCTAACAGAGTATCTAGTACAATGTCTGCGATGGTTGGTGACAGAGGGTTTCCCATCGGCATACCATACGTTTGGTTATATATAACGTCTTCATACATGAAATAATTATTTTCGTTAAGACAAAATTGTAGGATTTTCAGAAATTGCGTTTTTGGTATTTTGGTGTGTTTTTTTAATAGATTCCATTTTTCCATTATATTACTTATAGCTAGGTGTATAGGTATGTTAGTGAATAACGATACCACGTCCAAAGATATAAGAATTTCGTCGTCGTCCAAAATAATATTTTCTAATTGTTGTTTTAGTTCTAATGAGTTTTTTATATTGTATTTTGTTGAAATCGTATTCTTCAAAATTTTTCCTATATATCTGGAAAGATTGTAACATGGAACTTCTACAGACGATGATATGGGTCTAAAAGGCATGTCAGGTTTATGAATTTTTGGTAAGCCGTCTTGGTGCTGTGGCATGGTCAGAAACTAGTTTGTATTTCTCAGTTTGCTTAATGTATTCTTTTTTATATAATTCCATTACTAATTTGTTGTTTTTCCGTTGTAGACTCTGGGCCAGGCCCACGATGTCACGAACGTTCGACTCGTCGCACACTTACATTCAAAACAAAAACAAATTTTAAAATTTTGTTGTTGTTTGGCCGTCTGTGTTGGATATGCACGTACAGCTTTATAAGTATTTTTATTTTCCAAAAGTTTTCTCATTCCTCTTTTGTAATCTTCTTTATACAAAACAACAGTTTTATTTCCTTTGTCTGATGTTGTTATAACAATATTATCACTATGTCTTCGTAGTAATTTCTTTGTGTTCTCGTATATATTCAGTATTAACTTTTCTTTCTGATTGTTTCTTGATGTTCTTTTATATGTTAAAATTCTATTTGTTATTTTTGCTCTCATAATATCTTTTCCTTTTTCATCTGTTAATGTTTGTACCCATTGTTCCAAATCTGCTATTAAATTAATGGCGGAGAAATTGTCTTTATTGACAGGTAAGGAAAACTTTGATCCTAGGGATAAGCCACTTGCTTTCATCTGTAAAATCTATATTTGTTTTATTAACGAACCATGTTGGATTAAATTTTAAGTTGTATTTTTCATATTCCCTCCGTTTTAATTTTAGTATTTTGGCCGAGTGTGTCAGTTTATCTAATGATATAAGCTTTTTATATCTTAAAGATTGTTTCTTTATGAAATTTCTATACTCGTCAATATCTAGTACTGATTTAAGATCATGTTTTGTATCGTCAATTTTCTTTTGTGTAACTCCTATATTTATGTTCGTTTCCTTTATTTGTAAGTTAAGAATTTTCTTGTGGAATTTCTGTTCAATCTTAATAAATTCGTGTGATATTTTCGTCATGGTAAATAAATGTGCTGTGTTTTTTATAGTGTTCACCAGATGAGTTGGTCTTAATCCATTTTTTCGACAAGCTAATAAATATTTCAGACTTTCTTTTTGTTTTGCTAATCTTTTTATGTCTCTGCAATAATTCTTGAGCAAAAAAAAAAAATTACTTAATAAGTAAAATAATAATTTGGGATTACTAGTGCTTTAAAAAAATTTAAACTTAAATTGTAACAATTCCCACAAAAAACACTAATTAAAAAAATTATTATTTACATAACCTTTAATCCGTTAATATATTGCCTTTCAATCGGCTCAGTAGTTTTGGAGTTATAATAAAAAATTGTAGCCAACAAATATATTTTTTACGTAAAAATAACAAGTTTTTTTGTTTCAAAAAAATCATGAAAATCGAAAACGGCAAAAATTGTTTAGATTTATTGCTTTATCGCAAAGCCGCATGTAATAGAAACAAAATGAGATATCGATCATAAAAATCGATTGAGGCTTTTCGAATTTATTCACAATTCAGTGAATTCAATCATTTTCACAAAATTTTAGTTTTTTCATTGATATACATACATACATACAATTGAGGAGTTATTGTTCGATTTTCGATTGATTGAATTTTGAAAACATTTTCCCCGTGCTATGTACAAATTTTAACATCGAAAATTCATTATATAGTAACATTAGTGTATTTTTTTTATTTTTACAATACTGATTCTATTCTGAATTGGGTGACTTTTTAAGTGTATAAAACAGTCGAAAATTAATATTTTATTATTTAAATTTATTAGAAGAAATAAAGTTATAAATACATAAATATTTTATTGAAATAAATTTTTTCATTATTATAAACTACAAACTCTTGAATTTTCTGTAGAACATGTACCTATAATGAAAATGCAGAATAAAGAAACACAGGTGCATTTTACGACACTGTTTAGAAAATTGTGTAGAAAAAACCTTTATTATAACATTCTTACGATTCTCATAATTAAAAAAATAAGTAACAAACAAAAGGTTGTTTCATTTTTACGATATTGTTAGCAAAGTCATAAACGCTCATAAATGTGAGTGCACGCTGAATTGCTCTTCTTTAGCTTTGGCCACCTGTAACGGTATTTTTTGTTTTGCCTAAAACTCCGTAATGTTTAGTAGGATTCTTGGGAATTGCAAAAAAATTGCAACATACACAAACTGTACCTGCACAAAGGGTTATCCCAAATTATAGTATCAGTATTTATAAGAGCTTCTAAACCGTATTATTTCATTCAAAAATGTTTGCGATAACGGAAACATCATTTTATCCCTACATAAAGATTAGAGTCATTCAGCTTACCAGTCAAAAACAATTTTTAAGTATTAATAAAAATGAGCAAGAAAGCCAGAACATTTTTATGTAAAAACAATAAGGATTTATTTTGTTATGTGTGCGGTCAATATATCACCGAGAAAAAACGGAACTACTTCTCAATTTCATTGCAAAAGCCATATGAAGATTGCTATAATATACATATATCCGTATATATATATATTCTTCACCAGGATACCCACCCTCAAGTACGTATTACCAATCAGAAACTTCAGATCCAGTACTACCATTCACATCTGAAAATGACGAGTTGATCCCACACAAACATTTCTCGCCGAAACCATGGAATCTAGACCAGCTTAGTGATGTAATTAGAGGCCTTGGATTGTCGAAAATATCTTCTGAATTACTTGCGTTCGGGATGAAAGAAATAGATCTTATAACTAAAGAAACTAAAGATGTTAACTGACTTCCAGAATCTATGATGCAACATGAGCATCAAATTACACTACCTGCAGAGTCATTTAGATCGTTTTTCAGAAAATCTAGGAGACTTAAGTGAGGAACAGGGCGAACAATTCCACCAAGATATCCTGACAATGGATGAATGATACCATGGTAGCTGGGATGCCCACATGATGGCTGATTATTGCTGGAGTATTCAGAGTAACACTTCGTTATTCAACAATAGTCGAAAATCGAATCAAAAAAAATTCAAGAGTTTGTAGTTTATAATAAAAAGTTATTTAAGTAAAATAATTTTTTATTTATTTATTTTATTTCTTATAATAAATTTAAATAATAAAGTATAAATTTTCTACTGTTTAATACAATTGAACTCACCCAATTCGAATATATTTACGATGAATAGAATCAGTATTGTAGGTAAGGTTTCGCCAAAAAGTACATGAATGTTACTATGTAATGCATTTTCGATGTCAAAATTTATGCAAAGCATGGGAAAAATGTTGCCAAAATTCAGTCAATCGAAAGAAGACAATAACTACTCAATTTTATGAATATTGAACAAAAAACAAAATGTTGTGAAAATGAGTGAATTCACTTAGTTGTGAATAAATTCTAAAAGAATCAATCGATTTTTATGATCGATATCTTATTTTGTTTCTATTACATGTGGCTTTGCGATAAAGCAATAAATATGAAAAATTTTTGTCGTTTTCGATTTTTCATGATTTTTTTAAAACAAAAAAAAATTGCTATTTTCATGTAAAAAATATAAATTTTTGCTGAATTTTTTATTATAACTCCGAAACTATTAAACCGATTGAAACGGATTAAAGGTTATATAAATAGTAATTTTTGTAAATTTAGTTTAACAAAATTGGACTAGTTTTTTTTGAGTTATGACAACATAAGATGAGACATGTCTCAAAATATTGACAATTTTACTTAAAAATTTAAAAAAAAAACGTCTTCAGAGAAATTAAAATTTGAACCAGTTTTGCACTACTGGAACCACAATACATCAAAATTGTATAGTGGTTTTAAAATCATTTAAAATTTTTAAAAATTTTTTGGCGGTGTAATATATTCGATTAGTACTATTACAAAAGTGGTAATTCAAATCTCTGACAGATTCGTCTACTAGTATTTCATTAGGAATAACATATTTACCAGCAGCTAACGAACGATGTCGAATGTAGTACGTGGCAAATACATCCATTTGTATACAATTGTGAGACTATATTTTGAATCTATTTTATGCACAAAAATCTTTCACGACATTTACCACCAAAACTTCGAACAACTGTAGTTTTTGAGGACAGTACAGTCCGTGCTTTTATCAATAACTAAATAATATGCAGTAATTATTTTGCAATTGAAAATAGAGGGCGCGCTTCTGGTAGATTTCAACTTGGGACTATTGAGCGACTATCGTTGAGATTTTTAAATTGTACCAAGTATAGGGTGTTTTTTTAGAGGTATAGAACTTCGAATTGAAATAAAACACAAGAAAATCGTTTTAATGTCCATCAATTTGGCTTTATTGGAAGGATAATTTTATGCCATTAACGTTTAAATATGATTTCGGGCATGTGGCCGCCGCGGCTGGCTCGAATAAAGCCAATTCTACAGGTCCAATTTTCAACCACTTTTTCGAGCATATGGGGCCGTATGTTGGCAATAACGCCACGAATGTTGGCTTCCAAGTCCCCCAACGTTTCTGGTTTGTTGGCGTAGACGAGCGACTTCACATATCCCCAAAGAAAATAATCCAATGGTGTCAAATCACACGATCTTGGTGGCCAATTGACAGGTTAACCGAATTAATTGCTCTGATGGACGATTATGTCGACCATAAAATGGACGGAGCTTGCGGTAAACTTCGCGAACTGAACCATTATTTTCGAAATAAATTTGCACGATTTGCAAGCGTTGTTCTTTTGTCAACCTGTTCATGATGAAATGGCAAACCAAACTAAATATTAATCACTTGACAGCTGACAAAATGGCCGCCAGTTAAAAAAGTGATGCCAACTTAAAGTTCTATACCTCAATAAAAAACACCCTATATGTCACGGTAGTACCACTGTACCAACAAGACCAAAAAAGTACAATTGTACCATAAATTCCATATCTGCCGTGGACCCTATCTTAAGCTCTTTAGTTAAAGCTTACAAAGCCTATGTCCGTTAGTACGCTTTTATAATTTAGAAATTGAAAGGCAGACATTTTGCTTATTCTCTTTTGAACTCGCCCAAACCTTTTACAATTGCGAAATTAATAGACAGACAAAAAATTTAAAATTTGTTTACTTCTTGACGTTTGCTACTTACATACACTTACACATACATAAATACATACATATGTCTTGATACAAATCAAGTATGCATACAGCCCCTGAAAGGAGAAAAATTATGTGAAGCAACAAGAATAAATTACGAAAAGTAGAAAAGAAAAACAAAAATTTTCCAGTACAGAGGGTCCAAAGCATATTTATATAAAGTATATGCAGGTCTACAAGAACTAAGAAAGTACAAAAACAACAGGCGATTGTTTGTGTAAGAATAATGGATGAATGTCAAAAACAGATGAATACAACCAGACCTGGGCAACTTGCATTACTTTTGCATAAGCACTGATTGAAAAACAAAAATTTTAGTGCAAATTTAAATTTAATGCTTGTAGTGCACTATTTTTTCACTTCAATAAAATCTCTTAAAAGTAATGGATTAATATTGCATTAGCATGGCGAAAAATGCACTTATTTTGTACTGATGTGCTTAGTCATCATGAAGTAATGCAATATTATTGCATTATCAAATATTGTACACAGTAATATTGAATAAAACGTTAACCTATTTTATCAGATAGCACAAATAATAAAATAAAAAATACAGTAAAGTTCATTGAGGGCACCTTTATAAGTATGTACATACAAATTAACGAAAAGAAAAACTGTCAATATAAATACAAACTAGATTTCAGAAACAATTGAAAAAAATTAAAAAGTTTCATACTTCAAGTACGTTGCATCTCGAGATTATTTGAAAACCCGTGCAATTGACAAAATATCAGAACTTAGGTTTTCGTTTATTGTAAAGTTATATCTTAAAAAATGGTGATTTTATAAACGAAAAATACTACCGCTTGGAACAATTTCATCAAGTTTTGTCTTTCTCTCGAAAAAATTACAAAAAACGTAGTGATATGATTTTTCGTCTTGGGTGACGATATGTACATAGGAAAAAATTTACATATTTATGTAAATACGTATGTTTTTATGTACATATGTACACATTTACGTTGTATTTTGCACTATAATGCAATAATACTTTTCATAATGTGTGAAGTGGTGAAAAAATAGTGAAATAAAAGTAACAATGCAATATTCATAAATTACTTTGAAGGGATTTTAGTTTAATGCAAAAAAAAAAAATGCACTAATATTATCAAAGTTAGTGCTAATGTAATAAATTTGTATTTGCATTGATTTGGTTTAGTATGGTAAAATGGTCAATGCATTTGCTTATTTAATGCAATAGTCCCAGATCTGCATACAACAAAAAGGATATGTATGGATAGACAAAACCAAAGTAAATTTATTAATTGATAAACCTTTAATATGTTAAATAAGTATAATAAAATATTAAATAATTAAATATAATTATTTTTAAATGTTTTTTAACACATTTTTTAAGTAAAAATTTATTTAAACTTTTCCACATACGTTTTCAGTATACACAATTGTGTATAACAAAGCAAAAGAAAACAAAATGGCGTACGAACATTGTAAACAACTTTTGTCATTCAGGCATTCACACTACACGAGAAAAAAATGAATCACCTGTGTACTTGCATATACTTTATATAAATTTACTTTGAGAGGGTCGTGTACTACACACCACAAAGTAGACCAGAACTGTAGAAAGTGACTTAAGAAAAAAGCTCAAATCATTTGATTTGATCACTGTTAAAAAGGGACAAATATATTGAATATTTTTAGTACAATAATCAAAACAAACAGCAGAAATGTATACTTAGTGAAATGAACAATTAAACATTTTTACAAAATTAAATGAAAGATTTTGCAGTTTTGAACTAAATAAAACAATGTGTAAAATATTATTAGTATTATAAAAGTGATTAAAATTAGTTTCCAAATGCTTACAAACTCAATTTTAAAAATTTTCCTTCAAAAATATTAATTTTTAACTTCAACTTGCAAAAAGCAAACAACGAATGAGACCACAAAGCATAAATTGAAAATACACTTGAGCACATGAACATTTGCACAAAATTAAATGGAGGAATTTGTGGTATTGAATTAAAAAACACAATGCGAAAAGGATTATTAGTATTAATAAAGTGACTAAAATTTGTTTTCAAATAATTAGAGACTTTAGGCCCAACTATAATATGAATAAGCAAACTTAAGCAACTGTGCGATTACATTCAATACGTATGTGTGCAACTATAATGTACTTAATGAAACTTTTCGTCAAGTTTCGTCAAATGTCATTTGAAACAACGGTTTGTGCATTTTTTAAACTCAAATTGACAGCAGCAGAAAATATTCATTGCTTTTAAATATTTTTTTTATTGATTTTTAATTTGAAACTCAGAAAATAAAGCAAAACTTTAATTTGCACTTTTTTTTTACAACATACATATGCACACATACACATGTGTTTGCTTATGTATATTCTTTGTTGTACTTTTTAGTAGGCAAAGCAAATAAAACATGTAATAAATTGATAGATATAATTATTTGTGAATTTTTAATAGATAAGCACATTATAACAAATTAATTAGATTGAATTGCATTCATTTAGGAGTTATGAGAAGAAACAAAATTACTGCAAAATTATGAACAATACCTAGATGTGCAGCTATGGCTAAGAAGTGCTTAAGTTCATGTAATTACATTATGGCCACCTAAAAGTCACCTCTGAAATGTTTAAGCATTTGACAGGCTTATCGTTCAATTCTGACATTAACTTAAGCCAGCTTATTCATATTATAGTTGGGCCTTTTGTTTTAAGCATTTTCGTTCGCAAATATTAATTTTTACCATTTATTTACAAAAACTAGGCTGCGAATGAGACCACAAGAATAAAACGTAATTACTTTAAAATAATACCACGCGAAAGAAAAGGTAAAGGGGATTTGATGACTGTGTGAGCGAAACCTCTAAAAACACCACAAAATCACAATTATCTTCCGTCTTACTTTGTGCTGGTGACACCTCTGGTCTACTTTGTTCTACACACTCTACCTCTTCAACCCCTCGTTAACAAACTTCGTCTGCTGCCTTTCAATTTCTCAATTGTAGAAGGGCACTTAGGAGGTTTAATTCATTTTGTTGAAAAATTTTTCAAAATCGAATCTGCAGTTCCGGAGATTACCTCTTACAAACATAGAAACTTTTCAGCTTTATTATAATTAATATTAGTATAGAAGTATATATTGTTCAGATCATAGGTATTTGCATTTCTTGTAAATAAGTACGAAGTATTAATATATTATACTTATGTATGTGTATGTGTGTAAACAACTAATTTTGAAATGTGTTTTTTATGATATTCATGGAATTTTCTAGCTATAGACAATAATATATTATTCAAGAACCATAGTATACTAAACGAACATCAAGTGCCAACATTTAAATTATATAAAAATTGGTTTAGCACTATTCAATTTGTTAATTTTATTTATTTAGATCTGAGTGAAATTAAATACAACTTTTCATAGCAAACTTCATTTATTCAACAATTCAAGAGTAAGCTTTAAAAAAAATTTGTATCGTCGCGTGAACGGTTTTACTCAGAGTGATTATTACAAATTTTTTAACCTTTTCGTAACTTTACATCACGCGACGTTACAGTTATTACGCAGTAAATATGTATATAAGTTTGATATTAAAGTAAATAGTGTATGCGTATGTACATATGTATTTATGTAGTATACTGTTATGAGCATTTCGATTAATATAAAAAAGAGTAAAAGAAATAGTAAAGTAATACATAAGGCAGTGGCGGCGACATTCTCTCCCACGTAAAGGAATCGGTAACGATGAATTTACCTCCTAATTAGACGCCGACATCCAAAATGCCACCTTTGAAATGGGTCTTTCCAAAACAGTAGTTGATGTTTTAACTTTAACTCGGCGAACTTGCCCGTCCTTTGCAGTGCAAGTTTCTATGATTATACCCTTCGGCCAGTTGTGTCGGGGCAGATTTTCGTCGACTAAAATAACTACGTCGCCCACCGCGGCTGGTTTTTGCTTAGTAAACCATTTTCCACGGCGTAGTAAATTGGGTGCATATTCTTTAACCCATCGTCGCCAGAAAAAATCTGCGAAACTTTGCGTTTGCCTCCATCGATCACGTAAGGTGCTATCTGAACAAATAGGCTTGTAGCCTGAAGAGGAGCCTAGAAGGAGGTGCTTTGGTGTTAAGGGCTCATCGTCTTCCGTATCCAGTGAAACGAATTTTAAAGGTCGTGAGTTGATTATAAATTCTGCTTCATGTAGGGCACTTCTGAAACTTTCGTCATTGAACTTGAAATTAGGGCATGCAGCATTTAGGACCGCTTTGATAGACTTCACCATTCGTTCCCAAGCTCCTCCCATGTGCGGGGCAGCAGGTGGGTTAAACGTCCACTTAATTTCTTCGAACTTATTAGTAAACTCACTTAGATTTAGACGTTTTTGCTCTTCTTTGAATACCTTCGCTGTGGCCTTAAAGTTGGTACCGTTGTCTGTGAAAATTTCTCTGGGCATTCCACGCCGGCTTATGAAATTAGAAATACACATTATGCACGAGTTCATATCTAAACTGTGCGCTACTTCTACGTGTATTGCTCGTAAAGTTAAGCAGGTGAATACCACTCCCCATCTCTTCTCCTTGTGCCTTCCCAGGGTGACATAATAAGGGCCGAAAAAGTCAATACTAACGAACGTAAATGGTCTTTCAAAGTAAGGTAGTCTGGCGTATGGCAGTGTACCCATCTGTGGTATCAC
The DNA here is from genome assembly GCA_936439885.1 of Nowickia ferox. Taxonomy (NCBI): domain Eukaryota; kingdom Metazoa; phylum Arthropoda; class Insecta; order Diptera; family Tachinidae; genus Nowickia; species Nowickia ferox. The sequence continues at coordinate 38,282,272 of OW387027.1, forward strand.
GGGTAAGGTCGACGTGTTTTTACAGCGTTGACATTCTTTGCGTACCATTTTGTATAACACGCGTAGGCGAGGGATGTAATATTTACCTCTTATGTTGTTGATGATAGTTTCATGAAAACAGTGGTGGTATAGTTCATGATAGTAGCGAACAATTAAAAACGTTACATAGTGATTATGAGCTACTATAACTGGGCGATTACAATTTAATGACTGCGCTCTCCCTTCACCTCGCAGAACACCGTGTTCGTCTAAAAATGGATTAAGTTGCTTTATTTTGCTATTTTTACTTACATTTTTGTTTCTGCAGATGTTTGCGATATCTTCTGCGAATTCGATATGCTGGGCCATTTTGTACAGAATATTCTTTGACTGTTGAATCATATCAGAACTCATTTCTGCTGGTGGTTCGTTCTTATTCGCGATGAATCTAAGCCGATTTATATAGAGTATAAATGTTCCGATAGCTCTATAAAGTTTTCTCCAGCATGAGAAATATTTGATGTTGGGTTCGAGATATTTTTCTTTGTGAATATGAAAGACGTTGCGGCGCAGCTCACATGTTTGATTACTGGTTTTTTCGATATCTAGATTTAGATAATTGGAGTTTGAAAGTGTGGGCCAGTTTTCTTCTATGAGTTTCAAAAATTGGGATCCATTAAACCATTGGTTATTATTTACCTTTGAAATTTTTGTGGCTGCGTCGGCAGGATTCGATTTTGATGGAACCCAGTTCCATTGTGAGAGGTTTGTGGTCTCTAGGATCTCACCTACACGATGCATTACGAAGGGTTTGAAATTTCGTAGGTCCATTGATAACCAGTTCAGCACTGTTTTTGAATCCGTCCACCAAAAACATCTGTTGAACTTAATACGTCTACTACTAAGAATTTTTGAGGGTAACCTTACGCCGATAACCGCGGCTTGTAATTCCATTCTTGGTATAGATATAGGATTTAATGGTGCCACCTTGCACTTGGCTGCTATTAGTGATACATCAACATCAGTGTTGCGCAGAACTCGAAGGTAACATGGTGTTGCATAGGCATATTCTCCGGCGTCTACAAACGTGTGTAACTCAATATTGCTAGCGGTTGGGAGAAAGCATGAGTAGTAACGTGGGATTGAAACTTTTGATATGTCTGGTAATGTTAATCTCCCTTGACACCATTTACTGTATAAGTTGGTTGGCAATTTATCGTCCCATTTAATCTTGGAGCGCCAGATATCTTGAAGAAGGATTTTAAGACTTATTGTGTAGACTGACAGAAGTCCCAGCGGGTCGAATATGGTCATTAATACCTGTAAAACTTCTCTTTTCGTTGGTATTGTTTCGTTGCGAAATAAGTAGTATGTTTACGTTCCCTCTGGACCACTTTTTCCATACAAAATGTTGGCTCATGCCGACCAGTGTTGCCACCCATGAAATTTAGTGGATGTGGGTCGGGTGTTGGTCAGTGTTGCCACCGTGCAAAGGAAAAAAAAAAAAAAAAATGTGCATACCTTAACCCTTTAACGGTCGTTGGGGTTAAATTCGACTCTATGATATTTTGTGTTATGAGGCGGCAGCGTGTTCGGTTTTGCTTAAAGTGTATGAGGCGACAGCGTGTTCGGTTTTGCTTAAAGTGAAGTCGTGGTGGATGTTATTTTTGTTGAAGTGAAGTCGTAACATTTAATGTGTTCGTTAGAGGGTTAATACAATATGAATTAGACTACATTAGGGCGGTTTACGAAAGTCTGTGATTTTTTGCTAGTATTTAATAAATAAAATTCATTTACTGCGGTATATATTAATATCTCTAATACAACTCATAGTAATTTGTTTCAATTTAAAACAATTTTCAAAATGAACATAATTAAACTAATACATTACAATCAAGTGTAGGAGTAATTATAATGTTTTTACTATCTAACAAAAAAATAAAATAATAACAAATATTTTTTTCTTTTTTTCACTTTTTGTGTGTAAAACGTTTTCTTTGAATGATGAAAATCAATTGTTTCATTAAAACTCATTAACAAATGTTCTTATATACTTTTTATTTTTGCTAAAAAATAAAACTTTGATAAAAAGTTGTGGTTAAGTGTATAAATAATAAAAAATGAACAAACAAACAAATAGTTAAATTAAAATTGCATTAACATTTTTATTTAAGTAAATATGTTATACTAAAAAAAGAAAATAAAAAAATTATAAAATCTGGATACTTCAAAGGGATCTGGCACACATTGTTTCGGTGGTTGCTGTTGTTGTTTTTGTCTTCAATACTCAATTTATTTCTCTGGTGTATCTTGAGCTTAAACGAAAATAATCAATTATTATTATATTTAATAATCAAAAAATAAAAATAAAAATTATTTTACCAGAAATTACCTGATGTTTCCGCAATAATGGTTAATTCATAGTATAACCCACTGCTTCCTTTCTTTATTTTGGAAATGTAGTATGTATTAACATTAACTTCTGAAATAGCATCATCGTCTATCGTCTCAATAAATATACTCGGGAGGTATATATAATGAGTTCCCTCTACCAGACACCGAATTTTCATTCCAAAGCGTGTCTGAACACGCTCCATCTTTATTATTTTATAATTATGATCAAAAACCATCTCCTTTATAGGGAGAATGGTTTTATTTTGTGATTGTTTAAAAATTTTTTTTAAATGTGATTCCATTTTTGATGATTTACTTAACTTGAATGACACTTAAAGTAAAATTGGTGGAGGTTTTTATACAAAATTCAGAAATGTAATTTTGTTTCTAAACAGGAAAAAATGTGGTTTCAATTTTAATGTTGTGTGTTTTAATTTTAAAAAGCTTCCGTTGCGGTTTTTCATTTTATAAGGTCCCAAATTTATCAAATACGTGAGAAATTTTAGATGTTGTAGGGTTTTTTTATTGATACATATGTTTTCATAATTTAAAAAAAGTTTCTATTTCGAGGTTTATTTAAAAATGTGTTTTTTCTTACTTATCTTGAATAACACTTAGAGTAAAACTAGAGGGGTTTTTTTTTTTTTATACAAAATTCTGAAATGTAATTTTGTTTCTAAACAGGAAAAAAATGTGGTTGCAATTTTAATGTTGTGCGTTTTAATTGTAAAAAAGTTTCTGTTGCGGTTTTTCCGTTTTTTATAAAGTTTCTATTTAATCAAATGTGAAAGAAATTTTAATGTATGCAGAGTTTTGTTGATATATATGATTTTAATTTTAAAAGGTTTCTGTTTCGTGGATTGTTTAAAATGTGTTTTCTATTTCATCATCATCGTCATCTTCTTCTTCTTCAGTACTGTCATACAAGTTGTTGTAGAATACAAATTGCTTCTTCTTTTTAAGGACTAGAGTATATGATCCCTTCACTTCTTTAACTTTCTTTAAAATGTGTGGAGTTGTGTTTAGATAATCCATCTGATTTTTAGTAATAATCAGAAATCGTTTAGGTAAATAAATGTAATATTCGTTATTTAGATCACATCTTATACTTTCACCATATTTTGTATCTACTCGATCTATCTTGTTGATTTCATATATAGTATTTTCTTCCATATTCTTTAAAGGTAAGTATGTAATATTAGAACTTTGAAACAATTTTCTTAAGCTTGCCCTCATTTTTTTTTGCTTTCAACTTTTTACCGTAAGACGAACTTTCAAACTGATTCTTTATATTCAATAATTGATAGTATAAGACGTTTTTAGATATTTCAATAACTTCTTATCAGTTGCGGTTAAGTATACGTGTATGCATACATATACATATATATATATATATATATATATATATATATATATATATATATATATATATATATATATATATATATATATATATGCATATATAAAAAGAGATTCAGTTAAATTAAAAACTTTGATAAATATGTATTGGGGTCAATTTTTAAAAACTGGTGATAAATATTGTACTTGTCATGCACAGTGGAAAACTTTTCAAATAATAAATGCAATAGTTTTGGATATTATAATGCAGGTGTTTCTAACCGCAGAAGGAGGAACTAGAACGCAAATTTTTTCTCTTAATAGAGGACAAGAAATGCCAACAAATATTCCAATATTTCAATTTAGTCACAATCAACATATAAAAATTGAGGTTATTGGTGGTATGATATCACTAGTCGGAACAGTCTATGAGGGTGGTTTTAAAGATATAAATGTATACTCATACAAACCATCATGTGTTTATAGTGAAATAGATGAATATGCAACTAAATCTTATAATGGTAAGACTGGTATCCATTCATTGAATAAAAATCAACAAAAACCTCCCCTCCCCCAGAAAATGGTTAATAATAGTATAGTTAAGAAAGCAGCTGGTGGTGCCAGCGGTGGTGATGACTCATTTCAATATGAAGATTATTAAATTACTATATAAATATAAGAAACAATTCTTATCATCTCATTCAAAAATATATTGCTAACCTAAGAACATATATATTAAAAAGAAAAACTAAAATGAAAAATATTTTTATCATATTGTTTTCATATATCTATATCATACAAGTGTTTTCAGCTTCATTACCTATTGATTTGAGTGAAAATGAACTTAAAAATACAGAATTTGCAATTAAATTACCAAATAATGATACTGTGAGCATACAACTAAATTTCAAACTTTTAAAGTTTACTAATGATTTAAATAAAAACATCGAGTCAACAACAACAACAAAAATAGAATATAAATCAAACGAAGAACAAGAAGACTCCTTACCACCACCATCTATAAATCAACCATTTACTGTCGAACAAGCTATTGAAGCATTTAGGCAAGATTTAGTAAAAAAAGAAAAAAATATTGCAGGAATAATTGAAAGTTCGGCTCCATTTTATAGACATTTTCAACTTCAATACAAAGATAATATAAAATTGAGAATCCGTTGTACATATGACAGCAATTACTTGAAACGTCGATTAAATATTTCATGTTTCGAATACCGTCAAGTTGAATACGAGAGAATTTTAAGTAATGGTGAAATTGAGACGGTTTCTGAGGATGATACTACATACCGATCCGATATGACATTAATCAACATTCAAGATTATACCCATGATTTGGATATGGAAATATTATAAATTAAGTAATATAATGAAATACATTTACTACTACTTAACATAAAGTTTGTTATTGATGTGTTAAGAACATTTATTTAACATAAATAAAAAATTAAAATAAGAAAAATAATGAACAATCAGTTTTATTCGAAAATTGTACATGACTTCTTGAATGAAGAAAGGTTTTTGTGGTATGAACATGAGATTATTTTGAAGAAATTAAAAGCTCAATTCGATGAATATGCATTTTATAAGAAAAGTAAATCAAAATTTGGATATCATTATAACAATTGTGTGTGGTCCAACGATGAAACAACTTGTGGACCTGATACCTGTAAATGTTCCCTTATCGATAAAAGTTGGGATCAAGCATTATATATAATGAATTTTTATAATAATTTAAAAACATAGACTTTATAAACAGTTCTACAGTCGTCGTTGTGACTTGATTAGTACTAAACAATGTCGGAGGAGAGAATATTAGTTGTAGACGTACAAGGTTTTTATCTCAACAATAAATTCATTGTAAAAGAACTGAGTATTTCAATTGACGACTCACAAGTTCAAACATTTATTATTAAACCACCTTTTCCATATTCATCGTTGACAACAAAAGAAAAATATTCAATTAATTGGCTTTATAATCATCATCATGGATTAAAATGGAAAGATGGCGATTCATCCTTAACAAATATTGTGGAATATTATATTGCGTATGTTAAAGATAAAAATTATATTAATTATGCTAAAGGATTAGAAAAAATTAAGTGGATTCAAAATATTTTTAAGGATAAAATTAATTTTTATAACCTGGATGATTTAAATTGTCCAAATTTAAAAACATTATATCAAAATGATGAATCTGTAAATGTTTGTTCTTATCATAGAAAATATTGTATATGTGCTCAAAAAAATGTAATACTCTTAAGAAAGTTTATTAAATCAAATATTAATAAAGAAAACATAAAATTATAAAAGACATTTTTTCTTTTTTGGATTTATTATTTAACACTTAAATCAGATAGAATAATCATCAAACATCATCAGTTCATTCTGAATACTTGAAATGTCAATAACAATATCTTTAAACGGAAACAAATCAACTCTGGTTGGAGAATATTTTCCTCCAATTGAACTCCCTACAAAATATGTTTGTGGACTTATTGATTTTGTAACATTCAACTCCATACCTAATGTAGATGTTCACAACAATTTGTTTCATATAGGAAATCATATTATTACTATTCCGGTTGGTTCATATGAACTTGAGGATATTGATTTTTTCTTAAACTCAAGCTTAAAAGATATTGATGAATCAATTCATCTAGTAATTGAAGCTAACAATAACACACTTAAAACTGAAATAACCTCATCAATGGATATAGATTTTTCACAACCAAACAGTATAGGAAAGTTGCTCGGATTTAGCAAAAGTAAATTAGAAGTAAATTCAACTGAATATTATAACACTGATCAAAATCTTCAAAATGATAAATCTGTGGAAGTGATGATTGTAGATATTAATCAATTGAATACTACAAGGTTATTTGAATCTGACTTACCTGCACATATTACGAATGTTAATACAATACGCATTGAAAGCAACTTAACAACCGGATCATTTATTAATAATACTTCGAATCATGTTATTCATGAATTTCCTCTTGATGTTCCTCCAGGATATAAAATAAGCGAAAAACCTCGAAATGTTATTTATTTTCCCGTCAACTGTCAGCAAATAAACAACATAACGATTAGAATCTTAAATCAAGACGGTGAACTTATAAATTTTAGAGGAGAAAAAATCACTCTTAGACTCCACTTCAAACCAGAATAATGATAATTTACAATAAAAACGTAATGCAAAGAGGATTGCCATTCAATCCCTCATCAACTCGCATTCGAGAAAGTATAAAAAATAAAAAAAACCCGTTAACATCATATAATATAGAATACTTGAAATCATTAGGATTTAATCTTCAACAATGAATGAAATACTAAATGTCCTTCAAAAACCTATATATGATGAGAGTATTGTAAAAAGGGAATATCATAGTTACTCTCCATATCTAAAATCATTCAACAACAATGATGAAATTCGTATACCAATTCAAAATCAGGATCTCTTTGTCTTACCAAGTGAGAGTATGATTTACATTCATGGTTTTATAGTGAAGAAGGAAGCAAACAAAGAGGTTCCAGCTACAGATGTGAAATTTAAAAACAACTTTGTTTCATATTTGTTCGATGAAATTCGTTATGAAATTAATGGTTTTGAAGTTGATCGTACACGCAAACTTGGAATTTCATCTACCATGAAAAATTTTTTATCATTGAATAAGGCTGAAAGTGCTACACTAAAAAACGCTGGTTGGTGTCTTAAAGAAACTTTTGTTTTAGAAAAAAGTCATTTTAGCTGTTGTATACCTCTGAAAATGTGGATGGGTTTTGCTGAAGATTATAACAAAATACTATTAAATTCGAAACATGAGCTCATTCTTCAACGTTCGACATCCGATGAGAGATCATATTATTCTACAAATACAACTGATCAGTTGAAGTTAACAATTCTGGATATAACATGGAAAATGCCGCATATTCAACTATCAGACTTTGCAAAATTGGAAATGTTTAAGATAATCAACAACAAAAATTCTATACCAATTGCATTTCGTAGTTGGGATTGTCATGTAAATCCTGCACTACCAACGACTACAAAGGTTTTATGGAATGTAAAGCTTTCTCCACAAAACGAAAGACCACGATTTCTTATAATTGGTTTACAAAAAGTGAAAAGTAAAGAACAAGGAAATATATTTGACCATTGTAATATCTCTAATTTAAAAGTATATCTAAACTCAGAGTCATATCCATATGATGATTTACATAATCGTTTCGAAATGGGTCAGTATTCTGTTCTATATAATATGTATGCAAAATTTCAACAAGGCTTTTACATGCGAGAACCTGAACCATTGCTGGATGTTAATGATTACAAGTCTTACGCACCGCTTATTGTTGTTGATGTTTCACATCAAAATGAAACTGTTAAAATTGGACCTATTGATGTACGAATTGAATTTGATACTGAAGCAAACAAACCAATTCCAGAAAAAACATCAGCATACTGTTTAGTTATTCATGATCGCTTAATCGAATACTCACCTCTAACAAGTGAAATTAGAAAAATTATTTAATTCTAATATTTCTTTTAAAATTTTTAATAAATGAAAAAACAAAAAAAATGTTATATATATATATATATATATATATATAAATAAAACAAGATATTTTTAATTCTTAATCAATGTATTTTATTAAAAAACATTTATAGTTTCTTTTTAGTTTAGCTTCGAAAACAAAAATTTTAAACATAAATGACCACAATTTATTGTATTAAAATTTTGATATCTATCATAATTATAACTTATGTTTTTTCCTAAATATTTTATTAATTGTTTCGGCGGTTGCAAATTACCAAAGCTATCAAAATATTCAATTTGATTGTTGTTTTTCCAGTACGCTACCCAATGTGTGCCAGGTCCCTTTGAAGTATCCAGATTAATTATTCCACATTCTTTTTTAAATGGTTTGCTTGGAAGAGTGTTACACATAAACACACCTCTAAAATTTGGAATATGTTTTGCATATTTTCTCAAGTCTACATCAGAAAGGGCTCTTTTAGGTAGCTTCATTAAAAATTTTGTTGATAAGGCTTCAAATATAATCCAAAACCTTTTTTATATGGTTTTAAGAACATGCCTTTTCCCATCGCAATGGCTTCCATTGTATTATTGTGTCGTTTTGCTTCAGTCAGCTGTTCCTTTCCATTTTTAACTGCATTGATTGCTTTTGTAATACCAGATACACCACCAGCTAAACCACCAAGTGCACCCAGTGCAGCAAATATAGGGGCAAGTGGAAGAAAACCTCCAGATTTTGGTAGCGGTATTATTCGAGGTGTTTTTATTAACGATTTTTTCTTCCCCTTGAAAATATTGTTTACAACTTTTCGTGAAATCTTTATAGCATCTTTCAAGTTTTCACTTTTCTTTATATTCTTTCTTGCACTTTTCAATGCATGTGTAAATAGTTTGTGGGTATTTACTGGAGACGACTTTTTAGTTTTACTAATAACGTTACCCATACCGAATTTTGTTTTTGCTTTCATTGCAGTAGCAACAAACCAAGCGTTTGATTTTTCACTCAAACTACTATCGCTTGCTTTGACCCTTTGCCAAGCCTTTTCAGTTAAGATTCTATCAGCAATATGCCTTTTCTCTAAATCTTTATTGTTTGAGTATGCTATATCGTGCTCTCTGCAAGCAGTATCCAATGGATTGATTCCTTGATCACCTCTAGCTAATCGTTTCTTTAATTTTGTACCAGGTCCGCAAAATTGATAACCGGGTAGATGAAGTTCAATGGGAAGTTTATTAATTATTTTATTTAGAAAACCTTTACCAATGAAAGATGGATGGCGACTGAATAACTTTTTATAAATGATAGGCATATCTATTAATACTTTATCGATTAAAGATTGAAATTAAATTGATTGAAAACAAATAAAAGAGACTGGTTTATATATTATGTTATCATTAGATTTCAGAATGCGTTTTTTTAAACAACATAAAAGGATTGATGTAAAGAATATCGAATCAAAGTTTGATTCATCATCAAATAAAATTCGTCATAGTTCATTACTACCGAATTCTATTCGAGCTCTTATTGTGGGTCCATCAAATTGTGGAAAAACAAATGTGATGATCAGTCTTATTGAAAGTCCTCATGGATTGAAATTTAAAAATATTTACTTATATTCAAAGTCAACACAACAACCGAAATATAAGTACTTAGAAAGTCTAATTAAACCCATTAAGGAGTTAAATTTTTCATCATTTTCCAATAATAATGATGTTCTATCCCCAGACGAAGTTAAACCGAATTCAATATTTATATTCGATGATATAGCTTGTGAGAAACAAAATCATGTACGTGCCTACTTCTGTATGGGTCGTCATAAAGACATTGATAGTTTTTATTTATGTCAAACTTATACACGTATACCAAAACACTTGATTCGCGATAATGCAAATATGATTATAATTTTTAAACAGGATGTAATGAATATTAAGCATATTTACAATGATCATGTTGGTTCTGATATGTCTTTCAAAACATTTCATAAGTTATGTGCCGAGTGTTGGAAAGAAAAATATGGTTTTCTAGTTATTAACAAAGATGATTCTATGAATAATGGTCGATATAGAAAAGGTTTCGATATATTTATAAATCTATAAAAGAAATATTACAGATATTTTAAAATCAGTACAAGATTAATTATTAAACTGATAACTTCTCAACTATTAAACTGCTAACTGCTAAATTGCTATACTGCTATACTGCTAAACTGCTAAACTGCTAAACTGATCTGTTTTGAATCTGTTTCTAATTCAACCTATAAATATGAACACAAATCTAGTTAATAATCTTATTAAAACTCGAAATATTTTAAAAAAGAAATATAAGAATATTTTGCTTGGAGAAATTGCAAATGATGAATTGTTGGAAAAGACATTGAAACCAATATCAAAACCATTAAAAGAATTAGTTCAATCAACTAATAATAATAATAATAATAATAATAATAATAATAATAACACCATTATAAAACATGAAAAATATCCGGATGGCTCTTTTAAACATGATCTTGAGAATAATAAAGTTGCCTTCAGTACACCATATAAAAAGAGTAAGCTTGATTATAACACGTTTTCTTCAAGCTCTAATAACAAGAAAATCGAGAAAAGTTCAAACACGTTTCAATCATTTGATGATGAAAATTATCATGATGATGACCATGATGATGATGATGATGATGATAATAATGATAATGTTGATAATGAGGATGATAACAATGATGATGATAACACCATTGCAATACATCCCAATCAAAGTATTCAATATAATTTATCAAAAGTTAACTTAAATATATATGATAAAACCTATGGTCCTCATAAGGATAAAAATCAAATATGGAGACTGGGTAATGAACCCATCGCTTTCAATTCAACCAATATTACTGTAGGTAATTTAAAATGGCCCTTCACATCAGGCTTATATGAATTGTTAGTTTATAAGAAACCAATCAGTTATAATAAAACAGATTTAAATAATTATAAACAAATATTGGAGATGACTAATGTCCATAAACGAAATAACAGTATTAATGGCCAGATTAAAGGAAATCGTTCAATTAAATATACAACGATTATTAAAAACCTATTTAAACAACAGAAAATTCATGAGGGAAAAGGTTTAATGAAATTGAATAGAAAAAAGCATAATTATGTTTATTGGGATGATCCTAATGAATTGGTTGATAGATTGCGTCTTTTGATTTCATCAACAACAGCTGGTCACTCAAATCATAATAATGAAATTGTATCAATTATTGAGGAATTGAGAGAAGCAAAAATTATTATATAAATAGACTTAAAAATGTACAAACAATTCATATTCATAAAATGCCTATCGATAAGTTTGGACATTATATTGAAAGATCTGTAAGATACCAAAATCAACATTTCAAGATTCATTTGGATAGTGATCGTAATTTCAACTTTAACTTGCGGAGAATAAAAAATATTGCTAGTCCTGTATTGGAAAACGATGCCGTAAACAAAATTTACATGAAAACTTATTTAAGTGAAATAAAGAAACAACTGGATACAATGTATATGGAGAGAATTAAGGGAATGGAGGATCGTTTTAACGAAATAATACAACAACAAAACGTGTTGACTACAGAAAAATTTGATAATGTAGAAACACGTTTAAGTAAATTAATACATGATCAAAGTATAATACTAAATAATCTCAATCAATCACTAAATGAAATGAAATCATTATTTAATCACAAAATTGATTCAGTTGAAGAACGTCTAAATGAAAAAACGAAGCTCATTACAAAGCATTTAAAGATAGATATATAAATCGTTTTTGATTTAAATTCAATATCAACAGCATTTAAATTGATGTAATCTGTAAGATAGACGTTAGAAATGGAGCGACAAGAAGTGGTTCAGGAGCTTCATAAGCAAGCACGTAGAAATTTCATTCGACGTCGAGTGGTGGTCAAGGGAATTGATGATCTTTGGCAAGCAGATCTTGTTGAAATGGGTGCTTACTCAAAATATAACAAAGGCTATAGATTTATTTTAACAGTTATAGATACATTTTCAAAGTTTGCTTGGGCTGTACCTGTAAAATCTAAAAGTAGTGAAGATATAACCAATGCTATGCAATCTATTTTTTCGCTAAAGAGAATTCCAAAAAACTTGCAAACCGATAATGGTAAAGAGTTCTATAATAAAATATTTCAAAACTTGATGAAAAAACATAATATCAACCACTATTCTACATATAGTATCATGAAAGCGTCTATTGTAGAACGATTTAATAGAACTCTAAAAGGAATGATGTGGAAAAATTTTAGTCTACAAGGAAATTATCAATGGATACATATATGCAAGGATTTAATTAATCAATATAATAATAAAAAGCATAGAACAATTGGAATGACACCAAAGTCTGTTAACGCAGAAAATGAAAGTTCTATACTAAAACAAGTCTATAATCATCCCAAAATATATAAATCTGGTAAACTAAAAGTTGGAGATCACGTTCGAATTAGCAAATATAAACATATTTTTTCAAAAGGATATACTCCAAACTGGACAACTGAAATTTTTAAAATTCGTACTTTACAGAACACAAACCCCATTACCTATTTATTGGAAGACTATCAAAGGAATCCGATTGTTGGTGGATTCTATGAACATGAACTATTAAAGACACATTTTCCAAATACATACTTGATTGAAAAGGTTATCAAAACTAAGGGACACCAGGCGTACGTAAAATGGTTGGGATTTTCCAATCAACATAATTCTTGGATCAATAAAGATGAACTTCAATAATATTATATATATATACTTCAATATGAGATTTATTTTTATTATATTATAAAATTCTCAAAAAAATAAAATAATATCTAAAAAAGTTTTGTTTTGATTTTTTTTTTCTGAACGATTAAATTTTATATCAACTTAGTTGAGTAAGGTTAAGAACAAGCACGATTAAATTTTATTAACACAAAAACAAATTGTGGTTACTTGTGTTTAAAATTTCTATTCAATAGATGACTATAGTTTAAAATAAAAACAAACTAAAATATTTTAATGATATTCTTTATTTATTTATTTATTTATTGTTTTTCACGTTATATATATATTCACTTATAATCTAAAATCACTTAATACTATTGTACAATATTATCACTTGAAGTTGATGTTAATACATTTTCATTGGGATATGATGATGATGATGATGATGATGATGATGGTTGTTGACTATTTATTGCATAATGTCCCCATGCATATGTATTAATACTATTATCTCTAATAAATCGCTTATCATCTAAATAACTTAATGCTAATTTACTAATGTGTTGAGTATATATTTCATGAATCTTTGATCTAAATACATACATAGAATCATAGTACATTTTTTTTTCAAATAAACATTTTCTAAAGTCATTAATGTTTAATCTAGCTGTTACACTACTCTTAACACCTTTAATTTTCTTAATTTCTTGATCTACCTTATCTATTTTTAAAGAATACATTTTAGCACGTAAACCAATGAACTCTCTAATTATTTTTCCATTACATTCATCCTTCATCATACCCAAAACCTTTTTATTTATCAGTGGAAAATGATAGACATTTTCTTTTGGATATGCAGATGTATCGAAATGTATTGGGAGATCATTTCGAATATCATCGTATATGTCATTTGTTGTGACATCATAAATAAATGAATCCGTATCCATATAGCAGAGATTAATATTTTCAAAGTATTTTGGTTTCATATACTCGTAATGGAAATTATACATTTTCCATTTCGATAGTTCTAAAACAGAAAAACCTATATAAATAGGTTTGTTGTATTCCGTTCGTACTCTTTTCATTTCAATGACAACCATTTCATCGTGAATTTTGAGACAACTGTGGAAGTTGGGTTTAGCAATAAGAGATCTAGCTCCTAATCGCTTACCTCTATTTTCCCATTCACATACTATTTTAACATCTTTTCTCTTGTCAACATTTTCCATAGTCTTCCCATATACAGCATTATTGAGCAATTTAAAAAAGTTTTGTTCAAATGTGTTTTTAGCCAATGTTCTGTGATAGTTATTTTCATCAATATATTTTTTCAACCAATTAGATTGCTTAAATTTAAGAATCCTATGAATTTTTCTCAGAATTAAACCATTTCGAATGCATTGTTGCAGATTGCGATAGTGTATTATATAATTGCTTTTATTGTTTAAATCTGTTACTAATTTTCTTTGCTTCATGCTTTCAGTTTTCTTGTTTTCTGCACAAAATGGAAAATCGTTATGGTAATCATGCAATGCGGTTGGATAGTCCAAATCTACCTCTAAGATGTAACCAAATTCGGAATCTTCTGCTATAATGTTTACATTAAAGTCTTCGCAGTTTTCAACCCATTCGAAATTTTTAAAGGGAAGATATTGTGACATTGCGTATCCATATAAGTTATTCACATCAAAATACATTATATAATTTTGATTCTCTTTTGTATAATTATAATCAGTAATATATTTATTGTTGGCTATCGCATGCCGTTTACTACATTGTACAATACCCCCCCTAATACCTCGTGCAACGAAATTGTACATGTTAATATCGGTCAACAATTCCAATTCTATTTCAGTTGTTTTTAACATAGCATCCCAGGACAATCCTGGGGTAGTATAATATTGACAAGGATCTAAATTATAAATGGTTTTACAAACTTTACGGAAATTTTCGAAAACATCACACAGCAGCATAACATCTACTTTCAAATATAATAGAAGATAATCTAAGAGTGTGTTGCATTTAAACGTATTCCAAACTTTTTCAGCATGTTCATAATCATCCTCACTGCACAACTCATTCGTAAGTTTATTATAAAAGCATGAGCGGGGTGGTAGCTCTGTCTCTTCAAGACGAATCTCTGAATCTAGATAGTCATAGGGAAAAACACCTTTGCGTTTCATTAAACCGAATTCATTTGGTGTAGGGAAAATAGATCTTACGGTCGTCAGATCATCATCAGATAAGTATCCTGTCAGTTTTTCTAAACTTGATTGCATAAACCGACAAGAATCTAGAAAACGCAGTTCAATAGTACTTCTTTCATCGACGGCAATTCTTTTCGATATCGATATATATAACTCTTTGTTTATAGGAATTATATTTATATCACCTTCAATCGATGAAAGTTCTCTAACAAACAAATGACAGTCATATGACGAAAGATTGTGAAAAAATATGGGAATGAATTTTGCAATTTGATATTCTAGATTGCAACTGACATGTGCCGGTCCTCTATATTCGCCGGTTAAGTGACAATGATCAGCTACCCGATCTACAGCAGATAAAAACTTTGTACAAATGTGACATATTCTATCCTCTTTTTGTTTTAGTTGTTGAAGGGATGTTAGGACTGTCATTGGTTTTACTATACTTAAATAATTATGATATATATCTAGACAATCCTTGACTAAATTTGAAAAAAAGTGACTTGATGGGTTATCCCCACTATAAATTCTAAATATATCTAACGCACTATTATAGGAACATTTTATATAATAGCTATAAGCAACTGGATTGTGCCTTTGTGTGGACCTTACATTTACTGAATTTTGAATATCAATTGATTGTAAAATACACTCAAAATCCGCATAAACTACAAAAGGCACATCCATTTGCTTTTTATAGTTTTTAAAACTCACAATATTGTTGACTAGGGTCGGTAGTCTAGTTATAATTTTATTACACTCTTCTTTGTGTTTTAATAGTAAAGATTCCGATTGAAAATGAGTTAAACATGTATTGCATAAATACAAACATCTTCGATGTCTTGTCAGTTGGCTCCTTATTAATCTAAAATTAAAAAGTTAAAAAAACTATTATTATTAAGTGCGAAATGTAAAAATTTTAAGTTGAGATATACCTTGAAATATTTTTAATCCATACGTAGTGAAATTTCACACCATCTTCCAATAATAACAAGTTAATGTGTCTATCCTTTTCTTTTGAAGTAGAATAGTAGGGTCCGATTATATCATCCTTATCATCCAAACCAAATACATTCACACTAATTTCTGGATTGTTGATTTCAAAGATCTTAATTTTATGTGTTGATAGCGGAAAGTTTAGACTTTTAAAATTTATAACAATATTGTTTTCCAACGTTATAATGTCATCTTCAATATTTATAACTTTATAGGATGTGCATCGATTTGAATGATCATCGACTGGAAATAAGGCTGATATTATGGCCCACTTGAAACAATATTCATCATTATTTTGGACATTGATACATGCATGTTTTCTCTGTATTGCCGATGTTAGAGCAATATACGATGATCCCTTCATGCATTTATATTGATTAATGTTTATTTCTAAACGCAATATTTCTGTTAATGCCCATCCGCTATCACGCTCTTGAAATTCACTCATCTTTCTCACAATCTCTTCACAGTGTGCATTATAAATATTGCTAGACTCTTCTACCGTTGACGATGAGCAGTTTATTACAGTCATTTTGCTTTGATGTGACTTTATTTCAATGGTACACGATTCTTCTTCTTCCTTAACCAACATGTATTCACAAAATATTTCAAGATTAAATTTTATGCTAATAAATTTTTGTGTCATATTCCGTAACAGTTCAACCACTTTATATTTTATACCCGATAAAAAATTCTCTGGTATTAGATCCGATTTGTTATTGTTCTTAATTAAATATGTTATAATGCGATTGTTAAATACTGATTTGTCATATACTATTTCATCAATGTCACTATCATCATTAGATTTCTTAGCACAATTAATTTTGTGTTTATTTGTTCTTACATGATAGCACCAATTGGATTTAGCAACATATTGATTACAATCGAGACAATTAATATTATTACTTTCTCCTTCTCCAGTCTTAGAATGTTGTAGAAGATGAAGCTTGTAACTCGACTGATCTGAGAAATATCTGCTACATGGAATACATTTAATCGAAGACGATGGTTCTTCGTGATGTAGTCGATAATGTCTTCTTAATGATGAATTCAGCTTGTATGCTTTTGCACAAATATCACAAATAAATTTGCCACCCATTTTAATTTAATTTATTTTATTAATTTTTTTATTATTTTTTTTTGTTAATAAATAACAAAAAGTATAATCACACCTTAGAGTTTAGTACAACAATGAATATATTTTATTAATTTGATTTTATTTTATTACCCACACACTTAATTAAATAATGTGGTTAACATTTTATACTGATATCAAATACGAATAGTATTAGGAATGTTATTATATACCGCAGTAAATAAATTTTATTTATTAAATACTAGTGTTTTGTTTTTAAATAATGTGGTTAACATTTTATACTGATAACAAATACGAGTAGTATTAGGGAGATTAATATATACCGCAGTAAATGAATTTTATTTATTAAATACTAGCAAAAAATCACAGACTTTCGTAAACCGCCCTAATGTAGTCTAATTCATATTGTATTAACCCTCTAACGAACACATTAAATGTTACGACTTCACTTCAACAAAAATAACATCCACCACGACTTCACTTTAAGCAAAACCGAACACGCTGTCGCCTCATACACTTTAAGCAAAACCGAACACGCTGCCGCCTCATAACACAAAATATCATAGAGTCGAATTTAACCCCAACGACCGTTAAAGGGTTAAGGTATGCACATTTTTTTTTTTTTCCTTTGCACGGTGGCAACACTGACCAACACCCGACCCACATCCACTAAATTTCATGGGTGGCAACACTGGTCGGCATGAGCCAACATTTTGTATGGAAAAAGTGGTCCAGAGGGAACGTAAACATACTACTGGCAGTTGATAAAATTAATAGTTTTGTGAGCGCGTTATGGTCAAAATGGTGATCGAGAGGGGAAGGCGCAAATCGGTATATTAATCAATAAAATTTGATGTAGGATGACGAAAAGTTTTTTTAAATTAAGAACTAGAAAACTTTGAAACCCTTCCGTTTTTAAATTAAGAACAAACGTACATCTCACAACGGATGGTGTCAATTTTGGAGTTTTTCGATCGCGTTTTTCTCTCTGTGTATACTTCTTTTTACAACTGAAAGGAAAATTAGGCTTGTATACCTATAGCTATAAGCCCATTTTTCATTTATTTAAAAATTATTAAAAATACAAATTTCAAAACCGGTTTTCCGGGTTTTCAACAAAAACCGGTTCGGATAATCAATTTTTTTT